>OU744331.1:4800000-6000000 GCA_916610235.2 Lasioglossum morio
CGAAATGTTTAAATGGAAGCATTTGATTTCCCGTTATAATTCTATATGCGAAAATGATCGCAGGACCCTCTGTATCGATTGACCTGCAATCGACGTTGAAAAAAAGACTCATTGAATCGTAAACAAACTCTCAAATAAAGTCGAATATTTTCCTGCGAGTTCCACTCTAAATGGTAGTTTAATAAACATGCCACTTCCCTTTTATTAAAAGGGATCTGATTCTACTGACTATCGTTTGAAAAATATTTATACGCTCACGTACACCTACGTGAATTATTCAATTTGTGGATCGAATGCTTGGTAAATGTTGAATTTATGATCAAAATATTAAAAAATAATGAAAGGGGATTTATAAAAATTTTTAAAACAAATGAAATACGTGTTAATTCCTTGTTGTTTAATTTTTAGATAGATTTATGTCTATAATGTTTACATTATGTTAATCGCGTATTAAAATATATGTTATGCAGGGGCGCGTAAATTGCATTATGATTTACGTTTATTGAGAGACAAATCGCTCCGGATCATTAGTATTTATGTTTAATTGGTCCCATGCAGGTGTTCATGGCAGATTAATTGCCCGATTAACAGGTGAACATACTGCTGAACGAAGAGAGACCTGATTTCTGTCGTTGAGCATTTTCACTGCTATTCAACCAATAATGTTATTTACCTCCTTTGAACCTGATATATTTTTCAAAGTTGAGTTCCAATCTACAGCAATGATTTTCTAAAAATATTACTAAACGAGCACACGATTAAATATTTCTGGAAACTACATTTATACACTTTGACAGACCCGAAGTCGATAAATAATTATTCGCAGGTATTTCAAGCTCGACATTTCCAAATTGAAATAGCTGGAGTCGTATCCAGAAATGTTGAATTTCGAAAGCTATCAATGTCCAATGCATTTAAATTTAAAGTCGCTCGTCTGGGTGAATACGAATTTTTGAGATTGTCAGAGCGGACAGCGATCCATTTCGAGCGGGTACAAATTTAAACAGCGATTCAATTTTTAAATATTTAAGCTCGACTGTGAGTACATTCGAGAACGTTCAATATTAGACGATTCGAACTCAGAAGTTTCCAGATTAAAAGCCGTTTAAAATCGATTAAAAAATAATGGACACCGGCAACAACATGGACCCTTTTTTTAGATGTTTACATTAAAAACGACGTACATTGGTCAGGTGCGAATTGCTGACCCAATCCGAACAATAAATTCCCAAACAATTTCCAGCACACACCGCAGTTGCAGAAACTGTGACGCGACTTTCCCCGAAGCAGTCGCCTAATCAAACGCACGATCTTTAAGACGGAACTTTCGTAAGAAGAAAATTAGGACGCGAGTCCCAGCGCGCAGTTTTAAAATCGTGTCTCATTCCGGCAGGAAATAAAGTCGGGGTTATGGCTAGGTAACGAGAAAACTTTCGTTTTAAAATTGGATTGTCAATTTTAATACGGTCCATTAGCCCGCCGGGAGCCCCAATCAGATTAAAACGACCTGATTTATGCAAATTTCACGGGCGAGTGTCGGCTGCGCTTAAATTCGGCGGGATAGCAAATTTTTTCCAAGGGGGTGGCGAAATTTCGCGACGGGACAATTTCCCTTTTTCCAAGCGGATCTTCTTTCCCGGATCATCCCCGGACGATAGATTACGGCGGCCGCGTGTCAGGCTCGGACAAATTCTCCCTTGATCGTTATTCGAGATTTCGTACGCAGATAAATCGCGAACCGCCTTCGGGGGCCGGTGTAATTATTTCTGCGATAACCGGTAATAACAGTTTCATTGGTCTTTCAACTACGCTCGAATTAACGTCCGACGAAGAGCCCGGTAATTAAAGCGACTGTTATAAAATAGGCTCGTCGTTCACCGTTGTTATCACGAGGATCCCTCTCTGTTTTCGCAGAAATATTATGCTGAACGTCCCGGAGCCGTTAATAGACCGAGTGGATCTTCGTGGGAATCGCGATTTTATAATAAAAATCAAGAAAGCTAACAATGTTGGGTGTAATCGTCATATTTAGCCTCGAAAAAAATGATGGAATTCTTTATACACCATTATCTTTCCACTCAAGCAAGATATGAATTCCCAAATCCCCCCACACCACTTCACGATGCTCGGCCTCGGATGAGTGGCGCGGGGAAGGCCCTGTGAGCCGGGCAAAAGCGCCAATAAAATCAAAGCCAGGCTCGCCCTGTGAAATTGATCACCGAACGCACTTATCGTGCCATTTTACGATTCGGTGGTGCTCGGTGACGACGGGTCCTCCACGTTTGGACCGGAACTCCCCGCAAACGTCGATTATTATACGCGGTCGCTCGATCGACAACTGATGTACGAATTTACGCGGGGCAGCACACACACTACACTCGCATCAAAAGTTCTCCCTCCCACCTCCAGAGGAGGAGGGTGGGGCTAGTGGGTGACTGGTTACGACGAGCTCTCGAAAGCTCGCGGGCCTCGATACGATCGATTTAATTAAACCGGCCTGGACGCGGCCCGTGATACTCGTGTAAGCGAGGCGGATATCTCTCCTCTCGTCCCTTTTCGTTGCTCGTTAAAGTTTCAACTTTTTCAATCGCGCTAAAATGTTTGCTCCGCCCCCTTCGTCTCTCCCCACGCCCTCCCCGCCCCCACCACCTCGCTCCGCGCCTCCCTCAACGCTCCCCCGTCGATGGAACTTTGTTCGAGCGAGCGTGCTCGTTTGCGCGACAGGAACGGAGGAAAGAAGAGAGAGGGAGAGAGAGAGAGAGAGAGAAAAAAAAGAAGAGGAACACAGCAGGATGCCTTCCCGTGTTGACTCGTCCCGGCTGTTTTAATGACGTCGAACGGCCGCCGACGTCGTTACGACGGGGAACAACGACAAGCGCCACCAGGTTTCGGGTTATCGAGAAACGAAAAAACCAGACCGGCGATCCACGCTTCGTTTGCGGCTCCCGTATAGTCGGTTACCTTCCCACCTCTCCTTTTTCCCTTTTTCACTTTCCTTCTTTCGTTTTTGCCCTCCTCTTTCGGCATTCTGCTGTTCCGCTGCGGTCCGGACAGATGGTTTATGGGACGCTGGGACGGTTGGTTAGGTCAATCTTCGGTTTCCACGAGCTGGCTGATCGCGTTCGAATTTCTCCCAGATGAATTATGCACACTCAAACATTAGAGCGTGATGAATAAAAGAGTGTCGAATACATCGATCGTGTCTTTCTAGAATGTTGAAGAGCAAAAGTAAGTCTCGATGAATTTCTAAATTTCTCTCACACATTTAAAGAAGAATTGCCAACAGAAAAATATTGAAGAATTACTGAAAAAGAGAATTGTGACGAATAAATAATTTTCTGTAATGGAAAAGTTACTTCAGGTCTGTATTGCATCTTCGAAGAGCAAAAGCGTGTCTTGGGAAAAATCAAAGAACAATTTAATATACCAAAAGTGTCGCAGTTCAGTTCGTCAACATATTTAGTCATAAATTCTCAGAAGCTGCCGTCTGGTTGCAGGATCGCAAATTGCGTGACTCATTGTCGGTGCACGCGGTGCAATAAGGTATCGAGCGGCACTGCATCGAGCCGTATCACACGGGCATAATGCACTCGGAATTTGCGTGTTATCGCGATCACGCGTAAGCGGGATTTACTATCTCGCGGGACACCGAAAGATTCTGGTAAACGGGTCAGCCGTGTGGGATCGATCGTGGTGCACAAGACACCTTCCCGAAGGAAATTTACGTATCAGCTCTCTCTCTCTCCCTCTCTCTCCCTCTCTCTCTTTACGGGCCACCTCTCGGGCCTAGCTTTCCCGGGATCGTCGACTGGATATCGCTGAATCACCGATACAAACGAAACCGCCCCGGTAAGCTCCTCGACGCGCGGTCTTTACACGGATTCGCGTTTAATCGGCCAAACACAGAACCCCCCTGCACCGTTGCTGTGTCCTCGTTGACTTTACCAGCGCATCGGTTCTCTCGACTCGCTATCTGCTTGATGACGTTGCTGTACATCTTCAAATCGATGCATTTTACCATTTTTATAAAGCAGTTCCTAACACTCTATTTCATTATGACCTCCTTCGTCTTTAATTTAGATTTTTTCGGACGTAATGAAGAGGTCACTGTGCAGATCGCAGTAAAAGAATATTAATAGAAGCGAATAACAGTGGTCTATTTAAATTTCATCGAAAGAAATTTTCATCTTGTCCTGAATTGATTTTCATTAATTAACTTCCCGATTCATAGGGAAGTTACTGTAATTTTCTAATTGCATTCGGGTAGATTCAAATAGTCATATGGTTCCAATTATCGGTTTGGTATGTTAATATAAACGAAAAGTAGTGTTCTATTTAATTTTTATTGAAAGAAATTTTCCCTTGCTCTGAATTTATTTTCATTAATTTTTTAATTACATTCGGGTAGTTTCGAATGGTCATATGTTTCCAATTATCAATTTCGGATTGTAATACAATTGAATAGCAGTGTTTTATCTAATTTTTATCGAAAGAAATTTTCCCGTTGCCCTGAATTTATTTTCATTAATTCTCTAATTGCATTCGGGTAGTTTCACGTGGATATATGTCTCCAATAATCAGTTTCGGATGTCGAAGGTGTATTGGAAAGCATTTCGATCGATTACGGATATTGTTTGGTTAACCAGTTTACGAATTTACAGGTGAACCGTAATGATGGAACGGAGACTGAGAGCCACTGACCCAAATGGACCCGAGCCATTCAGAAAGCGACGTCGGAACACTCTGTTTAACAAATCCATTAATATGGTGGTATTCAAACATAGAATCTTTTGTTAGCCCTCCGACCATTGAGCCGGCCATGACGCATAAACTCCATTCAACTAGGTAATAGCGCTACAATACCGTTCTAATTTTACTCTCACCATGGACACAAAGGCGGTTACAAAGGCACTCTGTACTCCTGACAGAAGTCGACGAGTCATTGCCTTCTGCGACAGAGTCATACTGAATGGAGTGGCCTCGTGTCTTGAGCCGAAAATGGGTGAAACGTGACGAGCTTTCTTGGACTGAAAAAAAACTGAAGATTTTTATGTGGAACGTGGCGCAAACTGGGCCACCAAAATCCACACAAATCTCCTCTTATTCAACCCTTGTTAATATTAATCTCTTCGCGTATTCATTCCCATAATTTAAGTTTCTTTCTCCATTTAAATTTAAACAATGATGAATTATACAGTAATTTGATTTAACTCGGGTACTTTTTATTCCCTCATCGTCCTGATTTCCTTAAATTAATTTTCTTGTTAATTTCAAACTGGTGCCCGTCAGTTCTTTTAATTTTCTCGTCGTACTAATTGATTCAATTTTTGCGTTAATTTGGAATAATCGCGTAGGTAGATTGTATATTATTAATTTAATTTAATCTTCTGACCGTCCTAATTGCCACAATTTCATTTCATCGTGACACGGTACTACATAGATAGCTGACAGCAAAATTCAAAATTAACTGCGTAGTTTGCAAATCTTTTCATTGAAATGAAAAATGAAATTACCCTGAATTCAGGCGTGAAATTATTCATATGGTTCATGAATAATAAAGGCACTGCTGTTTTACATTTATCGTCACGTGCATTAGTGCACTGGTTACGAGAGAAAGGTCCGTAGAGTTGATCCATGATGTGGATATGGGTTAAATAATAATTTCGTACCGAGGGTCGTTAAACAATTATTCAATTCTGGATTAACATATTCTGCAAAGCATATTAAATTTCCCTTTGTTTATAAGCTTCTTCAAAACAAAATTGCATCCTGAAAATTTTGCGAAACCGTTTCTGCAGGCCAAGAGGAAACCTGCGTCTTGGTAAAACGTATAAAATTCCCCCATTCATCAAAGAAATAATTTCGCAGCAGAGGGTACTAAGGGATGATTAAGGGAGAGAATTACGAGCGAACGGGATCATTCGGACCGCAAAGATAAAGCAGACACGCGGAATATGCTAACGCGGAACACCGTCTGAGAAAGAGATTCATCAACGAAACGAGTCGTAAACGTCGTTAATGTAAAGATAAGAGGAGAACGAGGAACCGTGACGGTTCCACGGACTTATCAGCCTCGTGAACCTAGTCCGGACACGGTTGTTGTCGCTATAAACTCGTCCCAGAATTCCTGACACTTTCTTAGCTGACACGGTTTACACTTGACAGGCGTGTCTGTTTAATAATAAATGACTTATCTGCCCTTACAGTGCAGTGTTCCCGTCATTCGCATGTTTCCGTTCAGCAGAAACAACCCATTATATATCCTCACTGGATTCTTTTAACATGTACTTCTTAAACATCGTACACAGGATGTACATATCGATTTGTAAAAGAAAAACAATTTTATGACTAAAAGAAATTGTAGAATTTGGTGTACTTCTTAAACATCGTACAAGAAGATGTACACATTGATTTTTAAATGAAAAACAATTTTATGACTAAATAAATTGTAGAATTTTATCTGATACCAGAAACGACGTCTTGATGTACTCCTTAAACATCATACAAAAAGATTTACACATTGATTTTTCAATGAAAAACAATTTTATGACTAAATATAATAAATTGTAGAATTTGGTGTACTCCTTAAACATCGTACAAAAAGATGTACACATTGATTTTTAAATGAAAAACAATTTTATGACTAAATAAATTGTTGAATTTCTATGATAGCAAAAGCAACGTCTTGATGTACTCCTTAAACATCATACAAAAAGATGTACACATTGATTTTTCAATGAAAAACAATTTTATGACTGAATAAATTGTAGAATTTGATGTACTCCTTAAACATCGTACAAAAAGATGTACACTGATTTTTAAAAGAAAAACAATTTTATGATTAAATAAATTATTGAATTTCACTCGTCGAAACGTCTTTGGCAAAATGACTGCCGTATCCTTCAGCAGAAATGTTCAAGAAATACTGCCGGAACACAATATGATGTACACAGTGGTGTCCTAAAGAAAATTTTATTGTAGCGTCAAACAAAACAATTACGATCTCGTTGTTAATGGCCACGGACATTTCCACGCAGGATAGGTTAGCTAGCAGGGATTAACGATCTCGGGACAATGGCTGGACCAGCCTGGTTTCTTTCTTGCGGGATCTGAGAGATCATTGTTTCCGTCGTAGGTACATGGTGTGCCCCCTCAATCGAGAGGCCAGGATCATAATTACAGTGCTCCGCGTTGCGTGTCCATTGTGGCCAGACTAAAGGCAGCGGTTACTGTTCCGGCACGTGCGTGTCGCTAGGTGTATACCAGCGCCGAGATAAGCCCGTATCTCGGCTGGCCAATAACATTAGCTATGCAACGAAGCCAGGATGCCTCGGAACACGGAAATATTTCAACGGCGAGCCCCCCATTAACGCGTTCCCCCTACGGCTGACCCATTCTTCGAGTACTCCACCCACCGCATGCACATGCACACTACAATTCACTAGCCTTTTTTCCACCGCCGGTTACTTACTATACCCGTTCACCTCGATTTCACGAATTATTCCCCCGGAACAATCGCCCTTTGATTATCTCGCCCATGCTTTACCGCCTCCGGCGAAATACTGGATCGCTGCGGCCCTCTAACCGCTGATAACGTGCGAATTTATCCGCCGAGACTTTTTCCAATCCGCGACACCGAGAATCGAAAATGCAACTCTCTGTTCGTTGAATCGAGCGTAGAACTGTCCGAGGTTCGCATATTAACTTTTACTAGAAAATAGTTAGCGAATGTTTTGATGTAAGATTGACGACATTGAAAATCTTTCCAACGACGAAGTAAACATTTCTTGACGATTCGCCCGTCTGAAATCTTCAGAATTTCGTTTTATTTCGTGAAGAATGTTAAACTTCTTTTATTAGGAAGTTTGATACGCGCGAGGAAAGGGAACTGGAGAGAAGTTGTCGGAAATTGGTGTTTAAATAATTATCACGGAGCGGTGATTCGCGGAAACAGGTCAACAAGCAGAAATGAAAGACTTTAAGGGAATTAGTGGCGTCAGGTAAGTTGGTCCGGGGGTGTGTTCCGTAGCGGGGCCGACGTTCCACGGGTTCAAGGGGAAAAGTTCCGAGCTTCAGCAGTGTATTATGGAAATATTTAGCTCGGAGTGCTTGCGGGCTAAGTCCACGATAACATAGTTTTCAGCTTTGTGAAACTAGGGGCGGGCTTAGGGGAGGCAACATGTTCGGCTGAACCTGCCGGAAGGCTATGCGAAAATATTATAAACTGTGCCCGACCTCTACCGTCGCCGCCAATGATAATATTTTCTGTTTAGTGCGCAGCTGTAATACGTTCTTGCGGCGCATTGTTGTAGGACATTGTTCTCTTCTGTTTAGAACTCTCACGATCATTTTTGTGAAAAAAACATTTTATACGATGCACATAATACTGAAAATTTTTTTAAATGATTTCTTCAGATTTTACAAAAACGACTTCGATGTTCTCGAGATGTTAACATTACTTTCTAAGCTGAAAAATTCTTTTAGAAAAAATCACAATTGGTCAGACAGGTGGAGAAAATTTCAAAAGTTGCTTTTCAAAACATTTTTACGTGCTCGGGTCTGCATTGAAAATTTTAAAAATACGTTTATTTACTTACTAGCAATTTATCATTGGATTTGTTGATTGTTTTCATGCAGTCAAAATATATTCCACACTCACCAAATGATGATGTCACGAAATTCTATCGTAGATACACGAACCTACACCAATGAGTGAACCATGTTACAGGAAAAAGTTGGAGCATCTACGAGCACAATTAGCGATGCTTCCGGGCGCAACGGTGGCGCAGCCGTTCGTCCACGCGGTAAATGAGACATAAATTTATAAAGAGATAGTAATCGTTGTTCGAGGAGGCTCGGAGGGTGGGGGGGAGTGGGATATATGTGCGTCGTGTGTACAATAGAGCCTCGCCACGGAGTTCGGTGCTCCGACGCGTGCATATCGCGTCGTATAACTACTTAGTAGATAAGGCAGCTCGCCCAGAGCCCGGCCACGGCCACTTGCATTAGCCCGTGCACCGTAAGAAGGATGTAGCGTGCTGGTAAACCTCTCTTTCTTTCTTGTTCTCTCTCTCTCTGTCTTGCTCTCACTTTCTCGAGCGCGCCGCAACTTTTCCTGAATTTCGAGCCCGGGCAAGACAGTCCCCGCCTCGTTGCCCGGCTTTTCTTCCGGGAAGCTTTTATGCGAGGAGCCCCGGGAATATGGAGCACCGGGAAATATTACGTTCTTTCGTCGAACGTAAAGGACAACTTTAATAAGTCGCGTTCTATCGTGCCGCGGCGTGAATAGAAACGGTTCTATTAGCGGGTCGCGAGACCCGGCCACGCGTTTACATGCTCCCAGATGCATAAACATCCCTTGCGGCGGCGTTATTACTGTTATTAGCCGTTTGTTCCGGGATCCGGTCGAGATGGATTAACTCGATTAACGGTGTACCTAACACTGTCGTTTGCTCGAATCACCGCTTCTTATTTCGCTGATCAATTTAAAAAGAAACTCTTGCGTGGGGAATTGCTGAGGAAAATCAGTTGAATAATTTATCCAATTTCTAGGTGAAATCATTTTCACAAATTTTTTATTCGATCATTTCTCTAATTGCTCAATATAATAGATAACAAACTTATTTGAATAATTTATGTAATTTTTAGGCTGAATCAGTCTTTAAATGTTTTATCAAATTACTGAAATTTCTTTATTCACTGATGTGATTAAAATAATGGTGAAGTGGGATTGCTAAAAATTATTTGATGATACGTTGACAGAAGAAATGGTAGTAGCAAGGTGTTAATGGCGAGGTGGGAATGTTCTCAGGGTACGGTTAGGTCACCTCGCACTAATACGATTAACCGCTAATATATACGCGTGTGGTTTATTAATAATCACGGCATTTACACAAGCTCGGGCCCGCCATGTCGCGCTAATGGAAATTCAGCGCCGGCAGTGTGTCACGGCAATGACATCGATATCCGGTCCGGAATCGATCCGAGAATCAGTAACCGTGGACTGAGAATGTTCCGAATTCCGGTTAACCGAGGTATTATAATAATAACCATCGCACTGCAACAATTTACCTACCTGCTAAAAATGATCCCTGTGAAAATCAGTACCACCGTTAACACCGCTAGTCACGGGATAAAACGCTGCTTTTACGAGTTCCTAGTTGAGCGAAAAATCGGTCGAATCGACACAGTTCCGATAAGCCCGGGCAAAGAGGTTCCAGGCTGCAGATATTATCCAATTACTTTATTAGTTAGCTTTCAACGAGGCCGCAGCAGGCCACGCGGCCGGATGTACTATAATTTTTAGGGTTATAAGATGGTTTAGAGGGTACTAAAGCCTCCCCAACCGCGAACCAAGTAGATAAGTAAGACGGTAAAAGCCCTCAGCCACCCCCTTCTATTTCCCTCCGCCATCTATAGCTCGTCTTCCAGCCCTCTTAGACTAACCACCCCCCCGGATCTCCCTTCGCAGCCCTTCGAATCCCCTTTCCTCTCTGTTCGCCAGAAAACTCACCCCCGTCGCGAAGATGGTAAGATAAATTGGCTGGCGCGGGACTCGCCGCTCAAAAGTTTCGCGATATTTCCACCGTTAGTTAAAATTAGTGGAGTTCGCGGACGAAAGTCTGATAATGCTATCTCCGTTTCCGTCCGGCTCGTTCCCGATCCCGATAACGCTATCTCCGCTTCCGACTCGTCCGGGGACTCGGACTTCCGTGAGGGAGGAAAAGAGACAGAGGGGGAGAGAACGGACAACGTTGCCTTCGTGAACGAATTCGGATTCGTTAACGAGATTTTCTTAACTCTTTCACTATCGCGGCCCCGTTCCACGGATCAGCCCACAAATTCTGTAGGATTGAGGACGCCACCGAATATTTGCTACACCGTTCTCGTACGGATCGATTTGTTTGAGTTTCACTCCAGTCGAGTGGTGACTTGCCAGGATAGTTAACAATTACAGGAAAAAATTTTCTTATGCGAATAATTGCAAGAATTCCTTAGAAAATATGCATTATCAGCACCTGCATTTGATTGTACCTTCCATTTACAGTAAACCATCCCCAGTTTGCTTTTATCCCGATAACAAGGAGATTATTCAAGCATAAACACTGGCGAGGCTGCAATTCAAGATGAAATTACTGTAATAATCTTGAATTGCGACCTCGTGACTACTTCACGCTCGAATAATCTCGATATTTCGTCGCGGTAAACGACGCGAGTAGGTACGACACAGCTCAAGATAAAATTAACGTAATAATCTCATGAATTGCGGCTTCGTGAGTGGCTATGCTCGAATAATAACCGAGTTAACACGCTGAAAAGTTATTCCCGGCGGAAATATTAATCGTTTAATTGACTGCTTGAAGTTCACTTAAACCGTTTACCAAAGGACTGTGCTCATGAATACGTGACGTTCAATCGTAATCACTAGCCTGCGAAATTTTTATGAACGTAGTGCTAATAAATCATGCATAAATGAATAAGCTACGGCGTTCTATGCTGTATACTGGTTAATCTAGATCATTCTCAATCCCTCGACTCTAACATTCTTAACGCCATTCGAAGAGAGGAATACGCCCTTTGGGGGCGTTACCCGAGACATGGAGGGGATAGCCACGCCCAGAAAAAAGGGCGCTACAATTCGAAAAAAAATTCTGCTTGTCGCACGAAAAGAATTTTTTCGTTGAACGAGTCTGAAACTGGCGTAGAAGAATCGCAAGGAAAATAGAACAATCTGTGAATCGGTGAGTATGTTTGCCGTGCATATCTGTCTGCGCAGACTCGTTCTGGCGGACCGCGCTAATTTCGCTCTAGAACAACGGGGTTCTCCGTCGCGCCGGTAATTATAGCGGCGCGCGAAAAAGCCCGGCCGCGATGAGATCTAAAAGATTAACGAATATAAACGGGCCGTGTTGAATTTCGCGAAGCGTTGACGCCACTTTCACCTGGCACTTGCACGCCGGTCAAACGAGTGGAGGCCCGGAGGATTGGGGTAATTAACGTGGCGCCACTGATTATGTTCCAAAGGAGAGGCACGACTATCGCGATGCTTTCGACGTTTCCAACTCGTTATGAACTCCTCCCCTCGAGCGTGATCAACTGCCTCGGTCCCTCAATGGATTCAGCAAATACTTTACCGAAGAGGATAGCACGAATTAACATTTCTACGGTCCAACGATGTTTTTATTAACGAGCGACTCGCCACGTTACACACCGAACGATCGCTGGGATTTCGTGCATTCGTGACGAGAATGAAGAAGCAGAGCAGGTGTATTTTTACATCCGTCCAGCTATGAGAATAGAAAATAAGTGTAGGAGTACATTTGCCAGGTTCTCCATCTGAGAATGCTATTACTAGCAGAAGTTTTTAGCAGAGCGGAAGACTCGTTTTTAGGACACTCCAGTCAAAGATGGCCAGGACAATTAGCGAGCGGGATTAAAAGATTCTGAAACGCCGGAAGTAATTTGGATGTCGGGGCTGGTTCCGGCCAAAACCTGGAACTTTATGGTACCGCTTAACCGCCGAAAAACTGGCGTCTGCTAGGGCGGACTAGCAGTTTAGGGGATCGTTATTAAGCAATCTTGGGGAGGGCTCTAGCGATCGTCCGATACTTGCCGCGCTGGACCGGCTATATTTTCGCCATCAACACCGAAATTCCTGTAATCGAAAATCGATGCTGCTCTCTTCTGGTTAACGTTCATTTAGCAGCTCGTCGTTATTTTCTGAAACCGGAGAACTCGAAACTAAACATACAGAAAATACTCAAGGCCATAAATATATTTTTATGTGGCAACCTATCTTTGTAGAGCAAAAAGAAAAGGAGTTTAAGGACTACCATGAGATTTTTCGAGAAAATCGTGCCTGAAAGGTAGACTACTTATACTTTCCGACAAAATGTGCTCGAGATTAAATAATCGGAAGGGTATGGTTATGGTAGTCGTCGAACTGGTTCTTTTATGCTCTACGAGCACACGCAATCAAAAATATAGGTCACCACGTTAAAAGATATTCGAGTCCTTGAAATATTGTAAAACGGTGGATAGGAAGTGTGAAGATTCTTTTTAATTTTTGATGGTGATCCGTTCAAACGTAGCAAAAAAAAAAGAGGATTGATGGGGCGATATTTTCGACCCTTTCTTGCAAACGAGTTAAGCCGTCGCGTTCATTAGGGCGAGGCGTCGTCGTCGACGTCGTTGTCGACTCGATCTCCATCGAGACGCCTCGTCGACGCTGTAATTAACGAAGTTTAATCTGAAATCGGGACGATTGCAATCAGGATGCGTGCCCCCCTCAGGGAAAACCGGTTGATAGGTGACGGGCGGCCTCGGGGTGAATGCACCCGCTTTTCATTTCGAAAATCTCCGTTGAATAAGTGAACGAAGAACGAACTCAGGCACAGTCGCATTATTGCGAGATGAAAGGTCAATCCTTGCAATCGGATATCGAACGAAATAAATTTGACCCGGGTTCGCGGGGATCAACGGAGAGGGAATCTTCTTCTACGGAAGATATAAGCTTCGTCAACCTCCTTACAATTTCATCATTATTTCATGGTCTCCCTCTGGGACCAGCCCAAGAACATGATACGGGCTTAACTTTCCTCTTTCTCAATTTAAAATAAATAAACACTTTTAACCCCGAGGGTGGAGGAGGGAAGAGGACGGTTCAAACGTTGATTACTAGACCGCTGGTCTTTATGCAGAAGACAATCTTCCTCGGGTAATCTAAGAAGATTGCTGCACGGCAAGATGGCGGTACCCCTGCAATTACTTTGTCGTATTAACGAGGAGAGAACGATTGTGTTATATTCGACAATGCTTCGCTCCTCTAATGAATTTTAATAATATTTTCGAAATCGAGTTGATACATTCATTTAGCTGGACTGTGCTTGATCAACTGAACATCATGAAATATCTTGGTAACTATATATTTAAATTATAATCCTTTCTTCGGATTGAAAATCAAGACACTTCAGCGAACAGCGATTAAATGCATCCAAATAGTTCTGCACACAACACGAGCAACTATGCCCGCCGATTCTCATTTAGGCAAAACACCGAATATCTTTCTAACAGGCTAGTGAACAAAGCACCACGTTCCGCGATAGTTTGAAGCACACTTGTCCATCAGAAACGTTCGCAACATTGTGTTCTCAAATCGGCCGCGGAATTCTTGGCGTCCATCGGCGCGCGTCTAACAGCGCGTGTGTATGTGAAACCCGGTACGGAATCACGGGAAATTAAATGGAATCTGCGAGTACGCCGATTAATGGTCGGCAACGAAGAATTTAATTCGGAAACGTGCACGTCCGCCGCAATTATTTAGCGTCGATTACATTTGAACACGCCCGACGTACGATTAAAATCGAAATCGAACGCGACCGCGACCGCGACTTCCTCCCCTCCGATAATTCGACGGGGATGGGAACAATTTAAATTTCGCGCGATTTCGCATTCCGAATGTGACACGATTCGCGGGATCCTTGCATCCTAAATTCCATCGGAGCATTTTTGCCAAGTTGTGCGCGATTGAAAATTTTCATTGTTCCATGTAATCGAATAATCTCTTAAAGAATTAACTGCATATAAAAATATAAAATGATTTTTATAACTGCTCGACTCCTTTCCTCGGAAGTACCTTTGATCAACGAGACAACAGAACTAAGAGTGCAGGAAATTGCGCTCTAAATTCCACCAGGGAATTTTTCTCAAATTGCGAGTGGTTCCAAATTTTTCATTGTTCCATGTTATCGAATAGTCTCTTAACGAATTAACTGCATCTAAAAATACAAGATACTTTTTACAACAGCCCGACACCTTATCTCGGAAATAACAACAATCAACGAGAACAATAGAACGACAAGAGTGTCATAAAATTGAGTCACAATCCAGACTGTTCCTGCCAGTTCCATTACAGAGACGTATTCTTACGAGACTCGGTTCAACTAATTTATTTAACGTTGCCAGCTCGGCGTTCTACCAACTGGTCGACTGTCGGAGAATCCTCTCAGACGGCAGACGCCACGTGAATTTAATGCAACGTTAAATTCGAAAGTAATTATCCTAATTCGAGTAATTGCAAACGGCGAGATAGAGAGGATGAAAATAATTACAGTCGAGCGAACCGATGAAGAGCGCTTCGGATTTTCTAATAAATTCCGACGAAACGCAAAAATTCCCTACGTGTTCGCCGAAACTTTTCATAACGAGAGAACGTTTACCACTCAATTGGATCAAGGTTTAAATTAAAGCTCTCTTATTACGAAAAATCCGCCCACTTTGTTTATTCAACGGAATAAAAAAAAATTTGTTCGTTTTAAACTTCCTGCAGATCAATGGGGAATTAAACAAGTCGGTGAAATGTAATCTGGCAACATACCCCAAAATAAAATCAGTTCTTTAAACAACCGCCGAGCTTCCGAATTCTCAACAAAGCGTCTGATTTCCACCCCTCGAAAAAACGTGCGCAGCAAACAGAAGAATCACGAAAGAAAAAAATCAAATATCCGTGCTCGTAGATCAAACGTAGTAACTCGATTCGGAGGGAAGACGGTCGATTCGATTATCTCCCATCCCCAAGCTCCCTTTCGTGATTATAACACGACTGTTCGCTCTGGAGGACACGAGATCGCGTTGAATGGGATAGCAAGGGGGCGGCGAGGAGGTGGAACAGGGGGTTGAAAAGCGGTGGAAAACAAAAGATCGTGCGGGAGAGGAAGCAGGGATACAAAGTGCGCGCGCGACGGTTCGTTAGAGGGAAGAAAAGGGGATGGTGTTCGTACCTCGAGACCGGGCCACGCTTCGTTACTCATCCGTCGAGAGATCCTGAAACAAAAACGGCAACGGATGCAATTAGACACAATACGATAGTCCCTGTCGCTGTGTTACGTGCCATCGACTGTCTATCGGCGAGAGGAACACGGTTCTAGTTAACCTTCTGTTCCCTACAATTGACTCCGTCTTATTCAGAAATAAACAATTATCTCTTTCGATTTTTCAGGATTCTGTCTCGGTAGAATTTTTACCTGTAGAACCACTGGTCCGATCGACTTCATTTCAATGTTGCCACCATTTAGAATACTCATCCAGCAACCTCGGTATTCCCCACCCCTAAATGATTACTAGACTGCGGATTTTTATGCATGTATGGCTTCTGATAAAAGGGTGGTATATAATATTCGACAGATTCTAGTAGAATTTTTATTTACTTCAGATCTGCAAAGGCCACCGAAAGTAAGATTTGTATTTGATTCCACTTTCTTCGAATTCGTCTACAAAAATTGCAAAGTGCATAAACATCCGCAGTCTAACTACAACCCCAACATTTTCTCACCCCGAAAAATTTACATCCACAGTTCTAAAAAATATGAGCGATTATCTCGCAACCCTTGCCCTGAAGAATTCATCATCCCCTAATGAAAAAGAGACTTCCAGCGAAAAAATCATCTCCGCGAAAATGGTCCAAAATTAGCCGAGTATCCAGCTGGATAATCCAGACCCTTAGCCCGTTATTTCTCGGCAGGAAGTGCGGCGAAAGACTGGCCGCGTCGCATCCGATACCGGATATCGATTCCGGGGTTCCGGCGTAGAAATAAGACGAGTGGGTGGGCAACGGATGGTGGCGTGGGATCCGCTGAAAAAAAGGATCGGCTTGCGGGGGTTGAAAGGAGAAAAGAAGGGTGGGTGAGGAGAGAACGATTCTATCTCGCGTGGACGCACCGGTTGGTCCCAATTGGACGCAGCCGTACGTCGGCTGGCTTCATTAAAAGCTTCTCGCTGGCGCGGAGAATTTTCCTCTCTCTTCTTTTTTTTCTTCCCGCTCTCTCTCTCTCTTCCTTCTTTCTCGTCCGTCCCTCCCCCTCTCTTTATCCCTCTCTCTCTCTCTTGAACACAGCATCGCGCAGAGACATTGTTAACTTCTTCCCGTATTATTTATTCCACTGCTACAATAATTAGAACCTCTTTGCACTCAACTGCCTTGTAACATTCAGACAACTTTTTAATTACAACTGCGATTTGCACCGTTAGATTCATCATTAGTATCATTTATAATTAATAGAAATATTCTACACGGAATACAAGAAGCAGGAGTGATTTTTAATTACTTGCAGCTCGCAGTAACCCCTTTATAATAACGAGCCCGACCTGTCACGATGATATTAAACAAAATCCACTGAATTCGTACGTCGAAAATTCTATTGTCACTGCACTAAAATGATTGAAGACAAAGAAGTTCGGAGTATTGCAGCAATGAATAAAATCGCACAATGATACATTGGTCATTGTATATATTGTGTTTTGTTGCAGTTTAATGGAAATTAATATCGTACTTGTTTCGCAAACTCTTGCATCTCCTCGGAAATTGTCAAAGACAAAGAACTTTTGATTATCACGGTTGGGATTGATCAATACGCAGGTCATTGTATAACGCGTGTCTACATTTTTTCGAATGGTTAAATATCGACAATAAAGGCATAGAATGTTATTCGAGTTTGAAGGAAATTAACAGCGAGCATGTTTCATAAATTCCATTGAAAATCTGCGACGCGAGTCCAGCTCGTTATTATGCGCGAAGGGGTTAATTAGAGTCGGCGATAGCGTGGGTGGCGGGGACAGGGTTGGAAAGGGGAAACAAGGGAGTGGGAGGAGAGGATGCGAGGCTTTTTAAAAAGCCACGCTCGAGCGCACGCACCATAAACCCGCGATAAACCGCGGATCACGTAAATCATTCCGGCGCGGCGACAGTAGACCGAAGCCTGGGGCTGGTCTATCGCCAGTTCCACTTCACGACCGATGGAAAACGTTTCCAAGTGGAGAGCTGCTCGCCCGGCGACATGCATTCACGATTACCCCCGAGTGGCAACGCGCGTAAAACCATCCCCCGTTTCACCCCCGAATCCTTCACCCACTTCGATTCATCGGTACCAGCGACCCATGCGGCTCGATTCACCCACGCTATAAGCCTCGTGAACCTAAACTGGCTCGATCTGCCAATCTTGCGACCAGAACACTAGCCGGCCAATTAAATTGATAGTTATTTCCCTGACGGTTTGTTCTTATGTTCAGCGAAGACTGTTTCAATAAGATTCTTCATCCCCACTGTTCTCAAATTTTGCAACAATTAGACTAGAGATTTTACGGAGCTGTAATAATCCTATCGTAATACAAGTAGATAAACTTTCGAAATTATTCAAAAGGGTTGTGTCTGCTCTCTTTGTTTGCATTCGCAGGGATTTCAATGGCCGCAACAGCTCGAGCACATGTGCACGGGGAAACAAGACGCTACGGATGGTTCCGGGATTAATATTATTAGAGGATGCAAGCTCTATCTAGCTACTGTTCCTGGCTACCTTTTCATCCCGCGAGCTTGAATACTCGCGACGCCGCGGAACGGTGAAAGTAGCGTCCTGGTGAAAGCAATCTCTGAGGATGATTACGAATACAGCAGTCATTAGAGGCATTAGGCTACTGGATACGTTCTCCCTGTCTGTTCACGACGATTCTACTCCGTTTTCGTTTCGACACCGATCTACGAAATGGAGGTTATTAGAGCTTCGAGGAGATAAGGGTGTTTGTAGGCAGACTGTTGCTACGAAAATACGGATGCCTCGGGAATGAAGATTATTAGGAAGAATGAGGGTATTTGTCCACTGAATTTTGCATCGAGTTGAAATGAGAACCCAGGACTCGATAAATGCAATTTTTTAAATATTAGAAAATATATTATAAAATTCTAATTGGCCAGATTACTTATTGACCACTTTTGCTATTTAGTAGAGAACCGAATCCTCGGTAATTGCAATCTTTTAAATACTAGAAAATTCTAATTAATCAGATTACTTGATCCCCAATTTTACTATTTAATAGAACCGAATCCTCGGTAATTGCAATCTTTTAAATACTAGAAAATTCTAATTAATCAGATTACTTGGTTCCCAATTTTACTATTTAATAGAACCGAATCCTCGGTAATTGCAATCTTTTAAATACTAGAAAATTCTAATTAATCAGATTACTTGGTTCCCAATTTTGCTATTTAATAGAGAACCGAATCCTCGGTAATTGCAATCTTTTAACTATTAGAAAATTCTAATTAATCAGATTACTTGGTCCCCAATTTTGCTATTTAATAGAACCGAATCCTCGATAATTGCAATCTTTTAAATATTAGAAAATTCTAATTAATCAGATTACTTGGTCCCCAATTTTGCTATTTAATAGAGAACCGAATACTCGGTAATTGCAATCTTTTAAATACTAGAAAATTCTAATTAATCAGATTACTTGGTCCCCAATTTTGCTATTTAGTATTCAAAAATATAATAGTATATCAAAAATTGAAAGGCATCATCCGCGTCACTCGTTACCGTATTCGATTTGAACTTAAGATTCTCGAGGGCCTGGGAAGTTTCGTCGCGGTGCAGGCGAAGTGCATCCACGGAGGAGTATACATTTATTTATGAACTTTACGTGAGAGGGCATTACTCAAGCGCGAGGACGCATCAGTCTCTCTTTCTCTCCATAGCATAGCACTACTTCCGGAGTAACTTTTGTCTCGTGGATACACTGGGCAACAAGGAGGCGACGACGTGTACAGATGGCGGAAGAATCGGCAAATGGCAGCGTACACAACCGGTTGTCTCAATTACCGATTCCACGGAAACCTTTATTCTTCTCGAGGAGCCGCTTCTCCGCGAATATGAATCCGCCACTTGTTACGGGAACGATCCTCATAAATAAAATACTCTGCATTAACCGGCCCTCTTGTTCTTACTATCCGACGTCATGGCCCTCTTTGCTGTGCTTAATGCACTTGGACGTGATCTTAATTTGTTCGGCGAGTCGATGTAGCCAATTTATCGATCCGAGGAGACTCGTTGATTTATTCAACGATTTTAATGGTAGTAAAATAATTAGAGACAATTTACATACAATTATATTATTCAATATTGTACTTTAAATAAAGAAAATAGGATAACAGTAAATTGTGAAATTGAACCAGTTGATGCATGTTATTGCAATATTTTTAAGATATTAGAATTACAATTACAAAAAAATTCTCATTTCGCAGAAAGATTCGTGATCAATTTCGCGGTAAGAATAAAAATTTAATTTTCGTTGCGCCCTGCTAACGGGAAGCATTTTCGACATTTCCGAGAAAAAAAATTAGTCGCGAGCATGGAAAATGAGGTCGGAGTGATGTTCACGGTTGAGCCATTCGATGTTAATATCAATTTGCAGAGAGATTTTTCGGGGAACAAAGTATGCGCCGGGTTGAAAATCCGAAATTTTTGAATCGCGGAGCCGCTCTCTTTATCCCGTGGGATCATTAGCGGGCCCGTGTGCTCGGGAAATCGCGGGGGCTCCGCTATTGAGGGATTTTTTCATTCTTTCCGAAAACGCGGCTCGCTGGAAATGTCGCATTCACCCACCTATCGATCTTCCGGAACCGAAAATTCCCCGGTGTACAATAACGCGACCGGCTCTATGCATTTGTATAATTGGAATTGGAGGCAACTGAATGCAAGGAGCCGCCGCGCTGCAACTGCAACACCGGCCGCACAATATACTCGGTGACACGAAACTGGTAACGGTGCCGGGGGCCTCTGGAAAATGGCCATATTTTCCGCAGGAAGGAAAATTCTCGTACGATCGTCCCGACCGTCGGAACTATTATCGTTTAGCGCGGATTTATAGTGCTTTGGATCTGACGCGATTCTCCTCATCGCAGATTTCCTCCACTAATTACCATTTCACTGATTGAAAAGCTCGTTTCGTGACATATAAACAAAAAAAGAAAATATCCAACAGCGTCAGTTGCATGAAAAAGATTTTTCACTGACGTCGCCACGAAGCTCTTCTAAAGAGGTCGTTCACCTGCGAAACGTGACTCGCCCTGGCAAAGCAAGTTTCCACGGATGTAGATAATGTACGAATTGGGAAACGACGATGCACAACAACCCGTGACAAACGAGCCCTCGTCTGCCGTCAGCCGTGGAAAAGTCGGGGATGGATTCCTCGTGGGAGTAATAGGAGCGGCGCGCAAATGAGGCTAGACCTTGATATAATATCGCGCGCCGCAGGAACTTCGGTTAGATGCGACAAATCCCTCGTCCAATGAAGATCATTCGAACAAAATTACATCAAGAGCCCCTAATCATTATTATTTATTTGTCACATTATTAATACCAGAATTACCGAATCCTGAAAAGAGTCCGAATCCTACTGCAAGAAATAAAGGTTCAATAAAAATGCGTTTTCTCTTGTACGAAATTCAACTTGTTATTTTAATTTGTTTACATTATTACACATGTTGGTATCTAACCAACTTCATATCCATAAAATGAAAACAATCATGTAGAATGGAATTTATTCCAGGTCGGAAGAATTGTCTAATTTTCGAAACAGCTCCGATTGGAAAGGATTAATAAATGTATAAAAATGATGAAGAAAATCTATTTTTATTTTGCATGAACACAGTCTAGTCATCGAGTTCCACGGATGTATAATGGAAAGAGAAATTTCCGACAGCGTTTACCCACCGCGCAGCGAGAAGCTCGCCGATTGGTAAAATCGTGCAATCAGCTCGGAAACAGACTGACGGAAGGAAAGCGAGCGGAAGGGAAGTCCCCGTGTACGGAAAGTTATAAAACTTCGTTGGCGACGCGGCGCGGGGCAAATAAAACCGGGGCGAACACAATCAATTGGCTTTCGGGAAACCGGCGCGGCGCGCGAATTCCACGGACCCCGGGAGTTTTCCCGCCATCAAAGTTAAACCCGCCGGGCGGGCGGCTGGCGGATTATCGTGGAACTCGGTGGTAAATCGCGAGTGGATTAAACCGCATCGCCCGACCAATAATATGTAACAACGTCCGCCGACATTTCCTCCGTGAATTACGCTTTTTCCCTAACGATATCCGCAACCGGAAACTTCCACGCCGGGCCAACTTCCACCGGCGAATTAATTCCCACGAATTTTTCTTCTGCACCCTTTCCGCACCCCTCGTTGACCCACATTCCCCACCGATGGAATTAACGATTCGTTGGTAGCTGATACTTTCCTCGATCCGGTGGTATCGGTCAGTGCTTTCTTCGAACGTTTAAAATATACTTTGCACCAGCTTGCACCCGGACTTCGTACAATTTTTATTGCAGCATGTGCTTCGATGTACAAAATTTATTAAAAAATTTCATACGAATATAATTGTGAGGGAGAAAATCAGGAACCAGTCGTTACGATTTGTAAATTCAGAGTTGTTGGTATAACCTACTGCTTCTCGCGAACAGATATAGCTGAAAACATTTTTCAACGATGAATATGGGAATATGGGTTTAATCGAGCCTTTTTCATCGAACAGAAAAATGTTGCTACGATTCAAAAATAAATATCAAGTGACACTAAATGATCCGCTAAATGTTTCAATTAATAAATCCGGTATTAAATACAGATGTTTCAATTAATGTATTTTATTGCTCCATAAGGTAAAATAAATACTGATATCTGGTACTGAATTTATGAATTGAAACATTCTGAGCATTCGACGGATTGTCCTGGTATTTATGGAAGCTTTTGAAGAATGATTTTACAGGAGATCATCGTTCACCGTCGCTTTCGGAATTCCGAGCCCTTTTCTCTCGAAATCATGGGCCCTTTGGATGGCTTCCAGCCTTGTCGATTTTCCCGCGGCCTATTTTCCCAACCGTCTTTCCTCGCACGCTCTCCTCGACCCTTTATTCTTTGCTTGTCACGCTCTGTTATTTAATCGCGCCTCCTCTGTCCTTTGCCGCACCCCTCCATCCTTTTCCCCGCCCCCTCTGCTCTCCGCTCCGTAGCCAACAGTTTTTCAAGCGAACCAGCACAGTCCGCCTCCCCCCCCCAACCCATCTGATCCTTTTCTCGACCGGTTAAATCCTCGGTCGGTTCCCTCTGTTGGGTTCGACCAGCGACGATCCGCTCGGCCGGTGCTCTCGCTGCCGCTCCCTGATAACAACACGGCTCCCTGGCCGGAAATAAAGAGCGCCGCGCGAATCCTTTTGTTCGCCGGCAGCCGACGGTTCACCCTTTCCTTTCGTTCGATCGCGACCTCCATTTATACCGCGCCCGACCCGCCAGAAAATAATTGCGAAAGCGACTGAGATTCACGGGACGGTATCCCCCTCCGGACGAACGAAAGGCTCGCTTCTCCCGCGGCCTTTTGTCCCGGCACGGATCAGTGGATTTGTTCTTTGTGATCGGGAACAGGGTCTCGTTAACACGATCCCGCTTGGAAATTGTCCCGCGGCCCCGATTATCGATACGGTGGACCTAGAATCTCCGGGTAATACTCGGAATAAATCGCTGTGATCGTGTTCTTGTAGCTGTTATTATCTCCACGGAGGAGTACTCGATGTTTCTTTTACGAAAATACAGTGAATACAGCTAATAAGCAATGTTCGAGAGCTAATGGGCGGGTCCAGCCACGCCCACTACGCTGGATGCTCCGCCTCTGGACTCTAAGTGATGTAAACGAGTTTATTTAGTAAGTAAGATGAGATTGTAGATGCAGTGCAATTAGTTCGTCGATTTTATATTGATTCATGTACCATGCGTTCTTTGTGTTGACTCCTCGTGTCTCTTGCTCCTAGCTCTACCTTCTATCATTTCTTCAATTCCACACGGTCTGATTTTTTTCACGTGTAACAGAATCTCTGGTCGGCAGTTTTCACGTCCACGGATTCCAAGCGATATCTACCGGTGGGAGGGGTTGGCCAGTGGGCGGTGCCGCGACATTAATCAGGATTTTTGTTCGGCGGTTCCGTCCGGCTCGATCAGCGGCTCTACCACGAGACAATGGACCGTCGCCGACAGCTCGCGAGAGAATCGAGCCTCGACCTCGATATTTCAGCGGGTGGCTCGTGTTCGAAAAAGCCCGCGCGCACGCTGGAATTACGAGTACGGTGGCCAAACGGTGCGCCGGGTAGAGAAGGGGGTGGAGTCATTCGCGGCGAGAGGGGGCGGGGCTGGCTCCGGTGAATGCCGAGTTTTATCCGCGTCACCGCGTCTGACCATAGCGGCGACGTAACTACTGCGAGACAACGGGCCGCCGCGCCAAGGGAAACGCTCGTGAAAGGGAAGATGAGAAGTCAAGGGGGAACGGAAGGGTCTCGGGGCTGAAAGGACGAGAAGGGCGCCGAGGGGAACAAGGTGGGGTGATTGAAAGAGCGCGAAGATCGCGCCGGGGATTTCTATGGTGCATTGTTAATTCTTCGCTGGGCTTGTAGCGTTGCGGGTTTTCGGAAATTCTGTGCGCTCGATTTTTCGACGATCGCCGGACACGAGCATTGTGCTGCTCTTCAAAAACCTTCCTCTCTGTTTTATCTTACGATTTGTAATTTTGCCCGGTGAGAAGAGATTGTATATCTTATCGTACTTCGTTAAATGCACCGTGGAAAAATATTTGCACTCGACTAAAAGACTGGTACATATTTTTATTCGATTAAAATGTTTCGTCGTGATTCGATGAGAACAAACTAGAAAAATATTAAAAACTGCAGGAGGACACGGACGATTGTTTTATTGTTTTATATTGATTACCATGCCACTGTCGATTTAAAAACAATCAGATATTTTACTATCTGTGGCGAGAAACGAAGTTTAGAAAAATATTAAAAATGTAGGACAGGTCGTAGGCAACTGATATGTTTTTTTTATTATACTACTCAATCTGTAAGAGCAGCATATTCCAAAATAAACAATCGAGCTGATTGACGAGGAGCACTTTCGAGAAAATAATTTCCCGTAAACAATTTCCGGATGCTAGTGAGTTTCTTCGAGAGGCTCCGAGAGAGGTGTGCAAGTTCCGTGGACATGCATATTCAGCCCGTCGCGTGCACGGAAACAGGGCGCGGTAGTTTTAAATTAGCGACGCAACTTCGAAACGAAGAATGTCCGCGAAGTTCCTCGCATCCGTTTGGTGTGGGAGGAGAGATGTTTGCGTTCCAGTTGAAAAATTAATTAAAACTAGCTGTTAATTAAGGCTCCGCGGATCCGCGAAGAATCTCCGCTCGCTCGGTTTCGTGCCGAGGCCGCGAAAAACTCGAGGGCAATCGAGAGCGAGCTCTAACGCTGAGAGGGAAAGCGGCAGTTTGCAACCTGCTTTTCCATCGTGTTTGGGAAACTTCGTGGAAAGTGCCGGACCTTATCCCGTGGCCCATCGAAACTTCCGGCGAGTGGAGGGTGGATGTCTGAAACTCGGTCGACGTCCATCATCGCTCCAAGTGACGTCGAGCAGAGGCGATGCACCACGGATTATGCGAACGCGCGTGTCTTGCAACGATGCTGCATCAACTTCCCGAGGAAAAACACGTGCACATAAAATTTATCGGCACTGTTCAAAAAGGGATCTTGCACTTTACGGAGGGTTTGAGCTAGTTTTACAAACTTGTTCATTGTTTTGCTTTCTATAAACGTGACACCCAGATTATTGTCCGTTCTGAAGATTTTCAATACTCTATCCAGAGGTTTTCAGTTGCTTGTGTGTCCCTTTAAAATATTTATTTATGGTTTATTTTAATGTAGACATATTAACATTTAGGTCATTAGCGACCACATGGTTTACAATCGAATTTATCTTAAACGGTATAACTTTATCGTAATGGATTACGGTTAATGACGAATTTATAACAGTTTATATCCTTTTAAAACAGTTATTCTGTATTTTGCGAATGAAAATATGCAAGTTATGATTCTAACAACAAGAATAAACTTTTACTCGAGTCAGAGTGTCCTTTTAAAATTGTTGTTCTTTATCGTATGAGTGAAAATGTAGAAGGTTGTAATTCTGACAACGAGAACAAACTTTCAAACACTGCTCATCAATGTACACAATTGTTAAAATATAGAACAGACACGAAACGAGATGATACGGGAATTACACTGCTAATAACTGAAGTGAAACATCGTGTGACAAAAAAAATTACAAGACGTCCCGGTAAAAAATACGGCACAGTAAGAAATCCGGCATTTAATTGCGCCGATGAATTCGCCAGGAGGATCGTTAGTAGCCAGGAAGCGGCGACCCGTGATTAATTCCGGCAATAAACAATTAATTAATGTCGGGGAAGCAGTCGGTCGGTGTGGGACGGTCCTTCCCCCTTTCCAACCCATGGCGTTTTCCTCTTTCCATTGCGGGAAAACCCTTTTCCCCCAGCCGGTTTTCCGGCGAGCAGAGTTTCGGCCAAGATCGCCGGGGCTCTCTTCCACACCGACAGTCTCGCGATAATTAAACATGCCGGCAGACGGATTAACGGTGAATTACGAGAAGCGGCTTTTAATTGACGCTGCTCGAATATTAAGTAAGTTGTTCGGACCCCGTGAGAACGCGGAGGGGGGAGTAATATGGTGTTTCGAGCGGATTACTTTTTCCTAGATTTACTCCAGCTGTTAAAACTGACTCGGAACTTCCTCAAAGAGACTCGGTTTCCGCTGTTTTCATTTTTCAAATGCTGCGATCGTTTAACTGGAAAATCTCTCCCGGTTAAACTCGTCTCCTTCAAACAATATCGAATTTAACATTAACACTTCGGAAATTGTAAGTACGATATTTGCGAGTTTTATATAACTCCAATTAACCCTTTGAAAGCATTAATATTTTCGGATGAAGCTCAGCGTGGCGGTGAGGTCCATTAAATACAGCGTCTTCTCCATTGTTTAACTTAATTCTATCTGATAAAGTGAATCAGAAAATTTATTTCCGCAGCAGCCTCCACACTGTGCCTCTTGTATTAAAAAAACACAAGAGAAGAGAAACAGAAGAGTTACAAGAATGACGACGCGCACAAAATTCATTTTCATCAGATACAAAATCGTGACGTATGTGTCAAACACAAATTCAAAGAATTTTGAGAGGCAAATCTGTTGAAAATCGGAGGCGGGAGAATTGTTCCCCGCGGAAAGGAATTTCTTATCGATGTTCGTTTTGTTTAAACGTTGCACTGCTTTGGAATGCCTGTACTCTCGTTTTATCAGCCGGACGACTTGGCCGGACGTTTCATTATGCTTTTGTTGTCGGACGTCCAGGAACTTTGGTAATCCGGGAGAATAAATTATTAGAATGTCGCGTCGTATTCGAGCGTCCGGCTTCTCAGCACACCGGGAGCATATTTTCGCGTTACGCTTTGTAAACGGTTCCCTGGAACCCGTTTGTTTGCTCGCAATTTCCGCGCTGCTGCGACTTCGAGAGGTAACTCGATTGTAGATTGATAAATGAACCTGTATTTTTGGACATTGTTCCCCCGTAACCAGCTCTACGCTGTTCTCCACGCTCTCTCTCTCTTTCTTTCTCTCTCTCTCGGACTGCTTTTGTCACAGTTTTTACTTTATCCGACGGTAATTCGGTCCCCGCGAATTAGTTTATCATTGAAACGCTGCGAACCGGTGGAACAAGAGAGGTAAAAGAGGATATCGTGCTATCAGACTGCGACAGAGGATCTCGTCGAAATGTTCCGCCTCGTTTATATACTTTTTATAGTGCTTATGGTCCGTGATTCCTTTTATTCTCCTCTGTCGATACTACGCTCCTCGCTGTTTTATATTTTTAATTAGATCGCGCTCGGATGTTTGAATTAAATAATAGTTCTTCTACGTTTTGATGAAATTCAGGTCGTGTAAAAATAATATGAGGCTGGATAAAAATGAGAAATCTTGTTTTAACATTCTCGAATAAAATACGAAGGAAAGTCATTCGAACAAAAAATGGTGTTCACGTTTGAATAAAATTCAGGTTGGCGTAAAAATAATATCTACGGTCGGATAAAAATAAGAAACCTTTTTTAATCGGCTTCAATAAAATACGAGAGCGAGTCAGTCGAATAGAAAATAGTGTACGCGATTGAACGTAAGGTCGTATTAAAAATAATATCGTAAAGTAAAAACGTTCAGTTGAACTTCTCGAGGAAAACGTAAAACGTGGTGGACTAACCTCGAACAAACCTAGACAAATTGTTCCCTTTATTTGCGACCGGCGAAAAGTCTCGGCGAAAACGTACACCTGACCGATTGCCTGCGATCGCCGAAAAAGGAGTAAAAATGTTTGATTTGCGTAAAGGTTCTAAGGACACGTCTTGAAAAACGAAGCATCGAGAGACCGAATCGATCAATCACGGTTTCGGGTGCCATTCACTCTCGAGTTTCCCGCTCGCATGAAAATCCAGTGGCTTCGGCAAGCGATTCCTGCACAGAGAGAGAGAGGGAGAGAGAGAAAGAGAGAGAGAGAGAGAGAGAGAGAGAGAGAGAGGGAGAGAGAGAAACAGCAAGAGCCATCATGGGAATCGGAACGTTCACAAGTCACCGTTTCGTTCTGCGAAAAAATCACGTGAATAAAAAATTCCCCCGTATAAATTGAAAATTTCAGCGGCTGTTGCGAAGTCTGCTGGAATAGCAAACGATATTTTTACGGCCAAACAGTGGGAATCCAAACAACGAACCGTGATCCGCGTCACGCTAAGAGCGTGCGGTAGGCGGGAGAGGGGCGGGGCCGGAGCTGCATGGAGGCGTGGCTTTTCGAAAAAATCTGGCGAAAGAGAACGCAAAAAAAAACAGGTTACGAAGCAGCCGGTGTTCATTTCGAAGATAATGCCGGCGGTAACGATCGCGGGTGAACGGGTACGCGAGAGGATAACGTTTTTCGCGAGGGAAACGCGGTCGAGGAGGGCGGTCCTGTTTTTCCTGGCTCGTCCGCTCCGGTATCGAGCACTCGTAATCGTTCAATATCTTTTTACATCCGGCGGAAATAGTAGAATCCTCGGTTCCGCCGAATTGTCGAATAACTCGCATGATGTTTGTTGTACAATTTATTAAAAATTGGATTTTATCCAGCACACACTCTATGCACAACGTTCACGAACGAAGACAGAAAATTCTGTTGGAACCGTATCGAAAGGAAATGAAAATGGTGGTCCTGCGGACAGAGTGGATGTTAAAGAACCACTCCCAGCTAAGACTTTGAAGAAGCATTTCTGTTAAGCTCGTACAGTGTCGAGCGTTGTCGGAGATGCTCAATTTCGTTCGGTAGAGACTCTACAGCTCCTAAGCGGAAGCTTTATTGCTGCTAACGCTGAACGAGGACTCTGCGAACCGACTGAGATATTATTATATAACTAGCAAAAATCAACGGCTACCTTATTTCTGGAGGTATGCCATTAATTTATTTTTAGTACTTAGTCCTGTAGGATTTGCGGGATAAAAACATATTCGCGCACCCTTTCGGGCTACCGACTGTCTGTGTACCAAATTTTAATATCGTCATTTAATACAACTGGATTAAAATCGAACCAAAACGGGACGCCGAATGAAAAGCTATTGGTAGAACATTGATCAGGCACGTTTTCCGCGAGGTAACCGTTTCGCATGCTCTCGGTACGGGAGCAGAAAACATGGAAAGGACGCCGAGGTCGGGGTGTTCTGGTGAAAGGGGCAAGGAGAGTGGGTTAGGTCCGTCGGCGATATAATGGAGAACCGTAGATCGATCGAGTTGCCTGCACGCGGCATGTAAATTAGTTTGTCGAACTAATTCGATCTTGGAACTACGTTAGCGCTCGCGCGCGCTCTCGCACGCACGCGAAAAGAACCATTTAGCTCCCTGAACGCTGATAGCTCCGAGTAATTCCCCTTCCCGCGCAACACCATCGGTGATCCCATTTTAATGGAAAATAGTTCACGCTAATAACACACCTTTTTTTCGAACCTTTGAACTCGCGCCTGTGCGAGAAATACCTCGACGTTTTGCGAACCGGTTTGCGTCCGATACCATTTTCCATCGAAAACAGATTCCGTGAAATTTTCATACTAGAATGTTCATTTTTTTATCGTTTTTCAGAGTTCACAGCAGCGTATTGTTGATTTTTTTTAATGCGGTATAACCGTTTCGAATTTCAGTCGACATTCTTATTTTGCTATTTTAGATTATTAATCAAGTCCAATATATTTAAGGGACTTTCCTTACAAATTAGTCGACTTGGAATCAGGTCTTTAGAAACACCACGTTGATTTTATCAGCAGTGCACACTGCAGATAGAGCCAGACCTCAAAACAGAGCCACAGTTTTATCAGCAGAGCGGTCTAGGTTCGATTAACTTTATCAAAGCTTCGAGATGCAGCTGATAACAGTAACCAGCAGGCATCTATATAGGTTGGTAGTTCGGGGACACACTGACATTCAGCTAATCGTTAATACCGATCGTACGGGTCAGCGGATCTTTCAATTCTCTATAAAGGTAGCTGCAGCAACGCCAGATCAACAAATCTGGCCTCTAAAAGTAGGAATGGTTTGATCGGTTTTAATTGAAATTGATCTGTGGATCAAAGCAGTCCACTCGTTCTCGTTTTTCGAAAACCTGTCTGTTTTGATCAGTGTCCTATTTCAGCATCCATTTGTTCCGATTCGGGACGCGAGTCTTCTTTGTTCTCTGCCGTCACAGTGTTCAAGTGTACAAAAATACATTTCTGGCCAATTTTAATTTCGTAAGGGACGTTAACAATTTTTTTAAATACGCAAAACTATATTCCCTCAAAACTATCAATATTTCATTATATGCTAGAATATATTAAACTAGGATATGACAGCCGCATTTCCCAAAGCCTTATCTACGTAAACATCGTTCTCGTAAAATTACTCGGATTTTCCAAGAACAATAAAAAACTTTGGTTCTTCGCAACATTTATTAGCACTAAATCGATCCGATGAAACAACTTCCGAGTATCTATATGTCCGAGTCGATCAACTATAGTTTGCGAAAAAAAATGGCAAACTCGCGCAAATCATTCCAAACAGCGCGTACTAAAATTTTATCGCATAAATTCCGCAAGACAGAGCGGGAAAAGTGGCGAAACTTTCTCGCCCACCTAATAACAGTTGGCGCGCGCTGCAGTTCGAGCACACACGAGGTTTCGCGGAAAAAAGACAACTGCTAAAGTCACAACAAACAACATCCCGGCTCCGAGGCGGATCAGAAAAGTGTATCTGACGGCTTAACGACCTCTCGACGGCTTGGACGGGCAGCCTCGGACAAAAACACGAAAAGAGGAAAGAGGAGGGAGGGAGGGAGAGAGAGAGAGTGAGAGATAGAAAAAACGGAAAAGTGAGAGAGGAGAGAGAGAGAGAGCGAGGGAAATAGGCCAAACTTTCGCGGAAGTTTTTCTGGTTTTCTGTCCGACGGATAACCGCTTACAACGACGAACTTTGTCTTTGCGAGTGACGTCGCCCTGGACGGTCATTACGCTCGATAAATAGGCCAGCGGCCGTCGGTTAGGGCTCTCAAAGTCTGACCGGAGTGCTATTGTTCTTGTCCGGCTGGCTCGCGCTTTAAATAAGATTTCCCAGCAAATTTGAATCGAAATTACGCGCCGCTCCCCGCCGGCCGAAATTGGCCCGCGGTTTTCGGCGGAGTTTTCAACTGCGAGAAACTCGCAACACCCCCGACATATTAGCTTGGAGGAAAAGTTCCGTAGTATTTTAAATAAGCAGGTAATTCTGCTTATGCAAATGAAACACAAATTTGTTTAAAAGTTATATCATTGAATAATATTAAACAAATACTTTTAGATTATTGATTCAAACGTTTTCTTTAAAATACGACAGAACGGTCCCCTCTTCTGTCTGTTCTTTAATATTGGTGAATGAATTTTTATTGTGCTAAATGATTTTCATTCTGTGAATATTTAAATTCGATTTAAATTAGAACGATAACAGTACAATGTTATTATCCGTTCATAAAAATTAACGACACTGAAAACATAATCACACTAACCCGAGTCTTCGGAATATCGCACTCTCCGTTCTACGTTAATTAACAGCCTCGTAATAAATGTTTCATTAACGAGAAACCTCCGCGGAACCTTCCGGAACCTAATCTCACTATATCGCCAATAAAACGGTAACCCAGCTAATTAACATGCAGCCGTTTAAGATTTTAGTCTCTATGGTCCAAAAACACCGTGTTAAACTATTAATTATTTGATAAGGCTGTTGGCGAACTGGTAGTTTTATAACGTAACTGGCGAACCGCCCGTTATAAGTTTGACCGCGAGATGGTTCACGAGTCGGTGATAAACCTGAAAGACGGCTGCAACAATATCTCGTTGGTGAATGGTCGTGGCCTAGGTTGGCAGGGTTAATCTATTTTATGTAACAACTAATACGTTCGAAGTTGGTAAGTCGTCGTTCGGCTCGGAGGTATAGTCGGCACTATTGAGGATGATGAAGTAGCCCGGGCGATCCTATTGAGGGCCGAGCTTAAGACTCGGAACATTGTGGCAAGATAAGGTCCATACAAGCCCTCCGTGGACCGTCATTAAGGTTACCCGGCAGACTTCATTTAGGAAATCCTTCCTAGATCTACTTCAATTTTCGAAATAGAGGGACTCGGTAACGAGTCTCGAACCGACACTAGCTGAACACCCTCTGAGAGATTATGCTACCCTCGACCTACCGCTCTCCTCTAATAATATTATTTGCCTATTAGACGTGATTCCCTATCCGCAGCCATAATTACGATACTTTGCCCGATTCCTCTGCCGAACGTAAACCGCGATTGTTAAACAGTTATTTTTACAATTCATTAAAACCATTAACATAAGAAATACAGTTTTATTTAAATTCTGTTCCATATAGTTCTCGGCGAAATTCTGTGGTTATCAGGAAGAACGCCGTTTAAAGTTTTGATCGCTAATACTTTCACATAGGACATCGGTTGCATTGCATTCTTTTTGGAAACCTTTCGATTTTGCTTTCGTGACTTTTTCTGGTGAATATGTACGTAAACTCGAATTTTTTGAAACTGTGACATTTGGCGTTTTTTCCCTGCAACCACAGAATTATGCGAAGGTTCTTTTCTGAAGGCTGCCACCCTCGTTTCGAGGCTGATAAATATCAGCCACGGTTATTGTCACTAAAACGATTGCCGACAGATTCCATCGCGCGGATTCTTCCAACAATTAATTTCGAACGATTCGTCGACCGAATATATACGAGATGCCGTGCCGCGTATAAAAATAAAACCACTTGATTTTCGCGGTTTTCGCTCGATGGACCGATTTCGAGGGGCGCAGTTCGTTGGCCCCGGGCTCTCGAGCACGCCGAAGGAATCAATCAACAGTTTCCATTTAAGTGGGGCTCGATTAAAAGCGCCAATTAACCTTCACCCCGGCCGAACCTATTGCAATTTTTTCTCTCTCCCTCTGTTTTTCTATACACACGCCCCTCCCCACTGTCTTTCAACCAACACTTCCTACTACATATCTTTCTCTCTTTCATTTAATCTACCTGTTTTTATTTATGCACTGCAGAGCCTCTCTATCTTTTTTATCGTTCGCACTATTTTTATTTGTGCACTCTATACAATTCTATCTATCTCTCTCTCTCTTTTCCATTATTTCTTTTACGCAGGCTAAGAACTTTTCTCTCTCGTTCAGTCCACCATGCTATTTTTATTCACACACCGTAGAACCTTTTCTTTCCCATTCACTCGTTTTCAAATCGTCCGCGATATTCTCATTCGTCCGTTCTATACAATCCATCATCCCTCTCGTTTACTATTTTCATCTGGATACACTGGCTAAAGAATATTAATTTAATATCGCTTGATTCTCCACAGGCTATTTTTACTTGTGCACTGCCCGACCCTTCTCGTCGTTCGTGATATTTTTAAATACCGAATTGAGGGGAGTACAATTACCCTCTCTTCACTCATTACCAGATCAATCACTTGACGTTGTGACGCATTCACGACGGAAACGAAACGTGATCGCAAGCTACAATAAAATAAAGAACCTGTAAACAATCTCAGTGTAAAACACTTAGATTAGTGACATCGGCAGAAAAACCTCTTCTGTGGTTTTCTTTTTCAAGCAGAACGCGATCTCGCACGCAATCGCGTTATCAGCAGTAAATATTCGAGAGGAGCATCGGCCACGGGCATTTTTCAATCGAGCCACTGTGCCTGCGCTCTTCTATTTCTTTTTCTTTTTTCTTTTTTTTCAACTCCGGCTATTTCTGTTTTATCGTGGAAAAAAACGTGCGAGCCACGCCGCGCCGGTTTCCCTGTCGAACCTGTCGATACGCAGACCGCCGAAAACAAGACGCAACGACGCCGCCGGCCGATTGTTTTCCCATCGACTCCCTTCCCTCTCTCTCTCTCTCTCTCTTTCCCTTCTCTCTAGCCGATTCGTTTCGCCCTCCCGAAACAAAAACAAACGGGAGATAAAAAGAAACGAAACACATCCCTCGAGCGACGATGCTACGGCCGCCGCCGACGTCGACGCCATTTCGTTTCGTAACCGGAAGCTGAACGGTCTCGCGCATTATAAACCGATCCCGCCGACGCCGATGCATTTTAATACGTTGAAAGCTCGTCCCGACGGAAGCGAACGGCCATTCGAGCCCGAGTATTTTCGATTCCATTCGACGTCAAAGCAAATACCTATTATCGGGTTTCGCGTGCGGAACACTCCCTCCCTTCTCTCTCTCTCCCTTTTTTTTCATTTTTATTCTTCCCAGCAGCAGCCGTGAATGTCCTCCGCTCCGTTTGCCGATTTTTTTTCGCGAGCGCATCTATTTAGCGCAGCCTTTCCGCGAGATTAATCTTTCTGCTCTCTTTCTCTCTCTCTCCCTTTTGCTGTCTGTCGATCCCGTTCTGGCTTTTGCTACGCGGCAATGGGATTGCGATCGGCTCGCGATTTTCTCGATCAATCGTGCGTCGAACTCGCAATCTTTCATAGGAACGCTATAAATGCCGTCGTTGGGTAATTAATTTTATCGCGAATGAATACTTTCTTGTTTTGCTTGGAAATCACTTTTATAAATGGGTTTGATAGTTAAGTGTGTACGATGTCGTTAACGAAGAAGTATATAGAAGTTGAAATATCAAAGCGACGTACAATGGAACGCAGAATAATTATTTCGTCGCGATTCCTTCGCAAATAAATACTGCACCCCGAATGTTTCACAGTCTCGGAAACGGTGATCGCCGAGTAAATTTCCTGGGCGGTAAACACCATCGGCCATTTTGTCGTTGCTCCCGGCGAATTTCTCCGGGTCTCCGGCGGATTCTTTCGCTGCGGGAACTCTTTTAACGCGAAGACAATGGAATTTCTATTTACAAGGGAGCCGCTTTGATGAATATTCATTCGTCCGTCTTCTCCCACCCGGCTGCGATTCAAGATGGCGTCTTCGTGTAATTGTTTCCGGTGGTGCCGCGAAATACGCCCGGGGAATCGAGCAACGCGATGGGAAACAAGTAAACAATTCTTCTTTTATCATCTTGTATTCCAGACGCTTTGCAACGGGGAGAAGGCGTCCGCCGCTAACTTGAGGATTCATCGCTAACGAAAAGAAACCGAAGTGGAACGAGGGGGGTTGAACTGCGAGGAAGGGGTTAGTCGAATAATCAAGTGGGAGAAACTAAAGAGTACACGCTCGCCCGAGAAGCAGGTATGCAACGAATTCACCGTTCCCTCCCTCCATGAATTTTCCAAGAAATTCTTCGAGCAAGAATACCTGGCGTTTGAGCAGCTACCCCTCGGCTGGGGTGGAAATATTTCAAATATTTCCGAACAGTCCCGAACGAGATACTCCTCGTCGTAAAGGCGAGGCTCCATTATACCACGACATCATAAACTGTAATTTGTGCGGCCGGATTGCGCGAGACTCGGACAGGGTGTCGCGCGACGATTTATCGAGAGTTTCGAGATGGAATCGGACCTCGAAACGAAGTTGGAGAAGCAATTCCGTGAGAACGATTAGTTGTTTCGTAAAAACTGGACTCGGGGTGTTACCTTATCCAGAGTGTTCCAAAAATGTTGCACTATTCTTATAATTTATAATATATTGCCTTATAATAACGACAGTATACCATTTATATCGATTTCGTGCAAGTTTTATTTAAATACGTACTCCAACAGTGAAGTTGATTAAAGAAATTTCTCGGAAAAACACAGTTATACTTTTAATATTTCGAAATGATTCGAAATGAATCGAAAACAATTCACACGAATCATTCTGACTGGTCCGGTAGTTCTATTGTTAAAGTAACTTTTTCAAAAAACACGTTAACAGCTCCTTAAACCTCAGCAAAGATTTTCGCAAAGGATAAAGTGACTTAAAATAAAATTTTCCTCGTCTTTTAGAAAGCGATGAACAACGAAAAAGCATCAATGCAAACTAAATCGTAGTGAAAGGTGTTAATGGAGAAGAAAATAAACATCAGAGAGAAAGAAATTAAATAGTCAAACGTGTCGAATGGTTTGTACTTTTTCCTTTAATTTTGTTCACTTTTGGATCAGATACGTGCGAAGAATCGGTGGTAAACTGAATGTATCTGTTCGTTTGAATAACTATTGTTTCACAGTGTGCCAGAGGTGGTTCCGTGTTCCGGGACGCCTCGATAAACATCGAGAGCCTCGAACCAGCTCGATCCTTTCCGTCCCACGGTCTTTTATTTCGCTCTGCCAATATCGCACTATGTATTCCGTTTTTATCCGCGCCGCAGGGAGGAGTATTATGCCGCGCGTTTACGAACGCCGATACACGAGCCTCGCTGATAAGAGGATCCTTTAACGGACGCCCCGATTGCCGCCTCCATATAAAGTCAATCCTGAATTATCTATCCTTCCGTTTTAACCCTTTCGGATCCTCGAGTGCTTCCTCCGTTATATCACGGAACTTTCTACGTCCGTATCGATTATATCCGCGTAAATATGGTGACTCATAATATTCGGACACTCACAAAACCCCTTTAGAAGTTAGAACAATCAATTTACTGCAGAACGTGGAAAAGAAATTTAAAAAAGAAATTGCAATTGGTCGGAATATCCGGAGGAAATGTTAAAAATTGTTTTTGATATATTTTCTTATACTTGCGTAGTGAGAGAAAATTTTGAAAAAAATGCATTTCGTCGGGATCCCAGTTGATTTTTAGAAATGGAAAGAATTAATCAGGCAGCGCAGTGAACGAAATTACAGAATTGAAATAAGAGGACACCGGAATTGGAGCTAAATGAAAAATCTGATGAGAAATTGAGCAGAGGACGAAATTAAGGTGAAGCACGAAAATTTAAGTGAAACGTAAAATTAGCTGAAATTATATCGTGCTGAAAGACGGACAGACAGGTTCCTGGTAATTCTCGATGAGCGTATTTCAGGCTGTCTAACGGCGAAACACACCGGCTAGTAAAACTATCGATTTTCGCGTCGCGAAGTGTGTCTACAGGTTCTTCGAACGGTGCGAACCGGTGTCTAAACGTTTGTTCAACACTCGGTCTCGTTAACATTCACCGTAGAAACACACGTTGCCAACACGACCACGCCGGCCAACAACGAAATAAATCTACTCCAATTTTAGGATGGCTCAAGGGATGACGGGAAAGTCTATTTTCACGCGGAAAATTAACTGACGTCCGGGAAGATTCGCGTAAGCGCTGTTCTAAACGTTTCGCTGAAAACACTCTGGCACATTATATGCCCCGAGAAGATGACGTCGCTCATTTGCGAACGATGTGCACGTATGCGTTTGCGTACGTTTATTTACGTGGCTGTACGTGTACGTACACCGTGAGCAAGGGAAGCGTAAGCGAGAGAGGCTGTCGTGCAACGAAGCCGACGCGTATTGCATTTGACGCGCGAGCGGCTTGATTCGAAGCGGATTTCGAAATTCCGAGAAAACGCGTCAGGACGACCGCATTTTTGCGAAATTTCACCGCTACTTCGCGGGATCGCTTGCGGCTGACAACACGCAAAACCGGCTGTTTATAAAGATTTGTCGTGGGGCCTCTTCTTCCTTAATAATTTTTTGAAATATTTCTACTGCATATATTTCATTAAATTTTTTTTCGTAGAACAGTTCTAACATTGGACCACCTGCCTGGAAAGCTTGAACAACATACATCGACTAACAATATTTTTAAAAATTGTTGTGATCCCGTCCGTCTATCTGTGTCGCCAATTATCGACGTCCCGTTACATTGACCTAAATTTATAGTACTGCTGCAACCCTTCCGAGCGTGAATATTTTTTCTAGCAACAAACAAAGACACTACCGATCAACGCGCTACAAGAATAAATAAAAACTAGTCGCAGGAAACGTACCGTATTCCAGCAAAAAATTGCGAAAGCTTCTCTCGACCGGTTAATTATCGACTGCGACATTCCGGCTCGGCGATTCCGCTACAATCGGCAGAGGGAAACAAAATGGCGTGAGGGTAAAACGGCGACATAGGGGGTTCGGAGGGGAATTTCGCTGTTCCGGTATAATGGACCGGACGTGGGAGTGTATACGTCCGGCTGGCGCGATGCTCGTTATGCTAACGAGCGCGCGTTGAATCGCGTCCTCGCGTTAACAGCCACCAGACCGGTTTTCTGCGAATCCGCGTTCTAAATGCCGGGGACCCGGAGCTCGCCTGGCCTGAAGACGTCGAGGATTTCTTGGGCTCTCTTTCACTCCTCGTTTGAGGAGTCCTCGCCGAGCGATGTGTAGACCTAACCCAGTTTAAATTAATTAGTGACAGCATCGTCTCGCCTCCGCGCTTCGTTCCCGTGGAATTGCCGTTTCCTGACAGCGAACAACGACGAATGTTGCCATTGTCAGCCGGCCGGCTCGCAAAACAACGACACCGTTCCACTCGCCAAACTTTTAATGACACATATAGCTCATTTATCCGACACACCAACTACCTGGCTAATTACAGGACGCGTCTCAGCTGCGCGAATCCTCCGACGATTTTTAAAAATGTTAAAAATCTTAAGGATATTCCTGAAATTTTGTTAACAGCTGGTCCAACGTTTAAAGTATCCTACGAAAATGTTGCAAACAAAAATGATGCCTCGAACAGTGTAAAAGAAATTGTTAAACGTTCGCAATAGATTATTTTTATTTTCACCAGACGAAATTAGGCGGTCGGTATAGCGCTAGTTTAGGTGCACTTCTGGGTCATCGGCCTTCGCAACAATGTAACTCTTCCCGTAGTTATTTTCGAGTCGGCCGATACCGAACAAATTTTAATGGTGGACTTCCCGAATTGGGCGACGAGTCGACAAGCCGCTCGCTCGAGGAGCGAAAAAAGCGGGCAGCCAGGGCTGAAAAATGTTGCGCGAAACAATCCCCCGAACGGAAGTCAACAATGGGTATTTACTTTGACGCCGGTCGGCTGGCTGCATCGCGTACACGCCACCGACGATCGTTCTTTTTTTTTTTTTCGTAACTTTGCCTGGTGGCCCATCAATCACCTGATAATGGCCGCCAGCGACGTTCTGTTTTTATAGCGAGTTGTGCGCCGACTGCCTCGTGTCCTCCAGACTTTCCTTTCCTTCGTGTCCGCCCACTTTCTTCCTTCGACCCTCAAACTTGTTCCGGACAAGTCACTCTGATCCAGACATTTTCTGGAGTACTTAGTCCTCGAAATACTGAAATTCGTTCGGAAATGGTCTTGTCTAAAAATTGTACAAACTTATTGCCCAGCGTGTTAATTGTTTTCTTTTCTAATAATAGTTTTAAGCATCCAAACAACAATAACGCACGTGTTGCAGCCACTAACGATGTATCTCATTAACATTATACAACAACGATACAATCAGTTTCGAACGTTAAGCAACTTCATAGTAATAATCCGATATGATATCAATAATTAGAACATAAATAACATCCTCTGTTGAATAGTGATTTGATATGTAAATTATAAAGAACTATCCCTCGATAGAGGATATTATAATAATACAAGCGGTTTGAATTCCCGTACCGCGAACACAACATACAGCATTCTAGTTTAATTTGATTTGTGTACACCGATCGTATTAATAATTGTTTTCTAAACGAGATACCACCTGACGTATTTCTGGAACCCGCGTGTACTTCGCAGAATTTCGTCGGAACAAATCCCCTCTGTTGTCTGCGAAAAACTTTCGTAGTGTTTGCATAGTCGATCCCATTCTCCTCGTTCCTCGAGAAAAAGAACGAGAACGAGAAGAAAGACGAGAAAAAAAAACGAAGAATAAGGAACCGGTTAAAATTATTCCTCGAGGAGTGTTTCCGGTCGCTAAAACTCGGACGAATCGTCCGTATTTACGCGGCGTGGAAGTTACCCCGCGGGGGTGGGGCTGCGTGGGGTCTGGGGCGACGCGGGGGATGGGCGGGGCCACGCTTAAAATTCCGGGATCGATGCGAGCCGCAACGAGCACGCCGACGAAACGTCGCCGCATCCTTGATTTCAGCGTTAATAAGCCCGCAATACCGGCAACTTATTAGACGATGTTTATTCACCATCACCCGTTGCATTATTCAACAGCCGCCGCCGCCGTTGCCCCCCCCCTCCTCCTTCCTTTCTCCGCCTTTCCATTTACTTTCCGGATCCACTCCCGAGAACAAGCGAGAAACACTCGAGAGAGCCTCCTACCTTCTATACCCCATCGCGTCGGATTATGCCGCTTCTTTTCCACTCTTTTTGCCGCCGCGCGTTTTTCTTCTGGATCGTCTTGATCAGGGCTCCGAGCGGACGTGTATTATTCCTTATTCCGACGAGCACGGAACCCCTGGCCCCGTTCTACGTCGTTTAATCTCGTTCCCGAGGTTTACCGTGTCCTTCGGTACACGTTGAAGAATTACTGATTGGCGGATGACCGATTTCGAGAGCCCACTCTGCGGTACTTTTGTGCTCGACACTCACAAGCACTACAATTTAAAGTATCGTAACAGTTAAGAGATTCTCGACGTCTGAAAATTATTAATCGAAAGGGGAACATATTTATTTTGTATCTAACGAGTAGCCTACGGATTTTATGCATTTTCGACGAAAATTGGTACGTTTATTTTAGAACAGTGGACATGTTAAAAATATTTAAGAACATCAATGTACTTGTTTCGTATTAATAGGATAATTAGAAGAAGAGTATAACATTTATTTGGCTCCTGTGTCCTGGAATCATTTTTTATTTTCCATAAATATCCGCAGTCTACAAGAAATGTGTTCAAAAAATATGTTTAAAGCAGTATTCATTTTCTAGTTGTGAAACTATAATAATCGCGATTAGCACGCCATCATTCGCTGCAGTTTTCACTCGGTGTCGTGGCGTCGCGACGCCGGAATTCAGCGATCTTGACGCGTCGCGTCGAGAGTCAAGAGGAAAAAGAAAATCGCGGTGGCAAAAATAAAAAGGAGAGAAAGACGGATAGAGGGGTGGGGGTGGTGGGGGAGAGTGTGCGGCGGTTTAAAACGGCTCGGTAATTTTCTTATAATCGCGTTCGCTTTACAGTCGCGTTTCCGGGCGTCGGTTGGCGCAGCGACGCCGGCAGCCAGCCTCATTCAAAATCGTCCGCTCTTCAGAGCGCCGCGTCGGGGCGACGACTTAATTATCGCGAGCACGGCATCGAAATTAGCCGAGAGACGATACACATTCACAGCCACCGCGGCACTGCCGGGGCCGAGGACCTCGAACACGCCAGCCCACGCCATCCCGCGTCAGCCCACGCCGGTGGAACTCTTGAAAAGTTGAAATTTACGCGGGCCAGCCTAGGATTTATTGATTCAGGGTACATCGACCGTGAAAGGAGAACCATTAACCCGACGTTCCAGTCGTTTCGCTGCGATTTCGGGAATCGAACTGCTGTTAGAGAGACCCATCCACCTTCCACCGAAACTGCAACTGCAGTTCTCCAACCGGAATACTATATTGCTATATCAATTTTTACAGACAAGAGCCACGGTGAATATTCCCTCTCTTCCCTCGACACTTTGAGCGTCCAATACATCCGCAGAAAGTCCCAGAAAATTAATGGAATTTAAACGGTGAGACTAAAACTGGAAATTCAAAGTTTATCATTGTGGATGCCGCTGTTTAATTAGCATTTGCATATAATTCTAGATGAAAATCATTGGCTGTTACGACAGACGTGTTTATCCGTCACTTTATTTCATTTTGATTTTCCGGGTGAGCCAGTACAGAGAGACAAATAGCAGTAATCATTGTCCTCGCAGAGTCGCTTTGAAGAGCCATCAGGGAGTCCTAACTCGTGGCCAGAATCGGCGTCCACGGCCCAGGAGGAATTGCCAGCAACCCTCTTCGACGAATTACGGGCATAATAACGGCATCACCGTCCGGAAGGAGGTCAGGCAAACAGGAATTCGCAAGTGGTACGCGCGCGGAGTAAGGGTAAGGGAAACCGGTGCGCAACTATTTGACAGTCGACCCGTGAGACCTCCCCGCGTGTCCCACGTATTACGGTATTCTCCGTCTGTCGTGTGTCGTGTGTCCGCCGGGTCCTGACGCCGAACGCATCGGAACTCCATTTGTAATCCGATGTACCTACTGCGAGGAGATGACAAGTTGACTAACGGGAAGGACACGCGGAGACTGTGAGGACTACCGGTCGATGGTCACTCCTACTTTCACGCCCCTGTCAAATCTGATTCACGTGTCTTTGACAAGTGACACTGTTTATTGATAGGACACTTCTGAGAGTGTCGGTTCTTGTGGAAATTGTAGGTGAATTTGTCGAGGGGCGTGACTAGTGGACTGTGGGCGGTGCTAGAGTTCAGTGGGAGTGGCTACCCTCATGTTAGCATACTTGGGAAGTAATGTATCGTTTAATTATTATTATTCTTTGTTGTAATTGCAGTAAAATCGTTCCAGGGGTGTGGTTACTGCATTGTAGGCAGTGATAGAGTTCAGTAGGAGTGGCTACCCTCATGTTAGCACACTTGGGAAGTAATGTATCGTTTAATTATTATTATTCTTTGTTGTAATTGCAGTAAAATCGTTCCAGGGGTGTGGTTACTGCATTGTAGGCAGTGATAGAGTTCAGTAGAAGTGGCTACCCTCATGTTAGCACACTTGGGAAGTCATGTATCGTTTAATTATTATTATTCTTTGTTGTAATTGCAGTAGAATCGTTCCAGGGGCGTGGCTAGTGAACTGTAGGCGATGATACAGTTCAGTGGGAGTGGCTATTTCTTTAAGGAGCATTTTGAATGTCTGTAAGAGACGTATACTATCAATTATGGTAAAGCCTTCTTCTCATTAAAATTACACGGTCGACTTAGGCTACCTAACAGAACCCTACTCACTGTTCTGCCATCCTGCCAACCAACTTGTCATCACTGTGCAGTACATACGGCTTTGCGGCCAAGTCCTCCGGACGTCCACCGTTTTCTCGGGATGCCAGGTCCAGGATTACGATCCATCTTGTCCAAATTAATTCTCTTTGTAACCGGACGCGCATACAGTAATCCGATTAATTCGCTTTAATTGCCCTGCTCTCGCCTCCCAGTCAAAATGGCAGAAAATCCATTATTAATTTAAATCGTCAATAGATAGAAAGTTATCTACAATTATATGGCACAACTCTAATCCAGTGGTTCGAGGATAAAAACCACAGGTTGCAGGGGAAGGAACGGCATCAAAGGCTGCAGCAAAAAGCGAGTTTCCTTCGAACACGAGGAAGGCGTTCGAAACAGGGTCGGAACACGTCCGGCTAAAATAAGACACGCTCCGTGGACTATCGTTCTCGCGGCGACCGAGCCGATAAAACGACGCGAATTATCACGGGGGTGGTTACACCCCATAGAAGGGGAACAGAGTTGAAAACAGCGCGAAGCTTTCGTGGCCGATTCCGGTTTCGCGTCACGTACCTTTATCCGCTCGTAAAGTTTCTTGCGCGGGTGGCAGGGAGGATTTAAATTGCGCGCCGGACGAGAACGTATCGGCGAAATTACGAGAGCGTTCGTCGACGTCCGAACCCCGAGCAGTGCAACAGCCTCGCTACTTGTCGAACGCAGCCCCCGGCGCCATAACAGGTCGCCTAACAGATTTATCGAGCGTACCGTGTCCGGTTATGGGACTCGCCAAAGTAGAGTGGTAACTTCATTCGCCATAATTTGCCCCTTGGTCAAACTGCACCCCTATCTTAAAGGTGAAACGTTGTCTCAAATGGTAAATTGTAAACCTCAATTTTATCTTAGATCGTACGTGTATCATTTCATTTATAATTGCGTTGTTACTAAAGTGTAAACAATTATTCCATGTAGTGTCTCGAAAGCGAAACACTCGTCTTTCAATTCCCCATCACTCCACTCGCCGAAACTTCGAGGGAAACGCGTTAGCAATGGTTGTTCAACGCTGTCTGCCGGTGTACCAACAGTTTGTAATCCCCGTGTACAGTGAAAGAGGAATTCCACGATTGCATCATCGGCAACTAAATGAAATGCAACGCCGAAGAAGGATTCGGGAACTCCGGGACGAAGAGAATTTGTTGGAAGATGCTCGGCTACTATCTGCCGCGTCGCAGTTTCTGTTTAGCCCACTACTTTCGCATTCAGTATTTAACTGGGTCGCTTCCAGAGAGACGGAGAGGGAGTGTAGCGCCAATGGAAATCGAGCTTTAACAGCGGCGAACAAAGCGGCAATCTCGGGGTTCAAAGAGCACGCGCCGCGGAAAGCAGTTTCACACGATTCACGGTTCCCGTCTTTTCAACGTGCCGCGGTCTCCGGCGCATTGTCCAAAAATCCAGTTAACCCTGCCGAAAGAAACACTAACTGTCCCTCAAACATGTTCTTCAATCCACTGTCCCGTATTTCATTAAATAAAATTGGTGTTCCGAAAAAAAACCTGTACGAGCCTCAGGAAAAATGTCCCAAATGTTTATTTTTTTATATTAAAGGTTATTTCGCTGTTGAACAAATTTTTTGAAAGATATTTCTAAAATTTTATAAATCGTTTATTCAAAGGTCTCTGTTTAAGACATTTTAATATAATTTTTGCAGCAGCAGGAACAGCGTTTACCATATTTTGTAGCCCGGAGAATTATTTTGGAGTCTAAGCTATTGTGAAAGCCGAATTGTTTTCGGGGGACAGTTCGATGGCCGATCGGAAAATCCGTGTACCGACGAGGACACAATTGTCTACTACATATACGCATCGTGCAAACGTTAGCGCAGTATTTACAACTGCTACACTATGTACCATCGGCTAAACAGAGCGTCCCGTCGTTATTCGACGGCGTAAATTTTTGCTGCTTTTCTGTCGTCCGCGTGATACTCAATATTTATACTTTGTCAACAGGACCGGTTTGGTGTATTTTCGAGAATGGTCCCCGCAACGAGCAGTTATCGTTCCGATCGTTTTCTGCTCGCAGCTTTTTGATAAGTTACTCGAAAATTGTTCGAGTGGGAAAGCGAGAGAGTGAGTCGGAGAATTTATTGATTCATGACGAGGGGTTGATCGGGCCGCAGTTTACGCGAATCACCGTGTATACTTGCTGTGACGTTTATACGGACTTTTATTGGCCACTGAGCAAGAAAATAAATGCTTGCTCGCGTATCGCTATTGACAGAACGGTGCCTGGCGAACAGATAGCGAGCGTTTATATTTTCCCATGTTTTGCAAAGTCGTTAAAAGAGGCATATGCTTTTAGCGAGTGCACACGCTTCGGTGTTCTATGTTTTCTGCGGTCCGAAATCGATCCGGTACTGTTTCCTTAGTTTTATTGCTGGGTCTGAAATTGTTTGCGAACTCTCGGCAAAAACATTTATCGGTGCTACTCTAGCTTGCGCAAACATCCTCGATCTGGATCTCAAAGTCAGCTACTCACAAAATGTCTTTATTACCAATTGGCCGCATAAAAATAAACTACAAATAAATAAATAAAATGTCTTTAGAATTCAGTTATTATCCTAATGACAACTTCCTACTACAAAAATAATTTGTCACTGTATCTCGATCAAATTACAAAATTGCCAAAGGAGTGTCTTGTTCCTAAGGACGACTAATAAGAGCAGAACACGTACAAAGAACATTCTCTGCCACATTGCGTCCACACGACGAATAGAAGTCTCTCTTGGCTCCCGACGATACCGTGAGGAGGACCGGTAGAAAATCGAAAGGTAATCAGAAGATCGAAGGGATTTCAGAAGCGGGGGCAGACAAATTCAACTGATCAACATCGGTCCCGTGGAATAACGCAGCGAAACGGTCCTAATGAAGATTGAACGTCGGCGAGCGAACAGAGAGAGGGAAAGAGAGAGAGAGAGAGAGGGAGAGAGAGAGCTATCAAACGGGATCAGTTCAAAGGCAGCGGGATTTGAAAGGAGTGGATCGGAGGATCGAGCGAAAAACACGGGACATTAATGAAATTAATACGGCCGTGGGAATCGCGTCGGCCGGATGGAAATGGAGATCTACGAGTTCTAATATCGGCGAACGCATCGGTGTCCACGGGACCAGATTAAAACAGGCAACCGTCGACGTTATTTTAAACCGATCGTTTCTCGGCATCGCGATCGACGGTGTTCTCTGCTCAGTCCCGATACGAATGCAATTCCTTCTCTTTGCTCAGCAAGGAAAAGACTTTCCCTGCGAGCTGCTCGATAAATGCTAGAGCTTCTCCAGGATCCTCGCGATGCATCTGAAAGGTCCTTGAACTCGGCTCTTGAAAGAACCGTATTCTCGAAGCAGTTTTCAGGAGAAGCGAAGGCGAATGTCAGCAATAATACCCTCGTGTGTTTTTCTTACGATAACGATTTATGCAAATGAAAACACGAGGAAAATTTCTTTAGCCGAATGGACGGTCGACGGGTGCCAAAAATAGTGCGACTGAGGATGATAGGGTGCAACGACGGCCGAATTTCGAGTTCGTTGAGCAAAGAAATGGGATTGATAATAATCGCGTGCTTGGGCCTTTATGGCCCAATAAAGACCGAGAGGACGAGCATTAAGGAAGCAATCTTAGCTGGGCACGGTCAACTTTCATCCCCCGGAACCGGAACTCTTGGATACCGTTGAATATTAGAGCCCCTCACGCACTTAGGGGACCTCGGGCATTAGTACTTCGGGTCCGGAACGTCCTCAATATTAATCTACGTACCGGACAATTGTTATATATTTTCATTGATACAGCCGTGTACACGCGCGAACTCTAGCTGTTCGTTTGCTTACACGAAATTCTACTAGCTTGACCGACTTCTCCCTACACCATTGTCTCGATAAACTAAATTTTAATGTGACTACTAAGCCATTTGAATAATACAAGAATAGAGAAGGTAAGAGAAGATAATCATAAATTCGCAAGCGGAAGAACAGTGGCAGAAATCTAAAGACTGGCCTGAGAACAAATCCCTCCTAATCTCCGAATTGAATTATTTAATACCTCTTTATATAACTGGGACTCTATTTTTCTTTGTTAAAAGGAAGTCGGAACTTTTCCAAAGAGAGTGGAGCGAGTTGCGAACGCCTGAGGAGCAAAAATGAAAAGAGCCCGTACGAGGAGGGGGTGAGGATGGAGTCAAGAAAAATTTTAGTAACGAGAATATTTGTCAACGAAAAAGAGACCGTTCTCTTTTTTTCACTTGGTTCTTCACATTTTCGTTTTGCAGTCGCTCGTTCGCCAGCGAATTTTCTCCGCGTGTTTCCATGGTGCATGTAAAGAGTGGGGGGGTGGCAGTTGTTTGCCAGCCGTCAGGCATTTGTAAATAAACGCGTATTTGCCCGTTTATTACATTCATTTCACAACGAGCGTTACCTTTTTCGCCATCCCTCTCTGTACGGTTTTTTTTTTCTCTCCGGCAGTGTTTGCCCACGCACCCCCGGGCCCTGATTAATTTTTCCCCAGGAAAACTCGCGTTTGTCTTCGCGCAGCCTTGACGGATCGCTGGAACCGGGTTTTGCGCCACGGTAAACAGGTTGTTAAGGCTTCCGCATTTAACTTCCGAATATATACTGTGCCCTGGTCTCTCAGTCTCGCTCCCTGTGTTGCTGTTGCTGTTGCTTTGTACAGCCGGTTTCATAAATAACCGTCCGATTACCATCCGAATGAAAATTTCATAGGTTTACTACCGTTGCTCTCTCGCTTCTGCATTATGCATGCGGTTTTAATCGAATCGGTATCCGTCTCCATGGCGATCGGGAACTTGAATTGCTTTATTGAAAACTGAGATGTTCGCGCCGCAGAGAAATTCTTCGAGTTTGATTTCGTGGTAGAGAGAGGCAAGACAGTTTCGATATCTTTCTTCATTTATTACCGAAGTACGAACCTAGTATCAATTATAAATTCTTTCACTGTTTTAGAATATTCAATATACATTGCATATATTTTTTATTCCGTGTGCTTGTAGAGCATTCGAAGACGAATCCAACGAGTACAATAACCATACCCTTAGGATCATTTATTCTTGAGATATTTGTGTCTGAAACTATTGAGTGCATAAAGTTACGTTCTACCTTTCAGACACAAATATCTCCAGATTGAATAATCGGAAGAGTATGGTCATTTACTTGTTGGATTGGTCTCTTTTCGTGCTCTACAACCAGAAGCAATAAAAAATGTACGTACCGTATGAAAATATACTGACGACGACTATAAGTCACACTTAAAACGAGAAGATGAGTGGAATAGGAGAAGAGAGGCGACACTCGAGTGCTAATTAATAATCGATGCTATTTAATAAATCGAAGGTGTGTGTGTGTGTGTGTGGTGGGGTTGTCCATTAGTCTGGGAACAGGGTGATTAATACAAAAGGCGGCTCTCAGGATAGGCAGCGCGGTCCTTATCGTTGGCCGTCTGCCACGATCGCGTCGGGTCAACGTAAGTACAGCTAGTTCAGCGACAGTCGGGTGATATATCGACACGTGGGATGAGCCTCGTCGTGAAATGATAGCGGTGGAGAACGGCTGCTGTGTTTCAAGCCATAAGAGGCCCGGGGCTCTTGGCCTCTCGGAATGGTAATTGCTATTTACGCGTTCGTCCCGGCACGAAAGTGCTTGTTCGCGCGCGCTGCTTCGGTACATTTAGGCAAATTGGAAATCGGACTGGCCATTCACCTACCCCTCCCCTAAAACTTCGCTTCCGTAATGCTGGTGATCGCGTCGCGACACCTCCCGCATCGTTTCCGGGACCCGTGAGAATCGTCGTGTTTGCCAGAAACAAAAAAGACGTGTTCACAAATTAGCGTCGTCCACCATTCAATATTATTATTCAGCCTGAAATGATTTTTGAGATTCCACAAGATCTGGGTGTATTTTTTAAAAATTAATTTTTATTCAATTCTCATAAATTGATGTACAAAAATGCAGTTTTACTGTGAAACACACTTCTTGCACCATTTTCGAGACCCGTGAAAATCGTCATTTTTGCTAGGAACAAAAAAGACGTGTTCACAAAATAGCGTCGTCCACCATTCCATATTATTATTCAGCCTGAAATGATTTTTGAGATTCCACAAGATCTGGGCGTATTTTTAAAAAATTAATTTTTATTCAATTCTCATAAATTGATGTACAAAAATGCAGTTTTACTGTGAAACACACTTCTTGCACCATTTTCAAGACCCATAAGAATCGTCGTGTTTGCCAGAAACAAAAAAGACGTGTTCACAAATTAGCGTCGTCCACCATTCAATATTATTATTCAGCCTGAAATGATTTTTGAGATTCCATAAGATCTGGGCGTATTTTTAAAAAATTAATATTTATTCAATCCTCATAAATTGATGTACAAAAATGCAGTTTTACTGTGAAACACACTTCTTGCACCATTTTCGAGACCCGTGAGAATCGTCATTTTTGCTAGAAACAAAAAAGACGTGTTCACAAATTACCGTCGTCCACTATTCAATATTATTATTCAACCAGATATGATTTTTGAGATTCCACAAAACCTGTGTCTATTTTTCAAAAGTTTATTTCAATGCAATCCTCACAGACTGATATATTTGCAGTTTTACCGCAAGTTTAGCCACCCAATTAGGTTATGAAAGCGTGCCCGAGGCCTAGTTGCACCGTCGTTACAGTTTCCGACATGGCCGAGTAGTATAACGAAGTCGCATTACAGAGTGTATCGTTGCAATGACTGACGGCCGGACAAAAGAAAACCGCGCCGGCCGGATGATTGCGTCATCGAGTGATCCGGACGCGTGAATGTAACGCATAATAGCGTCCCCTATCGCTGATGCAGCCTGCTTACGTCAACCTGCCGGTGGCAGGTGGCCGACGATAAGGGTCCCCCACGTAACATCAACCGTGTTATCAACCGTACAGGCTTCGTCTAGTGTAATGATAACGTTCCAGCCATAATAGCCACTTTCTGACGTCGCCGCCGCAGGAAACTGCGACGCGCCCTTCCCGCCCTCCATCCACATCCTGGATATCGTTCCCAAATATACTTCGAGACGATATTGCTTTATAATTTTCTTACCAGCAGCCACGCTGCCTCGGCTAATGACAGCATTATTGGAACCATCGATCGAACCACTATCGAGTGGCAATTTTCTTTCTTCAATGCTATACCCACCACAGTTTCGTAAAATTCTTGACTTTTCTCATGAATTTCAAATTCTCCGAGATTTTTCCAGCATTCGAACAATGAAACGTACAAGTCCCAACAGAAAGGGTTCAATTAAAAGTAATTATGCTCCAGGAATACGCAAAGGGAATACAAAAAAAAATGTGCATTCAGGGGAGCAGGTGGTCCGTTGAGGAACGAAAGTTGTAATAAGGGCGGGAGACAAAGCAAAGTGCAGAACAAAGAATGCAGGTTGTGGAAAAGGGCGAAACAGAAAGGTCTCGATTGATACTTGGACCAGGCAGCCAGTCGGTGCAAGGGAAATGTCAGAGCTCCGCGGAGCTCGTCGAAGATGAAAGGGCGCAACGCGTGTTCGTTAAATCGTTTAGTGGCTCCCGCGGGGCCACTTGTGGCACATCCGTTCTTGCTTCTTTCTCTCGAGACCCCGTTTGAATCGCATCTGCCAATGGGAACAACCGTCGCGATCGATCCCGCCGCAAGATGCAATTCTTGCGTGCGCCAAACGTCCTTGAACTGCGCTTTTTCACTGCGGAAATGCATTCTTCTTCTCCCAGCATTCAAACGCTTCTTCAATTTTCTGAGTCGAACACGATCGCTTCGACACACGCTGCTTTTTCAACTGTGCTTCTATCTCTCGAGATAGAGAGAGAGTCTGTTCTTCAAGCCTTTGAAATGCATCTTCAATTTTTTCGAATTTGATCGAAAGCTTAAAAAAGAGATGTCAAGGATTGTGCGACACTGAAATCTATTCATTGCTTGTAATATTTTAAAAATTCTTTCTTGAAAATTGTATATTTTAATTCGTTTATCGAGACTTTTGAAAAAATCTTCGTAATCAGAATGGTGAAATAGTTGTAGAAAGAATGTTTCGAAGAGAAACGTTCCACATCAATGCGGACAGGTAAACGTCAGACATTTAATATAAATAATGAAAATTGTATTGGAGCTACGTTACAGCTTGTTACGAGGAGAAAAGGTTCTCCACTAGACTGGAAAAATATGAATGTATAGCGGGTCAAGTGTCTTCCGCCCCGACCCCCCTAAGCTTCACAGATATCATCCACTAACACTTTTAGCGGTGCTCTCGACCCACACAAATGAAAAGAGGAGACGGGGATACCGTGCTCTCGGTTGTGCACGAAAATTACAACAAGCCTGCCTGTATAAACTAACAAGAACCGACGGCAAAATTCTATTAAATCCACTATTAATTTCTGTTAAATCCACAATAAAAAAAAGTTAATGCAATTACACCGATCTATACCAATTTTTACAATCATCGCAAAACTTTAAACTTGATCGATTTTGTGGGGGAAATGAGGTATCACCATAAGGTTAAGTTTCTTCCCAAGAAACGGATCTGGTAATACTGTTAAACTTTCTTTAAAATTTGATTTCTCAGAGAAACTTTGGAAACGAAGGTTGAACAATTGTGATTCGCAGAGCTCGGCAATTAATCGCAGGATTTAATATTCGGAGGATATCAAAGAGAATTCCTTGGGAATTATTGATTCTCCAAAGGGAACAGTTAGAAGATTTTCACAAATGAAGGACGACCGATTATGGTCGCCGCTCTGCGATTAATCTTGGGATTTGAAATCTTCTTATCGAAGAGTATTCTTCTGGAATTATTCGAAAACTATTGGAATTATTCCAATTCTCCGCAAAAGAGTGGAAAAGAATTCTGATGTGCGGACAATTCCCAGTGGAGCATCAGATAGAGGATCAACCTGATACCTGATGATTAATCATGCCAGGAAGACGTACGCTGTTACCGTGGGTCCGACAAGAAAGTCGAAGGAATAGACACACCTGCTCTGTTCCCATGAACCCAATTCACCTGGGTATTCTCTATTCTAGGGGTTTAGGACGTCGTCTTGCGTTTGAGACTCCTGTGACCTCGATATTAGTCCTATCAACCATAATGCGTCAAAGAATGTTGCATACATTCAGAAAATAATGCTGCAATAAAACGCAAATATTGGAAAAGTGAATTATACTGCAAAGAACATCTAGATCGTGCATTTTAAAAAATGTCCACATCGACCACCGATCGATTGAAAGCTAATAAATGCTGGTAGAAAAATGGTGGCGTTCAATTTTCAGAGACACGAAACGATTTTACCGTTTTTCGAATTTTCAGAGCAATCCCATGGGGTGTATTTTGCAATCTAAGGGAGCAGCGAGGTACCGGAGGGTTAATAGAGGTATTCTATTTCGGAATTGGTTAGCTGTCTGGTTAGTATGAAACGCCACGAAGCGCATACAAGCGCATATAGAACGGGGGGATGATGCAGACCCGATATTTCACGTATTGATCACTTTTGCTCGGGGTGGCACCCCGAAATATCTTCCGCACGGGCGATTTTACAGCCGCCAGTCAGAGTGTTATCTTCGTATTCACATTTCCATAATTTTCGTCGCACAATCACGGCTCGTCGCGACTATGCCGCGCCGGTTCCGCTTAGGGGTGGGCGAAATAAAGCGGCGAGACGGAAATTCCAGCGAGCTGCGCGAGAAAAGCGACGGGTCGCGTCTGATTTTTCGCCAAACGACGCCTCCACGGCTGGATTCCCTCCAGCTTGGTACAATGCGTTCGGCAGTCGAGGGGGAGAACCTCGACGAGACGTTTCACACCCCCATAGGCTCGACAGACTGTCATACTTTCCCCCTTTTCAACCCTTGACCGTCTCACCGGTTTCTAGTTATTTTCCTCGCTTCAGTTCGCGATTCTTCGTGTACAATTTTCTGTTTCTTCCGTGGAAATTGTTCGGAGTTGTCAAGCCCCGTGTTGTGCAAACAATTCTTCATTTTACAAAATTTCGTATTTCTTCTCAGGAAATTATTTGGAAATATCAAGTCTCGTGTTGGTCAATAATTCTTCATCTAGTACAATTTTGTATTTCTTCCCTGGAAATTATTTGGAAAAATCAAGTCCCGTGTTGGTCAATAATTCTTCATCTAGTACAATTTTGTATTTCTTCCCTGGAAATTATTTGGAAAAATCAAGTCCCGTGTTGGTCAATAATTCTTCATCTAGTACATCTAAAATAACCGGCCAGAAAAACCGACCATGAAGCTAAGCGAATCTCCCAATCGTTAAAACATCAACGACCGCTGTACCTCTTGGCAACCCCGAAAAAAAACTCATGAATGGCCATCACAAATCGATCAGACTTCGGAATACCGTGAACAGGACAAAACTGCCGACAAGAAAAGAGGAGCTCGTAAAAACGACGGAAGGCGGAGGAACAAGTTGAACCGCGCCGATGACAAATCAATGTCTCTCGATCTCGTTCAAAGGCCGGCGTGGTCTCTTTGGAAGGACGTTACACGACGGGGCCGGAAGCTATTCGTATTCTATCGCGAATACTCTTTCGGCTTCTGAAAGAGCAGAACGGAAGTAATATACAGGGACGGTTCACGGAGTGGACGAGGCCAGGAAGACGCGGCTCTTTGATCGTGAAGGGGACTCTAACGATAAGTAAAGCTACCAGCAACCACGATCTTCGACGGGGATCGGTCCTCGAGGATCGAGGGTGGTGGCTACCTCTTTATCTATACATGAGCATCGTTGTTTTTTCCTGAACATAGTCTGTTTAACTACTAGCTCTCCACAACAAGAAAGAAATTTCTTAATTTGACTCATTCAAATTTCTGGACGTTTTAAAAAATCCTAACACATGAAACCACGGTAAGAAAAAATTTTTTCCTCCACGAGTGTGATGCCTTAGGGTGTGAAAAAATCGATCTCGAAGCGAGGTCGACGCAGGTTCATCGATCCGTGGAAATCCTCGGATCCCGTCGCGTCGTCGACGAGGACATTTTCACCGGAGGGCAGTAAAACAAACGGTAATCCACGGGACAGTAAAAGAAGGGTGATAGGGTTCAAGGAGAGCCAGAGAAGGGCTGGAAGGATGTTAAGAGATCGAGAGGGAGAGAGAGAGGCTTGGGGAAACGATGATCCGAGGCGCCCGACAAAAATACAACTGGCCGTGATCCGTGGATTTACGAGCGCCGCGAATGATTCGACGCGTCGAATTACAGGAACGGAATGTAAAGCGGGTTAACCCCCAGGCCGTTGGGTCTCGGAAGGGGCCGAATAAATCCGAATTAACGCGGCCCGGGAGAGTATCCAGAAACCGCGAGTATCCAGGGCCGCGATAATGTAGCCCGCGGATAACGACTTCCACCTACAGCATACGCTGTTCTCGTAAAATTTCCCCTTTATGGCGACCCGCTACGTCACAGTCGAACACACCGTGCCCGTGTACCGGCTCGTTCAGCCGTGGTGACTCTGCCCAGGCTAACTGAGCCAGCGAATACATTTTACAAACGCGTTACACGCTGAGATAAGAGCAATAAACTTTTTCCGATGAGATCTTTAAAGAATCTCAAGATCGTCTTAATTGTCTGTTTCTTCTTTAAATTATTTTAACAAGTCGGGAATAATGTCTTCACAGTTCTGGTGTTCATTCATTCAGTATTATTGCAATTTTAGAGACCAAGGAAATTTGGAAACGGTTTCCTTTGGGAATTTCTCTATTTCAATCTGTTACGAATTTATTGTTCATTTCGTTCTGGACGATTAAGCTTTTGGGAATACTGGAAGTACTTGAATCTGGAAGTCGCAACTTCAGTGCTCACATAAATATTCTCGCAAATAATAAAATTAAAAATTAAGGGCTCAGATTATATTTTGTTTTAAAAAATTAGTATAAAGAAATAGGGGGGTCTTCGATTGTTCGCAACTAAACAAATTGAAGATTGTCTGGCTTGGTTGTTTCTTCTTTCAATCATTTTAGCAAGTTGGGAATAATGTCTTCCCAGCTTTGACACTATAAGTTTTAAAAAACTAGACGATTCGATGACGCATTCGGAGACGAATCCTAGCCGATCCCAGCCGATTCGTCTGGGAAGAATATCGTAGATCCTCGATCCCCAGCTCTCTTTCTCTCCCTCTCTCTCTCTCTCTCGATTCGTCCACTTGAGACCACTTGACTTTTCGGATCGGCCGACGCCGAGCGCTGTTCATCGGTTCGGCCGATCGATCGGCGCTTTTGTTTGCACGACATCATGGGATTGGCCGCGCGTAAGCCATCAGCACTCTTTCAATGGGCGAATTGATCCTTTAAGAACTGCCAAATAATCGCGCGCGGCACGGTCGAGTTCGCCAATGCTGACTCTCCATCGATGCGGTTTCCAATGGAACCTTCCAATATATTCTGATTTCTTGCGAGCATAGATCAGCCTGGTCGACGGCTCATTCTGCCGTAATGGGATCGGACAAGAAGGTTGAACCTTCCTTCTGTTTGCTGCGTTATTTGATCGAATTTGTCCGGTCCTATCCTCCATCTTTATTGGAAATCGTGGCCAGTTCTTCTTCATCCCGACTAGAAATTTAGTTAGGCATGCCTAACGACGAATGTGGGCCTAATGCGGGAAGCATTGGGGTACGCCTAAGTTGGGCATTCCTAACAGTTGCCATACATGGGCCTAATGCGGAAAGAGTGGTGTATGCCTAACTTAGGCATTCCTAACAGTTGCCATACATGGGCCTAATGGGGATGAACGAATGCACGCCTAATTAGGCATTCCTAACAATTGCCATACATGGGCCTAATGCGGAAAGAGTGGTGTATGCCTAACTTAGGCATTCCTAACAGTTGCCATACATGGGCCTAATGGGGATGAACGAATGCACGCCTAATTAGGCATTCCTAACAATTGCCATACATGGGCCTAATGCGGAAAGAGTGGTGTATGCCTAACTTAGGCATTCCTAACAGTTGCCATACATGGGCCTAATGGGGATGAACGAATGCACGCCTAATTAGGCATTCCTAACAATTGCCATACATGGGCCTAATGCGGAAAGAGTGGTGTATGCCTAACTTAGGCATTCCTAACAGTTGCCATACATGGGCCTAATGGGGATGAACGAATGCACGCCTAATTAGGCATTCCTAACAATTGCCATACATGGGCCTAATGCGGAAAGAGTGGTGTATGCCTAACTTAGGCATTCCTAACAGTTGCCCTACATGGGCCTAATGGGGATGAACGAATGCACGCCTAATTAGGCATTCCTAACAATTGCCATACATGGGCCTAATGCGGAAAGAGTGGTGTATGCCTAACTTAGGCATTCCTAACAGTTGCCATACATGGGCCTAATGCGGAAAGAGTGGTGTACACCTAAGTTAGGCATTCCTAACAGTTGCCATACGTGGTCCTAATGGGGATGAACGAATACACGCCTAATTAGGCATTCCTAACAATTGCCATACATGGGCCTAATGCGGAAAGAGTGGTGTATGCCTAACTTAGGCATTCCTAACAGTTGCCATACATGGGCCTAATGCGGAAAGAGTGGTGTATGCCTAACTTAGGCATTCCTAACAGTTGCCATACATGGGCCTAATGGGGATGAACGAATGCACGCCTAATTAGGCATTCCTAACAATTGCCATACATGGGCCTAATGCGGAAAGAGTGGTGTATGCCTAACTTAGGCATTCCTAACAGTTGCCATACATGGGCCTAATGCGGAAAGAGTGGTGTATGCCTAACTTAGGCATTCCTAACAGTTGCCATACATGGGCCTAATGGGGATGAACGAATGCACGCCTAATTAGGCATTCCTAACAATTGCCATACATGGGCCTAATGCGGAAAGAGTGGTGTATGCCTAACTTAGGCATTCCTAACAGTTGCCATACATGGGCCTAATGGGGATGAACGAATGCACGCCTAATTAGGCATTCCTAACAATTGCCATACATGGGCCTAATGCGGAAAGAGTGGTGTATGCCTAACTTAGGCATTCCTAACAGGTGCCATAGGTGGGCCTAATGCGGAAAGAGTGGTGTATGCCTAACTTAGGCATTCCTAACAGTTGCCATACATGGGCCTAATGGGGATGAACGAATGCACGCCTAATTAGGCATTCCTAACAATTGCCATACATGGGCCTAATGCGGAAAGAGTGGTGTATGCCTAACTTAGGCATTCCTAACAGTTGCCATACATGGGCCTAATGGGGATGAACGAATGCACGCCTAATTAGGCATTCCTAACAATTGCCATACATGGGCCTAATGCGGAAAGAGTGGTGTATGCCTAACTTAGGCATTCCTAACAGGTGCCATAGGTGGGCCTAATGCGGAAAGAGTGGTGTATGCCTAACTTAGGCATTCCTAACAGTTGCCATACATGGGCCTAATGGGGATGAACGAATGCACGCCTAATTAGGCATTCCTAACAATTGCCATACATGGGCCTAATGCGGAAAGAGTGGTGTATGCCTAACTTAGGCATTCCTAACAGTTGCCATACATGGGCCTAATGCGGAAAGAGTGGTGTATGCCTAACTTAGGCATTCCTAACAGTTGCCATACATGGGCCTAATGGGGATGAACGAATGCACGCCTCAATTAGGCATTCCTAACAATTGCCATACATGGGCCTAATGCGGAAAGAGTGGTGTATGCCTAACTTAGGCATTCCTAACTGTTGCCATACATGGGCCTAATGGGGATGAACGAATGCACGCCTAATTATTCATTCCTAACAATTGCCATACATGGGCCTAATGCGGAAAGAGTGGTGTATGCCTAACTTAGGCATTCCTAACAGGTGCCATAGGTGGGCCTAATGCGGAAAGAGTGGTGTATGCCTAACTTAGGCATTCCTAACAGTTGCCATACATGGGCCTAATGGGGATGAACGAATGCACGCCTAATTAGGCATTCCTAACAATTGCCATACATGGGCCTAATGCGGAAAGAGTGGTGTATGCCTAACTTAGGCATTCCTAACAATTGCCATACATGGGCCTAATGCGGAAAGAGTGGTGTATGCCTAACTTAGGCATTCCTAACAGTTGCCATACATGGGCCTAATGCGGAAAGAGTGGTGTATGCCTAACTTAGGCATTCCTAACAGTTGCCATACATGGGCCTAATGGGGATGAACGAATGCACGCCTAATTAGGCATTCCTAACAATTGCCATACATGGGCCTAATGCGGAAAGAGTGGTGTATGCCTAACTTAGGCATTCCTAACAGTTGCCCTACATGGGCCTAATGGGGATGAACGAATGCACGCCTAATTAGGCATTCCTAACAATTGCCATACATGGGCCTAATGCGGAAAGAGTGGTGTATGCCTAACTTAGGCATTCCTAACAGTTGCCATACATGGGCCTAATGGGGATGAACGAATGCACGCCTAATTAGGCATTCCTAACAATTGCCATACATGGGCCTAATGCGGAAAGAGTGGTGTATGCCTAACTTAGGCATTCCTAACAGTTGCCATACATGGGCCTAATGGGGATGAACGAATGCACGCCTAATTAGGCATTCCTAACAATTGCCATACATGGGCCTAATGCGGAAAGAGTGGTGTATGCCTAACTTAGGCATTCCTAACAGGTGCCATAGGTGGGCCTAATGCGGAAAGAGTGGTGTATGCCTAACTTAGGCATTCCTAACAGTTGCCATACATGGGCCTAATGGGGATGAACGAATGCACGCCTAATTAGGCATTTCTAACAATTGCCATACATGGGCCTAATGCGGAAAGAGTGGTGTATGCCTAACTTAGGCATTCCTAACAGTTGCCATACATGGGCCTAATGCGGAAAGAGTGGTGTATGCCTAACTTAGGCATTCCTAACAGTTGCCATACATGGGCCTAATGGGGATGAACGAATGCACGCCTAATTAGGCATTCCTAACAATTGCCATACATGGGCCTAATGCGGAAAGAGTGGTGTATGCCTAACTTAGGCATTCCTAACAGTTGCCATACATGGGCCTAATGGGGATGAACGAATGCACGCCTAATTAGGCATTCCTAACAATTGCCATACATGGGCCTAATGCGGAAAGAGTGGTGTATGCCTAACTTAGGCATTCCTAACAGGTGCCATAGGTGGGCCTAATGCGGAAAGAGTGGTGTATGCCTAACTTAGGCATTCCTAACAGTTGCCATTCATGGGCCTAATGGGGATGAACGAATGCACGCCTAATTAGGCATTTCTAACAATTGCCATACATGGGCCTAATGCGGAAAGAGTGGTGTATGCCTAACTTAGGCATTCCTAACAGTTGCCATACATGGGCCTAATGCGGAAAGAGTGGTGTATGCCTAACTTAGGCATTCCTAACAGTTGCCATACATGGGCCTAATGGGGATGAACGAATGCACGCCTAATTAGGCATTCCTAACAATTGCCATACATGGGCCTAATGCGGAAAGAGTGGTGTATGCCTAACTTAGGCATTCCTAACAGTTGCCATACATGGGCCTAATGGGGATGAACGAATGCACGCCTAATTAGGCATTCCTAACAATTGCCATACATGGGCCTAATGCGGAAAGAGTGGTGTATGCCTAACTTAGGCATTCCTAACAGGTGCCATAGGTGGGCCTAATGCGGAAAGAGTGGTGTATGCCTAACTTAGGCATTCCTAACAGTTGCCATACATGGGCCTAATGGGGATGAACGAATGCACGCCTAATTAGGCATTCCTAACAATTGCCATACATGGGCCTAATGCGGAAAGAGTGGTGTATGCCTAACTTAGGCATTCCTAACAGTTGCCATACATGGGCCTAATGGGGATGAACGAATGCACGCCTAATTAGGCATTCCTAACAATTGCCATACATGGGCCTAATGCGGAAAGAGTGGTGTATGCCTAACTTAGGCATTCCTAACAGGTGCCATAGGTGGGCCTAATGCGAAAGAGTGGTGTATGCCTAACTTAGGCATTCCTAACAGTTGCCATACATGGGCCTAATGGGGATGAACGAACGCACGCCTAATTAGGCATTCCTAACAATTGCCATACATGGGCCTAATGCGGAAAGAGTGGTGTATGCCTAACTTAGGCATTCCTAACAGTTGCCATACATGGGCCTAATGCGGAAAGAGTGGTGTATGCCTAACTTAGGCATTCCTAACAGTTGCCATACATGGGCCTAATGGGGATGAACGAATGCACGCCTAATTAGGCATTCCTAACAATTGCCATACATGGGCCTAATGCGGAAAGAGTGGTGTATGCCTAACTTAGGCATTCCTAACTGTTGCCATACATGGGCCTAATGGGGATGAACGAATGCACGCCTAATTAGGCATTCCTAACAATTGCCATACATGGGCCTAATGCGGAAAGAGTGGTGTATGCCTAACTTAGGCATTCCTAACAGGTGCCATAGGTGGGCCTAATGCGGAAAGAGTGGTGTATGCCTAACTTAGGCATTCCTAACAGTTGCCATACATGGGCCTAATGGGGATGAACGAATGCACGCCTAATTAGGCATTCCTAACAATTGCCATACATGGGCCTAATGCGGAAAGAGTGGTGTATGCCTAACTTAGGCATTCCTAACAATTGCCATACATGGGCCTAATGCGGAAAGAGTGGTGTATGCCTAACTTAGGCATTCCTAACAGTTGCCATACATGGGCCTAATGCGGAAAGAGTGGTGTATGCCTAACTTAGGCATTCCTAACAGTTGCCATACATGGGCCTAATGGGGATGAACGAATGCACGCCTAATTAGGCATTCCTAACAATTGCCATACATGGGCCTAATGCGGAAAGAGTGGTGTATGCCTAACTTAGGCATTCCTAACAGTTGCCATACATGGGCCTAATGGGGATGAACGAATGCACGCCTAATTAGGCATTCCTAACAATTGCCATACATGGGCCTAATGCGGAAAGAGTGGTGTATGCCTAACTTAGGCATTCCTAACAGGTGCCATAGGTGGGCCTAATGCGGAAAGAGTGGTGTATGCCTAACTTAGGCATTCCTAACAGTTGCCATACATGGGCCTAATGGGGATGAACGAATGCACGCCTAATTAGGCATTCCTAACAATTGCCATACATGGGCCTAATGCGGAAAGAGTGGTGTATGCCTAACTTAGGCATTCCTAACAGTTGCCATACATGGGCCTAATGCGGAAAGAGTGGTGTACACCTAAGTTAGGCATTCCTAACAGTTGCCATACGTGGTCCTAATGGGGATGAACGAATACACGCCTAATTAGGCATTCCTAACAATTGCCATACATGGGCCTAATGCGGAAAGAGTGGTGTATGCCTAACTTAGGCATTCCTAACAGTTGCCATACATGGGCCTAATGCGGAAAGAGTGGTGTACGTCTAAGTTAGGCATTCCTAACAGGTGCCATACGTGGTCCTAATGGGAATGAACGAATGCACGCCTAATTAGGTATTCCTAACAATTGCCATACATGGGGCTGCCCCACTAGGGCCAAACAGACATATCCTAATGTGCACCTAATGCGGTTTGCCTCATTGGATAGTCTTTGGGAAAACCTAATGTGGCCCTAACACGGGTTGCCCAATGCGGGCCTCATACGACTTTCCCAATTAGGCAGTGATCAAATACTGCGTTACATTCCGCATGCCTGCCCAATGGGGCTGCCCCACTAAGGCCTAACGCGAAATTAGGCTAGCCTAATGTGGACCTAACGGCCTGCCTAACTAAATTTCTAGTCGGGATGGACGTACACAAGCATTTTGGAAGGTTCGTAGGTATCTGTGTTTTTTTAATCAAGTGTGAATTCAGCAAGACCAGGTAAGCAGATTGAAAGGAACTGTGTTTAACAATTTTTAAACATCGTAAATCGAGAATCGTAAAAATTGTGATTGGAAGACGACTGGAGCTGCTCGTTCGTCAACAGAATTCCGACGACCTTGAACGCTTAATTAATTCAGTGTGCACTATAGGGCGCGACACTGGCTCTCAATGATAATGAGGTCGCTTATCAGCAACACACTCGCCTGGCCTTGATCCATTACTCAACGTTCAACTCTCGCCTCGTCAAGCGCCGCGACGAGCTTACCTTGCAGAACATTTTTCCCCGGGTTTATCCGACCTGTCTCTGCAGTTACGAGCAAATATGAATTATTTCGAGTTAATTAGAGGCCCGCCTGCTAGACAATACCACTTGTGTTCAAATATTCGTGCGGATAATATCGCGAGCAGACTCGTCGAGAACCGAAAACGAAAAGACATCGCCGAGTAATTCCGTTGGAATTAGATTCGCGATGGGAAAATGGAGTACTGGGATCGTTCGACATCTGGGAACTATTAAAAAAATTTTATTTCCCTATTTAAATGCAACAAGAAATCGGGTATAAAAATTTTACACTTTCTTAATATTATGTTATTTCTATTTCATGTTCTTCAAAGTCGATTGAATTAAAAATTTTAAACAACCATTAAATGTGCCATTTACAATAAACTCGGGCACGAAATTTTACACTGGCTTAATATTATGTTATTTCTATTTCATGTTCTTCAAAGTCGATTGAATTAAAAATTTTAAACAACCATTAAATGTGCCATTTACAATAAACTCGGACACGAAATTTTACACTAGCTTAATATTATGTTATTTCTATTTCATGTTCTTCAAAGTCAATTGAATTAAAAATTTAAAACAACCATTAAATGTGCCATTTACAATAAACTCGGGCATGAAATTTCACACTGGCGTAATATTATGTTATTTCTATTTCATGTTCTTCAAAGTCAATTGAATTAAAAATTTAAAACAACCATTAAATGTGCCATTTACAATAAACTCGGGCACGAAATTTTACACTAGCTTAATATTATGTTATTTCTATTTCATGTTCTTCAAAATCAATTGAATACAAAATTTTAGAGAATCACTGAACGTGCCATTTACAATAAACTTGAGCAAAAGGTTAACCAGACGCAATAAGGGCCGCGTGACAGCCTGCTCGAGGATTCTCGAAGAGGAGACAATCGAGCACCTGTGTTCGAAGATCGACGACCCTGGGAGAAAGATAGGGGACCTTGGAACCTTCTCGAGATCGGGGCATTACTTTTATCGACTGTTATCGAACCTCGGTCCCCTACTTAAATTCGATAATCGCATTTGTCTGGGGAGCAGCCGCTGGGGTGCTGGGGAATTGCGGAGTTACGGGCTGGAATATTTGTGAAGGGAGATCGTGAGGCAGGCTTTTCTGAGTGATTCCGCGTGTTCGATTCGGTGTAAAAGTCTGCAGGAATGGAGGACCACGACTGGTCGATCGTCGAAATCGAGGGGTTTGATCTGAGCCTGATCATTGTAGATGATTTACGAGCTGGACTGAATATGGCGACAGATATTACTACAGAATATTTTTAGTTGCATTGTATAGAATGTATTTGTACACACATTTTTATCCGAGTAAGAAATTGATGAGTATAATTTTATAATTTGTTGATCAAGAACCACGGAAAATTGATACATCGTCTGGAAACATTCTGAGGAAATAACGTCGGGGTATCGACTATACCATTAATCACTGGCGCAAAGAATGTATAATATTAGATCGATTGCGCGATAGTTGTACAATATATAGGTCGATGTTCAATCTCCAATGGAATTTTTCCGACGACCATACGTCACGTCCGCATACCACGAACTTGGAAATGACGTGCTTAAGAGGAACTTGTGGACGACGCTGAATCAATTCGCCATTCACCTTCGAAACGTGGATCTAGTAGTTCACAGTATCATTTTATGCGTTTCTGACAAAAATTAATAGATGCAATTTAAAACAGTGAAAATATTGGAGGAAGTTAAAAATGCTGTTATATTATTTTCGACCTATTGAATATACTAATTTATTTTGCATAAAGAACCCATGTCTAGTCATCGAATATGAAAATTACAAATTCGCATTTAAGAGATTACATTCATGTGTCATTATTTGAAACAGTTTTAAAATTATTGAATTCTACTATAGTCTATAAATTGATAAAAAGGATTGCATAAAATAAAAATCTTCTGGGTTGAAAGATATGCCTTGATTCCGGATATTAAAATTGCTTCGAGTCGAAAGGATTAATAAGTGATTCGAGCAAAGATTTCGCGGACGAGTCGCAATTCAGAAAAGACCGTGGTCCCGTGGGCAAAGTTCGGAATCAATCGTAGTCGTTGGCAGCAAGGAGAGTCGATCGTAAACCGTTTTCCTGGAATCGATTACGACGCCGTGTGATCCAATATTCCAACTCGGAATTCTATTCCGCGGCTCCCCTAATCTGCTATATCTGAGTTGTCTGGAATAACAACCAGTCTCTGGATACCGATACCAAGAGAAAGGAAGAGAGAGAGAGAGAGAGAGAGAGAGAGAGAGAGAGAGAGAGAGAGAGAGAGAGAAATCACGGAGATACGCTAAGTTCTCGAAGGCAGATATCGAAAACGATCTCGAAACAACGCGGGTCCACTTTACATATTTCGATTTTGTCGTTCGAGACCGTGGCAATATGCAGAGAAACCCATCGGCGAAAGTTGCGAGAATTACGTGGCGCTGGAGAAATCCTTTCGACTGGACGACAGTATATGCAAAAGAATTTTTGCCAGTGAGTATGCAAAACATAATACATATTGCTTGAAATGAATAAGCAGCGGATTGTATGAGTTTAAGATTATATTTGAAAAATTTATTTGAAGAATTCAGTGTCGTGAAGGGTTAAGGGATGAAGGAGGAGGAATTTCAATCATATTTTTAAATATAACTCGGGATTGGTTCTTCTCAGTCTCGAGGCGAAATCATCGTTAGCACGAAAGAACATTTGTCGCAGGAACATGGCGTCGTAAAGGGTTAAGGGATGAGCGAGAACGATCCAGGGGATAGTGGGGAGGGCTAAGGCGTTTATTGCCACGGTTGTAGTTTTACGCGCGGGCTTCGTTGCTCTTAGCATCCCTTATTTGCGTGGAAAGGTTAGCGAGCAGCTATAGCCCCTGCGTGTAAAATTTACGAGAATGGTTGCCAGGGCATTTCGAGCGCGAGCCTGCAACTTGTCGACCTTAATCGCTGTCAAATTAAAATTACACGAAGTGTAAGTTACTGCACCCGCTCGCTGTACCCTTTTGAGGTGCACCATCCACCAGTTTCGCCGGTTCGAGGCGTGGCAACTTTTTAATACTGTCTAATTTCGTTTGAGTGGCACGTTACGCGCATAATTTCCTCGTCTGCATTTTACCGAGGAATTTTGGAAACGGTCTCCTTTGGGAATTTCTATATTTCGATCTGTTACGAATTTATTGTTCACTTCGTTCTGGACGATTAAGCTGTCGGGTATATTAGAACTACTTGAACCTGAAAGTCGTAACTTCTGTCTGTTCTCGCAAATAATACAATTAAAAATTAAGGTTTCAAATTATATTTTATGTTTTAAAAAATTAAAATAAAATAGGGAAACCTGCACAATTGATAAAATATAAATCGAAAGTTTAAATTACTGTATACTTTTTAAAAATTTACAATAAAATAGAAGGCGTGTGTCTTCAACCCTCCAAGTATAATACAAACTTAATTTTTTTTTCCTCTTCTCTCTCTGTTCATATACTGTTCCTTTTAATCATATGTTAATATTATAATATCTGTATTTCTACAAGAAACCTATTCTGTTTTGTAATCTTCATACTCTGTATTATATGTAATGTATTTCTGTTTTGTAATTATGTTGTAATAAATCTCATATGAGATTTTCTATAATAAAAATAAAAAAGTACAAACTCAAAGTTTGACATCACCGAAGTCCGAATACGTCTGCTCTAGATTCCCCCCAAAAAAACATATTATAAAACACAGCTTATGAACAATGCTTTTCCTACTGATTAGTAAAAAGCCAAGCCGTATTTCCCGACAATATGGCGGCCGATATTCTCATCCGCGGTGCGTTTTACCGGGGCCGGTAAATTATAAGCGATCCAGGCGATTCTTCGGCGGAGGGCTCGACCGATGATTACGCGGGACAACGGAGAAATCATCGAAACGAGGATTAAACGTACGGCCGATCTGGGATCGGGGAAATAAATGTAAAAGCAATATCCGACGATGCTCGTCCGAATAAATGATCGCGTGAAAATTCGGCGGGGTTCGAGCTGGCGGAGGATGGGAAACGGGGGATTAAAAGCGCGCGATACGGTCTCGCGTTTAAATATTTCGCGATGCGCGTTTACCTGCTCGCGCGCGTTTCATAAAAATTAATCCTGGAGGCCAACCCCGAATGAATGAATGATCGATGAACATGAACGCCACTTCTCTCTCTCTCTCTCTCTCCCTCTCCCTCTTTCGATACCCTCGTCGAAAGGTTTCATAATAATATTGGCACTCCGAGTATGGCCCTGGGTATTAGCGAAATGTTTGTCCGCCGTTTCGAACGCTCATCGGGGATGATTAAAACGTTCCACGGCTGCTCGATAAATAATGTAACAACAAGCGAAATGCGTATCGGCTACATATCGTCCGATGTTTCTCATATCCGCCTCGAATTTCAGTATCGCTCATTCCGCTGTTTTGTAGGGGCTCGAATGATATCTAAACGTACATTTGTAATTTTCAAGCGTGTATGCGTCAAATAAAAATGATAAGTAGGTAGTAACTACTGCGAATCGTTATCTTCTACATATAAATAAAAATTAAATGTTGTTCGTTGGTAAGCGCATCACTTGAGAACGGCTTTTTTTTTTAATGTTCGTAATAGTTCGAATAAGGTTTTTAGGGAAAGAAAAATTGGAAAATTCGGGAAAAAATAAAGTGCTCTTTCCTATGGAATTTTTGTATGAACTCAAGACCATAACTCACGATTCGAACGATGGATATGCGTATTATTGAAATTTGGACAGGACAACGTTTGTCGGGTCAGCTAGTGCAAAATAAAATTTGTCTGCCTCGATTTCAATAAATAGAAACTTAATAAATTATAATAGAAGAGAAATCATATATCGACATCTTCAATTTCTTAAATTTCCCGAAAAATTTCGAATTTCACGACCTCAATCTTGCTACAAATGCATAAAGATCCGCAGTCTAGTAATGACAATAAAGTAAAAGAGCACAGTGAAGTTCCTCGAGGTGGGGAGGAATTTTTCTCGGCGAATTCCAGGCGGTAAGCTGCGCGATGTAGGTCCACTTGGTCGATCAGCTCGGCGCCCGGGGTAATTATAGATTAAATCCTGAGGTACGACGCTGCTCTCGGTAACAATGACCGGGTGTCCAATGGCCGGTAAATGCCGGGAAACAAACGGTCCGCTGAGAACGCACGCGAACGAGCAAGCCAAGAGAACACAAGCCGGAGCGGGACCCGCGGCCTCGTAAATATCCGCGAGTAAAACAGCAGGGACGAGAGAGATCGGCCCCCGGATATTATATTTCCGTGGCTCGAGACCCGTGCTGGAATTTATTTACGGACCCTCTAACGGGGAGATACGCTCCCCTTGAATCTCGGCGGCGTTAACGCGACGCATTCAATCTTCGCGGTTTCGTCGAGCCGATCTTTCTCTCTTGTACTCTCGCGATACTATGGCTCTAAAGAATTCTGGGAAAAGACACTGGAAGCGAGTCTTCGTCCAAAAGTGAACGTCAGAGCATTATCAAGAAAGCAGTACCTCAATCGATGTAGTACTGCCATCATACTCTTGGTAGACACCAGAAGCAAATTTTGGCCCAAAAGTGAACCATCAGGTAGAAAATCGGTGCACACATTATCTCGGGATTCCTGAAGCCCAACGCCAGGACATCATCAAGAAAAAAGTTACTCAATTGACACAGTACTATCACCATACTCTTAGCAGACACCAGAAGCAAATTTTGGCCAAAAAGTGAACTATCAGGGTAGAAAATCGGTGCACACATTGTCCCGAGCTTATTGAAGCCCAACGCCAGGACATCATCAAGAAAAAAGTTTCTCAATTAACACAGTACTACTACCACCATACTCTTAGTAGACACCAGAAGCAAATTTTGGCAAAAAGTGAACTATCACGGTAGAAAATCGGCGCACATATTGTCCCGGGCTTCCTGAAGCCCAATGCCAAGACATCATCAAGAAAAAAGTTACTCAATTAACACAGTACTACCACCATACTCTTGGTAGACACCAGAAGCAAATTTTGGCCCAAAAGTGAACCATCAGGTAGAAAATCGGTGCACACATTGTCCCGGGATTCCTGAAGCCCAACGCCAGGACATCATCAAGAAAAAAGTTACTCAATTGACACAGTACTACCACCATACTCTTAGTAGACACCAGAAGCAAATTTCGACCCAAAAGTGAACTATCAGGGTAGAAAATCGGCGTTCACAGTATCCCGAGCTTCTTGAAACCCAACGCCAGGACATTATCAAGAAAAAAGTTTCTCAATTGACACAGTACTGCCACGATATTCTTGGTGACACCAGAAGCGGGTGTTAATTGAAAAATGAACCATCAGATAGACAATCAGCGCTCACAGTGTCCCAGGCTTCTGGAGACCCAGCATCAGGGCATTATCAAGAAAGCAGTTCCCCAATTAACATGGTATTGACACAGTATTCATACAAGGGACGGCAGGTGGATGCATCCTAGCAAAGTCGGCTAAGACAGCATTCGGTCGGCGGTTGTATCGTGTTGGGTGTAAGTCTGTGTGCGAGCTAGAGGTAGTTAGCTGGTGCTCGGTGGTTGCAGGGTGGTTGAAGGGTGGGTCGAGGGGTTTGGGATCGATCCAGGGACCGCGGCATCATCCTCCAACCGTCAACGACCGACTCGACCTAGCCCTCTTCCCCTAGGAAAGCTTCGTGCACCATCTCCCACGCGGCGTCTTTCTCGTTCCCAACCATTCTGCTATCTTGCTCGTCTTCGCCTTATGGAGCCCCTCTATCACGGGCAAATAAAGCCTGCATATCGACCGTGAGAGTGCTCTCTCCTCTCCAGGTTTCTCGAGGAGAGATTCTCGCGTGCGTCGAGTCGTTAAGGATCGAATCGAACGAGCGACGTTCGAGAGCTCGCGGGATGAGATTGAACGTCCGAGACGAGCTCCCCCCCCCCCTCTCTCTCTCTCTCTCCCTCTCTCTCTCTCACGTTCTCTCATTGAAGAGATATTCGCGGATTCGGAACGGAATGGGCTGCCCGTAAAACCCGGAGGTTGAATTAATCGCGATCGAAATATGGCCAGTGTAATCGCCGTGTTGACCCCACGCCCACTCAGATCCTCTCGATCCGAAGATTGCGGATCATCATGTCGAGCACCAGTCTCGTTCGATGTTGATCCCACCCCCCGACGCCAACCATCTCGCCATTTTGGTCTGAATCGAATTAAACTGCGGATTTTTATGCAGAATAAACATTGTCTATTTCTCGTCCATCTTCAACAATCTGAATCAGCTGGAAACTTTTACATGTCACTTTTATCACGAATTGAAAATCTAATAATGATAAAATATTTTCAATCTTTCATTTGTTTTTAAATGTGAGTAACATTTAAGAAAAGCTTTCCACGAGATTCTGTCGAAAAGGATCCTTTTACGAACGCAAACGAACGCCACTATTAGACCATTCGTTTTTATCATCCAATGGAACGCACCTGTCGACCTTAGGGACGCTTGCCACAGCCGCCAGTCGCTATTGTTATTGCCCGGTCGCGGCACGTTCGCCTTTTATCGGCTCGCGACGCATAAATGCATCGTTAATGCACCAAACCGGCGCACGCGTCCTGTGGAACAGAATCGGTACGTCACTCTACGGATGAATTATTGTCGAGCAATCTTTATGCTTCCACCGTTTGTCTCGGTCTTGACGAGTTCGATCCCTTAGGTCGGGAATTTGCTCCGGGGTAGACAGGCGCACGGGTTTTTGTCTGCTTTCGTTTGATGGGATGACACTTGTGTTGCCGGTTCTTCCGGGGGACTCGCTCCTTGATATATTATGCGGTGCATGACGCGTTGGTTGCGGCAGATTTACATATGGCAATTGCACTTGAACCGGGGTGGCTTGGAAAATCGAGAAATTGATCCTCGATGGATGATGTCTGTGCAGTCTATCGACTCTGAGGAGTATTTCACAATTTATCAAGTAAGATCAGATATCCAGGAGCATGTCATACATTTTATAAACGCATCAAATCCGCAGTCCAGTAATAATTCCGGATGTGTTAATGGCTGCAAGTCGAAGAACGGATGAATTAGCCGTATCTCTTACAGAATCAATCCAAATTCCTTGTAATTGATCCTCAATAGATGATGTCTGTGCAGTCTATCAACTCTGAGAAGTATTTCACAATTAATCACACATGATCAGATTTCCAGGAGCATGTTATACATTTTATAAACGCATAAAATCCGCAGTCCAGTAATAATTCCGAATGTGTTAATGGCTGCAAGTCGAAAAACGGGTCCATTAGAAGTGTCTCTTACAGAATCAATCCAAGTTCCTTGTAATTGATCCTCACTAGATGATGTCTATGCAGTCTATCGACTCTGAGAAGTATTTCACAATTAATCACACATGATCAGATTTCCAGGAGCATGTTATACATTTTATAAACGCACAAAATCCGCAGTCCAGTAATAATTCCGAATGTGCTAATGGCTGCAAGTCGAAGAACGGGTCCATTAGTCGTGTCTATTACAAAATCAATCCGAGTTCGCGAAGAACGCGAGCCGGGAGAGCGAGAGCGGCAGTCTGGTTGTTTATAAATTCAATAGAAATCCGGTGAACTTTGAGAATTTCGGGAATAGGCTTCGCCTGCTCCCGTTCTCCGAGCAACTTCGATGATTGAATATTCGCGCGGCAGACACGAGAGTACAAATTTCACGAGACGGTTGAAATTTGTCCGCCGGAGATCCCAGGTAGGTTAACGCGATTACGCGAATCGAGCAGGTTCTCGCGAGCGATCCATCCTTCTGGATCGCAACCCTTAAACCGTCTTCTAAGATCTATCTCTCCTCGTCCCCCCCTCTCTCTCTCTCTCTCTCTCCCTCTCTCTCTCTCTCTCTCTCTCCCTCTCTCTCTCTCTCTCTCTCTCTCTCTCTCTCTCTCTCACGCTGTATCTCTATGTTTCTCTAGAGCTGTTCCACTCTGTTCTAAGAGTTCCCGGGGTGTGATTAATTCGTCAAAGGAGGGCGTAACCGGGCACTAGACCGAGATAGACCGTAGACACTCGGCGAACAGGTTTATAAACGAGTTCGTCGACTTACGTGAACGGCACCCCTAACCCCTCGGTTCCTATGCACCCTCCCGCCAACCCTTTCTACAATTATACAGCGACGTGTGAGAGCTCGGATACCGCGGCAATTAAGTAACAACGGCAAATAACGCAAACAGTTATCCTTCTAGGTACGTGGTCTTACCGCACAATGTTCTTTCACTTCTCCCGCTCCACAAACGTTTCTCCGCTTGTATACTTTTTTCCCCATGCTCCGCGTTACCGGCTTCTTATCGGCGGAACGCTCCCTCGGCTCTCTGTAATCCTTCTCGCGTGCGCGGAGTAATGTTTTACTCCTTTTGTGCCCTGCAAAGACGCCGGCGAACCTTTTTCTGATTTTAATGGCCCACTGCTAAGTGATCGATCGGGGTGCTCGAACAAGTTCGAGAACAACTTTGGATCATTGTAGGGATGAAAGGAAATTTTGCGTGTCCTACGTTTCTTGAGAGACCGACTTTAAAATCATCTATGTATACAGGCTGTGCCAAAAATGTACTTCCTTGAATGGGGTGATTCCTGACGTCGTTACAAGTAACTTTATCCGATAAAAACACGGACCAATTAAGAAAACGAAGCCGCGGAGAACATTTTCGCGAAGGAAAAAGGTAACTTCGAACGAATCATTACTTTTTTCGAATTTTGTTTCGTGCAAAAATAGTTGCTGCAACATTTTCGACGTGGATTTTCATGTACATCCAACCCCTTTCGCTTTCACTCTCGGAATCGTCGTCGTTTCCCGTATTTTTGGACGACAAAGGACTGTTTCCCCATAAACATCTCAGTCTCTTCAGCCTGTTTTCGCGTCTCCAGTTTCCGAGGTAGACTGCACCTTGTACCTCGTAGCCACTTGTTCACCGTCTCAGCTATTCCCAGATCCCCCGGTTAACCTGTCCCACCCCCTGTCTCCTGAATCCCTTGTTCCTACGGGAGTTTATCTCGCCCTATTTCGCGTGCTCTCTTCTTTTCCGTCTCGCACGCCTTGGTCGCCGTATCCCATTGTGTTTCCCCTCTCTCGCTCCTGGAGAAAGGGAGAGAGTTTCGCGCCCTCTCCATATTTTCTTGGCCGTCTCATTATATGCTCCTGCGGTCGTCCTTCCTGCCGTCTTGCTCTACAAACATTAACTTCAAGCGGAACGGCTCGCCGAGCAGTTCCACTCGCTACCATTAGGCCACGGTTATGTTCGTGCCGCGATTAATGATCACGGTAAGCGTAGACATTTGTTCCATCGCTCTCTGTTCAATAGAAGCACCGATATTTTTTTTAAAATGTACACAATTCATTATTAAATTCGCGAACACTAAACCTAACACTGGCGGTTTTATTTTTCTCGTCTTGCAATTATTGAAATTATGAAGTTACATACGTGGAAATCGATTCGATAAATTTCTTTATGCAGGCACATATTGTAATTAAAGTTGCACAAGAGCTAAGTGAATATGAGCTTTGTCAATTTAAGAAGATAAAACATTTGAATCCCTTTTAGTGCTCGGTTTGGTTTCGTGTTAATAAAAAATTCGCAAAGAAATGTATACGTTCGGTCCCTCTAAAATAGCATTAATTACTACAGACGAAGAAGACCTTCGCCGTCGGCTAAGTAAATGCGTCCGAGATGAATAGGGGAAACTGTTTTAATTTTTTCGAAGCAATCTCCTAACACGTTCGCATATTTAATCTCTTTCAGAGAGCCGCCATTCAAATATCAAGAGCACGGGAATCGTAAATCGCGTTCAGTATAATCGCACCCTTACTTTTTCACCAGAATCCATCCACCCAACGGCTCACACTACTCATCAACCCCCACCCGCGTTGAAGAGAGTGAGAGAGGAATTCGGAATATCGAACCGCTTTAAAAATTTCATCTTAATTCGTCTCGGCGCTCCGCGATTCCAGCTGCGTCACGTACCGCTCTAATGACTTCCTGCCCGACTCGCGTTTATTTCCCCCGGAATCCTCCGATCTTCCCTTTCCTTTTTCTCCCTTCCACCCTTTCCTCGACTCCTTTTTTTCCCCGGGGAACCGACAAATGGGTCGCGCGTGCCGCGAATTACCACCCGCAATAAGATTTCGACCAACTTCTGCTTCTTGGTGTCGTCACGAATCCCCCGCTCTCCGAAACGGAAGTGATGTGGCTCCGTGTGTCTTTTGGCCATTTCCTGCGAAATTACGGGCTTTAATTTTCGAAAGATTTGTTTGGCCATAATATGGAACCATAGAAATTTTCTTTTCGACAATAACTATTTCAAAATACAGTATATTCAAGTATATATTCTTGTACATTATAATATATTTAATGTATAATCAGTATAATATACATTATAATATATTTAAGTATACATTATAATATATGTATGTATAAATAAAATATATTCTTGTACAATTGAGTATGTTCTAGTATATTCTCGTTTATTGTGATATAGTGTAATATATTCTTGTATATTCTAGCATATCTTAGTATATTCTGGTATATTCTATCATATCCTTGTATATTCTAGCATATTCTAGTACATTCTTTTATATTTCATTATACTCAACTAAATTCACAAAGTAAATGGACTTGAAAATTTGGTGCTTTTACAAACTGGATTTTCAAAAAGTGTTCAGAGATGCGTCGAATGATCGGATTCGGAGGGTGGCTTTTCCAGCATTAAATTCTTCGATCTGGAAGCCCGCGGAGCTTTACATTCGTAAGAAAGAAAGAACCGGAAGCGGAAAGGAACTCGCAGGAAGTGCCGAGAAGTAGAGAATTCCAGGATAATTTAAGGGACAGGAAAGGGAAGAAACAGGTGCGCCTGGCCGACTCCCTCTCCCTCTCACTGTCTCTCTCGCGCCTCCTTCCTCCTATTGTCTCGATAAAAATGTGGGTCGCGGATATTCATATCTCGCAGCTCTTTCTAAAGCGGGGACGCGTATCAGGTGCGAGGCTGTTATTAAAAGTCGCAAACAAACGCGGCCTGCCGCCACGCTCGCAACCGTGTCTCGCGAGAATTTATGCTGTCGCTTCCGACTCTATTTAGTTTCGTCGCCGGAGGTACTGACGCGCGATTCAATGCTATCTCCCCCGGGGATAAACAGGTGCTCCAGGTAATTTATACCGGGAGTTAATATTCGAAGACGGAGCCGATCCGAACAGAAGGAATTGCTTCGAGGTACACTGTATCCTTCGGTGGAAAATTTTTCCAGCAGAAGATTCTTGAATAATTTGAGTCTGTATAGTCTATAGAGCATCCCTGTTTTTAACTGTTTTTAGAACTGGAGGAATTGCTTCAAGATGCACTATGTCCTTCTGTAGAAAATTTTTCCAGCAGAAGATTCTTGAATAATTTGAGTCTGTATAGTCTATAGAGCATCCCTGTTTTTAACTGTTTTTAGAACTGGAGGAATTGCTTCAAGATGCACTATGTCCTTCTGTAGAAAATTTTTCCAGCAGAAGATTCTTGAATAATTTGAATCTTTTTAGTTTACAGAGCATCCCTGTTCAGTGATTTTTAATTGTTTTCAGAACTGGAGGAATTGCTTCAAGGTGTACTATGTCTTTCTGTAGAAAATTTTTCGAGCAGAAGATTCTTGAATAATTTGAATCTTTTTAGTTTACAGAGCATCCCTGTTCAGTGGTTTTTAATTGTTTTCAGAACTGGAGGAATTGCTTCAAGGTGCACTATGTCCTTCTGTAGGAAATTTTTCCAGCAGAAGATTCTTGAATAATTTGAATCTTTTTAGTTTACAGAGCACCCCTGTCCAGTGGTTTTTAATTGTTTTCAGAACTGGAGGAATTGCTTCAAGGTGCACTATGTTCTTCTGTAGAAAATTTTTCCAGCAGAAGATTCTTGAATAATTTGAATCTTTTTAGTTTACAGAGCATCCCTGTTCAGTGGTTTTTAATTGTTTTCAGAACTGGAGGAATTGCTTCAAGGTGCACTATGTCCTTCTGTAGAAAATTTTTCCAGCAGAAGATTCTTGAATAATTTGTATCTTTTTAGTTTACAGAGCATCCCTGTTCAGTGGTTTTTAATTGTTTTCAGAACTGGAGGAATTGCTTCAAGGTGCAATATGTCCTTCTGTAGAAAATTTTTCCAGCAGAAGATTCTTGAATAATTTGAATCTTTATAGTGTATACAGCATCCCTGTCCAGTGGTTATTAATTGTTTCCAGTATCAACGAAGTAGTGGTAAGTATGTCACGAAATGAAATTAGGAAAGAATTTGTATGGAGAATTTTTTACGAATGATATAACATTTCTTTACCCGTTTCTAATCGCCATATTCGGTACAATATCCCCGCGAAGTAGTGTGCCAAAATTGCCAGTATTAACGAAGTTATAACACAGTTCGCGGTACCGCAATAAAACAATTGTGAAAATTCCTGTACAACACAACGCGCCTTTGTGCTGCAAACTTTTCATTTTGCGGGCAAGTAATACGAGACCTTTGTAGCCAGTTAAATCCGCTCAGTATGTCAAACAATCCTGTGAAGCGCTGTGCCAAAATTATCAGACTTAATGAAGTTACGATAGATATTTGGTGAACATGCGAATAGTAAAAACACGTGTAGCGCATCGCGCGCAGAGCTCCTTTGTGATGGAAATTCTTTTATTTTGCGGACGTACAATATGAAACTTTTCGAGCTAGTTTTCATCCAGTCTGTAGTATATTCCTGTGAATTAGTTATCGAATATTGTCGGTGTTCACAAAGTTATGGTTATTTCTTTGAGAATATGATTGTTTTTTTTTTTTAAACTAGAACGTTTTAGCTGGGAATGGACAATGGAGTTAGGTGTCTGTAGATTTGAAAATAAAGGCAGAATTCAGCGGAACGAGTATGAAGCTCGCAAGCTTTCGTTCGCAGTAGCAGCGTCCCGATCAATCAAGTCTCCCAGACCATCTGGCCCCTAATCCTAACATCAAAGTCACTGTCACGTTCATGCAGATTGATCGTTGTAATGAGCACTTTCAATTATTCTTCGGGCGAGATCCCGGCGACCGAGGATAATGGATGCCAATCAAGAAAAAGAGTAGCAGCGACTCGAGACCCAAGGAACTGTCGCCCACGATTAATTGTACTTTGGATCATTAATAGACCGCGCTTTATGAAAATTCGCGAGCCCGAGGAAGTTGAACGAAGTTCCATCGACGTTCTCAAAGAAACCCGAGAAACTGAACAGAATAATATAAAACGATATAAAAATGATATTGAATAAATTTTCGAACAAGGACTTACAGAAGACAGAAATTTAATGTAATCTCGGAAATCAAACAAAACTGACATTGGATAAGAAGCGCGAACATATTTTTTAATTAGGTAGACAAGCTTTTAAAAGAGGAACTTTACGCGAGTGTATTTTTTGCTGAGAAACTCAAGTGCCCGCGAATGCAGGGAAATTTTAGTTTGTGACAGGCGCAGAGTAAACTAAAAATATGTACACTAAAAATGTAGGTGCATTACGAAACTTCGTAGTTTACAAGTTGTTGAACGTTCGCGTTCTCTGTGAGCGTGTAAAACAGTTCGTGCAATTTTTACTGGTGAATAAAAACGCTAGACTGAGAACTTCTTCAAATACAAAAATATATTAATTTCATATTCTATTGTATAAATTCAGAGAAGCCGTCAATCACGCCGTTGCAAGTTCCTCGAAGAACGCGCAGAAAAAAAGGCTCATAGGTCGGGTCAAAAATTACCCAGCATTGGGCAGTGGGCTGGGGATAATCCTCTGAAAAAAAAATGGATCGTTTCAGCTCGCAGAAAAATCCTCGATTCATCGATCAAAGGCTTAGGTTGTTCAAAGGGCACATCCGCGATAGGCAGTCTCGTCCAATGGTATTCCGCGGGTGCAGGATGCACTGGATGCACAACGGATTTCGCCGTTGCACTCCCGCGATACATTCGACGATCCGCGGTCGCGGTATAAAATATTTAAATCCACTGAATTCGGGCTGGCCGTGTTAATCTCTCCGATCGGCGAATGTCGCGAATAAAAGCTCCAGAGGTTGCCAGCAGATTGGCGTGTGTTGCGAGACAAAACAAGGAAAGAGTGGATCGCGCGGGTCCGATTGGTGTTGCGGCATCAAACGGCGACCGCCATTTATCTTCGGATTCGATGCTGACCCCGGCGATCTCTATCCCTTCGTTCGCCACCCCCAAATAATATCCAGGGGATGATATATTTTTCCGGGTGCACGCGGCCGCGGCCGGTGGGAGCCTTGTCTGGCTATGGTCAGCCTATTCCACTTACCACCAGTGTCTCGTTAACGTTTATTCTATGCTCTGTGTTGTACGGTCTGTACTCGATATTTTATATTCTGTGTTCGATGGTCGATGTTTTATATTCTGTATTTTACATATTTCATCTTCTACGTGTTCTGTATTCTATATATTCTATAGTCGACGTGTCCCAAATTTTACATTCTAGAAAATTCTATATTTTATCAATTCCATGCTGTGTATATTTCATATTCCATATATGATTTATACTATATATTCTATAATCCATATATTCTACATTTTATATATTCTATATCCCATATATTCTATATTTTATATATTATATATTCTACATATTCTATATCCCATATATTTTATATTTTATATATTCTACATATTCTATGTTCCATATATTCTATATATTCTATATTCCATACATTCTACATTTTATATATTCTATATTCCATATATTCTACATTTTATATATTCTATATCCCATATATTCTATATTTTATATGTTATATATTCTATATATTCTATATCCCATATATTTTATATTTTATATTTTATATATTCTATATTCTACATATTCTATATTCCATATATTCTATATATTCTATATTCCATACATTCTACATTTTATATATTCTATATATTCTATATATTCTATATTCTATATATTCTATATTCCATACATTCTACATTTTATATATTCTATATTCTACATATTCTATACTCTATTGTCCGATCCTGTCCACAAAATAATTCTCAAACAAAGACAAGAACTGTTTCACTGTGTACAGACAAAAAACACTTTCCCAGGATTTTTGTCGACGAAATTTCGTTGTATGTTCATCATAGTTATGGGAAACAGTAAAATTTTTTATCTTGACCCAAGTCCGTCGAATCTCGCTCTCGCAGCTCTCCCCGCAAAATTCGCTGTTCGCATCCTCCCCGCGTTCGAGTGTTCTCGTTCATCCAACAGTTTTGTGAATGGTTCCCACCGCCCTTACCCGTCCGAAGCCATTTTCTCTATACGTGGTCGGTTTTCGCGGTGGTCCCGAAACGTAGTAAACACTGCACGCTCGATACCAGTCGTGCGGACCCGAATTCATTTCGCCAGAATCAAAGGAATGGCTCTCTCCCGCGGAAAATCCTGCTCCGGAAAAGTCGCCGGAAGTTGTTTACACGTCTTGGGGTACCGCGAGAGCTTCTCCCTCTTCCCGTGTCGCATCTGGTTCGGTTTTGAATCGATCGCAACAAAAACAACTTTAGACCAAAGTATTATTGACGGTTCCACCGAGAAATATATTATAATGTTCGGTCGCGTCGTCGGTCCGAAATTTATTGGAAATGTTTAAAATTTCGGACGGGGCTCAGACTGGTTGCATTGGCTTTTTGGGGGTTGTTGGAATCTTTGTATGAAACGAACAAATTAGACGATTATTTCAAAAATGATTTCTCTAGTCCAAGATCCTTATTTCATTTAAAAGCAATTTAATTTCACTCATAAACTCATGAGGGTGACTAGTTGGTTCAAAATTGAAGGAAACCGTCTTGATGGACGAACTTTGAAAAATTACAAAACATCCGTCGATCGATTAAAATTGTTTTACTACAATGTTCGACGTTGATTCCGTCAGGATGAATCAGCATGGGATCAACTTGTTAGAGCCAGGCGAGCTTCTGACCAATTTCTGACGTATTCACCGTGCATCCCATTACCGGTGTATCGGTGTAATGATGATCCGTAACGAACATCAGAGTCTCGCGTTTAACGAAATAATGAACCCAGTGACCGGCTACGCGTAGGGCTGGTTGCGAATATATCATTTCGCAATAACAGCGATATAATTGGAACGCGATTCGTCATCATAAAATTAGCTCCGCTCCGGCTGAGAGGGCTGCGCGAGCGTGAAATCAATGATAGCCGTGGTAGAGAGTATGAGAGAGAGAGAGAGATGGATCGTTGATGGCCGATGTGGACGCCGGAATTATCGTGATCGTCATCGTGCCGAATAATACGGGAATCGATCCAGTTGCACGGGGCACAAGCAACGATGACCCCGTGTGTGCCAGGGGTCGTCCTTTGACACGATGCTTATCGCGTGCCGCGTGATTGACGTGTCAGGTCAACCGTTTCTACTTCGATTTCATGTTACCACTCTATCACTCCCGGCCAAATAGGCTTTGTCACCGGCACACCTGCCTACACGCGCGTTATTTACGCCTCCTTGCCCAGAGTCCGGTCATTAAGAATTTTCGGGCCGGTGTGCCCGACGCTTTGTGATCTACAACCCGCCCCCGAGAAAAACATTTCACCTACTGAACACCGATCGATTCGAAATTTCACTCTGCACTCGTTCGAACGGAAACGAAGTTTCGAAAGGAAAAGTGGCGATCTCCTCGAGCTGGTATAACTCCGCAAAAACGAGTCGCACGGTGTTCTACCTCGGCTCATTTGAAAGGGCACGGACTCTGCTTTAATATCGCCTTTGAAATTAAATTGATTCTTTTTTTTCCTGGAAAGTTTCTCGTGCCGACACGTGGAGTTGAAAGTTGAAGTTGAGGTTGCAAAATGTGGCTCGATATCTGAACCGATGTATCTCGGTTAAAAAAAAAACAAATCGTACGGTGGTCTACCTAGTCACATTTTAAAGGGTACATACTCTAATTTTCATCCCTACATTTATTTCTCTCGAGAACTTTGTTTTTTGAAAAATCGTACAACATGGTACCTCAGTGTATATTAAAGTGCGGAACTTCTACTTTTGTGTAGGTTAATTAAAATTTTCTGCATCACTTCAAACTTTTAGAATGCTTCAAGCCCCCGTACAGCTATTTTGTGCGGAATTTCAAGAATTTTTTTAGAACAACATTCAGCTCTCCACTTGATTATTTCAAAGAACAAAGTGGCTGTGAACAAAAAAAATTCGACTCTCTGATGTTGATACAGGGACTTTGTTACAGGATTCCAAAGATTGACTATTTTCCGTTCAGAATGCAGTGGTGTAATGTAATTCGTCAATTTTACGGAATAGTATTATCCAATCAATGATCAAACGGGTGTGAAATGACACGTGTAATCGAATAAGAGAAAGAGAAAGAGAGAAAGAGAAGTCGAGTAATTTGATAATTGGAAATGATGATCAAATCTTGTCAATAACATCGCAACGTGTTGTTTGTATTGTTTGATGCTACATTATAATATTAAATAAATTTCTCGCTACATTATTATTGTTCAGTTTAATTGCTGTTCGGGGCTGTATATTTATTCGGTGATGCGTGAGCAATAATTCAGCGGGACAGGGTTCCCAAATGTTTACCTTTGTTTGATGTACCAACATTCGATAGCCACAAATATCGGAAATTCTCTTTTCCCCTTGCAACTTAAATTCCTCGCTCAGCGCACAAAAAATCAAAAAAAAATCTGCACTCGTTAGCGCACTATACCTCGCGAACAGAGAAAGCTGAAAATTCCACGGACGGTGAAACGGATTGCAAGATCGAATCTCGTTGGAGCGATTAGACAAGGCCCGGACTGCGAAGACTAGAAACTAGATTCCAGTTCTTCCGGGGCGAATTAGTCGTTCGAGGAGCATGGTCGAGCAAGGCAGAAGCGGCGTTTGCAAATAACAATGGAGGGCGCGCGGGCTTAACGGGGCGTAACGAGGCCGGGCCGCGAAAACCGCAGGAACACTCGGCACGCGCTACCGATGATTACGGTGCGGAACTGCGGACGAGCAGAAAACGGACACCGGAAAATATAAGGCTGTCAGTCGCAAGCGTTTAGCCTGGCCAAGCACGTGGCTCTGCTATGCTATGCTCTGTTCTATTCGCCCCTCTGGAACGCAAGATCTCGACACGGTAATCCCGACGATCTAAGAAACAACGTTCCGCTCCGCGGAGCAGTATGATTAACTTCGGAACCCGTGCTCGCTGGCTGGAACTAATGCTTTCGGGATATCGTTAGCCCACTGTGCGTCGCCTGCACTGCTACCCTCCTTTCGTTTTAATTCGATCCGCCGAATACTTTTATTCAATTATCGCGCGACCTAAAAACGTTTGCGAAAAGGGTTCAATTTGAAGTTGAATAACTCCGTAAAAAAAAATCGTAGAGGACTAAATGAAGGTGGATTTTAAACAGGAAGATTGTAGCTTTCAGCTGGTGCAAGTGGAACTTTGATAAAAAAAACTTTTCTCGCCCGAGGTAAATTTATGTAAGGAAAAGCCGTATTTATTATAATCATTGACAGACGTGTTTGTCACGGGCGCGTTCGTTTCGATCTGATCTTCTTTTTACAATTCATTGGCAATTACAATTTTAGAATTCTTCTGTTCCGATTCTCTATTTTATAAATTTAACTATATATAGGGTTGTCTGTTAATACACACACGTTCATTCATGCAATACACACACATCATTCGTACTTCAACCCTATATTTACAAAGTTGCATTTTAAGTGTGACACTTATCTTAAGGTTTTCCTTTATTCTAACGTTTGTAACTCGGTATAATATTTGACAGCTTAATGATTATAAAATTCAGTATTTTCTTCTCGTGCCACGTTATTGGGAAAAAGATCGAAAATATATTTTTGATTTGTTAATCGTTATCAGTAGCTAGACTACGGAACGTAATATAAAAATTGTGAATGATTCAGAAAAAAGTTTGTCAAAACTGCGTCAAAATGAGCCGACGTTTTCTAGCTAGATCTCCTCGTGCCAAGTGATTTTTAACGATTCTCAATGTTTACGTAGTCGCGACAAAAAAAAAACCAGGCGTAAGTTGCGCAACTCTGTGTTCCGCATTCTACGGAAGCGCATTTCAGCTGGAGACGCGCAGTATTTCACGGAGCATTGTCCGGGACAGTGTCTGGAATCGTCGCGGCATTGTTTCGGAAGCATAGTTTCGAGTTTCGCGAAGCTCCGGGGCAGCGGAATAATTGTTGTTTAACAATTTAACGCTCGGCGGTCGGTATGATTCCGCGGTGGGAACACTGCTCGATCGTGAGCAGAGGGGGGAGGGGTTGTGTACGAGAAGAGGGTGGAAAGGGAGAGGTGGTTCGATTTACAATTGCTTGGAAGGCACCACGACACAGGGATAGCAACTAGCGAATTTTACCACGATGACCGCAGACACGGCCGGCACACGATTCCGTTAGCGTTGCGGCCGCGCGGACAGCGGGAACGGACAGACAGCTGAAAATATATGCCGGCGGCTGTCGGTGGCAACGGTTCAAGCTGGCCAGGATCTTCTACGCCGGATGTACCGCGGTCGTGAACTCCAAATTTTCGTTAACACGGACACGTAATTCCTCCCCGATGTCGGTTTCCGCTGTCATTTGTAGCTTCCGTCGCGTCTCGACTGGAGCCCGAACGAATGGAACCGAGCTCTTCAGGATCGTTCTCGCCTTCATCGATCTGACATGATATTTAGAGACCATCCACCTTCTTGTTCAAGATCACATCGAGTTCATTACTCTGCGATTTTTTTTCATAGAGTTATACAGCTTTGATTTAACGCAAAATGTGTATGTCAGAAATTCGACAGATTTTTCTAAATATTCCCTGCAATTTAATTCTAGATCGCATAGGGACATTTTCGACTAGGTTCTATGGATATTTAGAGATCGTCCACCTTTCTGTTCAAGATCACTTTGGGTTTATTAATCCACGTTTTTTTTCTCACAGAGTTATACAGCTTTGATCCTAACGCAAAATGTGCATGTCAGAATTTCGACAGATTTTTCTGAATATTCCCTGCAATTTAATTCTAGATCGCATAGGGACATTTTCGGCTGGGTTCTATGGATATTTAGAGATCGTCCACCTTTCTGTTCAAGATCACTTTGGGTTTATAAATCCAGTTTTTTTCACAGAATTATACAGCTTTGACCCCAACGCAAAATGTGCATGTTAGAAATTCGACAGATTTTTCTAAATATTCCCTGCAATTTAATTATAGATCGCATAGGGACATTTTCGACTAGGTTCTATGGATATTTAGACATCGTCCACCTTTCTGTTCAAGATCACTTTGGGTTTATTAATCCACGTTTTTTTCACAGAGTTATACAGCTTTGATCCTAACGCAAAATGTGCATGTCAGAAATTCGACAGATTTTTCTGATTATTCCCTGCTATTTAATTTTAGATCGCATAGGGGCATTTTCGACTAGGTTCTATGGATATTTAGAGATCGTCCACCTTTCTGTTCAAGATCACTTTGGGTTTATTAATCCACGTTTTTTTTCTCACAGAGTTATACAGCTTTGATCCTAACACAAAATATGCATGGCAGAAATTCGACAGATTTTTCTAAATGTTCCCTGCAATTTAATTATAGATCGCATAGGGACATTTTCGACTAGGTTCTATGGATATTTAGAGATCGTCCACCTTTCTGTTCAAGATCGCTTTGGGTTTATTAATCCACGTTTTTTTTCACAGAGTTATTCAACTTTGATCCTAACGCAAAATGTGCATGTCAGAAATTCGTCAGATTTTTCTAAATATTCCCTGCAATTTAATTTTAGATCGCATAGGGACATTTTCGACTAGGTTCTATGGATATTTAGAGATCGTCCACCTTTCTGTTCAAGATCACTTTGGATTTATTAATCCACGTTTTTTTCACAGAGTTATATAGCTTTGATCCCAACGCAAAATGTGCATGTCAGAAATTCGACAGATTTTTCTAAATATTCCTTGCAATTTAATTATAGATCGCATAGGGACATTTTCGACTAGGTTCTATGGATATTTAGAGATCGTCCACCTTTCTGTTCAAGATCACTTTGGGTTTATTACTCCACGATTTTTTCTCACCGAGTTATTAAACTTTGGTCCCAACGCAAAATGTGCATGCCAGAAATTTGAGACATTTTTCCTAAAATAACATTTTTCTAAATGTTTCCTGCAATCTGGGGACAATTCTAAATCGCATGGGTACATTTTCGACCAGGTTCTACGCGGATTGATGATCTTCGTTCAGTTGGAAAAACGATCGAGCAAGAGGTGCGAGAGGAATAGAATGGGCGACACGATCGGATTACATTTCGGTGATTCGCGTCAAGTTGTTGTAGAACGACAACCAGCAACGACAACGTCGTTCTTCTCAAGATCGATGGCGTTTCATCGGCACCACCTGGATCCTGTTTCGAGAGGTGTCAGGGCATCATTAACGGTCTATGGATTTATGCGCGGAGTGTTGTAGTTGTTGCGTGCGCGCGTCTACCGATCGAGGGCTCCTGTTATCCTGTTGGACATCACGCTCGTGTACCTTGCCATTTAGTGCCTAATTTCAAACACTTGGCGCGACAACGAATATGTCCGACGACGTTGATTGTCCGACGTCCCATTTACACCTCTCGCGTGATGTTAGCGTTTTATACCTCAATCCTGTCCCGACAATGCTACCACTACCTACGTTATTCATTAATGCTAATGTTAAACAATTTCTATAATTTTAACCGGACAAAATGTAATTTAAATATGGATCAAATATTTCTACACATTTTATACCTCAATACTGCGCGTTTTATACCTCAATCCTGTCTCAACTACCACTACTTACTACTGGGTAATTTTTCTTAACGACATATACTGTTATAATGAATTTTAATTAAATATTTCTATATGTTTTATATCCAAACGAGAATTCTTTCGAATACTAATTTCCTCTTGGAACAAAGTCTTGGATGATAGGTGTATAATAAAAATTTGTACATTTCCAGCAAGTGGTTTTAAACAATTCTCAATATTCTGCGAAGCAATACACTTTCGTTGAATAAATTGTAACGCGACTTCTACGGGAAATTTCTTTCTCCGCAGAATCGAGGCTAAGTCTCGAAGCCCCCACAATTATTCTGTGCAACAATACATCTGCAGTCCAGCAGCGGGTTCCTCATGCAATGTCTTCCAGCAGGCCCCGCAAAAGTTCATTTCGCCCCGTCCGAAATCCCCGTAATGGAATATGAAGCTGTTACGGACGCCAGGAATCCTTACGAGCACGGAAAACCGCAGACGACCCGTGTAACCCTTGTATCGGGTTCCATTTCTCTCTGTAGCCGATTTTATGGCGGCGTAATGGGACTACGTTTAACTCTCCACTGGTCTTTTCCTCGGAGAGAGGAATAGAACGAGAGAAAAATGAATTTCGTTAATCTTTTAGGGAGCACGGAAGAGCTTTATTACGCCAGCCTCCGCGAACAATTAGGTAGCCGGAGGTTTGCCGCGTTGTCCGTAGAACTGGTAACTCCATTTTATAATTTTTTTTCGTTTCTACGCTACCTATCTCGAGAAAAAATCGTGATTATTTCTCGGGGACGTACTGTGAAACACAGTCGACGTTTTATTAATTCTGTAGAAGAATCAACTGCGATGATAATTGGATAAAGCCCGGAGTGATTTAACGGGACAATCGATCTTCTTTCTTGAGGCTCTCTAACGTCCTCTCTTTAATCCTCCAGATTTTCATTGCTGTCTGCTCGTTATCCCAGCGAAATCTGATTAATTGGCTGGTTTTTGCGAATTTACCGTGGGAATTTACGCGAAGCAAAAATTCTGAAATGTTCTCTCGGAAAGGAGAAGAAAATTGCGGATTTGATTTTTCGAATGGCGGTACCATTATCTCGAACCTCCTATTATTTCTCCGGAAAAGACAATACAGCGAATCCTCGACTTACGCGGATTCTTAGAAACGAATCGGAATACCAATTCCGAACTGTAAAATTCATTTTTTGATCGTCAGAACGGGAGTTTTGTTCGTAGGTACATATTTGACAGAAACGAAGTGTTGCTTGTGTACAATATAATAAATATTGCATAAATTTTCCACGAACATAGTCGGTTTATTTAAATTTCCCTTTCAAATCAGTACATACATATAATGTAGTACGTACAAATCAGATCGTATTAATAACCTTTCAGTTTTTCGGCTGACGCGGAAAACGCTGTAACGAATTAACCGCGTAAGTCGAGGACTTACTGTACTAATTCCCCCATCAATTTAATAAGAAAGCTCCCTCAGTCTGTAAATCACCCGATCCGTCTTCCCCACGATTGAAATAACAGGTTCGCCTAAACGTTCCGTGTATCGTTCAGGAAACGAGTCGTAGGTTGCCGGGGAATTTTTTCGCAGACGGCAAAATCAGCGACGTTAGCCTACTTTCTGGCTAAACGATCCGGTTTTCCCGGGCATTTCCGGTGGAAACGGATCGATAAGGTTTTCCCAGCGAGTTCTTTTTCCGGGGTTCGGTCGGCGAACTCTCAGATAAGATGTATGACGGCCGATACGTATCCGCGGGGCATGATTGATCGATGATTTAAATATTTGTAGATGCAGTGGCACAGCGAACAACCCGCCGCGCTTGCTCCCGCTATGCCAGGATGAATGATGCCCCGATGGGTTAGGCGAGCGTAGTCCTGGCGTTGCCATATGGTGCCAGCTTGTATTTCGTATAATAGGTACACATATTTAGCGAAATCTCGCGTAACTCTCTCTCCCCCATCCCTCTCACCCCCCTCTCTCTCTCTCTCTCTCGGTAGCTAGTTCCATTTGTAGCCGAGAACAACAACCAGAATTTAGGAGCGAGCCCAACGAAATTTGAACGACGCCGAACACAGTGCAATTTAGGTGCTTCGTAAATTTCGCGAGGCATCGACCCGCTAAAGGTGCGTTTTCCTTTGCGCGTCTGGACGCAACGTTTTGCGATCCATACAACGTTCGTCGTACCTCTCTGCTGTGCCTCTCGACGCACAAGTTTGCGTTCCTATGTTTTCTATGTTTTGCGTTCCTATCTTTCCTTGTTTTTCACTTGCGGAGATGTAGATCTTTCTTGGCGTAGACGCACGCGTCTAGACGCAACGTTTTGCGATCCATACACCGTTCGTCGTAGCTCTCTGCTGTGCCTCTCGACGCACAAGTTTGCGTTCCTATGTTTTCTATGTTTTGCGTTCCTATCTTTCCTTGTTTTTCACTTTCGGAGATGTAGATCTTTCTTGGCGTAGACGCACGCGTCTAGACGCAGTTCTGATGAAGTATGACGAATGGAATAACGCTGCGTCCAAACGCACAAAGGGGATCGCACTTTAACGCGGTTTTCTCAGCTCGCTGCGTTATGGCTGAAAAATTATGGCTCCTCAGACGGTTTATTGGTCTGCTAAATCGCAAATTCTGATTCCGATTTATGGTAGTCGTCGCTGCTGTCATAGAAAATTGATTAGCATTTTTCTGCGATTTTCAATAAATTGTTTCTATAAATTTATACCATCCATTTCATTTCTAGTTCTACAGTTCTCGGCATCTCATTTTTATCCGAGATTTGAAATATTTTCCCAGACACGCCGACTATATTTTATATAAATCACCGTTCGCAGTTCCGGGAAAACCCTATCCATTTTCTAGTCGTTAATTTATTAGCCAAAAGAAACAAGCTCCCGACATGGGAATTCAATTCACTTGCCCGATCATTTTTACACATTTTTCGCGCTGGTTTCTAATTACTTTGCCAGTAGCGATGTAGGTGAACGCGTATATCCGTACCTGCAGAATCAGCCGGATAGTCGCAGGTTTGATCGAAATCAAAATTTTCCGACGAGTCAATTTCGTTCGCCTTTAATTAAACTCGCGTAGATATTTATAATCCACAAAACCGCCAGGCGAAGAGCTTAAAATCGTTCGATTCGGGGCGTGGTAACATTGCTCGGGATTTCGGGATCAATCTACAGAGTGTCCAACAAATCTCTGGCAAAATGATCACCAAAAAATTCTAACTAAACTATTTATTCAATATTAATGCTCGTTATTTCGTTTTCCTTAGAGTTGCAGTGATTAAAACGTCCTTACTCCCAAAAATATCATAGAAGAGAAAATCAAATGTATTAAATATTGATTACAAACGAACCCAATCTTATTTGTTATCTTCAATCTCGATATCCAATTTTAAATAGAAATTGCAATTTCGGCACACAGGTTCGATCCTATGTTACTATTTTCCTAAGCAGTTTTACAAATTAATAATTCGACGTTTCGTTCTAAGTTAAGACCATCTTCAATTTTATTTCACGTGAGAAGAAAGGCGTATCATTTCTATTTCTTAGACTTTGTTTAAAACATAATAGGAATTTTTATTTTTCGCGGCGCATAGGTTCGATCATTATTACTTTGTATTAGCCCTACTTGTAGCAAATTTGTAAGAATTGTCATACGTGTGCTGTCTAAATAGTAGAGGAAAAGGAAAGGTGGTGTTTCGTCCTAGATAGCCTTACTGATGAGTCCTCTAGCGGGTCTAGGACGAAACACCACCTTTCCTTTTCCTCTACTATTTAGACAGCACACGTATGACAATTCTTACAAATTTGCTACAAGTAGGGCTAATACAAAGTAATAATGATCGAACCTATGCGCCGCGAAAAATAAAAATTCCTATTATCTAATATGGCGATCGCGAAAAAAACAATTGTTTGTTTAAAACCTTCAGCACGAATTGTGACTCGTTAAAATACAGCAAGGAGTTGATAACGAATCTCCTGTAACATTATCCATTTGCCAGTCGAGTCGCAGCAAGAACATTTCGCGAGGTCTGTAGATGTTTATGGGACACCCAGTGTGCAAAACGACTTGGAGGGTCCTCCGAATCTGCGGGCGGAATTTCGGGCGTGGTTTTGGCGAAATTGATCATAGAACAGGCGTCGAGGAGTCGATAGTTGGGCGACGCTCGTTCACCTTTGAGGTATATATACGTCATCGAGACGGGATAATTATTTTAATGCGCAAAACGAGCGTATCGATAGAAGCATATGGTAAATGGCAGCGCGTATCGACAACCCGCTTACAGTCAGTTAATTGTGCTCGTGCATAATTTGAGACCTACGCTCCTAACGATGTCTCTCCCTCTCTCTCACACACACATACCCTCTCTTAGCCCCTCTCTCTCTCTCTTTCTCTCGTCACACTGTGTAGAGCACTGTGTACGTAGATTCTCGTCAGCAATCGCAATTGGAGGACGACTACCGGTCCAACGCTAGCTTCCAATCGGACTTCGACCGGCCCGCGTAACCTACTTGACCACTGGACCCTGATTAAATAATTAAACGACGCGCATTTCGCCCCATTGTTTTCCTTTTCACGCTCGATCGGCTCCTTCGGCTCCAATGTATACGTTCACTTCATCGGAAAGAACATATTCTCTCATATTTCAATATTTAAAGTCCGCCTCTCGTTTCATTGAATTAAACGCTTAATGTAACATGGCTATTGTTCGTTTTGTTCGCGAACATTCTGTATTCATAATGTAACACGCGTGTCGCTCGAATTTATCCGGAAACCGAGACGTTTTTCAAGCGCGTTTGTTTATTTGCAATCGTATCGAGAAGCGAGAGAACTTGTTCATCCACTCGACGCTAGAGTGTATTTTTTTCATTTCTTCACGGTACGTAGAAGCTCGCGTAAAATGTTTAACAAAATTCTCGCGCGATTGTTCTTCGAAAAGTTGGGAACTCGGATGCAGGGTATATTTGGTATTTCGAAGTTTGAGCCCTGTCAAAGAGCAAGCTGAACAGCAAATAATTACCAGCTGCAAAATACGTTCCACTTAACTTTCGGCGGACGACGACGAACGATTAACGGGGAACGGAGTGACTAACAGCTGCGCGATATTTTCTACGACACTCTAATTTACTGCTGTGCGTAAAAGTTCCGACACCGTGGGAACATGAATCAATGAAGGCGACGCAGCCATTCACGGCTGCGAAGTGCGAACTCGATATCAACTATCTATTAAACAGCTGGTGCGGGGCTGCAGTCCTGCAGCTGATCATTGCTGCAGTGTTTTTTTATTCGGGTAAATCTCGCGTGCATTCGTCGAACAGTGAATCTACTAATATTTTATATTTATATATAGACAGCGGATTTTATGCGTTTGTGACGTAAATTAGTAGGCGTAATTTAAAACATTGATAACATTGGACGAATTTAAAAATACTATTACATTATTTTCAACCGTGTAAACATATTGAGAAAGAAAATAAATTTCTATTTCACTCCAGTTTCTTGTAATTCAAGTGAAACATTATAATTATGTATTAATATTTTAATTTTATGTTATTTCTGAATGTTCCTCGACGACTGCAATTTTCACGCGCCATTAACGTATTACAGCGATCCATTTCTCAAAGCGAAGATTTAGAATGCTCGCGATAGGATAATGCAAAAACGAGAATTAGACCGTGCCAGGAAAATATGCAAATCCCCAAGCAAAGTATATTTTCATGACCGCGCTCTTTATTTTCTAATTACTTCGTTATAAATTCTCTGCTGCAAAAAAACATTTATCTTGATCGTTGTGCTGGACACGCGTTCACGTGCCGGGTAAATTAAAAATTAATAAGGGAGATACTAAGGCAATATTACATCGTATTCCTGTGGCATTGTACACAATGATTTTGCACGTTGACGCGACACAGCATTTTAATTCAGCCCTACAATCTTTTAATTGCCACTTTTTTTTTTTTAATAAATCCTCGGTCATCTTTATGCGGCTAACAAAATTATTCTGCGGTCATTGTGGACAAAATTCACGCCCCCTAGACATCGAAACAAAGATCTGAATTGCAAAATAAATAGCAATTCGAGAATTGAAAGGGGAACGAAGAAACGAAACGGAAGAAGCGCAAATTACCATTCGTTCAGAGGGAGAAAAAGAGAGACGGTGAAAGGGTCGACAGGACTCGTAGGATAATAAATGAAGACGATGTTTTGCAGGGTCGGGGGAAGGGGGGCATCGACACGACTACGTCGAGAGAAGCGACGAAGAACAATGTCCGAGCAGAGGCGTAATTAGCTCGGGAATTTATTGCTCGGAATGGTTCGGTCCGTTCGAGGAGAGGGCTAAGAGGCGAGAGAGGACGAAGGGACAAGGGCAAACAGAACGAGATAATTTATTCGATCGATGGCCCGACTGCGGCCTCCGCGACAATAACGCTGCACGGGGTGCATCGCTGCATCGGTACGTCGCGTTGCAATAGTATCGGGTCGCATCGTTGCATCGGTGCATCGCGTTGCAATTGTATCGAGTAGCATCGCTCATCAGATCAATTCTAGCTTCTATACCTAGCTACAGTCATTTTCATAATTGATGACGCACACTTTCATCAGAATAACTTTTTAGCAAATTTACTAGAGGTGCTGAAAATTTTTAGAAAGGTTGTTTTTAGTAATAAAAAGTAGTAGAATTTGCTCTTTATTTTTCTTATCGAGGTGTGTACCATCAATTATGAGACCAACTGTAGCCGGTCGGTGTGCCTGTTCCTCTGTTCAAACATTTACGATTTTATGATTGAATTCGCACGGCGGATTCGTTCCGAGGCACTGGATACCCGTTCGTTTGCGCGATCACGACTACCAGCCGCCATCGCGAATACATTATCCACAGGCTGGATCAAATTTCGATCGATCTCTCGTGCTTCCGGGCAAACGAAGTCTCAACAGATTGCCTGGTTGGCCATTGTATACGAATTACGGATCCGTGTAACTTGCACGACGGATTTAAGGGGTTCTGCGCATTCTCGACCCTCTACTTGCTTTACATCCGGTATTCGAGGCTTGTACCTCGGTACAATACCATGCACCACGCGAGGCTAATTTCTCTGTTGTACACGGAGCGATACTTTCAAATAAGACTTTATTTAATAATAAAAGATATATCTTATTTTCCGCTGTGGGAGCTCAAAGAAATGACGAGAGTAAAGGAGCTCGAGAAATAACGATAGATAGAAGGAGGAAAAGGAAAGGGAGCGTTTCGTCCTAGGCCCGCTAGAGGACTCATCAGCAAGGCTATCTAGCGGGCCCTGCCTTAGACGCTGGGATGTCGGAAGGCGGTTAAGGACAGTATATATATTAATGAGTGGCAGATCAGGTGCCAGCGAGAAGGTAGTCGACTCTACTGGCCATCTTGTGGCGAGGGCAGGAAGTTGACCGCCACAGTACCCCCTTGCCAGTGAATAACGATATTCATATGAAAATCCGGAGGGAGGATGGGGTAAATATGCGTGTGTGAAGAGAGAGCGCGTTGCTCGAGAAAGTTGTGTACACATCATGATAGCGAGGCAGCAGTGAGTCGTGCCTCCAGCGTATCTCGAGCCGTAGATGCTGCTGTCCTAGTAAGGTCGTCCGAAGCGAAGGTGGCCACACTAGGAGAGGGATTACGTATTCTCGGCGGTAAGTCATGCCCACTCGATTGATGTGTCTTCATCCTCAGCTGAATGATCCTCCGGATTTTGTTGGCTCCTCCTTGTTGTTGTCCTCCGTGTTGCGTTATATGTCCAAAGTCGTGGGTCACCAATGTGGGAGCTCAAAGAAATGACGAGAGTAAAGGAGCTCGAGAAATAACGATAGATAGAAGGAGGAAAAGGAAAGGGAGCGTTTCGTCCTAGGCCCGCTAGAGGACTCATCAGCAAGGCTATCTAGCGGGCCCTGCCTTAGACGCTGGGATGTCGGAAGGCGGTTAAGGACAGTATATATATTAATGAGTGGCAGATCAGGTGCCAGCGAGAAGGTAGTCGACTCTACTGGCCATCTTGTGGCGAGGGCAGGAAGTTGACCGCCACATCCGCTTTACAGAAAGGTGTATATGTATTCGAAGAGCAAAGCACGTCACTTCGGTTGCCTGGTCAGAACTCTAAATAAACAAAACTTCAACGATTAGTGTTGAAAATTTCGAATCGAAATTAGGCTCGACCACCTCTTGGCGCGTTTTCACGAGTGAGTGAGCTGCGTGTGCGTCGTGTGCGAGTCGTTAGTCGCGTACTTGCTGTGTATTCGTCAATACATAATATAACCTTTTCGTTCTATATCAATCCAATCTCTAACCTACTCGTTCAACAATTAGGCATTGAACAATTAGGCACAGCCGACCTTGCACATCGGTGGGTGCTCTCCTCATTGACCATTGTCGTGGCACAGAGTATGAAAAGCTTTCTTTCCAACAAAGCTTACTTTCCAACATAAGACCACCCAAAAATGTCCAAGTTGTAATGAAAACAATTTTTGAAGTAAATGTTATTTCTAGAGGTTCGTTCTTCTGGAATCGTACTTGTGACTAACAAATGCATTCACGCATATTTAAAAACATTACCTTCAAGTGGCCTTGAACTAAAAAAAATTAAAGTTTCAGGTAAAACCCTATCTACATGGTCGTTCCACAGTTCCAGATTCAAAATTCTCTTGCAGCAGAGAACACAAACAAAGCATCTCTTCTAACTATGCATATTATACATGTAGCTCCTCGCAGAAGAGTCGCGTCCCAAAGAATGAATGAATTACCAAGCTCGAAGGAACAAGAAAGACTACTTTATTCGGCAGAACAGACATAATCTCCGCACACGGACGTCCCACGCGAACATCCTACACGAGCATCCCACACAAACATCCGCACAATCATCTGTACTCAAAGACTCCCCTCGACGCAAGACAAAACACAACCCTCTGTGTCCCTCGTACGATCGCCTCGGTTGAAAGCAGCAAGATAAAAATTCAGAGGACACGTATCATAATTAACCACGGGATTTTTCTAAACCACAAAGACCAGCTTCGAGTCTTGTAATTACAATTACCGTAGCTCGCCATTCGCCTCTGCTTGGGCGTTGCAATTTTCATGCGTGGCCAACGCGGACGTTTCGTTCGTTTTTTTCGCCGGAGTTCCGGTTGCAGGGACGTTAACAGAGGGAAATATGAATTCGTACGTGTAATACGCACATACGGGGACGGGAGGGCAGGGTGTAGTTTATTCATCGCGGACGGTGGAATTGCGGTAAAAATTAAACCGAGCGAAGAGAGTTTCCTCGAAAGGAGATATTGTCGCTGGGAAAAACGCGAGGAGCCCGGCAGTCACGCGAGATTACGCCGTTTCCACGGCTGGGATGTAATTTGATTCCCGTGGGGGGTTGCGTACTTCTTTCTCTCGTGTTCTTGGTAGGAGTGAGGGAAGGAGAAAGTGTGCTCGTCAACCCCGATTCCTGATAATCGTCGCGACGCACGCGTCCCGCGAGCAATTTGTCGCGCGCGCGCCAGCCAGCCACCGCGGTTCATTTGAAATTTAAACGGCGAATTTAAATGCAAATTATTCGGCCCGCGAATGCACCGCTATATATCCTTTTTATATTTGCCGCTCAATCTACGCCCGCCGCGATAAACACTCGAATAACGCCGGCCATCTAGATCGCGTCGCGACCATAATTCTCACGCGATAATTGCTCGACGCGATCGTCCACTCTTCCGGGAAGATAAACGGGATCTCTCGATAAGAACGCGTTCGGAGGATCACGGGCAGTTAGCGGGAAGATTGGGAAACTGGGAAATTCGGAAAATATGCGATGAACGCCATTGACGTTGCATTGTTACATTATTACACAAGTTATTATTAGGCGTTTTTATACCACGATGTGTCGTAAAAAATTACTTTGGGAAAATATGTTTTTTTATCGGTAAATGCTAACACTAGAGTACTGCAATTTCAGAGTCGAAGAGCTTTTTTTTACTACGACCATAAATTGCTAGGATAATTAAGTATTCCCATTTAAGTGTCCCACCCACTTTATTACAGAATTTATAGTCTTGAATAAGAGGCTATGAAAAACAAAAAATTAGACAGGATATATTGCGTATAAACTTGTTTTCTTTTTCTCTTCGTATTTAATACGTATACTCATTTCATTAATATTGTGAAATAATTGCTTCGTATGTTTGAAGAATTAATAACCAAAAGAAAACGTACTGGTCTGATTAAAACCATGGGTTATGTATTTACTCGGAATGAAAATCTGAATTTCCCGAATGTAAATGCTAGAATAAATCTTCGAACCTTTTACATAATACATTAAATTAACACGTGTAACAGGAGGCTGCTAAAATTGCAAGCCAGAGGCGACTAAAATTGCAGCTGTTAATCTACATTTATTTAAGACCGTCTCCGCAGTCTACTTTACGTCGCGCGTTCCGAAAGAACTTTCTTTCATTTTAACGAGGATTTCATCACATAAAACTGACTACCTAAGGAGAATATAAAAATATCTGGATTCTTAATAAAATAACTTCGTACAAGAAAAAAATATCCCACGTTCCGTAAAATCGAACCGTCCAAACCGACGGGGAAAAAATAAAAAAAAAACTCTCTGCTCGCTGAAATAACATACAAATAAAAGAGAGAAACCCAAACGAATCCACTAAAAACCAGAAACAATAAACCACATTTATGTTCTATCATAAATCGCAAATATTACAAGAAACAACAAACTCCGATATTGTAAACTCGACATAAATAAAAGAAAGGGACGATATATTTTTAACAATATTTTTTAAACGACCAAGAGCTCTGTCGTTGACGTTTCATTCCAGCTATTTAATGTACGTGCTGTTTTAAAATAATTGTCTTCGTTTTGCGTTCGAATTTTTCTCCCGTTGCCGTGAGAACGATAATCTCCGGCGAGATGTTTTAATGGGTTTTTAATTAAAAAATTGCTCACCGATCGACGACGTTGCGAAAGAAAATCCTGTTGAAATCCTGAAGGAAATCCAAATAATTTCCCACTCGACGCACTCATCCAATCATCTGCAACAAAGAACGAGCTCTTTCAGTTCCGGACAACAGACAAATGGAAATGGGAAGATGGGGTAGCGTAAAGACACCGGGAAACGAAGTACAGTGCGCTCCAATTTAACAGTTCTATTTATCCACTTGTAACGAAGTACCATCGGTCACGAACGAACGCTTCAATATTTCCGGTTATGCGAGCCGCGAGCATACCCTTCCGTGTCTGTAATAAAAAACTTTTAAGCATCGGAAACGTTATAGTTGTAAAGAAGAATCTTACGTTTATATTTCGAAGCAGGTCACGTCGATCCACGTTTATTCAATAAACAGAGGAAGATAATTACATATTCGTTATATTGAATTTTAAATTGGTTCGCCTATAGATTGCATAAAATTTGCAACTTCACTGCGCGCGCGCTTCCGATTGATAATTAGATGTACAATTATTATACTTTTCCTGTATTAATTATTAATTTAATGATTCGTTGGCTGCACAATAATTCGAACAAATGCGATGATAAAATATTGCGTATAAGAGATTAATTAACCAACCCGTTGAAAGCGGGATTTATCGATAATGATGTGACCGAACGCAGCTGACCGAGGGGGTTGTAATGATCATTGGTCCTCGGCTGCACTAATATGGCCCCGGGACACTGTAATCTTGGGGACTCGGCCAGCTGTCACCTGTTTGACACAATATTATTACTATACCGTTGCAATGTTATTACAGTCTGATCCTGTATTATTATTTTCCGTTGATAAGCTTACCCGTAACCATAACAATCTTCCATTCGTGTCTTTATTTAATCCTCACGACTAGTCTGCGGAGTTCATGGAATCTCGACAAGAATGATTAAACTCGTTTAACCCTTGTGTAGTATTTCAACAATTTGTCAATGTTCCTCTAAATAAATATTACAAAACTTCTCTAAATGTCCATTCCTTACTCATTAACGTATTAATTGATAGTCTTATAATGAAAATTTTTGCAAACATGTTAAATGCAGGAAGGTTATAAATAATTTATACATTTCGGTTGACTACATAAGGGTTAATCATTGCGCAGTTAACCGAAATATATAGATTATTTAAAACCTTGCTACATGACTACATAAGGGTTAATCATTGCGCAGTTAACCGAAATATATAGATTATTTAAAACCTTGCTACATGACTACATAAGGGTTAATCATTGCGCAGTTAACCGAAATATATAGATTATTTAAAACCTTGCTACATGACTACATAAGGGTTAATCATTGCGCAGTTTTAAAGCGCGAACTATAAATTTGTGAAACAAACTGAAAAACATTTTCAACAAAGCCGTACAAGCAGAGTAATATCTCTGAGCAGCCGTCGGAGTCGGCAGAGCGTGCGACACTAGCCGGGCGCAATTATTTAAGAAAGCAACCATGATCTCCCCCGGCCATGATCCTCTCGCGGAACGTTTTCAGAGTCGACAGTGCTCAATTATACAGGTCCTCGCGACGCTGCCATTCGCTCTCGCCCTCTTCGGAATTACCATTTAAAGCCCCCCCGGAACGAGTTCCGGGACGTCAGCGGAACATCCGCAGAGACAAAAGGGATTACGCGTGTTCCCCTGGCCCGTGGATATGTGCAATGTGCATGCACGCCTTTTCTCTGCGAGGACGAAAGAGAGGCGAGCTTCTCGCACACCAGGGGAACAAGCCTTTATGCGCGTTGCAATCGATTGTAGGTTGCAGAACGTCCAGAGAACGGTGCAGAGCTTAACGCGCTCCCTGGTGAACACATTACCCCCCTCCCAAGGGGACCAGGCTGCACTGCACGCGACAAAATACGTGGTCTGTCCGGAAAGTATCCGACCTTCTGCTGCACCAGGCGAAAGTATCATTCCTGGTTGATATCAATGATGTCCCCCTTCAAAGTATTGTCCGTTAGAAGCCACAACTTTCTTCCAGCGATCCTCCCATTTACGGAAACACTCCTCAACAACTAAACCTACCACTGCCGGTCAAATAACCAGTCTTATATTTAATTTTATAATTATTGAACTTATGACTTTGCTTACATGAAAAATGATTCGATAAATTTCTTTATCCAAGCACATATTGCAATAAAAATTCCATGAAATCTAAATATATAGAGCCTTGTCATTTTTATCAGCTAAAACATTTTAATCGCTTTCAGTGCTCGGTAGTTTTAGTGTTCACCCCTTGCTGAGGGAACGTCTCTATGCACAAAAATGTCGTAAAAGGGAAAAGAACATGTATATTTTTTGTATGACTAAATTTATCTGAATGCTTAAATATTATTTACAAACGAATCAAATTTTATTTCATCGAAAATGAAACGCGTAACATTCATATTTGTTAGACTTCGTTAATAACATTCGTCGCGAGTGCGGCTCGTCAAAATACGGATTCTGCCCATTCAGCTTTATTTTATCTGTGGACATCGTTATCTCGTATATCGAGAGATGCTTAAATGTATAAATTCGCACAAAAGGCGTAACAATGCGTTGAATGGCGAGGGTGAAATAGAGATACGTCAGAGGCAAGGTAGTGCAAGCAATCGAACCCGCATTTCTTGCAGACGCGAGCAGAACCGCATCCTGCTGCTCCGAGGACACCGAAGCGAGAAGATTAGCTACTCGATGACGTCCTCGTGCGTTCACGCGCGAAACCTCCTCTTTCATCGGGATAGGGGAGCCGTTATTTCCATGTCACAGTTGTCCCTTGACTCATGATTCCCTCATTCCACTCCCTATTGACGCTCGATGACGATCTTGCGAGAACTTGCAGTCTTCCGACGCCCTACCTTCCAGCGCATTGTCACTGCGGATTAATGCAAATATCCGAGGAGTCCTTCGATCATTGTTTGGCGAGAATTCCCATTCGAATAAACGGAGAGAACGAGGAATCTTCAAATCTATGGTAGATTAGTCATGAAAAGAACTTTCCAATGTGTAAAGGAATCGCAGGGTCGTGGAAGGAGCTAAAATATAACTGCACGAGCACTGTTAGTTTAGTGTCTAAAGCACGAGTCAATACGTCCACTTTAATAAAAAAAAAACTTAACACTTTACCGACCGGAAGCCAATTAATAGGATTTTCAATAATTCTGCTGTACCAAAAAAAAAGCATAGAAATTTTCTTTGACATTGCAATCTTAAATGAAACTATTAGACGATGTTATTGAGGGTGACTTAGTTAGTTCATACTAAATGCTAAATGAAAATTTACCCATGTACCATACATTTTTCAAAAATATGCAATAATCACCGGTCGGTAATGTGTTAAGAATCCCAACTTATTACACTAAAGAACCCGACACCACTTAACTATAAGAGAACGCAAAAGAAACAAGATTGATTCATAGAATTAGTAATATTACAAGAACAAAAATAGGGCCGAGAAGCGCAAGACCCTTTCTTTTATTTATGAAGAGCGACACTAAAGAACCCGACACCGCTTACAAGGAGAGTGCACCAACGACGTCTCACCGATTTAGTTGAGACTCTGTATACTTATAGATCTCGATCTCCCATTTACGTATATATACCATTATAGACGCTAACACTCAATAGTTGTCGAGATATTCATAAACAAAGTTCTTACGTATGCTTTTACGACACGTACCACTGTTGTAATTAAAAATATGTAAGTGCAATATTATTAAATTTATCGTATACCATATTTTCTCTTCCCATATTTACTTTATTTTTTCTGTTTTCAGACACGAGGGGATACTTTCTATTTCATTAATTTCGGCTAATTTATTTATAATTTATTAATACGTTTGTTCTTTAACTTGTTGTTGAATAAATAATATAAATAAATATGAAAAAAAAGTTTTCACCAAACGAGAATCGAACCCTAGCCCACCGGGTGGAAGTATACCTACTCTACAACAGCAGATTTAAGCAGTAATGTAAGAACTTTGTTTATGAATATCTCGACAACTATTGAGTGTTAGCGTCTATAATGGTATATATTCGTAAATGGGAGATCGAAATCTATAAGCATACAGAGTCTCAACTAAATCGGTGAGACGTCGTTGGTGCACTCTCCTTGTTAGCTATAAGAGAACGCAAAAGAAACAAGATTGATTCATAGAATTAGTAATATTACAAGAACAGAAAGAGGGCCGAGAAGCGCAAGGCCCTTTCTTTTATTTGTGAAGAGCGACGTTTTAGCTCAAGTAAAGCTATAGAGTTTAGCAATAATTATTAAACCGCTCAAGCAAAGCTGTTATTTTCTTAGCAAGGTGCTAACCGCCCAAGCGAAGCGGAGTTCGAAAAGCGACTGACTCATCGTGTAATCAGTTGTGCCCGAAGAGTTGGAACGGTGGGGGGAGAGGTGAAGAGGGGCCTCTACGGCAGGGAACGAATGTTATGGTTTTTGGCAACCCCATTACCTCTCTCTCCCCTGCTCTATAATAAGTGCCGTAACACAGCTCGCGCGATCCGCAACACAATGATTTCACGGACGTTTCGATGTACAACATTTTCGCGAGCGAAATAGTACAGCAGAAATAAATGGGAATGAGGATAATTTACGTACGATTATAGACTAATTTTGGTTGAATATAATGTCCGCAGCAGATTCGAAAGTACCTCAGAAGCAACCTGGCTGGAACAGTTTCGTTCGCGTTCGGCTGTTTGTGTCCGCGAGGAGCGTCCTCCCTCGTAAAGAATTCATCGCCAAACATCATGAATTTTTGACGGGGAGCAAGCGCAACCGTGGACACCGCCAGTAAATCAGCAAAGTTTCGAAACAAAAGCTGGTTCGCGGCTCTTCTACTATGCGAGACCGGAATACCAAACAGCTGAATACTTCTCGCCGAATATTTCCCGTCGTTTCCTCCGCGTTTATAGCGCTAGTTTCTTCCACGGCCCGCAAACAACTTGTCCCTTCTTACTAATGCAACAACAAATTCCCATCTGAACTAGAATTACCATAGATACGAAAACTGAAGCCTTCTGTGGGAAGTTATAATACTTTAAATATCATACACGCTTCAAGTACCAGTTTCACAACAGACGTCATCTTTAGCGATCCACAAGAAATTCGTCATAACAGTGCATCATACTCGAACACATCCCTAAAAGTCTCTCAGCTCCAAGTCATTCCGTTCGCTGGTAATAAATTCCTAAAACTGACCTACTTTCGTAGTCCTTAAGCGCTCGGAGAGCCGCACCAGAAAAAAAAATGTCAAGGAAACGCGAGTGGAAAGGACTCCGTCATCGGTAGACGAGTCCTCTGGAGTGCGATATTGTCTGAAAACCGTCGGGCTAAATGCTCGTCCCGTTAACGAGGGTAGAATCCTCTACCCCTCCCCCCGTCTTATGTAATTACTCATATTCGAGGCCGGGCGCGGCGGAGCTAACAACGAACGCACGGACATTTCCATATCCGAGCTCGATCCGAAAGAAAAGCCGGCGGCGGAGATCATCCAGACTGCAGCCTGGAGATGCATCCTCTCTCGTTTTTGTTGCAGCCACTCGCTGCAACCAGCCGGAGCAGCCCCGTTTACCGAGGAGCATTCGCGACAATGAGGCACGGGAACGGGCCAAATTGACTTTAATCGCCGAGGAAGGAGGACCGGAGGCTCTCTCCGCTCTGCGGAACGTCTTTCGAGGACCCACTCTCCTCCTCTCTCTCACCTACCTCTCCACCCACCACCCTCTGTTCAACCCCTGTATTTCTTTCGATGTAACGATTCGCGACGAAAACACCACGACCTCGCCAACTAGGATCTACTATCGTTTATGCACGATGAAATGGGAGAGTGCATTTTTTATTCGGGTCATCATGGAGAGGACCCTCTCATCAGACTGAAGAGACGCAGAGGACAACCGAGATTCAGGATTCCGTTGAATTTATAGTCGATTTTAGGACGTAGTTCTCGTTGGAAATTATTTGGTTAGAGTCTTGAAAGAGTTCGATGAGGTCTGTATTGTGTGTTGAGACTTCTGTATAGTTTATCTGAAAGGACTGGGAATGTTGAATGCTATTTTTAATCGTTGCTTTGAGTGATATCTTTCGTTCGTAAGATAAATTGTATCATGTTCTGGAAGAAACAATGAAAAACCATTTTGCCGACAAAGGATTAATTCTCGTATCTATCTAGCAATTTCCAGGTAAAGACAATAATGGTAGAGATCAAAGATCGCGTAAAGAAAGATCGCCGACAATGGAATTGAAGAAGCGTTATACTTCATAGGCGACGTCCAAAGGACAGCAATGCGCCATCGGAGACGCGTTTTACGTTTCCATGATAAAAAAGAGCCGGTTTACAGGGCTGAATGGGGAAATAACCGAGAAGGGAATCGCCAGGCGCGAAGATACTCGTGAATGTCCGTAATTTACGTTCCCGAGAATCGATCAGCAGCTCTTTTGCGTATCTTCCAATATATTGAACCATCCCCCCACCTCCTGTCGTCTTCTTTTTCGTTGTCCTCCTCTTCGTCGCCGTACTCTCGCAAACGTGAATACGCTGTGTTGCCAGTGTTCGGGGCCGGAGGGGAACTTCCTAAGTCCTTCGAGAAGTTCGCCGTTCCCGTATTCAGAAGCCCGGTTCCCCGTGTCACAGGTCAATACAATTTACATAACTTCGGTGGAGGAATGATGTTTATGAAAGCCGAAGGTTACACGGACGCCGCCATTTTGCCGTCGCGAGCGTGAAAGGACGCGACGACCGACAAGAATGGACGGGCGAACTACGTTTCCCCGACGATTCTATTCAAATCGGCCGAGTTTACCCGCCTCTGACTGACGTTTTTCCTCACTCTACTCGGCAAACAAACTTTTTTTGCGTTAAACCTCTTCGAGGGGAAAATTTTTTTCAAGTGCTACGAAAATTATTCGATTCTCTTGTTTGATTAAAACGTTCCCGATGCTTTTCATTGTTTGACTGGCCGAATCGTATTTCAGTGAATAGCGAATTCTGTTTAAAAATTCTTCAACATTGCATTTCGTGTCGACGCTCTTGCTCCGACTCTTAGCATTCGTAACGTTACATTTTTAAAAAAATGGGGGTGAAGATGTTTTTAAGTGCAGATTGTTTTTAAATCGATTGATTTTTAAGATTGAAAAGGGAAACACTCGAAATGCGTGATTGGAGAACACTGAGATTTACATTGATATATGCATCTTTGAATCTCTTACATTTTATAAATTTATCGTTCTGATTAAGTTGGAGCCCGCGCCACGGGGTGTGCGGAGCGCATCGAGGGGTGCATAGTAAAATTGTGGGATGCGCTCACTTTCAGGAACGACGGCAACATTTTCCATTTACCGTCGAAAGTTGGTCGTTGAGCTTAAACGGGAGGATAACTCGCAGAACACAAGAGAGCCGGTTTTCGCTAGTTCGCGGCACAACCGCGGCCTCTATGTGCCGACAAGTTTTATAGGCCATAAGAACCGGCCAGAGAGCTCTCTCCCATACACGCGTCTGCATTAACGTTCGCATATTAACAGCTTGTTTGTTTTACAGGCCACCGCCGATACAGAGAACTTTCTTGCCGCTGCAAGCTGCCTGGTCTGTTAGTTCCCGAAGGAATTTGCAACAGCCATCGCGGGGACACTTTGCGATGCACAGGATGCTTTAAATCCATTTTAGATCTATGGAGGTATACGAACAAACTGATCCGGAAATGGAACTTGACAAGAAACGTTTTATTTTGCAGAACTTAAACATTCTCTTGGCTTTACGTAACCGAAATGCTCACATTTTCACGCGTACATTGTACAATGTACAAATACTCGTAATTGATCGAACGAATCGATACGCTGATGCGTTAATCGTCCGTCGGATGCAATTTCCAATTTTTCTTTACACATTTCAGGGACGTGGAATCGCTTGAAAATTTATTTCCAGTGGGAATAGCCTTTGTACTAAATTGTGTTGAACTTTAAATGTTCAACCCTGCATGAGAATACCTTTTGCGCAACCAACTGCAGTGTTCCTGAACAATTTCCGCGGAGCAACATTAAAAGAAGCAAAGTTCCGTCTACAAAACAGCTGATTAGCATAAAGACTCTAATTCTGCGCAAGTGCTTCCTGCAGAATAAAGCCCATGACATTAGACCTGGCGTAAAAATTCGCGTAATTATTCAGCAAAGGGGTAGCAGAACGTTCTACCGAATATCCCCATTTCGTTATCAGCGGGGCAATACGGCGGATCGGACTCGCACGCGAGTGGAACAGCATTTAAACGCGATATCGCGAAAAAAAAGAAAAGGAGAACGCGTTGGCGGGTTGCAACCGCAATTCCATTCTTATTGCGGTTTACAGACCGGAGACGAGTGCGGCTAATCTACCTTGCGTGGATATCAAGGGCCACTTAGCCGTCGCAGTCAGTTTCCCTCGATAAGGGTTCTGCCCTTTTATGGTCTTGAAAAGGGAGACGTGGAGAGAGAGAGAGAAAAAAAAAATAGCGAAATCACCCCCGAAGAACGGCGGATCTAGTAGTAAAGCCCATACTAACGACGCGAACGGTATGGGGAAATTTAGAGGAAGTCAGGAAAAATTGCCCTCTCCTTTATGTTCAAGATACCGAGCACTACCCAACATGCTTTTCGATGCTGGGGGACAGCGTGGCCTTCGAATTGCTTTCGAGCTTATCGCCGAGCTCGCATGAAAGGCGGCCGATTAAGAGGGTTCCCGGATACGAACCGGACCGTAAACCTGCGAAAATGTTGCAGATGCACGGACTGCGGTTATTTGCTGCGGTAGATCTCCAGTCGGCGAATGAAAAGTAATTGCATGGATTTTGGGGAGATACTCCTGGTTTTGTGGGCGTTTCAAGTGGTTTCTGCAGGACGAGGTACTGAAATTTGTTTATATTCATTGGACATGTAAGGATAATTTCAAATAAAAATCGTATGCATTAATTCCAGGACACAGGAACAATTGTGAGAAACGTATTGGTCCCCTTCATCCCTTGTTGTACTTTGACGTGCCAGACTCGTGATGAAGGTTTTTAACAAAGTCTAAGAAATATGAATGTTACGCGTTTCATTTTAGATGAAATAAAATTTGATTCGTTTGTAATCAATAAAATAGATGTAGCCATGCAAAAAATTTTCTTTTTCCTTCGACGTAATCTTTTGTACCTAAAGACGTTCTAGACGATTAGAACAATTATATATTGTAGAACAGCTATATTAATGTAAAAATTGATCGAAAACGTAGCGCCGATAACAATTGTTTAAGATTAACAACATTTACGATCGATAAAACTAATTATTGATTAGAACAATCACTGTAACTGTAAAAGGAAAGATAAGGGGTTAAATTCTTGGTACTTGTTTGAAGTAGTTTCTACAGGACAGGGTTCTGAAATTTGTTTCTGTTCATTCGACATGTAGTTTAATAATTTCAAGTGAAAATCGAATGCATTAATTTCAGGACACAGGACCAATAAATGCATAAAATCCTCGATCTACGAGGCTGCGAGAAATTGGAGGCGATTGTGCCGACACAGTAAAATATCTGCGAAAGTTTCAATACAATTTTTGTCTCCGTTCGAAACGATGAACTCCGAACAAAGCCCTCGATTTTTTCGCAATTTCCATTTTCCACCCGCGCGATAAAAATCCGCGAAAACAGCATTTCTCATCGCGGCAACATCGAGCTAATCTCCGAGCCGCGTGAAATCGTGCCATAAAACGCATGATCGCGTTTCCGTGCGGGATCCCGATCGTCGGAGCTTTAAAAAAAAAAATCGCGAGCTTAGGGGCCGTTTGGGAATCCCGTTAGAGAAATCGCGGGAATCGCGTAACAAAAACGGAATTTCATACCGAACGACTGCGAATGATGCGAGTAATCGCGTCGGCAGCATCCGGAAACTCGGTGCGTTTGTTTTAATAGAAATTCGAAAAGTTCCATCGAGCCGTGCGGGGCACAGACTGAGACGCGTCACGGGTCGCACGCTGCTATTTTATGCATAGCGACATAGTTTTGCAAGCCTTTAGATCACGGAGGCTAAACCCTTGCGGGCTAAACGCTTTCGTCGGTCTATACTCATTCCAGTGCAAACGCATTCTGTTTGCGTTGGACTGAATCGCCGAGATTCTACCGCTTTAAATTGTTTGATGACGATCACGAGGTCACTGGGTCTTATGGGCGGCCATAACTTTTCGTTATGATCGGTTAATCTACCGAAAGTTTTGCTTTTAATTACTTCCGGCGCTTCGGCTTTGTTACAATCTGCAACAATGTTCGAGATTATTCCTCCAGGCTACTTGCCTTACATCAGACTCAATGGAATACAAATGGAGAGGCTCCCTTGCCAAATAATTCTGTTTGGAAGATCCGAAGAATTTGAGGAATTAAAAAAAAACAATTAAATAGAAAAAATGAAAGAGATTATTCTTCCAGGCTTCAATCTTTAAATCACACTCGATGGAATACAAATTGAGAGGCACACTTGCCAAATAATTCTGTTTGGAAGATCCGAAGAGTTTGAGGAATTAAAAAAAAAACAATTAAATAGAAAAAATGAAAGAGATTATTCTTCCAGCCTTCAATCTTTAAATCACACTCGATGGAATACAATTTGAGAGGCTCCCTTGCCAAATAATTCTGTTTGGAAGATTCGAAGAGTTTGAGGAATTAAAAAAAAAAACAATTAAATAGACAAAACGAAAGAGATTATTCTTCCAGGCTTCAATCTTTAAATCACACTCGATGGAATACAAATTGAGAGGCACACTTGCCAAATAATTCTGTTTGGAAGATCCAAAGAGATTGAGGAATTAAAAAAAACAATTACATAGAAAAAATGAAAGAGATTATTGTCCAGCCTTCAATCTTTAAATCACACTCGATGGAATAAAAATTGAGTGGCATACTTGCCAAATAATTTTGTTTGGAAGATTCGAAGAGTTTGAGGAATTAAAAAAACAATTCAATAGAAAAAATGAAAGAAATTATTCTTCCAGCCTTCAATCTTTAAATCACACTCGATGGAATACAAATTGAGAGGCACACTTGCCAAATAATTCTCTTTCTGATTTCTGTGAGTCGCAGCACTCGAAGCATGGTAAGAGCTTAAGAAATTAAAGAAAACAGCTTGCGAAGGTAAGCCGGTGGATCAGACGGTTCCCTTTAACTTCGAAAATGATGCAGCCGACGACAGAAAATCCCACGTGACGTAGACGCGTCGTTCGAGCTAATTCGAGGAGCTGCGATCCCTGGTGACGTGTCCCAGATACACTGGCACCCTCGCCGCCGCGCCACCCACGTGCAGGTTCAGTTTCGGTTTCATTCTCTCCGGTTCCGTTTTTTTCCCAGCCTCCCCACTCCAGCCTGGCCGCGTTTAATTAAAAGTTTATACTGTTACTCGAATCCACCCCCAGCCCTCGACCTGTCCACCCTCACAGCTGCACCTTTAACGACGCATTATGCGCGGCCTCGTTCCAATCGGCCACAGGTTTCCGCCGGACTTGCGCGAAAATTTTGCAGCCGATTAAATTCGTATTTCACTCATTAATCGGAATTAACGATCACTCGCCTGAGCTCGAATTTTTCTTTCGCGGATTATCTGCATTCTTGACGCGAACTGCGAAACACCAAAATTAATTTGACACGTAACTAGTATTCCAGGGTTCATACGCCCCTCAAAAATAGCTGCATAAAACAGACTAGGATAACAATTCACTCATTTTTATTTTACACGTCGAATCCACAATTTTATATTACCTTTACAATATCACATTTTAAATAAATACATCTCACGACGTAGACATAAAAAGGAAAAATAATTTTACAGTATATGAAAGTATTGAATAGGTGAATTTTCACCCTGAGGAACATATGAGGGTTAATAAGTAGCCAATGACATCACACACTTTAGCCAATAATTTGGCTAGAACGAAAAGCGCGAGTAAAATTCCTGCCTGGAGACAACTTGTGAAGCACGGAGAGTATACGAATACAAAAAGTCGGGAAAAAATCGTGAAAATCGCGAAACATGGCTTCGAAACCTCTGTTAACCGGAAATAGTGATCGATCGATCAAACAGAAAATTCTGTTCGCCCTTCTTCTCTGGTCCCTTCATTCGGAACGAGACCTTTGTCCCATGGTGCACCGGGGCCGGAATTTTCGGGTGCAATTAGCCAGCGATCGTTATCGCCAACCCGGAAATTTCAATCGGTCCGCGATCGGCCGCGATCCGCTCCCACGCAAGTAGGTTAACGCGTTGCGCCATGCAGCGTCTCATTGTCGTAAACCCTCTCTCTCTCCATGCCACCCGTATCCACCCCAATCCTCCATCTTGGTAAGCCGCGTCGCTCGGGGATTTCCTCTGTAGAACGGGGATCGTGCTTTTTTGTTCACATTTTCCACCGAAAATTTCTACCGAGGCGGGTTCAACTTGATGGGTTCGGCTTGCACAGTGTTTTTCACCGTGGAACTAGATTCACCGTGCAAACAGACGTTCGCATAGAGAAATGTCGGTTACCGGTTTTGACACACACATTTTTATGGACCTGTTTGAAAGAATCACTCGGCAGATGAAGTTTACACGCCTTTGGTGCGTGTCGACGAGTTAAAAGGAATTCTCGCAGATTCGCGAGCGTACACCGAAATTTTTATTTAATCTTCACTGGGTTTTCCATAATGAAAATGCTTAATGAAATGCTGTTTGCTCGGCGAAGCTAGTCGGAAATTTGGAAATGCGATATGATCGGTTCAGGGGTAGTTTTTAAAACATCGAGTACCTCTTTCGCATTCCATCGACACTAAATTTGCCCTGTGGGCCGAATGTCCGAAATCAGATTTGCGAACGGGGCTAATCCTTCGGGGAAGGGTGTGGCTAGGAAAAGGAAAAAGGGCGAAGAAGGGCGCTGCTCACAGCAATTTGCTCGAACGCGATTACGAGATTATTCGGCCGTTCTAATTGGCGAAATCTTCTTACGGGCCGCGCGTACCGGCTATTTCAATTTTCCAGGAGCCGTCGGAGGAGGGCTGGACGCGATAAACGGATGAAACTGCGACGATCGCTACTCGTCGATCCACCACGGACAACTCTCTCCCTCTCTTTCTCTCTTTCATTCGTACTCTCTCTCTCTCTTTCTCTCTCTTCCGAAGTCGGACAATGTGTAAATTGCAAATTACCTTACGCCGAGTTTGAGAACAGAGTGTCGAATAAAGGGACGACAAACTCGAGGAAATCGCGCGTGTACGCAACAATTAGCAGGACGTATCAACGATTCCGAAGGAAATCAAAGTGCAATAAATCCATTCCTCTCCTCTGAAGTGGCTTCCGGAGTTTTAATTATCTCTTAAATCAAGACTAAATATCCAAGACATTAAATTATCTCTTTTAATAATCTCTTAAATCAAGACTAGAAATCTAGGAAATCTAAAACATTTTATATTAGAGCTAGTTTCCTTACTTAAAAATGATTTATTGCTCTACGATTTTCAATGCAGATCCATTCGTCCAATTTTTATAGGTCTGTAGATCAAGTAACGTGATCTCGAAAATTCTCCAGGTTAGTTATATCTATTTTATAATTTTTTAAGATAATGAATGAGTGGTTTAAGAATTTATCGGAAACAAGATACACTTTGACGAACGATTCGGAGGAAGAACAAAGCACAACAAGACTTCGTACGATTTCTCTCCAGTATAAATCGCAAACAACAGGGTGGAAGTCGTAAACGTCAGCCAGCTGGAGAAGCAAATAATTCAGAAGATGATGGAACGTTCCTCGGTTATATAAATACAGGAAACGGCATCTGCAGAAAAATACTCGGGAAAATCATGGAGAGACACGCATCGAAGGACGGTGCTTCGAATTCCGATAGGTTCCCAACAGCTCCGGAGAGAAGCTGTTCAGTTTTTCGATTCTGTTCCGCGTGGACAAGGTTGTTCCTGCCCACTCGCAAATTAGCTTAAGCCGATTTTGATAGGGTCTATCTCCTCGGCTATCTGGTTAACTAGTTGAGTGCTTCATGGAGGGAACCGGCTCGAGGAAATCGCGCGTGCACGCGGCGCGGAATCGCGCGTGTACCGTGCGGCCGAAGGAAAACAATGGAAACCACCCTAACCGGAACGTGGATCAACGGGACCGCCGCTATTAATCGCGCGACCGGTTCCATCGCGAGATACAATCCGCTACACGCTTCGGGAACTCTAGCCCCTACCTCTGGAAAACAATCTTCCGGTTCGCTCTGCGCAGGATTCGGTCACCATCAATTCGTAACCACCCCTATCTTAATAGCTTCTCTTAAAATAGCCTCTATAAAATAAACAACCAATGCAATTTCAACTGTTTCTACTTGAAAACAAATAATTTATGTAGCTCAAATACCCGCAAATATCTGTGCAAAATCCTAATGCAAAATAATCGGCAGTTCTTTTAAAAAAAAATCCTTAGTCAGCTGCATGGCCAATTCGTATAATCGAGGTTCCACTAAATCGTGGATTAAACGGGCAATAGTAATCCGAACAGTATCGAGTTTGGGCTCTTTCTACTAGGAACGATGTAATCTGTAAGTTCATAAAAGTTTCATTAAGAAATAATTGATATAAAATTGAACAATTGGCCGGGTATTTATTGAGTTGAATAGCTGCCACGGTGATAAGAAGCAAATCTTGCGGGGACAGATGTGGCTGGCGGCCGAATGGATCAGCGGGTGGGTGGTTAATTACATTTGGCGAGGGGGGGGGGGGTGGGAATTGTTTCGAAGGAAGTTAGGGTCGAGCGATGGCGAACGTTAATTCGGTTAGATTGCGTTCAGGATCGAGTGCGATCAAAGTGCCGGGATACGTGGTACCACGGGCACATTGTAAGTGGACGCGACCGTCAAGTAGACGACATACGCGTGACACGAGCAGAATGGCCAGCTGAACGCTGTTCCGACTTCAGCGGGGACAGCCATACAGCGAAACACTCGGCTTTCTCAGATAATGAAACGGATCGACTGGATTCAAAGGGAATTAATTCCCCTATAGAATGCAAAACCACGACCGGTGAAACCTCGTTCGCACAGATCCTAGGAAGAAGACTGTCTCGAACAGGTTCGATTTATTTTACTAATTTTGGAACATTTCATACCGATGCCGCTATAAAACGGAAAATTATTTCACGGTTGGGTTATTCCTGGTTATTTCTTCTTTTTTTTCGGTATTCTCTCTATTTTTCTCTGTTTATTTCGCATCGTTCGAAAACACTCGTCCCTTTTTGTTTATTTATATCCACTCGATCGCACTCGTTCGATGATCAATTGCACTCGACGCGTTCGTTCTTCGCGCGCTGCGCTCGTACCCTTGCATATTTCACGCCTAGCGATGCAATCCGTGCACTGCACGTGCCTCGCAGACACGGGGTCTTTGTGGAACACTGTGGAAATTAAGCTGGCTGTGTGTGTGTGTTTTTTCAAGATTATGGGAGTTGAATCTCGAATAGGGAAAACTTGTAGGACATTCGCGAACAATCAGAGACGATCACAAACAGTGAGAAACATTCAGGAACAAGAAACAGTCCGATACATTCAGAAACATTCAGGAACAGAAACAATCCAACATATTGAGAATCATTCAGGAACAATCAGAGACAACCAGCACTAGTCAGAAACATTTAGAAACATTTAGGAACAATCGGAGACAATCAGAAACATCCAAGAACAATCCGAAACAATCCGACACAGTCAGAAACATTTAGGAACAATCGCAGATAGTCAGACGCGGTCAAAAACGTTCAGAAACATTCAGGAACAACGAGAAACAGTCAGAAACATTCGGAAAAAAACATTCAGAAACAGTGAAAATCAATTCGCAAGTAGCAATTGAAAGAAGCAATTGATCTCAATCCGAAGTAACACACCGTTACGGTGCAACCAGCAACGACGAAAAAATTGCATTAATCTTCCCAGTTCCGGAACGGGTTAATTAACTTTCAGGGCTTGGCTCTTGCTGCTTGAAGTGGATGTATTCGAGGTTTCCGATGTGAGGACGAGCTCGCCCGTGCGGAGGATCGTGTATCGCGCACCAGAAACGGCGTGGGTCGAGTTGAAACTTTAATAAATCGGTTTCGGCCGTCCGACGAGCTTTTACCTTTACGATGTGTACCGTTTTGGCCAGTAATCAGCTCAAACTGGCCGATAAGAGGATGAAATTCATCCTCTTACAACGTTTAACCGGCGGCTGTTACGACATTGAAAGCACGGCCGCGTCGAATAAGGGGATTTACGTCGTCCGTAATGACTATATAATTCAATAAGGTGCAGAGACCGATCGATCATCAAGCTAAATTCCGGGTATCTGCGAATCACGGTTTCCCCGTACAGTTTTCCAGAAAGTCGGACGACAGCAGAACGTAGCTTATCAATTTTCAATCTGAGAAGCAGGCTGAAAAACAGCATCTGGCTCTCATATAATGCGAAACAAAGAACAGTCTTTCGGCGATGTAAACTGGTTACGCGCATTGTGTTCCGATGTTATCAAATTATTGTTAACATTATCGTTTTATCGGCTCCGTTGATTGCCAGATCAATTTTCCCATTGTACGACGGATATAATGATACGGTACCGCATTGTATAAAATTATTCGATTGCGCTGTGTCATGTTCCGCGTATTTATCTTGCTGAGGTTTGCCAATCTATGTTACAGCGTCATTAATGCAGAAAGGTTTACAGATAATACGAATTATTTGCATTCGGCGCGCTCTGATTAATTACTGTGTGTTGCTGAACGCCGATGCGAAGTGTTGCGCGTTTCTCTCGCGATCGTGGTACACGCAAGACACCGGCAAGACATTCCCGCGGAGTTTAATGAGGTTTCTATTTTATTTAGAAGTTGCCGGTACCCGCGGACAAATCTCCATTCGATTCCAGTTCTCGGGAGTTGGCTCGCGGAACTCCGTATTTGCATAAATATTCAACCGATTCCCTGTGAAATGCGTTCGCGACCGTGGCTTTGTTAGCGAATTTTCCTCGTGGCACCGCTCGATCGTGCGACGCGACGCTTTCTCGACGAGCGTGATTTGCGACGAGCACGATGCACACCGTGAGCCATGTGTAACATTGCACGTTTAATAAATTGCACGAGCCAAGCCGTGTCGGTGCGACTCCGAATGTCGAATATTATTTCGCGTCCTGCTTAATTTGTACAGTCGCAGCTGCGCGCAAACCCTTGATCCCGATGCGACCATGTTTGCGAAAACACCGACGCATCGAAGCAAAATAGAGTGATTCTTCTTAAATTATTCCGATTGAATTGTCAAATTAGAATGTGCAATATTACTCAATTCTAACGGTTTTAGCTCAATAGAGTGTGTTTGAGCTGTACTTCATACTTTCAAGGAGAGTGCACCAACGACGTCTCACCGATTTAGTTGAGACTCTGTATGCTTATAGATTTCGATCTCCCATTTACGAATATATACCATTATAGACGCTAACACTCAATAGTTGTCGAGATATTCATAAACAAAGTTCTTACATTACTGCTTAAATCTGCTGTTGTAGAGTAGGTATACTTCCACCCGGTGGGCTAGGGTTCGATTCTCGTTTGATGAAAATTTTTTTTTCATATTTATTTATATTATTTATTCAACAACAAGTTAAAGAACAAACGTATTAATAAATTATAAATAAATTAGCCGAAATTAATGAAATAGAAAGTATCCCCTCGTGTCTGAAAACAGAAAAAATAAAGTAAATATGGGAAGAGAAAATATGGTATACAATAAATTTAATAATATTGCACTTACATATTTTTAATTACAACAGTGGTACGTGTCGTAAAAGCATACGTAAGAACTTTGTTTATGAATATCTCGACAACTATTGAGTGTTAGCGTCTATAATGGTATATATACGTAAATGGGAGATCGAGATCTATAAGTATACAGAGTCTCAACTAAATCGGTGAGACGTCGTTGGTGCACTCTCCTTGTTTGACAGAAACAAAATAGAATCTCAATAACTTCATCGATTAATATCCATAATAATTCCATCCACCAACAGGTTCAGCTCCTCCCACGAACATGTTTGGCCACGCCCATAAACTTGTTTAGCTCCTCCCAACAGTTGTAAAAAAAATTTAAACAAAAAACAAAGAAGAAAAATTAAACATTTCAGTCATCCTAGCAACTATTTGAACACGGAAAAGGTAATATCGGAAATTCAATTGCACCCTGTCACGAGTAAACCATTCAGAATAAATTGAGATACGTCTGAAACACAAGTTCCGCCGGTTCCAGCGACAAAACACACGATCAAACAAAACCGGACGGTCTTGCCGTGATTTCCACCAATCGCAGCGCTCTTTGAGGATAATTGCGCGCCGGTGGAAACGGCGAAACGGAAGTCCGCGAACTAGTGCATTAAACGACATCCTCGAACGACGTCGTCGTCCCGCCGGTTGAAAGGTCTCGAAGTACAATATATGCGGGAACTGTAAAGAGCTGGATATATTTAAAGAGCGAGGCAGCTTAAGACGGCACAAAGAAGAGGAAAGACGACCGGCGACAAAGGGGGCGTGGCGAGAAGAAGCAGATGGGATAGGGGGGGGGGGACAAGGAGGCGGGGAAAGGTACGCTCTCTCGCGGAGAGGAAGATCGACCGAAGGCGAGCAGCGCATTTCAATTTCAACGTTTAATCTTGCCGAGGTTGAAACACTCAATATCCTTGCCCCGGCCTTATCCTTCGGCAAACAGACCGAGATCCGTTAACGTAACACCGAGTATTCGGATTTGTTTCGCGTTTGCCTCGGAAAATATTAGAATTTGAACGGGCGTCCCGACTGAAGTGGCTTCCGGAGTTTCATAAATATCCAAAGGCTGTTTGAACTGCTCTGCGAGCGATTAACGTCCGCGAAGAAAAAAAAAATCGGCAAACGGATCGTCGTCGCCCTGGGATCCACGATGAGTCTCCTCTGCTCTGCCTCTTTCACGTAACAATAGCTGTTTTAGGGTAATTATCTCTTTTCAATTCTGGAGCTAAGAAATTATTTAGTGTTCTACGATCTTCAATATAGATACGTGGAACAGTGTACTATTTTTTGATAATTGTTTGAATACGTAGATCCAGTGACGTGGTGGTTGAAGAGTTTATTGAAAAGATTGTGCAATTTAGCGAATGAACGATTTGAAGGAACAGCAAAGTGCATACAATAGGACTCGTGCACGACGACGACTCTTCTCAAGTATAAATCGCAAACAACAAGGCGGAGGTCGTAAACGTCAGCCAGCTGGAGAAGCAAATAATTCAGTCCGAAGATGATGGAATGTTCCTCGGCTATATAAATACAGAACGGAAACGCCATCTGTGGAAAAATACTCGGGAAAATCATAGGGAGACACATATCGAAGGTCCCTGGACGGTGCTTCGGATTCCGATAGGTTCCAGCAGCGCTGGACAGAAGCTGTTCATTTTTTAAATTCCGTTCCACGTGGACACATTCCTGTCCACTCGCGACACGATCGATGTGTACACGTCTTCGGATTCAATTACACTTCCTCTCGAACAATTCCACTTCGCAGTTGACAGAAATTGCGCCCAAATAATCGGTGCGACGTATACATTACGATCGAACTGCATTCGAAAGAGGAAAATTTCTATTTTTGTCGAATTAAACCCGCTTAAAACCTGTATAAAATTCATCAATACTTAAACCATCAAATTTACATTTTAAAAATATTTTCTACTTCCCTACAAAAATCGCACAACTCTATTTGAGAGATTTCACACGACTTTCGTCGATCCCTTGTCTGGTTTCATCGTTCAGCGTTAAAATCCTTGTTGAACGAAGGATTTTGCGGGGAACAGAGCACGTAGGTTCTCGATCATGCTGCTAATTCCACGTTTAATCTTCCCGGGACGTTCGAACGCTTCTACACACGAAGTACAAAACCTTCACGGAAATTCCAGGGCGCAAGTTCCCCGGCGTTCGTGCTCTAATGCGAAACAGCGGTGCACTTCCGGCTCTAATGTATCCAATTCTCGTCGAGCAGGCTTCTTACCTGAGACAGTCAGGTAACGTACGTAGGTTCACGCGAGCACCGAGGACGAACGGTACGAACTTGGCCAGTTCACTTGGCAGTACCGTAGACGAGTTCGAAGTTCGGTGATTAGCGCGATGGGATAGGGACCGGGAGACTCTAAGTACGCGGTGGCTGCGCGAGTAAATTGCAGTCTCGTGACTTCGTTCTAGACGATACGTCCACACACTCGTCGGGCGAAACACATCCATTTGTTGTTCGGTCTGCTGGGAAATAAATAATGCAGCCGCAGCGACTCAGTAGTATGGGTCGCCGTTTGGTCAGACGCGGTCGTATTGCGGCGAGTATATGGCGCGGCAAACCTCGATTTTTCTACTGAATATTGTTCTGCCGGTAAACAGGGACGTTCAAAATTGATGAAACGATGAATACACCTAATGGATATATATCCTAACAACAAATTCGTTGTTTATTAAACTGTGTGTGCTGCTCAGTTTACAGTCAGCGAGGTACTGTTTTCTATTTGTTAACGTGCGTTATCTTGAATGTCATGGCAACAGCCACAGATCATAAACTATTACAGTTCGTCCATATATTATGAATACACTGCGGATGTTTATGCAATTTTCAAATTTTGCAGGCATAATGAAAGTAGGAACATGTGAAATGTTAGTTTCAGTGGTGGTCTTTGTACATCAGAAATAAATAATTATCGTAATAAATTCTGTGGAATTTTATTTTATATAATTTCTTGAAAATTCTTGAAGCCATACATGCATAAAGATCCGCAGTCTACTTGATTTTCTTTCTTATACGTTTAATAGGATGAAAATACTATAGCAGTGTCTCAAAAGTTGTCTAATATGCTTACTACTTTAAATTGACCCAACTAACTTTTGCCATAAACGCATCAAATCCGGTGTCTATTAAAAATTTTGCGATACCGAGGAGTAATGTAGTTTCTACGAAAGTAGTCCGATGATGGGTGTTCGACGGCGCGGAATATCGAGGGAGCTGGCACTCGAAAGAAAGAGAAAGCGACAACAGGGTGAGGGGGAGACAGAGAGGGAAGAAAAAAAGGCAAGAAATCAGGAGGTAGAAGCGCGACGAAAGAGCAAAGTAGGCGCCCGAGGGGATAGCTACGTCACGGAGCAATCTCGGCGGCGTCGAGAGCAGCCGGAAATGAGAATGGACGATTCTTTAATACCTCGCCGCGGCTGTTCGTGGTCTAATAAGTTCGGAAAGAGATTTATCGTTACACGCCAACCCGGAGTCTCTCCCCCACCTCGCTTTCACAACCGAACTCGAATTCGAACTAGCCACGCGACTGTTCGCTGACGTTTCTCCAGCATGTCCGGAATACCGAAGGAGTTGGATCTTACGAGTCTGACAAATTTACGAGGAAGACACGGAGTACCATTCCACGGTGGATCTTCTCTCGGTTGACGAGCAAGCCCGAATTATTGAGCTCCGCAGCACGCTAATTAACTGTTCTCGAGGGGAGACGTACGGATTCACAGTGGGTTGCGGGCTCGAGCGATTTTCGCGTGTGGACCGGCTTTTGTGAGTTTGTCAGATAAAATTGGGGCTTCAGATATTAGACGGCGGAGGGTTTTAATGAATTCGGGGCTTCTGTTACAGATTCTTCAATTTTGGGAGCCTTCAAAAATTTTTGGCCGAAGTCCAAGTGAAAAGTGGATTTCTACATACATTCTATTATAAGGTTTGCGCTCCAAATTCACCCATTAAGAATAGTGAAATTGATTTGCAAAAAATGATGAAATTGGAGTGCAGAGCCTGTAATACGATCGGGGCTTGAACAAATCTTTTTGTGCATGCTCAACGAAAAAAGAATGAACAATAAATTCCGTCGTTACCTCGGTTCCCAGCAAAAATCATGGTTATCGAATAAAATATCGTGGCCTGAGCGAAGTTTCCTCTTATTCGCGTAAGCGGAACAGGTGGATCAGGTCGCCGGTAGCACGAGCAGGATCATAAAAGGAAGTTTCATCGGTATTTCGTCCGAGGAATCTGCCGGGGCGGCGGCTGCGACTTGTTTCCGGGAACGACTGACAAGAAAAACGAGGCTCGCCGGCTCGCGGCGCATTAAGAGACCGTTATTTACGGTAAACCGGGTCAGAAATAATCTCGCCGTGAGATATATCGATATGGGAACGGCTCGACACGGGACCCCAGGGCTGCTAGACACCGTAGAGACCTGGTTATACGATCCCCGAGTCGGTGGAACTCGATAAAATTCCAAAGGGGCCGTCCCTCCCTCTCCTTCTACATCCCAACCCCGTTCGATCGTAAACTTTTTACCAGGTCCGCCGGACCGGGAACGAGAAACGCGTCTGGAGACTCGAACACTAACGATCACGAAGATTATACGCCGGGATACTGATCCGTTTCATTTTATTAGCCCCCGGCATCGTTTCCGACACATTAATATGCGACGATCAAACGTTTCACGAGATTTCGCAGGCAAACCCATTCTGTAAAACTGATTTTTGAAATCGTGACCATCTGACCACATTCTTCCTTTCTTTAGAAATAAAAAGTGTAACATAGTTACTACAGAGAAACGAAAATGTCCTGAGTCAAAGAATATTCGTTGAACCAAATAATGAAGAAGCAAAATTCAAGGCGAAAAGTTCTGCGAACATTGGTATGATCCGCTGAGTGGTCCATTAAACAGAGAGAAAAGTCGACGAATAGCATCGCGCGGATTAATTGAAGTCGCGCGATACCGGCGGAGCACCCTAATCGCGTGAAATAATTACTATGATTCCGTCAAAGTTCTCGGCGGAACGAGAAGCGCAGGATTTCCGTGTTCTCTCCGCTTTAATATCGCCGCGAGAAACGCGGAGGGAGAGCATGAAGAGGCCATGAAATATCGCCGGAAGCTCGTCTTCGACCGGAAGCGATTTCTTCGGCCGTAATAACTCAAACTTTACATTTCCTGGCCGCGGCCGCGAGCCCTTTAATAACTGCGACAGCAGTTTTTCCCGCGAGAAGAAGCCCCAGCCCGCCGGAAACTGGATCCACCATTTCAAATTGCACTTCGAGAAATATCATTCGCTAAAACGCCCGCCACGCCGGATATTAATTATTTTCTTTGATCCGCGTAGCCAGACCCGCAACGGTAGATTATTTATCGGCTCTTCAGTGTTTCTCCGAGGCCGATAAAATGCTGCAAGCTTAACCTTGTTCGGCGATGATCGAGTTTGTTCGACCGTGGTACCGTACATTTTTGTTACGGTGTTTTATCGAAGTTCAATTTCGGGTAGATGGATGGTAGATGCATATCGTTTGTAATTTGCCGACGTAGCATTTGATGCAATTTTTGCGTGAAAATCCGCAGTCTATAATACAGCGTACAATTTCCTCTGAATTCTTCCAATCCTCTGTCTCTGAAATAAATGAAAAGAGGAACAAAAAATGGCAAGTAGGAATAGATACGTTCGCATACTCGGAGTGTGGGATCCCGTCCGCATAGTAGTGGCGCAAATAAATATTTGAGTACCTGTTTCCTCGGCAGCTATTAACTAAAACGCTGCGACCGCTCTGACGGAATATTCAAAAAACACTCGGCCCGGAGAAAAATCAAATATTAACGAAACCCTGGGAAAATAGAGCACGAGGGGATCGAACGAAGAAACAAACATCGAAAGAATTGAATTAGACTGCGTAATCTCGGGCTCGCCTAAGGAAACGGCCATCAGGCTAGCTGGGCCGGGGCCAAACCGTCGAAACCGGTCCAAGTATCAGGAATGACGAGTTTCCCGGGGGAGATCGACTTGCCAAAACCCGTGATACAACGACGGGAAAATCATCCTCGCGAAACGAGCCCGAAGCTCGTTTATCTCGGCGGCCATGTTTCCCGCGACGTGACAAGACAATCGATCCCTGATCATCTGCGACGCTGACTGGCTTTATCGGAGCCGATTTCGACGAGGAACCGCGGCGCACTAGTGCTGGGATGTATTCAAGATGGCGAACGGACTGGTAGCAAAAACCAGTCGGTATCGAAATCACTCCAGCCGTCTCGATTTATTTTCCGAGCTCTTCGACGCGTCTCACATCCGGGGGAGGAAAACAAATTGGTCGGGATCGTTGCACCCTTCCTGGGGCTTGCATATTTTTAATCACGTTAGTAGCAAAGTTTTTACAAAATTAAGAATAAAAATTTTATTTCTTGTGTTTCCTTTCGTATTCCCAGATGCCGAGAGCGACAATATTTTACTTCGCTGCGCGATCGGTGAATAAATAAATTGTCCGTGGTGTTTGGAGCCGACAGCAGTAACAACACAGGATAGATTCAATAAAATGTCGAGCCATCTCGGTGGTAGTCGGAAAGCGCGGATTTCGTAAGGCAGCCATTAATTGGATATATGTCTTGCAACGTTCGAGGCGAACGGACAAGGATATCCCCGAGCGTATCCATTCCCCAAAGGGCCGCCTCTGTGGTATCTTGATACGTTTGCGAATGAATATCGCATCGGCTGAAATGATTTTGTGATACAAAGCGGAATTATATATTCTTGCGGGGGAAATTCTCTCTGCTAATGCAGTCTGCGAGTCTTTGAAGATTCCGTTACAGTGTTACAGAAACGGCGGTGGTTCAATCCGTTCTTCCTTGATTCGTACCGGGAGAGCGTTGTGCAACTGTACATCTGGCGTGAGAAACGGGAAGATTCTCCGATGGATCGCCTTCGATTGAAGTTGAAGTTACGACACCTTCTCAAAGCGTTCGTCGACGGACCTTGCTGTCAAAGCTTGTTCGAGGATGTTGCATCAAAAAGAGAATATTCTACCTGAACAGACATGCACGACAAGCTGAGATGTGGAGTAAATGTTACACCTCGGAGAGTCTTCCAAACTTTCCTAATCAATCTAGAGAAGGATCACTGGGTCCTTCCGGAGGTCCTTCCCAACTTCCCTGGTCCCTTTCTCCCTTCGCTGCCAGCCCAGGCCACCTTCCCTAGATACTCTCCTGTCATCCTAGGCCATTTTCACCCTTTCCTAGATCGTCTCCTTCTCTACTAGCATCTTACTCCCTTCCCTAGGCCCTCTCTTCCTCTACTAGTCCCTTGAACCCTTCCCTAGATCCTTTCTTGCCATCTCAGAGCACTTATTACCCCCTTTCCTAGGCTTTCTCCTCGTGTACTAGTCCCTGACTCCCTTTCTTAGATCCAATCCTCCTCCACTAGCACCTTACTCCCTTCTCTAGGCCCTCTCTTTCTCTACTAGTCCCTTGAACCCTTCCCTAGATCCTCTCCTGCCATCTCATGGCCCTTACCCCCTTTCCTAGGCTCTCTCCTCGTGTACTAGTCCCTGACTCCCTTTCTTAGATCCTCTCTTCCTCCACTAGCACCTTACTCCCTTCCCTAGGCCCTCTCTTTCTCTACTAGTCCCTTGAACCCTTCCCTAGATCCTTTCTTGCTATCTCAGAGCACTTATTACCCCCTTTCCTAGGCTTTCTCCTCGTGTACTAGTCCCTGACTCCCTTTCTTAGATCCAATCCTCCTCCACTAGCACCTTACTCCCTTCTCTAGGCCCTCTCTTTCTCTACTAGTCCCTTGAACCCTTCCCTAGATCTTCTCCTGCCATCTCATGGCCCTTACCCCCTTCCGTAGACTTTCGCCTCGTCTAGTAATCCCTGGCTCCCTTCCGTAGATCCACCCTTTCCTTCTTAGGTCCCATTTCCTCTTATTCAGGCCCTTCCCCAATTTCCCCAGTCCCTCCTTCCCTGCCCAGGTCCTTCCTCCCTTCTCCAGTCCCTTCGTATCATTCTTACAAATCATCCTGACCGTTCAGCATCCCAACCAACAACCCCTAACCCACTCCAAGAGCAGTTTTCCATCGGGTTCGATCTCCGCGGAAATTCCAGCCGGTCGATTGAACGCGACGAACCAAATGTTCCCCATAATTATCCCGGTGAACCGAGCACCGTCGTTTCCGGAACACTCGCCCTGATGTTCTCCCCGTTCGCCCCATTCTCACCCCCACCAAGTATTTACAGTAATCGCGGCGATAATTAACGGACGCGATCGTGCGCGCCGACCCAAGCGGAAATCAATGGACGAGAGAGACCGCCGCCGTGCCCCGCCACCGTCTCGCACACCGTCAAAGAAAAATTCTTCCCGCTAAACAACAGCCGGTGTTGTTTCGAAGCTGCACGTTGGGAATTTAACGAGCACCGAGCTTAATCGCGATGAATCACCCCTCCGTAATCGGATTACATCGAAACAACGTAAGAACCGACAACGAATCGACTCGATTATCGTTCCCAACTTGAGTAATTGCTCGGTGAGTCAGCCATTTAACGTCGGCAGTCTGCCATCTTAACAGTGGAACCACTGGAAGCCTATTAGCAGCATTTCTAATCACTAGACTGCCGATCTTTGTGCTTGCATGGCGTGTACACAGTTTCGAAACACAGCAAACATTTATAATAACATGAATTGCTACTCTGCGTTTACTAAGAAACCTTATTAGATTTCAAATTCAACTTGTTCCCATCCGAATTTTTATAAAATACCCAGCAACAAGAGAATGTAATTGGAGCTCGTGCAAAATACACAAACGTTCTTCTACCTCTACTCAATTCACTCGACATTTTCTTCCGCCAAAAAATCACAGAGATGGGTGGTCGGAAAACTGTTAGAAATAAAAACGTACACGTAAAATAGTGGAATATTTTTCGATCTCCGCTATATTTCCTGCAAATATGCTTTTACGAAAAATTCTGCAGTTAGTTCGTTATAGAAATGTTTGAAATACAAAGTTACATGGTAAAATATCGTTTGGTCGACTATCTGGGGTTTCAGCTGTATCAGGGATGACCGGAAGTGACGGACGAGACCAAGTCATCGATCGAAACCGCGGAAACTAATGGCTCGAGCGAGTTATCGATACTCGTGTCCTTCTGGCGACTTAAAGGAGCCTCGAGTGCACCGCAAAGCCGATTATTCCCGCCATCCATAACGTCCTTAGAGGACGCGAGCGCGAAGAGGACAAGATAGACGAATAACAGCGGCCATTGTACGCTGTTTAATCGCCTCGGTTGATTTACTCGCTCGATATCATTCGATTCCGGAAGTCGGAATCTTGGTCTCAACTTCCTCTAACCTCTCAACCAACACCCTTTAATCCTTCGTCCTTGAAACGCACCAGTTTCGACACGCGCAGGCGCGACAAAACTCTAGATTGTGTTTGGTATTGCCGAGCCGCGAGTGTTTATGCAATTTACAATATTTTAAATTGAATTTCTCGGAATGAATATCGCGCAGAAATTTATTTCATTACCTCTCATTTCCTGTACAAATTTATTTATAATTTATTTGTCATTCTTGGAATTCAATTTTGTTTAAAAGTAGCGACATTTGAAGGACGAATGGGCGAACCGTGGAAGCCACTTGATCAGAATTCTCCGGGTATTTTCTCCGTGGGGGAGGTTCGCTAGGGTTGTCAACCCCCGAAAATAAAATGGCGCAGGCCTACGGTCCCCTGCGATAATCGATATCACCACCACCATACGGAAACTGCAACGACTGCAAATCGCACGGGCGAAACTCTGTGGAGGAGGCTCCGAGTCAGCAAAGACAGGATCTCAGAAGGAGTCTCTCGGATATAGCGATCGTCCTCGCCTAAACACGCCAGTATCTTCCGGTAAATCGACTCCATTGTTTATCCAGCCGGATCTGTTTCGTCTATCCAGCGAAATTTTTTACGAAAATAAACAGACGCGATTTAATGGATCGCTGCTTTCCGTCTTATCTGTTCTGTGTGGGACCTAGGGGTTGTCTTGTCTTTGCTCACCCCCCCAAAAGAGGTTCTTTAAGAATACTTAACATTTATGAGTTGAAGCAATTAGTAAAAAGAATTTTATGAAAACAGTTGATTAAACAAATAATAAATTTCAATAAGTAAATTACAGTAGACTGTGTTTGTACCACTGCTATTAAAATGGCCGGTATTATATTTCTCATTCCATAATTATGGAAATGATCCTTCCTTGAATGGAAATTTATTCGATAAATTTCTTTATCACGTATTTGTAATAAACGTTGCACAGAATCTGAATAATTGTAAATGGGAAAGTTTTAATCGCTTTTAGCGCTCGATGGGTTTAGCGTTAAGCTGCGGCATCATCGAGAATAATTTATTTAACGGAGACCAGGAACCAGATACACCGAACCAAAAGTGCTGGGGGCTCCGAAAAATCGTGGCCCACATTCCATGTCGAAAAATATGGAACGAGCGTCGACTCGAGCATCCTGGGAGGCCAGATAAAGCCCGAAGAGCTGAAGCAAAAGAGAATTTCCTGGGAGACCGCAGACGTCTCGTGACACATTTCCCGTTTTCGACGCACTATCGCCGAAGATCGAGCCGGAAACCTCGAATTCTAGGACGACGACGAAGGAAAGAGGAGGAGTGGGCCGAGAAGCAATCGGGTCCGATCGATCCTCCAGAAATTCGCAATTCCCTTGGCCGGAAGTCGGCGAAAAAATGGGTCGCGATCCCCGCTTATTATAGTAGCTGCTGGCGTACGGAACGGTCGAAGTAACTGCACCAAGAAGAATAACGGGCGACAAATCATCCGGTTGATAAATTTATGGGGCGCTCGGAACTACAGTGGGGATAGAATTGTTCGAAACGGGAATTGCCGGTGGCAGGGGGTCGAAATTCACCCGCGGGGGTGTGGAACTTGCCCTCTGGCGCCAGTGCGAAATCCATTACGCAATTGGATGCATGAAAAATCATGAAACGGGAAGGAGCTTCTCGTTGCACCACTCAAAGGTGCGATCTCCTTTACGCATCTGGACGTAGCGTTTTGTTATCCTTACCTCATTCGCTGTAGCTCTCGGCTGTGCCTCTGGACGCACAAATTTGCGTTCCTATAATACAATTTGCTATGTCTTTCCTTGTTTTTCACTTGTCGACCCGCTGCATCAGAATACTTTTCGGGCTACTGTTTGTTTAAATTTTTCGAAATCTTAAAAATTGTATGTTTTACTTATCTGTAAAATAAAGCGTCAACATTTGTTCCATTAAATTATAATTAAAATAAATATAAAACCGAGGAAAATGAGTTTTTAAGAGTTTATAGTGAAAACATAAGAGTATCTATTTGAATAATTGATTCATTTCGTGTCAATATTTTTTCTTCATATTATGAATGTTTCAAGATAAATGTTACTAATAAAGTAGATAGATAATTCAAGATACAGCTCAAAATAATTTCACGTTTGACAAGAGTATTCTAGAACATTCCTTGAAAGGATAATGCGATATTATTTCTTGGCGTAGACGCAGTGGCTCGCGTCCAAACGCAGTTCTAATAAAGTGTAAATGGCGCTGGGATAACAAAACTTTTTCTTTAACTGTTAATATTGAAAGCAGAAAGGAATCGTAACTTCAATTTCATAGTTTTGCGCTTGAAACGCTGCTCGTAAATTAATCTGAAAGATCTGATATTTTGAATTTCGAGCTTCCAAATGGTTCTTATTTCAGAGAAAAAACATAAGATTGTTCATTACGTTTTAACCCGGTTTTACACACTGTTTTCGAGGAACATATAGACGGAGTATTCTCGTTAAAAATTTCACGGAGCATCGCGTGCATCGAAGGGTGCGTTATATATTTTTTTCTCGTTGTCTGGGCGACTCGGGGATCGCTATGAATGCGCAAAACCCGCAGTATAGTTATTGCCACCCCTTTCGCCCAGTTCTCGTGTCGTCTCTGTCTGCAGCTTCCGGCGAGAGCGAGGTAAGTGGACTGGAAGAACGGGGACGAGTAACAAATAGGACAAGTTGCGAGTGTATATAGTATACAGTCGACTGTCTTATAGCATTAGGTGTGCGCGGCCGAAGTTGCTACACGTGTACCGAGAAGGCTAAGTTTCGAGTTTTATTATGACTAATGGCGACGGCGGCCGTTCTGTCCGCGCTGGATCAACAAATTCCCCCAAGTTCCTCCAACTTGTACGTTTATCGCGAAACTTCTTCTTCTCGGTCTCCTACGGTTCGCTGTTCTTCTTTTTTTTCTTTCCATCGATTGTTCATAAGTCCGGAGCACCATGTTGTTGAGAAATGATTAAAATGTGAGGGAGGCGAAGGGAAATCAGAGACAACGTGGATAGACAAGAAGTTTCTGTACACTCCCTTTAGCTAGTGCTGGGAACTTGCGTAATCAGCTTTCTTAGCGTACACCGTGTTGGCACACAGTTTCCTTGCAGGAAATTCGGCCGTCTATAATTCAACGCGTTCGCGCGTGCAGCGAAGATTTAGGAGGTTAACCCCGAGGCGGAGACACGGTCGAAGAAGCGAGATACGATCGAAAGTTGATACTGAAATGTACGTTTAATCGTGCGTCGACGCCGGAGTGTTGATCTTTGGTACGGAAATGTATTTCGTAAAAAGTTTGCGTCGCCATTTTACTCGCTTCAAATTCGTTCGTGAAATATTAGCGTGTTAAACGTAATGTTCTATTTATCTCGCCCTCTTGAATTATGGTGGGGATTATTTCACATAAACTGTCGTTGGAAACTCGCTATGTCATAGTTTTCGGTGAAATTATGAAGGGTTTAAGTCGTCATTTTGCTGGAATTAAACGCGTTTTTAAAGTACACGTGTCAAATATTTTGGAGAAGGACTTTCAGGCCGGGACCACAATAGTTACCGAGTTAGAGATCGCCGAGAGGCGTTCACGTTCGCGTAATTAATCCCGACGAAAGAACGATCGTCTCTTTATCGCGACCGCTGACCCAGTTCCGAGGATTTTCCGCCGCTAGCTCCTGGGGAAAGAACAGGACTCGTGGTCGACCCCCTTCTGTCAGTCATGGCCGCGGCTCCATTATTTCGAGATTGATGGTCGGAAGGAATGTCGGACACTCGACGGGCCAGCGAAACCCCCAGAGATATTTCATTGTCCCTTAATGACTCGTTTCGTGGCCCCTCTCCTTATCCGATCGGAAGCGATCCGATCGTTAGACGCGCAGCACTGATCACCCGCTGCACTCGCATTTTTCAATTCCACCGTAATACCTGGCCTTTAAAATTTTTGTAGAGAAATTCGTTCGCTCCAAAAAGATGTAAAAATCGCAGCTAAAATGATTCTATAAAATAATTCGATCTATTTCGAATTCATTTACTGTCGAGGTTAAGGCAGATTAAAGAAAGATTTGTTCAGCAATTTTTATTGAATCCTCAATTAAACAGGAATTGATGCACGTTTTAAAAATGTGTACTAAAATGTAGTAAAAAGTCAATAGAATTGAAAAAGCAAAATAGAAATTTTTGATTTGCAACAAACTGGAGTGAAATGGAAATATATTTTCTTTCCTTATTATATGTTTAATAGGTTGAAAATAATATAACAGTATTTTTAAATTTTTCTGATCCTTTTACTGTTTTAAATTACACCTACTCGTTGTTGTCGTAAACGCGTAAAATCCGCTGTCTACTTATAAAACATGATAGATTGAAATAGGGGATGATCGAGGGTTAATCACACCCCCAACGTGTACATCGGACTGCCAGATGCATAAAGCACGGTATAGTAGTTACAGCATGAGCTCACCCCTTTAATTGTACTATCTGTTAACCCTCGTGTATGGTTCGTTCTCCCACCCCAGTTAAGGGTTGATTGTTATTCCCGCGGCTCGAGAAAAAGCGAACATCCTGAGCAAACGTTGCCAGACGTTGATCAAATATTGACGGTCGTCAGCCTTCCGGTCGTCGGAAAATGCGAATATTTAGCGAGGCCGCGGCACACCTCTGCAAGCTTGAGAGAAGGGGTGAAAACCGGCTGGGAAATCCACGTTGTGCACACGGACCTGCCTGTCCAAACCTTGGACACACGCCGGCGTTTTGCTTAAGCGCTATTTATACAGACATTCGTTCCGCAGCCAAACTGTGGTCAGCAGAGACGAAAAAAAATAATCAACAAAATTTTAATCAATTACATTCCCAACTTGATTAGTCAAACGAATCATGAATCGAGAAAGAAGCTCCTCTTTCGCAGAAAATTTCAATCAATTCCTACCTTGATTAGTCAATCCGATATCGCTGAATAATTTTTCTACTCTGTTCATCCACGTATATTCGCCATCGACGTGTAAAATTACACGAGAACCGATTGCGAAAAACAACGGTCAATGGCATCGTCGATTAAAACCAAATGAAAGAATCAGCAATTTCGAAAAGCCGGAATCAATCACGAGACTATACAGCCTCCAGTTAACGCGAGTTAACCACAGCAGATTAAAATCACGGACACGGGTGGAATTGGGTCAAAACCGACCCGGACGGTACCGCGAAGCGTCAATTACCGAAAATCCTTTTCCTCCGCTGGAACGATACAATCCACCCTTTCGAAACGTCCATTAAACGAAAAAAAAGCTATTCCGACAGAATTCCCAAAAAAAAAACTCGAGGTAACCTCTCCGTAGACAGTTAGCTGCCGTTACGATTTTTCTGGAACTGCTCTACCACCGCATCGTGCTCGAGTAATATTCGCCGGGATTCGAATCTTCGGGCGAGTAAATTGCTTGAAAACTCGAGCCCTGTAGGGGAGAGAAACGAGATAGCTATCTGCGGGGAGAAGGAGAGAGAGAGAGAGAGAGAATTGAATGGCCATCGCTACAAATAGCAGGAAATCCTAGAGATGGTAAGGGATCGAATGGGACGAGGCCGCAGGGGAGCGAGAGAAAGCAAGGAGCAAGCTCTTGATGGAAGCCCGGGCCAAGTTCAAGAAGAAGAATCGAGTCGGTTCAGGAGCGAGGACACCTCGGATCAGCCTGATGTCCCCTTCCTGGATTCCCACGGGACCTGCCCAACTAACAAGGGAGCCTGACTTCAATTTTAATGAGCTTTCCCACACCGATAGTACACGGGTCCTTAATAATGCATAATCATTCCAAAAAGCGTTTGTACGCCCTTTAAATTTCACATGCCAATCAGAAAATCAGCACAAAACTTTTCTATGTTAACTCTTTCTTTATGAAAACTATGTCATCATATTCGCGACACTTTCCCGTTTAAAAAGAGCCCAAACACGATAGAATTCGGCTGAGCCTGACTCGTGTAATCCACGATATATTAGGACCTCGAATATCCGAATCCAAAATGTCTCATTTTGAATAGTGTAAAAATGATCCGAATAGTGCCGTGTTTGGGCTCTTTTTAATCAGAAAAATGTCACGAATGAGCTGATGAAGGTTCCACATAAATATAATTAATAACAATCAAGATGTGTCATCTGCCTTACACATACCGAGGTATTACCGCAGTTCTCGGGGGACGTGTACACGATCGAATCGAAGTCGTATAACTGACCGCTTGCTGCTGAGGTCGGTTTCCGTTGCACGAGCTTATCTCAACAATGACGTCCGGACAGCGAAAGAGACACGCTGAAATAACTCTTGCCCAAAGCTCTCTTGCTCTCTTTCTCTCTCCCGACGGCACGCAGACCACGAAGCATATACCACGGGACCGGTGGTCCTTTTCGCGGGAATTTATGTCACACGAGGACGAACGATTGCCCCGGAAGATAGCGTTCGCTCCCGTCTCGCCTTTGACTGGCTGTCCGCCGCGATTTTTACGATGCGTTTAACCGAGCCTCGAATCTCATGGGATCAACAGCGAGAGGCGTTTCCACTCGTTATTTTGTACCACCCCTGGACTCCTTGTAAACGATTTGTCTTGTCGAATGGTGTTTGGTATTTATTTAGGGCGGTCGGTTTGTGTTTGTGAATGTTTCGCGCTCGGTTCGTGGGGGTCGTTAATCGATCGGTTTTGTCGTTGATGTTGGGGACTTTGATTAAAGTTGAACGCACCGGAGTTTATGGAGAATTAGGCGGGCTTTATGTCATCGTATTGTTGCGTTCGATTATGTTTACAGTGTACTGGCCTTCGAAGGCCGGAACATCGTGTGTGCACGATGCCTGTAAACCAATCACATTTAGAAGAACACACACTTTCCAATTTTCATCTAGAGAACCATTCACCCTATCTGATTAAATTTTCTTTTATTCTCATCCGTGAAGTTTGCTCTGTCTTAACAATTTTTCCCGAAACCTGAACACTTCATTTTCTAATTATTCGGACGGAGTAACGTGGTAGTATATCCCGTAGTCAGCTTCGCGATAATATATTGCAATAAGGGCACGACGAGTCAAATAAAATTTTGCATAATCGCCTCGGGTATAGTCTTAGGTCCGAGATTGGTAGGAGCAAGAGTAAAAATCAAGAACAGCGTTAAGGAAATTAAGAATGGAGTAGCGGAGGGACGGTGAATTTTCTTTGCGGCCGTGCCGGTCTCTGGTGATTCTCGCGAGGCTATTAGCAACTTTTTCGACTGTAAATCTCGTTGTGTTTGGAGAGCGCTAACCCCAGGCGGAGCTCAAATATTTGCCGAGGACTTGGCGCTCAGCCTTCGCGAAATATTGTGAACAGGAACTCGACGGTAGCAGGAAATCATCGATCGAATCAGCTCGAGTTTAACCATCCCTCCATTCCGTGCTGCATCGTTCCCACTCGAAAATTAGTTAATGATCGGCGGGAGAACCGGTCGCGGAAAACTATCCGGTTTTAATTCCATTTGAAACACGCTCGACGAGTCCCGCCGTCTTCGTTGACATGCAACGGGAATATTAAAACGTTTTTCGCGAAAACCGTGACACCGTCATTAAACGTTCGCTCCAAACCGAATCATGTTACCAATAACGTTCGCCAGTTACGTTACTCACTTTGGAAAAGCTTGACGATGTTTGTCGACCGACCACTGGCCGTTACACAGTTTTTCCCGAAACCCGAACTATCCCATTTTCCGCCGCCGGTAATGAATCGCTCTCGCTCTGCGATACTGTACCGCCCCGCGCTACAATGTTCAACTTTATTTTTGATTTTCTCGAACCAACTACCGCGTAACTACGTATGAAACTTTCCTCCGACCGACTCCGCGCCAAAGTGTTAATTATGCATTCAATTCCGGAACCAGTTTAATTATTCGAGCCTGCGAAATTATCAGGCCTCGCAATCATTTCTGTTGTCAAACTTTTTCATTTATCCGGAACACCCTCGGGCCCGTGCGAACCCTCCCACTATTTCTTCAAACGTATTTCCGCATATTTTAATTATTCTTGCATTTTTTACTTTCAAATTTAGAAACAAACAAATTTTCCCGAAACCAGAATGTTTGATTTTCTAATTATCCTAGAACATTGAAGTAGAACGTATAGTAAATCAGAAAATTGATGGTTTTGTGTATAGCAGTGCAAAGTAGCGATTAGGACAACGAACGAATTGTTACACGCCGGTGATGCAACAGATTTGTTTGTGAAATCCAATATGGCCCCCGCAGCCACCGACAATGTCGATTTTTGGTCGGAATATCGATATTGCGTCGGCTCGTATTCATTTGAAGTGTCGAAATAAAATATCGAAGTGGTATTATTGAAAAATTGAATCGTTCCAAGACTATTATTTACCACAACATTTTTATCATCATGGAATTTCAGCGAGTCCGTTTATGAAACAATCTATTGTTCATACTGTTTTCGATCGCCGCTGTTGCCGAACTAAACCCGGTTACTCCGAACATTTTCAATTCAGAGTTTATATACCATTTAAATCCGAACGCATTATTATGTATCGTTTATTAATTAATCGGACGGATTGTACAGTCTCGTTGAAGCTGAAATACGTATCGCCGGAAAAATAATTAAATTATAAGCAGTCAATTCGTGCGCAAGCTGCTCTGACGACGATAGCAACAGGGTGGATTTATAATTTTCAATTTATTTTCATTCCGGCGAAATCCTCGGCCGAGAGCATAAGCGATTCGGGTTAACCGAGGCTTGCGAAGAATAATTAATCTAACCATCAAACAAACTATAATATTCATAATTACCCTGCGAAACTTAACATCTCTTTACAGTCGCTTCAAAAACTGAACGCTGAAATCACTAAATCTACGAAAAATAATGGTAAATAACTCCGCTAAAAATAACGGTAAAGTGATGAAATTGATCTTATTTTAATGCTGGAAGCCTCTACTTTTTCGTACCGTCATTAATTTTCTTCGCGACCATTCTCCATTTTAGTGGATAATATTTTTCCACGATATAGAAGATGGGAAAATGAAGATGCAAATTTCTTGAAAGTGGTGCAAATTGAAACGTGTCTCGAATGATTAAAAAATTATTCTCGTGACTGAATACTACCATGGAATTGAAAATTGAAGTTTCCTCTTTGCAACGAGTCCTTAAAACTCGATGTACGATTTTTTCGTGCTTTATACCTGGAAACAAGAATAAAAGTACAGAACGGAGAAAGAATAAAACAAATCAACATTCGTATCATTGAAATCGTTAGAAGCAGGAAGTCTCTGAATATACCCATCCGCTGAATTGCTGTTCCATTAAACAAGTTCCTTTAATTCCGTGAAATTCGTGCAATTATTGGTTTAGAAGGGAGCGTATTATTGGAACGTTGGTTAGCGGAGCCGGAAAGGAGAGTAAATAGCGTTGAAAAATCGGTAATTGCTAAGACCGTATCGAGGTCCGGGGCAGGCGGAGTAACATAAATTCTTGGTTAATTGATAAAAGTGCGGTGGAAAGCGATTCCGGTCTCGGTAACCGGCCGGTTTTCCAGCCGATAGCGATCCAACAGAAAAATATTAGTCGGAGGTTTTCAGTCGACCCGGATCCGCGCGTGAAAACTGTTCGACGAGCTGGTCTCGCGAGCTCTCGCGGCCCGCAAACAATACCCGGGCTCCCTAGCCGTGAAAAAACAATTTCCTCGACTATCTCTATTCCCCAGGAAATCCTGACGGCCGATCTATGCCGGCGGATTTTTGTTTCGCGCCCGGTTACGTTCCATCGAACGCTCGGCGCCGGTGTGAAACCCCGTAGCAACGCGCCCGCGAACTCTTCAATACTTAAATACATCAAAAGTTTAAAAATCGGCCTCGCCGGACTTCCAATTCCCGTGAATTCTGTGACGAACGGTTCACCGATTCTCCGGAATTTTCTATTTTTATCAGCAGCTTTAATACAATTTTTATCAACGTTTCATTGAGATGGAATCGAACGGGAGATTGGGACGTTATTACTTTCATCGCGTGTGCGACGGATTTGAGGAGGATGTGAAATGTGGGTAATATAGTTTACACTGGCTGGAATGATGTGAAAAAAGTTTGGGTTGATTGAATTAATATTTAAAAAAAAAAAGATTTTGAGCGGAGTAGAGAGGTATGAATAATGAAAGGTTTGACATTATCCATCGGTTGTGGAAAATCCTCTGTCGCCATTTCGGTAGCAAACCGATCAATTCGTTTTGAGATTCGTTTGAATTGAAGTGAAAGCAATAACGTTAAAAAGAACGCGGGTGAACAATGATTCTGTGATATTTGGGGGCGTTGCAGCAGCATTGGGGACACGATAGTGCAGCTCGTTTAAAAATAAAGCTTCGGTTCGCCGATTAAGGCCGTTGGTATCGCGGAGAAGCCTAATTGGTCCGATCGGATAACAACCAACCCTAGAATCGCCCCTTCCGCCTGGTCGGTTCTAACAACGCGTTCGAACGGTTGTCCAGAAACACGGCCGGTTCCATCTGATCGCCGGCGGCGGCGAACGTTTCCCTAATTGATTAGCGTGCTGGCAATAACCGGATATGTCGTCGCGCCGCGCCGTTCCGACAAATTCGACCAACATTTCACCAGCAACTTGCCGGCCTCTGTTTGCGTTCGAAACCGCGCGTGCGAGATATCCATCGCGTGCGTCTTAATCCCATCTGAAACGTCGGTCAATCTCGCGTGAACTTCGTGGACAAGTGTGGTGAAAATCAGAAAGAAACATAATGGGTTAGAGGGAAAATTTCACCCATTAAGAATGTTTAAAATTATTTCTTTACTTACAAGGAGAGTGCACCAACGACGTCTCACCGATTTAGTTGAGACTCTGTATACTTATAGATCTCGATCTCCCATTTACGTATATATACCATTATAGACGCTAACACTCAATAGTTGTCGAGATATTCATAAACAAAGTTCTTACGTATGCTTTTACGACACGTACCACTGTTGTAATTAAAAATATGTAAGTGCAATATTATTAAATTTATCGTATACCATATTTTCTCTTCCCATATTTACTTTATTTTTTCTGTTTTCAGACACGAGGGGATACTTTCTATTTCATTAATTTCGGCTAATTTATTTATAATTTATTAATACGTTTGTTCTTTAACTTGTTGTTGAATAAATAATATAAATAAATATGAAAAAAAAATTTTCACCAAACGAGAATCGAACCCTGGCCCACCGGGTGGAAGTATACCTACTCTACAACAGCAGATTTAAGCAGTAATGTAAGAACTTTGTTTATGAATATCTCGACAACTATTGAGTGTTAGCGTCTATAATGGTATATATTCGTAAATGGGAGATCGAGATCTATAAGCATACAGAGTCTCAACTAAATCGGTGAGACGTCGTTGGTGCACTCTCCTTGTTAGATTAAATTATATATTTAATGTCCTTTGAACAAAATCCGGAACAGTAGTCCGGAAAGAATATTCTGTAGCAGTGCTTGAACATGAACCAACTTGTAATTATTAGACAAAATACTGCACTAGAAATTTCATACTACTAGTTTAGAATTAGTTAACAGTAGAATTACCGAGCACTAAACGCAGTTGGCATACATTGCCTTCGAATAATGACAATATGGCATTTATTTAGATTTCGTACAGGCGATATTTAAATATGTACCTCAATAGAGAAGTTCACTAATAATATTTCTCAAAAAAACATATTTATAATTAAGTCATATTTATTATTAAATCATTTTGAATGGTCCGGTAGTTCTAGTGTTAAAAGCCTACTAAAACCAGAATAATTTTTTGCATTTTCCTTGAAGTTTGATTTTCAAAGATCGTGTGTAGGGCCGATGGCACCGATCGACGGATCCAGTTCGGAACGTTGTGTGTACGTAATCGTGTAGCCAGCACACGATCAATTTTCCAAACAATTATGATCGAAACGACGACGCCGGCTGCACCGGCTGCGCCGGCCGATTATCGCGATGCGCATCCCCCCATGGCTTGATTGATTTTCATTCACGTGCGGTAATTAAGAACTTCCGCGAAAGAATTACCGACCGATCGAAAACAACGATGGATTCGCTCCGCTATTTTTCTTCGTTCGTGGAATTCGCAATATACGCACAATCGTTCGGTTCTTAATTAAACGAACTGCAAGTTTGATCGTCGGTGAAGAAGTACCAGATAAACGTTGCAAAATTATTCGCGCTCCACTTTTCCGTGCGCATTCAATTTCCAGGGAACACTGACGCAACAAATTAAATTTACGCCATTTTTTCAATTAAACTTCCTCGGGAAATGCCGAGGCGCACCGCACGCAACAAATTGAATTCGTTAATCGAAGTCAAACATAAATATTAATAAAACGGTCCCATAGTGCGCGCTGGAAACAACGTTAACCGACTTGTTCTAATCGAACGGCTTCGTTGCAAGTCACCCTGGCCGAAGTGTCACGACCGAAAGGCGCGCAAACAATGTGTTTGATAAAGATTAATTCACTGCTGTATGTATTTGGGAACTACGTCGGTAAATTGGAAATTTTTGTATGTCATTCCGAAATGAAATTTCGATCGGAATATCGTGGTTCTGCGCGCGTAATATAAAATCAATTTACAACTCGAAGTCAAATATAAATATTGATATTTTAACGGCCGCCGGTTATCCGTCAGTTCCGTAAAAATCAGTCCCATAATTTTTATCCAAATAAATACAAACATTTCTGCTGCATTGATTGGAAATAATTTTTGTTTTTTTATTGTAAATAAAATGCAGTTTTACAATTCCCGAGCGAGCGAGCTTTCCAGCTGATTGAACGCAAATAAAATGTTTGATGAACAGTAATTTGCTACGACCGTTCGAACACATCCGGCCGCAAAATTGAAAAATTTCAAAAGCAATCGATCCGTTCTTGTTTCGATCATGGAAATGACATCACGCCCGAGGCAGAGGGCGACATTGCGCCGGGAAATACGCGTTTACCATGCCGATTCTCGTTGCAAATCATAACCGTGCATAAAGCGTCATTAGCGTCGTTAGCCGGCGACCTATTTGTCAATTTAATCGCGCTGCCTGCAGATTTTCGCGGCGCCAAGCGTCAACCGATCCCGAGCACGCTGCACCGCCCTCTGGCAATCGCTTAATCGCGATCGATGATTCCTCCGCGGGGTCCCAGTCATCGGCCAATATTAATTTCAGCCCTGAATTTGGAAACACCGCGCGCCACCGTTCGCAAACTGCACGCTCGTTTGTTACGTCCTCCCGATTCGCACTGGATCGCATTTTACGGTACGAGTGCCGATTGACCCAGTTCAAACCTGTAATTTATTGTTGCGGAATCTTCAACTGTCTTTTCATTAAATATTCCACGTTCCTGGTTGCACAAATATCTGCAATGATCGGTTTAAGGAAAACGTAGGGTTATTCAACCCCTCCTTGCTTTCATAAAAATGCTCCTTCGTCGAAGTTGTACAGATAGATCAAATGGACAAATGTTCCAAATAAAAATGTACAAGCTTGTGTCGTGCGAGGATCATCTTAAGAAAAATCGAGGCATATTCTTCAACGCCTACTAGATTTAATCAAAATACTCCTTCATCAAAGTTGTACAGGTAGATCATTAGAAAGATGTTAGAAATAAATATGTACAAGATTATGACGCGCAAGGATCATCTTGAGAAATATATAGGAATATTCTTAAATCCCTACTTGATTCAATAAAAATGCTCCTTTATCAAAATTGTGTAGGCAGGCTATCAGAAAAATGGAGAAATATTCTTGAACATCTACTTGATTTACTAAAAATTCTCTTTTACTAAAAATTGTGCAGGTACATCACTATAAACATGTTTGAAACAATAATATACAAGCTTGTGTCAACCAAGGAACATTTTAAGAATAAATACAGACATATTTTTCAACATCTACTTTTACTAACAATTCTGCAGATAAATCGCCAAAAAATGTACAACCCTTTGTTTCATTATTTTACGTCGCTTTTTCAACTGCTATGGTTATTAAACGATGTACAACCCTGTCAAGGATCATCTAGAAAAATAGAAGAATATTTTTGGACCACTGCGAGGTTTGATAAAAATGTCTGAACTATCCCGATGCAGGGCCGAGTCGCGCAAGAACAGCGCTGGAAGTGAGACATCTCCGTGGCCGAATCCTTTGTAAGGGAGCACCGAACGGTGCAGGGTCGAAACCCGAAGACCGTTGCGGCGCGGATGAAAAACAGAGAAAATTCCGTGCTCGTCCCCGTGATTTTTCCATTTTATTCGTTCGGAAGGTGGTCTCTACGTTTCCGCGTTAACCTTCATAAATCAGAAGCCGTTGAAGCGACCACGTCCTCGAGGCTCGCGCACGCCGACCTCGTTCTAACAAAGTTCCAATTGCATATTTCACACTCGATTACACTCGACAGACCCAGCCGGGACGATACATTCATTTTTCTACCGGTTGACGTTCCTGCAGGAACCGCACGACGAAAACAAAACGAAATTGAAGAGGGTGAAAGAGAGAGAGAAAGGAGGACTGCTATCCTCCGGAACCAATTAAACGACACACGGGAAACACGGATGGCTTACCGGGAGGAGGAGGAGAGGAAACGCGTATTTAAAAACCATCCCCCGGCGGCAACGGAGGAAAATTACGCTCGTACATCACCCGCAATTAGGCGCTCGTCCATATTTCTTCGTATCGGCGATACGCGACCGGAAAACCAACCGATACCCGTTACGCTGACCGATTGCTTCGAAATTGAGCTTGAGATCCCGCGTTTCTATCGCGGACGATGCAATAATAATATTGTCCTTCCTTTTGTTTCTTTTTTAATTTTTTTCACAGGCTTCTGCAGGTTCATACATGATAGTCCAGGATCCACCGACCATTTTTACAAGTTATTACTATCAAGCTAATATTCCGTGAGTAGCTTCATTTTTATGAGACGCCCAACAAATATTTTTTCGAATAATTTAGATAATTATCTTGAGATTTAACAAAAGAAACCCTGTTAGTAATAAATTTTGGAGAATCGTCAAATCGATTTATGTTATCCCTGCTACCCCTGTTAGCTACCACAATCGAGGTACCACAAGAGAAAAAGTTGGGCGTCTCATCAAAATGAAACTACTCACGGAATATTAGCTTGATAGTAATAACTTGTAAAAATGGTCGGTGGATCCTGGACTATGAGTGATCGTGTTCTAAATTTTGTTCTTTCTGAATATTGTACGCGATGTCAGTGTAATTCGCAATGACACAAATATCGCCTGACAGTTTATAAAAAGGTACTATTATTTCGGAAAGATGGATTAAAAATTCTCCAATCCTCTGACACGATAACACGCTCCGTGAAAACCGTTCCCAGTAGCAAAATTCGCGATCAAAGAACTGTTAGACCCCTTTCCCCGAGTATAACGATCGGTTCCAGGTGTCCGGGCCGTTCCGTTCCCGGTTATGGGACCGAGTCAACAATTTCTCGGGCGTATTATTTGACTTTCGGGTCAAGGGGAATTCTTGGCTGAATGTTCGCCGTTCGACGGGGGTTTGCGAGGGGTGGTCTAAAAGCGCTGAGAGGGCGCGAGAAGTATAGTCGAGGGTATCGTTCCATCCGGTAATGCCTAATAAAATAAGAGGAAAAACCTGGGGGTCGGATTTCGCGAAACTTTTTCGGTGAGCACGCTCGAATGGAAACGGTCCGAAGTTTCGATATATTTTTTCCGCGTGCTGCTGGCGTGCCTGAAGCCGCTGTTAACACTTTAGAGCGGCGTAATACCCGCGGACCGTGTCATTGAAACTCGAAACTGGAATAGCGGCCATTACCATCGCGCAAGTTCGCGAGAGCGGCTGATAAAAGAGCTTAGCGTGAAGGGTGCAGGGCTAAAAAAATTTTGAAAAATATTATCGTGTGCCTTGAAGGTCTGGCTACAACATAATCAGGCTTAAATAATCATGTTGCTGATTTAACTTTTGCTTAAACGGTGCAGGGCTAAAAAAATTTTGAAAAATATGATCGTGTGCTTTGAAAAGATCTGGTTACAATATAATCAGGTTTCGATGATCATGTTGCTGATTTAGCTGTTCACAAAATACAGATCGAATCTTATAATGTCCTCGATTTCTCTAACAATCCAGTCCGAAGTATCGATATACATTTTTCGGTTGGCGCAATGGTTGGAACCACTGTTAACACTTTAAAGCGGCGTAATATCCGCGGCCCGTGTCATTGAAACTCGAAACTGGAATAGCGGCCATTACCATCGCGAAAGTTCGCGAGAGCGGCCAATAAAAGGGCTGCAACTGCGTCATCGATGTCGATTTCTCATTGTCCGACAAAATGCCGGGTTCCTCGACCTCTTCAACCCTCTCCGCGTCTCGCCACCCCTTTACACCAGCTTTACCACCCTCGAAGCAACCGGTATACTCGCTGTTTGTGCTCCAGAAACGTCGCTTCCCGTCGTCGTTTCCTGAAAGGAGATCAACGACGGCCGCGTATAATTTTCTCGCCGGTTTTCTTCGTCTTCCTCTTCTTTTGACCCACCCCTAAAACCCCTTTTCCCACGGTGGTAGGTGGGGGGGAATGGAGAACTGTAATTTCCTCGGGATCAAAGATTGAACACGTTCCGCTGAAAACGCTCGAGCCGGGATGATTCCACGCTGCGAACGTTTCGATAAGTAGTCGTCCGACCAGCCGAGTGTTCCGGACTTCTATTTCCGCTTTCTGGAGGATCCTCTCTCCGCTTTTCGGACTACCCGTCACACCTCCCCCCACCCTCTGCGAATTTATCCCGTGGACGAACTCGAATTTCGCGAATATTGGCTCGTTCCGAAAGTTCGTGCCTCGAAATCGGCCCTCGGGGTTTGCTTCCGTGTTTTTCGCTTCTGGATCGATGAAGGGACGGTAATGATGGTAGTGGTGGACGTTGGAGAGCTCTGCGATCTGTGGGGCTACTGTTGGAATATGTTTCTTCGGGACTGGAGAATTATTAGACTGCGAATTTGGAAAATATACGCTCGCTTCGAAAGTTCGTGCCTCGAAATCGCCATTCGATTTCGTAATGAATCGATAGGGAGGATGTAATGATGGCGAGAATAGACGTTAAACCCTAAATATTTTTTACATTAGTATATTTGTATTCAACAAATTACTAAACCTATTTAATATTTGAATAAACTACTAAAAGTATTTTACGAGGTATTGTATCATGTTCAATCTGATAAAAGTAAGAAAATCATGAGAATTCAGGATTGCAAATAATTGGGTTAGAATAATTAGAAAGAGAAATTAAATTTGTTAATTTAATTTAATTTGGAAATAACGCAGCGTACTCTAATAACAAAAATTTCTTGCATTTCTTGGTACCGAAAACTCTGTAATTCCTGTTTTCTCTTCGTCGAGCGCAACACAACGGAAGCACACTTTTTGCTTGCACACTTGCCAGAAACGAGATTTTATTTCTCGAGAAAATTCTTTGGGAAAGAAAATGTCGGAGACATTGCAGGCAAGAAGCAGCTCGAGCTTTTCAAATGACTTAATGCGTTAACGCATCAAGTTTTGCGCTTCTGCCAAGAGATAAGTGGAAAACTTCATTTCCATTTCGCGCGAGCTACTTTGCTATTAGCTACGCCGATATAAATTAGACACAGTATAATAATATTGCCTATTAAAATTAGCTAGATCGCCATACCGAATCCTCCGTAGTGCAACGGCCGGCACGACGCCGAGCAACTTTCGCATTTAACATTTATCGCTGTCTCTATCATTTTTCGAGTTACGCAGTTAAATAGCTCCCGCACCTGAAACTTTCGAGGGTAGTTTCGACCCCTTAACGCGCGCGTGCGAGGCGAAAAAATAAAAATATAAATAGACGTGTCAAATATTTTCTGAAACTGCGCCTCTGTGCAAAGTTTCATTAAAAGTACGTCCAAATACCATACTGTAGTACCATCCAGGAATTTAATATTAACACGTTTGCTGTCGTCCTATGTTCCACTCGCACACTTCATCGTTAAAACGTTTTATGAAAAGCAACCTCGACATAAAACTTCCGCCAAATGCAACGATACAAAAATTCGACACACAATTCATTAAACGAAACACGATTGCAAATTCATTCTGGTCGCCTGAAAAATTATTGTACAATTATTTTCTCATTCTTTTCATTTGCTTTATTCTTAGACAAGATGACATCGTCTTTGAGTCTCGTTTCACACGTTTACCTTTGCATACATTTTATCAACCCCAAAATTGACTTTATAATTCTCTGTTGATTTTAACTATTTTATTTTTTACGTATAATTCACATTCCAACGCGTGCAACAGACAAAATGAGACATTTTCTGTTTCACACGACTCACCCCTGCACGTTCACCTCGGTGAAACATTTCCGTGCAGACTTTTTGTCCTTATTAGCACAGCGAAATTAACGGGGCCACGTGTTCCCGAAAGTCCGCGGGGCACGGTTGAAAATTTGTTAAGCGCATTACGGGATTAGTTAACAAATTAAACGGAAGATCCTCGCTCGGAATAAGAGCGGCTGAGTATGTTTCTCGGTGAACAGATAATTATGCATCGCGCGGCGTCAAAGCATCTGTAACCTTTCGTTTTTTTTTCAATTGCGCTTCGCGTAACACGCCTAACCCAGTAATTACGGTTCCATAGTTAACAGACAGTTTTTTTCCAGCTGCGGGAAACGCGTTCTCGCAGCGGTTGCATTTAAGAAAGGCACCGTTAACAAGCCACTCGAATTCGTCTGAGAAAAGTTAGTGGATTTGTTCCACCAATTATGCTAGCTTTTCGCGTCGGCCCAGCTTCTTTGTTTCACACGTACGCACGCTTATATTCGGTGTGTGTTGGTGTTTAACAAACATCTATTCGGCACAAGCAACTAGAACAGTTTTTAAGGTAAAAAAGATTCTTATTTTACAATTATTGAATGCAAACGTTTATTCTAATCAATGGAAATCGCTTTGCACAGAAATCGATTTAGTACTGCACACGGTACGGTGATAAAACAGATAAAGAAGTGAATAGAAAAGTAAACTCGCTGAAACTTTTCGATTAAAAGTTTATTGTAACGATTTTCCGGCAAAACAAGGTATTTTATATAAAGATAGTTAAAGAATCAATTTCTCGGAAATAAATTCGATAAGAATCGATATTCAGTTTGCATATACTGCACAAATAACACAGATGACCATAGAATTCGATGGAAATATAATTACACTGCAGTTTGCTTTTCCATTTTATGTTGACTACTATACAGGGATTTTTAAAGTTTGCGAGAGTCGCTGATGGTAAAACGGTGCTCAATTTTTAATTCCCTTTTTCGCTTCAATCAGTGATTAATGGAGTATTGAAACAGATTGGTGAAAATTTCTATGAGGAATTAATCTCACTGAAATTTCATTTTCAATGGTGGTGAAAGGCATTATGTGTCATAATGCCGTTCGATGGTCAATACGGCTTTAATTTTAACTTCATTTAAATGAAAAATCAATTGAATACACTGTAATATTCAAATAATCCCAGCCGTTTTATTTGGAATCACCATTTTGACTGCAAGGTTTTTCTGTACAGTGTAATACAAGCACAGTCTTGATCTAAGAAAATTACCTACCCCCTCCACCGAGGAGAGAACTAATCTCTGCAACTTTCTTCGCACCTACAATCTTGTAATTCCAAAGCGAGGATGTCTTCAGCTTCTTCTTCCAATAGAACGTCTATTTCCTTCAGAAAACGGAGAAAGGAAAGGAGAGAGACGAGAATGGAAAAGACTCAATCCGTTCGCGATCAGGTGGAAAGATCGAGGGTGTTTGAACACTGTTCCCGTAGACTGTCATTCGCTTGTTCTCGCAACGATACCCTGAAATCCGCCAACAAGATCAACCGGGATCCCTTTCCTGTCAATCCGCCATCGGATTTCGTGGTGGAGTCGATCGTTCGATCAGCGGGAACACGCAACACCTATCCAGGTATCGGTTTCGCTCGCGAACAAAGCGGCAGATTACTTTGTTGTATCACGCGAGTGACGCGACACCTACCCTTGTTTCACTCATCTAACCAACCCCTATTCTAAACCTTATATGTAACACAAACCACCTATTCTTTTCCTGTCCGAAGCGTACAACATATGTCAAACAAGTTTCATACTGCCTTACTAAACATCTTAGGTATTAGATGGAAAACTTTGTTCTCCTTCATATTTAAACATTTAATAGTTACAACTTTTGAAAATTATATTTTATCAAGTTAAAAATGTTTTATTTTTCTTACAGACGCAATTGATTAATCTTGAAAATGGTCCAAATTGTGACCGAAACGTCGATTATATAAAATTAGCAAAATTGCTTAGTTAATTTATTATTTTTTGTGTATTTAACGATCGAACCGTAGCGCCGATAGCATTCAACGATTTTTTTATCTTAGGTATTAGATCGTTCGGAATTATGCATTCATAACAAAAATGGATAGGTAAGAAATTCCATTTTCCGTCTTCCTCATTAATTCCATGCAGAATATATCGACTCTAACACTTTGTACGTCGGAACCGTGCACCGAAAAAATGGTAAAATCGCGTTTCGCGGGGAAAGCCCAAGGGACGCGTTTTCGGGGGTGGGAAAAATTTCGCGAGCCATTTTAACGATCGCCGGGAACGGTGTTTTTATTGCGAGGAGCCGGTGGATTTTACTTTTATTATTCACGCGGGGGCGGGAAGTTCAGGTGTCGTTACCACCGGGCGTTAAAAGTTAAAAGGACGGCCAACAGCGTCGCGAGGCGCGAACTTTTCACAATAAATTCGACATCGGTCTTCTGCTAGCAAAAGGCCCGTGAAATTTCATTGGATAGCTCCGCGCCACCGAGGACGATGCCGTTTATTTAAGAGCTCTAATTGTCCAGGCTCATTATCCGCGCAATTGGATCACGAGATATTTTAATCTGTCCGCCGCGCTCCCGTCCATCTTTCCTTATTTTTTCGTTTTTCCTTTTCGTCCCCGTTGCTTGTCTTCTCCCCCCGAACCACGGACCCATTAAATAAGATCCTCTTCGTAGCGAAGATCTGCCAGATAATGCGAAATTAATAGGTCTCGCCGACGAGCAGCATTCCGCGCGCGGCCAATTCAACCGAACTGCTTGCTCCACTCTCCGCGGTTTCAAAGGAACGCTCGTAATGAATCGCCGACGTGCAATCAAACCGTATTACATTGCTGTTTTTCAATGGCGGGCTACTCCGCGATTTTTGGTTCGACGATTTTCCGGTTTATCGGCCGCCCATCGTTTCGGGGAATTTATGTTTCTCCGCGCGGAAAGGGCGAGACATTCCAAAGAGAAATCAATTTTCTTCTACGATAACTTTTGCGAGATTATAAGCACGTGAACATTCGTTTAGTTATTACTAGACTGCGGATCTTTGTGCGAATTAAAATTATTTTACATCCATTCTATACCAAGTATCTACATAATTATTAATTATTTCTATTTAACGAAACTACAAGTTTGAAACCACACTTAAATCGCATCAGTTGCCTAGTGTACTCGCGCACAGTTTATGTTTAATTCCGAGTAAATCTCCTTACAGTGATTCCTGTAAATTCATCCATTCAAGTGGAAACTCGCATAAATGTCTACATTTCAATAATTTGCGACGCGAAAGAACGCAACGGTGTGTTACAAGATCTAAACGAACCGAAAAAATATTTATAAACGTGATTTCGTCTCGCTGGTTACATCGGGTTATTGAGAGCGCAATTTTAAAACATATTTCCTAATTCCCATTAACAGTCGAAGCCCCGTGCAATCGGCTTTGGAGGAGCTTCAAAGCTCGATCAAAGTGGAAGGCTTACCGTTTGCTGCGAAGATACCAAAACAGTGTCGATTATTCATCAAAATTACGGTATCTTTCTCAGGTTCACTGTCTATGAAAATTGGAGGGGATAGGCAATTTTCATAGATCGCGCAGTTCCCGCTTTCTGAGATTATGGCTTGTCGAGCGGCTTTTGCAGAGCCGGCGTTCGCGATGTCGGTCACCGGACCGAACTAGCGTAGTCGACCGATAGCCATAAACGTTTCAAGCGTCGAAACGATCCATCTTGACGACTCGCTCGCAATGCCGGCCGAACGAGCATCCCTGAATTGATAAACGCCGGCCAGTTCCGCTCGTCTATCCGATATATTCGAGCCTCTGCTCCGGCTCTCTATTTCCCCTTATCGACGGGGTCGTTCGGACCTATCTCGTCTAGGAAGCCGCCGAATGGAATTCTCGATCGGATCGCCTGGATCCGTAGATGTTCCGGCGTTCTCCGTTGCGCGATACACCGAGCGTTGCACCGAATCGCAGCGCCCTCCAAACGGGCTTTATTAGGAATTTGATTCAATAATTATCGCCGCGCGCCCGTTCCTCCGCAATTTAAACTGAACTCGAGCGGAATCCGAACACGCGACCGTCCACCAAGAATCGATTATCGACCCGAAAACGCCTCGAGATTCCTCCGAAATCGCTTTAATCGACCGGGCTTCCATTATCCCGCGCGCTTGTCTCGGCAAAGTCACTTCTGATCGGTTTTGTTTCGAACCCGAAAGGCTTGAAAGAATTTAAGAGTATTTATTGGATTCTAGATTACTCGAATATTTAGAATCAAAAAGAATTTTGATGTTGTATACTCGAGAGTGGAAAGCTCGTTGCGACCGCGTCAACCAAATATTTTATCGATGGACCGAAGTCCGAGAGAACCTGTCGAATATTCAAGAATTCTCTTCGATTGGATTTTACATCGCAATTAGCCTGGATTCCCCGCTAATTACCATCGGCTGATGCGATTCGTCCGTCCACGTCGATCGCTCCTCCCTTATTCGTTCGAAATGGACACGTGACGCACCGCGACTCGCATGAATCCTGATTAGACGATCACTGTCAGAACAATCTGCCTATTTGGCTCCGGTCCCTCGCAATTGACTCGGACCGTTTTTTTTTATTTCGCACACGAAACCTCTAATACCGAGTAACGAAAAATTTCGTTCCTCAATTTCACTCGGAAGCAATTAATAAAATAGTTCAGGCAAAGCGAACAAATGGAAGATTCGATTTCATATGAAGTGGATAAATAGAAGAGAGCGATTCACGTGAAATAGGTAAATCGGGGAGCAACGGCGAAGAAAACCAGTGCGAAATTCCGATCAGTCGAAAAAGCGCGGCGAGGATGAATTTTTGCGGCGCAGTATAGCCGTCGAATATTTTCGTTCGATTTTCCCCGGAAAAAAAAGTAAGCGAGCGCCGCGACGAGAAGCGTTCATCGATTCTCGTTACTCAGAAATGCGGCACATTGTTATAGAATATTACCCCGGTCCGATGTTTATTGATATCCAATGAAATTCGTTGTACAGCGTTCGAACGAATATTAACCAATGACCGAGTTATCTCTCTGTTAGCCGGCGTTCAATCAGTGCGTTTCGTAGATCGGGCTAATTACCGCATTTTTGCTCTGGTACTCGCTAGTCCCCGGTACCAACGGCACAACCCACCGGCCAGTTAATTACTCGACCACGACTGCTAACGATCAGTAATTTTCAGCAAAAATAGCGAGTCGCTAACCCGACCGTGGCCGGGCAGCGTTTCCGATCGATTCCGGGAGAGTTTCGAATTCCTGGCGAGCCCCCCGATACGTTTAATCCTCGGATTCCTGGTTCTTTTCGACCGGATAACACGAATTCTGTGCTCGACACTTTCCTCGACCAATAAAACTCCGCGAGACCCCCGCCGTTTTATTTGCCGACACGGAAACTTACCTAATATCGGCGAACTTTTTTTTCGATCGATCATGGATACTCATGGATATACGAACAGTTTGCATTTATTGCTTCGAAGTTCTAAATAGAGGCCAGATGTATTTAATATTACTATTATCACTGTTTATAATAATGCAAGGCTCCCAAAAATGTACTTCACTGTTAGGTTTGATTCCTGAAGTCATCCGAATTAACTTTCTCCTTTACCAGAATCTTCTCCGAGCTTTCGTCTCCGAATTACAGTATATTTTCTATAGACGCGACAGCCTCGGGGAGATTTGGTCGCATCTATCGTATAGGGTAGCTATTTTTTTATCGAAAGCCAAGCCGAACGTAGAGAAGGACAGTTCCTGTTCTTACAAGGAGAGTGCACCAACGACGTCTCACCGATTTAGTTGAGACTCTGTATACTTATAGATCTCGATCTCCCATTTACGTATATATACCATTATAGACGCTAACACTCAATAGTTGTCGAGATATTCATAAACAAAGTTCTTACGTATGCTTTTACGACACGTACCACTGTTGTAATTAAAAATATGTAAGTGCAATATTATTAAATTTATCGTATACCATATTTTCTCTTCCCATATTTACTTTATTTTTTCTGTTTTCAGACACGAGGGGATACTTTCTATTTCATTAATTTCGGCTAATTTATTTATAATTTATTAATACGTTTGTTCTTTAACTTGTTGTTGAATAAATAATATAAATAAATATGAAAAAAAAATTTTCACCAAACGAGAATCGAACCCTAGCCCACCGGGTGGAAGTATACCTACTCTACAACAGCAGATTTAAGCAGTAATGTAAGAACTTTGTTTATGAATATCTCGACAACTATTGAGTGTTAGCGTCTATAATGGTATATATTCGTAAATGGGAGATCGAGATCTATAAGCATACAGAGTCTCAACTAAATCGGTGAGACGTCGTTGGTGCACTCTCCTTGTTAGTAGTGGTGCTCACCGATATACCGAGCTGAGATCAGATTACTAAGTTGAAGGGGATATTCTTGGTCGCATCTATCGTGTAAAAATTATCGCGTCTATAGAAAATACACTGTATTAGCCAAAAACGCGGACGAATCAGAGCGTGGCTTTGATTGTTCCGCGTTTTTCGTGAATAACTCTGTAACCAAATCGCGAAGAATTCTAATGACCTTGGGAATCACTCCTCTCGATGCAGTACATTTTTATGATACCTTTGTACAGCTTCTAATATTGTTCAGAATAGTATCCAGATTGGTTGGAGGACTGCAGGACTCGCTGCAACAGCGTTGCAACGGTTTCGAGGGTGCAGCAGAAGCGCGAGGCTCCTCTCGGTTTTATTTATGGCCGATGGGATGAAGTTGTTTTATTTATTTTTCACGTGTCCGCGATCCGTGGAGGGTCAAAGCGGGCTCGTAGAAGGGAGGCGGGGTTCGCGGGATGCGAACGCAGAGCTGCATCTCGCACAAAAGAGCCGAGGAAACACAGGACAACACACACGGTCGTGTCGTTGCATCGTTTCGCTCTTGTTGCTCGTATCGGTGCCGGTCTATTTTACACGGGCCGCCGATCCGATCGACTTATTGGCTGCGCTCGTACCCGATAAGGATGCGTCCCCCGGTGTTATCAGGGAATTGATGGAATTCGATCCGATTCGACTAGATTCGATTCGACCCGATTCCGAACAAGCGACACACGGGCACAAACATCCGTTCTTTTCTTGTTTACACGCATTATCGGCCCCGCCGTTTTGTTATTGCCCGTTACAACGCAACACCGGGGTGCTTTATTGATTGTTGCTGCAACGATGCACGCCTGATCCGCGGCAACCAGCTAGCTCGCAATCGCCATTGTTGCCCGTGGTTCTGCTCGAGTTATCACCGTTGCCGATGTTTATGCAGATTTTTGCTAATTCCTCGAACCTGCGATCGAACCTGTTTTTTTTTGGCAATTTAATGTTCCGCGTGGTGTAGGAACTGTGTTTGATTCCCGGTCGAATAGTTAATTTCGACAATATATAATTAATATATGTTCTCGGCGCACAGATTCGATCAATGATAAACAATTTTCTACAAAGCAAATTTGCAATGATTAAACTTTACTCGACGTTTTTGGCTGAACTGATTGGCTGAACGTCAATACGCGTCGTTCCAATGTTTTTGTGTTTGCTCTCTCTTAACGGTCTTTGCCACAGTTCAATTTAGACCAGCATGGAACTCAGTCAGTGAATTACACACTTAAAACTTTTCTTTATACATAGCAAGTATGGTTCCTTTGAAATGATTATTGTACAGTCATTGTTCATCTTGTGAAATACTCAGTACTTTATTTTAGTATGCAATGCTCTTGAAGATGATCCAAACCCGGATCGAAACGTCGAGTAAAGTTTAATTAAATTTGTTTTGTTAAAAAATTGTTTATCATTGATTGAATCTCTGCGCCGAGAACATATATTAATTACATATTATAAAAATTTACGATCGAGAAATATTAACTAGTGTAAATTTCGACGTTGTACTTTAATTGTAATGGGAAAAAAGGCAGCTACAGATCGAATTGAGTAATGTCCTCCTTTGTCGAAGTCGGTTAGAAGAGGGTACATAATCAGCATTAACGAGTTCTTCAAGTAACTTGGAAAGATTTAAGGAACCTTATGTGTAACATGATATTTGGTCCCCTCAGGGTTTCAAATTCATTTACCAATAATCCTCTTCCTCTTTCCACTCTCACCATCGCCTTTTCAGCGGGACCTACTGTTTATGGTAGGTTCCGAACCACCTTTTGCCAACAACACGTGAAAAACACCTCGGGCGGGTCACTTTCCGGTTTTTTACCAGACGGTCACCCATCCTTGTGCCGTTCACGTTCCACATTGTTTAACTTCGGTGATCTAACGAGAACCGGTGCTTTCAACGGGACTACGGTTGTTGGCTTAAGGAACCTTATGATATGATTGGAAATATTTCATTCGCGATAAATACAAGGTTTCGTTCGAGAACAGGTATTACATAGGATCGCGAGGAGAGACGTCGCGAAATATAAATACTCCCGGCCAGGCCCGTGCAATTAACTCACCTCATAACACTACGTAACACCCCCGTGGCGTCGATGCTCACCGGCAACAAGAGGCGATTATTGCGTAATTTGCAAGTTAACGGCGTAACGAACCATCTTGATTCCCTGTAAAATCTCCAACGACCTCGTTCTCTCGAACGCGCCTTAATACATGCACACACCGTGTTCAACTTTTATCTTCTCCTCGCCCCCTTGCCTACTATAAAGCGGAATTTGTCGACGGTTGTCTGAAAGAGATTAGCGGTTGTGTAGTTTCGCGAAGTTGTCATTTGTCCTCGATGAAATAATTAATCGGTAAACCGGCACCCTCCCTCTCCGTCTCTCTAGTTGGAACTTTTGGTACCGCGATGAAGTTTCGCGATCAGACGAAGATTACGGGGTGCCGGCAAGTTCGCTGCGTGTATATTAATCGCCGCCGACCGGTGTAATCTTTCAAGTGCTCCTTAACCGGCTCGGAAACCCGTAGAATTACTTAATAATACCGTGGATGATGTTCGCGCTTCGTCGCTCAAGCTAAACCCCTGTTATTCGGAAACGTCTCGATGCTGTCTTCGCGATTTCAATGATACTTCTTCGTGTTGAACAAGTTTTTTCTTCGGGAAATTATCGACCAGATTACACTGCAGAGTTCTACCAATGTTCGACGAACACTGGGAATTAATTCTAGCACCTGCCCTGTCCAGAAATAATCTCACATACGAAACAACGTTGAAGTCGATTCGAATGTCTGTGAAAACGTTGAAAAATTATGTTCGTGACTAGAATCAATACGAGGTTGAAGATTCGAGCTTCCTCTTCAAAACAACATCTTAAAAATTGATGCACGATTTTTTCTGACTGTTTTATGGTACAAATATGGGGAACGAGTTCGATCGTGTATATACTGTGTTAAAAATTCAATAAGATAGTAAAGAAAAATCGTACATCAATTTGTATGGTGTCGTTGCAAAGAGGAAGCTTCAATCTTCAAATTCAGGGTGGTTTCAGTCATGAAAAAAATGTTTGGGTCTCTGTGGAGATTTTTGATTTTTTATAGTTTTTGAAACACAGATGATAAATCTACCAAAAATCGAAGTCAGCCAAAATAAAATCGTACATCAATATTTAAGGTGTCGTTGCAAAGAGGAAGCTTCAATCTTCAAATTCAGGGTGGTTTGAGTCATGAAAAAAATTGTTGAGTCCCTGTGGAGATTTTTGAATTTTTACAGTTTTTGAAACACAGATGACAAACCTACCAAAAATCGAAGTCAGCCAAACTAAAATCGTACATCAATTTTTAAGGTGTCGTTGCAAAGAGGAAGCTTCAATCTTCAAATTCATAGTGGTTTGAGTCATGAAAAAGATTGTTGAGTCTCTGTGGAGATTTTTGAATTTTCACAGTTTTTGAAACACAGATGATAAACCTACCAAAAATCGAAGTCAGCCAAAATAAAATCGTACATCAATTTTTAAGGTGTCGTTGCAAAGAGGAAGCTTCAATCTTCAATTTCATAGTGGTTTGAGTCATGAAAAAAATGTTTCAATGATTCTAAAACCTGGTCAAAGAAGAAACAAGCGCAGATAGAGGTTCCAGTGGAATTTGAACGTGTCGCAGTAAGAGTAGAAATAAAAATTAGAGCGAGATGGATCAAAGTAAACGAAGAAAGGCTGGCAACCACGTCGGTGGCCACTTTGCCCGACACCTTGATAAGCAGGTGACCCGGAGGTTTTTCGGCTCGACCGCAATCCGCTCGAAAGGTGGCGTCTTGTCGCTGGGAAAAGAGGATTGCACTTGTCGGAATAACGGTGGCAAATCGTGGAAATAATAAATAAAGGGAAATTCTGGAAGTGGGCTCGCGCATTGACGCGAAACGCTCGTCCTCTCTCTCCCTCTCTTTCTCTTTCTCTCTCTCTCTCTCATTCTTCTCTGCCTAGCGCGCGGGGACGGTTATATCGCGAGAGAAAATCCGATATCGTGTTTTCGCGAGAGCTGACAGAGAGAGAGCAGCGAACCTTCTCTTGCGTCGCCATTAATCCCCGCTGGTTTCTTTCTACCATTTCCGCTCGGCTATTTATCAAACGGAACGCTTAATCTCGATGTTTACCGCTTTAAATACTCGTCGAAGAGCCGCGCTCGACGGCCGAGCGGATGTACCGGTATAATACAAAGCGGGCGACGCTCGACTTCCGGAAAATTGTTTTCCTCGATGAACCGTCTTCCCTCGTGCTGTAATCTTCTCTCGTGCTTGAGGTCGACCGGCTAATTCCTTGTTAATATTATACTGTTTTAATCGATAAATACTGTTATAATCTACAAGTTTATAGTACAGGGTGTTCCGAAATTGTACTTTCGTGAAAGGGATAATTTCCAAAGTCATTTCAAGTAACTTTCTCCTTTACGAAAATCTTCTCCGCGGCTTCGTTCAGCAGTTATTTTACAAAACAGGGGAATGTTACTTTAACACTAGAACTACCGGACGCGTCAAAATGACTTGGTCCTTTTTTTTAGTAATATTAAAATTATAAATATGTTTTCCGGAGAAACTTTTTTAGTGAACTTCTCTCGATTGAAATGCATATTTAAATCAAACTGGTATGAAATCTGATTAAATGCAATTTTGTCATTATTATAAGGCAATGTATGCCAATCGTGCGTTTAGTGCTCGGTAGTTCTAGTGTTAAATTACCTCAGGAATCTCATCCCTTTCAAAGAAGTACATTTTTAGGAATAGAAAGGATAAAGAAATCGTTTCTCAAAGCCAAAGTCGTACGAACATTGAACTCGAATGTTTGCCCAGGTGTATTGGGCCCAAATACAAATAATACAAAGAATGTGACTATTCAAAGTACTAACAAGGAGAGTGCACCAACGACGTCTCACCGATTTAGTTGAGACTCTGTATGCTTATAGATCTCGATCTCCCATTTACGAATATATACCATTATAGACGCTAACACTCAATAGTTGTCGAGATATTCATAAACAAAGTTCTTACATTACTGCTTAAATCTGCTGTTGTAGAGTAGGTATACTTCCACCCGGTGGGCTAGGGTTCGATTCTCGTTTGGTGAAAATTTTTTTTTCATATTTATTTATATTATTTATTCAACAACAAGTTAAAGAACAAACGTATTAATAAATTATAAATAAATTAGCCGAAATTAATGAAATAGAAAGTATCCCCTCGTGTCTGAAAACAGAAAAAATAAAGTAAATATGGGAAGAGAAAATATGGTATACGATAAATTTAATAATATTGCACTTACATATTTTTAATTACAACAGTGGTACGTGTCGTAAAAGCATACGTAAGAACTTTGTTTATGAATATCTCGACAACTATTGAGTGTTAGCGTCTATAATGGTATATATACGTAAATGGGAGATCGAGATCTATAAGTATACAGAGTCTCAACTAAATCGGTGAGACGTCGTTGGTGCACTCTCCTTGTAAGCTACGTTTTTTGTAATAAACTGCTCAAGAAATAAATTTTAGAATTTGTTTCGAAGGTTATTCGGACGCGACCAGGTTGGTCAGTCTTTGTGCAAAATTGATTGATCCAGATAGTGTTTCAAAGGCAGCATAATCCGTTGCCAAGGATATCATGGCCGCGATTAATACCGTTTTCCGGTATGTAACGCGTCGCGCCTTGTCCTCTCAGAGTGTCCAAGTGGGCTCCCGCCATTATTAAGTCTAGGATTATCTGGTATCTAAGAGCGGCTAGATACCCTATCAATTACTCGGCCACTATCGGCACAAGGGCGTTCTCGAAATCAACGACAGAGCCTACTGCAATGTCATCTACGCGTACCTTGAAAGGAAACACGGATTATATCCTATGGATAGCAGCATAACCGGTCGACGACGACCACGGCGACGCTGATCCATGTCAGTAGATTATCTACAAAGAGAATGATAGCTTTGAATACGATCGCCATTGCAAACCAGCAACAAAAACGTCTCTCTGCAACGCAGGAATTATCTTTGACAATTGGGAGGAACAAAAGCGGAATGGATTGACAAACTTTATTTAGAAAAAAGGACAATCCAACATTTCAACCCTTTGCTCTTGGAGAAAATTAAACATTAGTACGACCTAGAATTTTATAAAGATAATACTTCATAGACAAATGTTTAGTAAACAATATTTTAGAAAATGGTACATCAGAGTGACCACTCGAGTGCTAAGGGTTGAATTCTCCCCGCTCGTTTTTGTCATAAATACAGGCAATCCGCGGAGTAATCGTATTACAGCGTCACGTCGAATCACTTCTGACTGGTGAAAAATTGTTTTCATCGGTCCCACCTTTTCGCAGGTGATAATATTAATTAATTCGTGATCGAATTCGGTCGGTCGCGTAATACATGTTTTCACAATTGATAATTTCCAGCGGTACAGATATATAAATACCTTTTATACGGGATCATCATCGATTGCGTGCAACATAGCATTTAACATGGGTGTTAATCGGGTTAGGTGTTGTAACGGCGCTGTGTACTGTCGTGTCTCGTTCATACGAGGCTCGTAACGCACCAAAATTATGAGGTACAATGTGTGCCAAAAGTTGCGTTTCACAGCCTACGTGAAATGCAGTGAAATGCAATGAAAAAATATACAGGGTGTTTTATCTGAAGCGAACTGTTGCGCAGATTCGCGAAGAGTACATCACTATCAGCCGACAAAGGGCCTGAACGCACTGGTCCACGCGTTTAGGTGTCTAGTGACTCGTCATCTCCGTCTTGCCTAGTCGACGGAGATTACAGTTGCTAGTTTCTCTGGCATTGTCACGAACAAGCCAATCCTCGGCGAAGGATCCTATCGTCTCGAACCTTGCCCTATGTCCTCGAGCCTAACTTCCTAAATACTTCTCGAAAGGTCGTCGCGGCAATCTCCAAGTTCCAAGAGTCCCCGAGATTAGGCGATCCCGGGGTCTAGACGAGGAATACTCGTCAAAGGGGCAAACCTACCCTCTCTCTCTCTCTATCTCTCTCTCTCTCTTTCTCTCTCACTTTCTCTGTAAATAGGGGAAAGGGTCCCCGAAGAAAATTGAACGTAAATCTACGTCGCGTTCCCTGAATCGATTCCCACGGATTAGAGGAGTTCCGCTCCGAGGAAAAACATTTCACGGACTCGCCATTCATCGCGGCAACGAATCGCAGAGACTTCCCGAACACTCCACGTCCGGCAGAACTTGTTGGTTCCTTTCCAAACTGGAAACTAATTCTGCCGTTTATCGAGCATGAATCGATCTCTGCACTAACCATCCCGAAATCTCACGAATTTCGTGATCGAGAGACGAGCCCCGTTCGCTCGCTAATTTCAATGCTGAATAAATTTGGTGAAGTTCTCGAAGAGAAGTTCCACTTCTTCGGACGGCACGTTAGGGTAATAGGTTTACCGAACATTCAGTATTTCAGAACGATTGTTGGGTTCGATGGCTTTCGATTTTACAAGTAATGCTAAAAGGTGTTCCATTTGGAAAATAATGTAATGGCACCCGCTTCGACGACGCCGTCGCATCAAGAAAAATGAAATCCGAGGATAATGGACGCGTTTCCAACTCACCCTGTTCCTCCATCATTCTTTAATACTTTTAAGCGTGCGAGAAATGTGTGCTCTGTGTGTACACACTTGCGTTACAGAGTGGTGAATAATCGAGGCGAGTGCCAACGAGGTTTTCCGAGGGAATATAACTAAATACGCTGGAATATAATGCAATATATTACAATATAAAATAAATGTGTTCGAGTGCAATAAAAAACATTAGAATATAATACAATATTCTTTAATATTCCAGAATATAAAACAATATTAGACTGCGGATCTTTAGCACGATTTTTATTTATTCCAGAACTACGAACAACTACTACCACTGAAAATAAGATTCTACACGATTCCACGTTCTGAATATTTGCCTACCAATATTATAATGTATATCGTAATGTAAAGTATTCTCTTTGGTTGGAGAATTATTTCCACGATGATCGCAGAGTTTGGACACGTGAAATCTGATTCCGGTGCATCGTGGGAAATTCCGAGCCCTTAAGGGTTGCAGTCGGAACGGCTGCAGTCGATCTTCTTTGAGGAGAGATTTCGGACCGTCTGCTTTGCAATTTAGAGTCTTGGCGATTTTCATACGGCTGCCTCTGGTAATCCTAAGCGACGGGAAAGGCTTTGAGCCGTCGGCCGACGCTCAAAGAAACGTTTCCACCCGTCGGAACATGCGGAAAGACGCCCCCGCAACGATGACAGACACCACTCTCTCTCCCTCTCTCTCCATTTCTCTGTCTCTGTGTCTGCCGTCTCCGCGTGTATATGCATATGCAAATTATTTCGCATCCGAGCCGATGCTCAGCTCGAGTGTTACCCGGCAAACACTTCTCTTCGCCTGTCATCTTTCGACCAACGTTTCTTTTTTATTCCTCCTTGCCAACTGTTTCTTTCGGCTGCGTTAATTGGACATCCCGGAATTGCCGAGGGAAATATTTTCTTATTTAATTTACTCTCCAACGACGTCTGCTCATGATGAGATTCTTTCTCCCACTCGCAGTTTCCGTGTAGTATTGTTTAATTATTTCAGTTTATCCCACTATCGATCGTTTCGGGGGTTGTGGACTATTTAAGAGCACCCTCGGCTTTGTGGTTTAACTTGAGGTACGATTTTAGAAAAATGTTTATTTTCTACTGCGGACATTTAGATATTTTTAAAGGCAATGATAACACAACTGTAATTTTAACAAGTTTTAAGATATTATTTTGATCTTCCTAATTGTCTGATAATCGAATTTGTAACATTAGTTTAACAGAGAACCGGAGCAGATTAGATAAACGTACGAGCAAGCAGCAAACGGAGGAAGGAAACGATAGTAAACTGAAAAATCGCGTAGCAATAATTTTCCCGAACGGAAAAACTACGGCGAAATGCCGTGACAGGGGAACTGGAACGACGGTAACTTTGACGAAGCAATCAGCATCGCGGTCAGCGAGGGAAATTCAAATACGGGGATGGTATATTCGTCCGGGCGCCATAAAAATGTACATTTCAATCTTACGTGGGAAAACAAAACGACACCGTGGCCTGAGCCCGAGGAAAATTAACTGGTCTGTGGCGGGTTTGGAAAAAGTCGCCACAGCATGGCGCGGCTAGAGAACGAGAGAGAGAGGGAGGGAGAGTAAAACGGGTGAGGCGACCCGGACGTTTGAAAAATACCCCGGGTACAGCGTCCAGCTTTCGAAACTACCAATCACGATCAACGGGGAACGCTCCGGTCGCCGCAGGGGCGAACAAAACCGACCGCATCTACTTTTTTCCAGCCGTCAATTCGAACGGCAGCCGATTATCGGCTTTCCAAAGAAGAATGAAACGGTCCGCCGGCTAATTTTGTTAGTTTACTTCGGGGACGATCGATGCCGCGATTTTCTTACCGATATATTCACCCCATCGAACCTACCTCGTTTCATCGACATCGCAAAACATCGATATTTCTTGTTCGTAACAAATTCAAACGACCCTGCTGACTTAAACAAATGTTTCCCCGAATTTTTCGCAATGCGATCTTACAGAAGGCACTGCCCCCTTTACAGTAACGTCTCACAAGTTGATCTACGATTTTTTTTTCACGGTTTTATAGCAATTCAAATGAAAACTGTGCTACTAGCATTAGTACCACTGTTAAAATGGCGGAAAAAAATCGTAGATCAATGTTTTAGATGTCATTGTAGAGGGAAAACTTTGCTTTACAAAATCGTATTGGTCCAAATGAGGAATACAATTTTTTCAACTTCGTACAGACGTTAGAAGTCGAATTTCGGAGAAGAGAAAACAATGTTTTATAAAAAAGAATATCCTAAAAACACTAAGGGCTTTTTTGAAAAATGGATCGAAGGGCGTGAAAGCAGTGGGCATGAAACACTTCGCCCTTTAACCCTTAGCACTTGAGTGGCGCCTCTGAGGTGCCACTAAAAAATTACTGTACTATTATTTAAATAATTGTTTACACTATCAGATATGTCGGTATCTAACCAATTACTACGCATTTAAGTATTGTATGAGGTATTATATCAATTTCATATTTATCAAATTTAAAAAGAATCATAGAGAATGGAAATATTGTAGGTTACCCCTAACTATTCTTTGAAATATAATGTAAATGTTAACCCTTTGCACTCGGCTGTTCCCTCTGAGGCACCACTAAAAATTGCTGTACCATTCTTCAAAATATTGTTTAAATTATTAAATATATTGGTATCTAATCAATTACTAAACATTTAGGTATTTACTGTCTAAGGTAATGTACCAATTTCATATTCATAAAATTGCAAAAATCATAAGGTATGGAAATATTCTAGATCGGAAGAAACTAAAATAGCTCCGAGTGCAAAAGGTTAAAATGAGCTTGGTTGATACCTCATATGTTTTTTTTTTCTACAAACTTACGCAAGCTCGAAGATCAGCTTTAATTTTACGGAGTGGCGTGTGTTCGCGTTGCGCCGTGAAATATTTGTTGCGGCAGGGAAAAGCATATTCGCGCTTTGTCAGATCCGTTCGAGGACAAAAGCGTATATCTGCACGTGGGACCGGTGTGCACGGCGAGCACCGAGCCCGGAGCATTCTGGGTCGATGGCCGCCGGTTAATTTCCGGTCAGCCCGGCAATTGACCCGAATTTCGCGGAAAACAGTGGCGCGAAAAATGTAACTGCCGCGTGAAGTGTCCGCGATAAGCGGCCGCCCGCCGTTCGTTGCCTCGATTCTTCCCGGAAATTAGGCCGCGGCCGGGAAATTATGGAAAGCCGATTAGTTTCATAAATATCGGCCCGATGGCCGCCGGACCACCGCCATTTTCGGCAATGGCGAGCCTCTACTTCGCCCCTCCCTGCCTTGAAAAATTAACTACATCGCCGAAGAAGCCGACTACCGAGCCAATTAACGCTTCCCAACTCGGAACTATTTTAACTCGAAAGGTAAACGTTTCTTCCGGCCTAGAATAACTCCATTTTACATGATTTGTACCGTTGCATGAATATGAAATTGATATAACACCTCATACATAAATATTTAGCAATTGAAAGTTGTACTATGTTCAAAATATTAAACATATTAGAAAAGAAAATATTTCTTTTGATCTACAAGACATATGAAATTAAAAACCATTCGTACTGTAATCTCCCTATTTTTCTCATATTCTGCAAAGATTCAGCTTTCATTAAAAAAAAAAAATTCATCGCTCTACCTCATTTCTATCGAAAGTTATTCCTTTTTGAATCGAGTTAGGTCGAGTTTCCCCACTGTGCGGCGTCATAATTTCAGTAATACTGAAATGACAAATATAAAATCAGTTAGTTGTACAGCAGTGGTGAATTTAGTGTTAGAAATTGCTGTTGACCAACAGATAAAATATTCATGATTCTCCTAAAGATTGAATTGAACAAAGCCCTACTTTTCAAAACAAATGTTCTCCAAACGCAAGAAAATTCCTGCATTACAATAATTTTCTATTTATTCGACCCGCGGTATTAAATCGATCCAGAACGAATTACACCGAATTCCACGGACCGAAAATCGGATGAGAATTTATTTCCAGCAGCATCGCAACGAAAGTCATGCGAATCTCAACAAATTCGCCGATGCAGATTTAATAAGCGATTAAAGATGAGCGGCTTTGAAGATATTCGCATCGTTAAAAAATATAATTGAATGCAGCAGGAAGCGAACAGCCAGCCGTAGGATATACTCTCCAGTGTAGGATAATTACACACATTCGAATAATTTAATGAGAGAGAGAGAGAGAGATATATACGTACAGTCCCTGGATTAACCGTCTACCCTTAAAGCTGATAAATCCGTACCTCTGAACGGAAAGCAATACTTGCACCGGTCTGGCTGGATTTCCACGGCAATATCGGTTACCCATGCGCTCGACCATTTTCATATTTATTGCCCATTACGCTTCCATTAGGGGTTGCTAATTTTCGTTAATTATTTTCGGCCCGCGGCGAGAAACAATCGAGGCGACGCGGCTTCCCGCCGCGAGCGGGCGCGTAAAACGCTACAAAACTGCCGGAGAAATTATCGCCGGATAATTGAAACGGAAAGCAACCAAGTGGTTCGAGAAAAATATAGAATGTCCATCCGAGCATTAAACAAATTTCGGAATAATCTCGATCGCTCGTAATTAGGTGTCACCGCGTTTACCATTTATCTCGGGTTGAAGTCCGCTGATAGAAAAACGATTCTACGAAGTTGAAACATTTTTCCCCATGTTCTTTTCAATTCTATCGTATAAAGTGACGTCTACCCTTTGCAAGAACTCTTAAAAAATTGAGCTGCAATTTTTTACCACGGTTTTATGGCGACGGTACACTTTTCACTTAGTCCGCTGATAGAAAAACGATTCTACGAAGTTGAAACATTTTTCCCCATGTTCTTTTCAATTCTATCGTATAAAGTGACGTCTACCCTTTACAAGAACTCTTAAAAAATTGAGCTGCAATTTTTTACCACGGTTTTATGGCGACGGTACACTTTTCACTTAAATTGGAATAAAACCGTGAAAACAAATCGCGGATCAATCTTTTAAATGTCATTTTAAAGGGGAATCTTCCCTCTGTACGTCCAAATCGAAATGAATCCGAGAAGAAATTTCTTAAACCGCACGGAGTCGATTGAATTCGTCAAATATCGAAATAAGAAAAGCTAATCCTACGTTTCTCGGGAAACGACAATCGTGTGAGATCGGAACAGATTCAATCACGTTCTACTTCGAAAGGAGTACATGCCAGTAAAATTTCATAATACCGGCACGTTCAGTGTTAGATCGACATTTCCCCGTAACTGGGAGAACGAATATCGAATCCTGGAGAACAGCGAATCGTCCGACAAAATGGTAAATACAGCTACCCCGACCGAATAAAGAGGACAATAAAAAAAAGAAAGGGAGAAGTAAGTCCGGGGGGGTAGATATTAGAGTTTCTACGTTGGTGGATCGTTCAGGGTAGAAATGGTACAGCTGGGTGGATGGCCGTTCGGCCGATTATTGCGTTCCGATAGACGACGACGGAGGGGATCGGCGCGAATGGCACCGGAGACGGATAATGCGTCGAACGATCCTTTCGCCATTACAGTCGGCCATTATCGGTGCACCTCGGTGCATCATCGGCGTCGTAGCATCCCGGGGACCGTGTCAGACCCCTGAAGCCTGTCGGTATATAACTCAAGCGACGCTGGATACTCCTTTCGCAACCGACTGCCGATGATAACGGGGTCCTGGCAATAAACACGGATTTCAACTCTGTTGCGAGACGAACCCCTGAGAGTCTAGCTACCTCGAGTCACCTTCGATACGATACACTCTTGTACCGAATCCGAGACCGTTGCTGAATCCTTCTTCGCGTCTTCGTCAAATGTTGTATCATCACTGGACTCGAGAATTTTATTCTGGTTTAATTGAGACAAGTTGGTCGACTCTTGATTAGAGTAGATTCTTGCCTGGGACGATTCTACAGACTCTTCTGAATACAACAGTCTATTTGTTTGTTTCTCTCTTCCTTCAATGGCATTTCTCCGGCGCCGTAACATTAACTATTTAAAACAGCGTCTGGAGCACTTCTGTAACTCAATCTTCTCCCACTAGTCTTTACTACCCTATCACAATTTTCACATCCCTTAAAAAGTATCTTTCCGTTCTAGTTTCCAGTCTCCAGCCAGTTCTCGCATAAGCCACAACGTTGTACTACGTTCCTAGCTTAAATATAAGTTAGTGTTACCACAACACTGTGTACCGTCATTTACCATTCATCGAAACACCTCACTCTTTACTAATCACCTAGCACGGTTTTAAGTAAACAAGCCAGGAGTGGAAGATGCGAGTAAAGTCATTTCACGTGCACAAAATCCAGTTTATTAATACAGTAGAAGAGAAAAATTGAATAAATCTGCGAAAGTATTCAGCGACGAGGAAACAACCTTGGAGGGTATTGTTCCGAACGCAAATCTCCAGAACGCCAAGAGAGAAATTTCGCTAAAATGCGCAAGGACCGGAAGTCGTTTAGACCGATGCCAATCGACTTCCTGTCGATCTTATTTTCGAGTTCGCGGACTAATGCCGTCGCGGCGCCTCGATGTAATTAAAGTCGAGTCTCGTGAGCGTGCAGGCGCGTATCGGTGTGTGCGGGAGAGAGAGCGAGAGAGAAAGAGAGAGAGAGAGAGAGAGAGAGAGAGAGAGAGAGAGAGACATCGATCGAGCTCTCGAAGGGACGGTTCTCGTTCGGCTGGTGCCAGGACTTCCAGTGAAACTTTAAGCTCTACTTATACCGTCAATCACCCAATCAAGCGCCAGGATTCCGAAGTTAAATCCTACTTAAATTTTAAGTAAGAGGGCTCAACAACGGCTTCTCGCGAGAGAATATACGCTTCTCGCGAATATCGAACGGCGAGCCGATAATCGCCCTACCAAAATGCCATTCTTCTTTCTACCTCCCACTTCTTCTACTTCGACCCCTTTCTCTATCGGAGGCCCTTCTACCACCCTCTCTCTCTCTCTCTCTCTCACGATCGACCCATCGAACCTCCTCTATTTAAAACGTGTTCGCGATGCTGCTGACCGACATCGACTGTCTTCCGTGGCGAGAATACTTTAAGTCGATCGGAGACCTTCGATTTCTCCTCCTTTTCTCCTTTCAATTTTTTTCCCTTCATCGCCTCCGATCCGAACTTCTCGTTCCAATTAGCTGGATTTAAATTCCAATTAGCTGCTCCGCCACCTCTCATCTTCTAATTTGCGCCGCTTGTATCGGACACGTTCTTTCAGATACAGACACCACAATTATTTCGAGATCGTTAATAGTTCATGCAAAATAAACGAAGCAACATCGTGTTGCTCCCTTCGCTCTCCGAGATACTTTCGTTTCAAGAGCAAATTTTTTCGTCGACCTCGGGTATTTCCATTTTATGTATATGAAACTGATCCGACTTAAAATATTGAAATATATTATTAATTATAAATTTAATATCGTGAATAATATTTTGAGTAACAATCTAACAGTTTTTTGTGACACCATTCGAGTGCAAAGGGTGAACATTTGCGTAATTTTCCAGTATTTTTCACCAATTTATTTTTTCAATTTTTCGTCTCGCTTCATTCTGGACCAATTTTGGAATTCCACTTTATAAACTGTAATGTTTCATAAAATTATTTCAGGATAGTTAACGATGAAAACTCGAATTCCAAAGGGAAAATTCGAATACAAATAGCGGCACGCGCGCGAATATCCTGCCCCCCCCCCCCCCAACCCGTTGTTTTCGATCATTCCTCCTGGCATAGTGATTCCCTTCCCCTTCTCCCTCTCTCTCTCTCTCTCTCTCTCTCTCTTGCCGGAAGCTAGTATTCCACATTCTTCTACGGGACGGTTTCGAACACGGCTCCCGCTCGATATCGTCCGTTACAGCGAACTGCACCGATAATGATGCACCTCGTGCAGCTCCCGTGCAACGGCACGAGAAAGGATCGCTGGTCGTATTATCTAGTTCGCACAGTCTCGCGGATTCCCGTGCATACAGTACGGAATGTAATAAGAGACCGTTGCCTCTGCGCACACGAAATTTACGTCGTCGAACCCGCAACCTGCGAATTGAAAATTTTCTTCGATTGTGCATATCTTACAAGAATTACTCTGTTTGAGGTAAAGCATATTTTTATTTTGTTCAACACATTTTCATTCTGTTTGAGAAACATTAAAATGCAGTTTAATATCTGTTCCTTGGGGAACCACAAAAATTTCATATCGCAACCCTTCATCAGAGTCGGGAGCAACGAAGCCACGCCCACTAGGTATACTCTGACGAGCGTCAGCAAACTAAAGTCTTTCTTGAAGTCACTATCAAAATGTACAGACTGCTAGTACTTTTTAAATCATTCTAAGCTAACCAACAATAAAAATTGCTCTATAGAACGCTGTCCTCGTCCCATCAAACCCAAAAGCAACGAAGCCACGCCCACTAGGATTACGTTAAACAGAGACATAAACGAAAACAGTCTTTTATCACGGGTTTATCAAAATTTAAAGACAGAACATGTTACAAATCACTCATCGCTCCATCAAACCCAAGGGCAACAAAGCCACGCCCACTCAAAGCCACATCCGACTCCCCCAACGATCACTGCAATTACTAAAATTCTTCGCCACCGACCATAGACGCGTTTCCGTCATAATGAATGGTAACGAATGAACCAGCAGCCCTTTGCCTCCGGGATCCGCTCAATTGTCAGTGTTCGTCGAACCCGAAACGCATGCTCTCCGACGCGTCACGCGTCGAACGCGACTATTGTATCGACAGTCGTTCGCCCCGAACATTCTTTTGTTCCCAGTCGACAAGCGTCCAACCATACGTAGATACGTGTATCGAAGAGCACAGAATTTGATCGCGCCGGTGTGTTTCTGCACGGGTACTTTGTTTCGCCGTGCCCGATTCTTCACGTTCGAGCGATATTCAATTGTCGCGCGACTGGCGCTCACGCGAATTAATCGTCCCCAGCGTCGGGGCCGCTTTTCATCGCGGGTTTGATCGAGATAAGTCATTGCTAATTTACCGACTGTCGCGCGCCTTTTGTTCCAGTCTGTCATGCAGCATCTTTTGATAACCGGACCACTTATCTATCCTTTTTATTAAACTCTCCCATTATTCGCGATGATAAATGGCGCCCTCTTCCATTTACTCTCGTCTGTTCAATTCTTCTTGGTACGAAAATTTTCTTTTCGAGTCTCTATTTTGAGTAAACTTGTCGAAACGTCACTTCCTCACTGAATTTGATGATATTCTGAACAACTTTTTCCTATACAAATAATAGACGGTCTCTTTTAGTTTTTAGATATTTACAAAAAACTGTTAGTTTGATTATAGCGAATTTTTTCTTAAACGAATTTAGGTTAAGCCTGAAATTTGTCCAGTTTCTATTAATTTATAATGGAGAATATTATGTGATAAAAAGTACAGTTATATTTTTTATATTAAACCTAACCCAGAGGTAACTCAAACTTAAAAAATATTTTTACGAATATCTAAAAAGAGACCGCCTATAACATATATAGCAAATAGTTATTTATTACAGAATCATGACCTTGACAGCAGATTTCAAATTCATCAAAATCCGAGAGGAAGTAACACGTCGACAAGTTTACCCAATTTTGTACTTTCATTTCGCATTAGATTTTTTTGTTGGTTCTACAGTGGTTTTTAAAATGCGACTTTTTTATTAATGGATCAGGTTGATGTTGTTACTATTAGGGATTACTTCGGAGATTCGATTTCTGCTGGAAAATCTGTTCCACACCGTCCGACAAAGGCTCGTGCCTTCCACGCGACGCGACGGACGCCTCATTACTACGGGTTAATTTCCAGCGAATTAAGTCGTCGAAAGGGGAATCCACACGGGCCCCAGGGATCTCTCGCCTTTCCATTATTCCGAAAACTTTGCTCCGAGCGTACAACCCCTCGACGAGTCCTCCCCCTTCTCCCCGCGATGGGGTGGCAACCGTCTAAATGTCTCGTTACAGAGAAATCCTGGCGTGTTTCTACGTTCCCGAGACTCGAGAGCTTTCGGTCGACTCGTGTCCCTGTGTTTCGAGGGCTTCGTTACCAGAGAAAATATACTATCGCCCCCCCAAAAATCATTATCTACCCTTCTGTGCTCCCCCTAGATGCAGGCTTCGAGACTGATCCTTGTTGCGAGGTGTTCTGCGTGAGGATCCTTCAGGCAGAAACCTTTGAAAAAGATCATTGCGCGTGTCGGAACACCTAAGCGTATGCTGTTTGCTTTGCTGACGTTGTTTAAAATATTCTCAGTGGGCGTGGCATCTCGTGACGATATTCTACAAGACAGTCTGATCGTATACTTGATTTAGTACAACTTAAAAGGGAACGACACAATTTTACAATCCTCGCAAAATCTTGATAAAAGATAATTTAGCACAAGTCTTTCTTTAAATTTGCCTGGGTGGGCGTGGCCTCGTTGCTCTTAACTTTGTCAGCCGAACAGTATCTTATAGGACAATCTGATTTAGCACGACCTAAAATCAAGGAAACATTTTTGTGATCCTCGCAAAGTGTCAGTAAATAATTTACCTAGTTTTCTTTCTTCAAATTCTCCCGGATGGGCGTGGCTTGGTTGCTTTCGAGATTGACAGAGCCAGAATAACGTCCGATACGTATTACAGAAATAAAATATAACAAACAGACTCCACTTCTACGAAATCTAACATTTTTTCCATCCCCCAAATGTCTCTTACACCCCTAGTAGCAGGTCCGCAGTGCAGGCCGGAGCAAATAAGAGGCAATAAGACAGAACGGGAGGAAAAAGTGAAACGAATTCGCTAAACAGACTACAGCAGCAGCGGAACAGACAGGCCGGGTGGCGTGTCGCGTAGCACACCGGCTCACAATGCGTCAAATTGCATCTGCCTTTGTACAGTCGTCACGCGCGTTGCGCCTCGCTTCGATTGTTCGATACAGGAAGCAAACTGCGTTACCGTCACCTGCCGCCATCTCTTCCGGCCAATTTTCTAACGTTTTTTACGCATCGCGTGATTAACAGGGCCTGTGCGAGAGCCGGCCCGACAGCCGGTTCCGCAGACACGGGAAATACCGGCGCACGCTCCACACAATTCGAATATACATTTCAGCCTGAAAATAAATTCGGGAAATAAATGTTTGAACTGCTTCGACGGCTGTTGGATCATCGTCCGATGAAACTGTTTCACTGTTTTGCTTTTTTCTCCACAGACACACACACCACCGGCCACCAACCCCCAAGCGTTTATTTGCTTATGCCGAGAAAATTGCGGCCAACGCTTTCAGCGTCGCTCGACCGAGAAACTTCGTTCGTTTGCGAGAAAATTCCTTCACTAAAACACGCGTTCGAAGTGTGCAAGGAAAATACCCGAAACAGTTTAATAATTCACAAATTGGTTTGTTAACGACGCAACAAGGAATCAGCAACAACGTCGACATTTTCACCGTTCATTCTTCCACGGTTATTCTCGGGCAAACTGTTCTTCCTCGCCTAACAGAATCGAAAGGATCCGTATCTCGGAGCGACACGCCGCACCAGGGCCTAGCGACAAGCTGCGAGGCGTTCATGCGAGAATGTCCCGATTTGTAGACAGGGTCCAGAGAACGGCGCGCGGTGCGACGTGAACCGGGGAACGTTCGCGACGATATTTCATCGGTGTCCGGTGACAAAAAAAACCCGCCGGTGTAAATATCTATTGTCGTCCAGCGAGCAGAGGCACTTCTCGGCCGTTTCTTTCGCATGTAAATGGACCGGGGACGCATATAAATTGCGTTGTTAAACACGCGCGGCTTGCGATTACGCTGCTACACTTTCCTCGCCCGGCTCAAGGTAAGAATTCCTCGCGGCCCCTTTGTTGGTCTCGTTACTGTCTCGTGCCCGGGGATATTTTCACGTCGATCAACGAAAAGTCGCCCATTCTTCCATACTTTTTCTTTTTTGTCCGTTGCTTTCTGATGCTCTATGTTGCTTTCTGATGTTCTGCGTTGCTCTATATTGCTCTATCTATTTTTCTATTTTGCTATATCTTGCTCTCTATTGTTCTTCATTGCTCCCTGTACCTATCTTTTCCTGTTTCCCTTTCATATCTTGCTGTATTTTGCTCTATCTCGCTCTCTATTATTCTTCATTGCTCCCTGTACCTATCTCTTCCTGTTTCCTTCCGTATTTATCCTTTTCTCAACCATTCTGTTTCTCTCTGTATCCCATTCTCTGTTGCTCTATGTTGCTTTTTGTTGTCCTGCGTTGCTCTATATCGCTCTATCTTTTTCCTATGTTGCTCTATATTGCTCTATCTTGCTCTCTATTATTCTTCATTGCTCCCTGTACCTATCTTTTCATGATTCCCTCTCATATCTTGCTGTATTTTGCTCTATCTCGCTCTCTATTGTTCTTCATTGCTCCCTGTACCTATCTCTTCCTGTTTCCTTCTGTATCTATCCTTTCTCAACCATTCTGTTTCTTTCTGTATCCCATTCTCTGTTGCTCTATGTTGCTTTCTAATGTTCTGCGTTGCTCTATATTGCTCTATCTTTTTTCTATTTTGCTCTATATTGCTCTATCTTGCTTTCTATTATTCTTCGTTGCTCCCTGTACCTATCTTTTCCTGTTTCCCTTTCATATCTTGCTGTATTTTGCTCTATTTCGCTCTCTATTATTCTTCATTGCTCCCTGTACCTATCTCTTCCTGTTTCCTTCCGTATTTATCCTTTTCTCAACCATTCTGTTTCTCTCTGTATCCCATTCTCTGTTGCTCTATGTTGCTTTTTTTTTGTTGTCCTGCGTTGCTCTATATTGCTCTATCTTTTTCCTATGTTGCTCTATATTGCTCTATCTTGCTTTCTATTATTCTTCGTTGCTCCCTGTACCTATCTTTTCCTGTTTCCCTCTCATATCTTGCTGTATTTTGCTCTATCTCGCTCTCTATTGTTCTTCATTGCTCCCTGTACCTATCTCTTCCTGTTTCCTTCAGTATCTATCCTTTTCTCAACCATTCTGTCTCTCTGTATCCCATTCTCTGTTGCTCTATGTTGCTTTCTAATGTTCTTCGTTGCTCTATATTGCTCTATCTTTTTTCTATTTTGCTCCATTTTTGCTCTATATTGCTCTATCTCGCTCTCTATTATTCTTCGTTGCTCCCTGTACCTATCTTTCCCTGTTTCCATCCGTTTCTATCCTTTTCTCAACCATTCTGTTTCCATCTGTATCCCTTTCTCTGTTGCCCTCAGTTTCAGTCTCTACCTCTTTCTCTCTCTCTCGTTCCTCTCTTCCTTTCCCGATGTATCGCCGCAGTACGTGCGCAGTATAAGTTAGCGTATCGTTGTTCGTTCCGAAGCGCCCGACCACCCACGTAAACTTTATTCCCGTGCAAACAATCTTTTCACAGTTTTCAAAGTACCGGCAAATAACTACGTCGACCGCAAAGGGAATCCGAGTTATTGCAATTCGAAAGCGAGTCTCACCGGTTCGAAAAACAGTTCGCGAAACCTCTCGATTTCTATCTCTCTTCGAGGAGATACTCTTTGATCGGGAACCAGCAGTATTCCTGCTCTTTTTCCCTCGGACGGAATCCGTTTCTTCTTTTCTAATTATTTTTGTTTCGACGGAGAATCGTTACCGTTCGAGATTACACACTTCTGCGGTGACGTCATTTTATACGTCGAGGTTCTTTGGATCTTCGCTTCGAGTTTTTCGTATTTTTCGATTTTAACCCTTCACTGACAGATTTTTTTAAATCGGATGAAAAAATTGAAAGATGGTCAATGTTTTTATTTTATTTAAGGGAAAGATATATAAAAAAATGAAGACAACATTTTCAGAAAAATAAACATAGTAAGAAAATACATTCTTAGTTTATTATATACCAGATTCGTTAACTGTATCAGATATGATACACTATGCTGCGAAGGGTTGAATGTACGTCCATAGTTTAATGATAAAGTTTTCTTGTATCTTATTCACCTGTGCATAAGAATTAGTTGTTGTAATCATTTATGGAGTGAGTTAATTGTTAATGTACGATGGAATAATACTGTTTTATCGGAATTCTTTAAAGGTCGACAACCCCTCGTTTATTTACCCTAGCTCAGCCTAGGGTCATTCTTTTCTCTTTTCCTTCCTCTTTTTGGAAGTTCCGAGACACCGAAACTTCGCAGACTAGAGGATACCGGTTCGAAAGGGACGCACACAGTCCCGGACAGTTTATCCGATTCTCGATTATCGGCGCTCATGAGAGGGGTGGGCTGCATCCCTGCAATGGGGCGCATTCTTCTCGGATGACCTTTTCATTTTAGTCGAGCGAGAGGCTTCGCCTGTTACCAACTTCGACCAGAACTTCTTTTGAACCGTTCCGAACGAGGCTGCACCTTTTCGATTCGAGGGACAGTTCGGTCCACAGTCGAGAATTGAGTCGTTTGGAAACAAGAATGCACCGTGCAGCAAGTGCACGGAATGGGGAGGATTGCATCGATATTGAACAGCTTTTATTTCAAACGAAGAACGAGGGAATTCAACACGTTAGATTTGAATTGAATCTGCGAAGATCGTTTCGAAAATTCAGGTACATCATTTCAGTTTGACCGAGCAGAGTTAATATTCGGCGTAGAAATGCTTAATACTTCGACCACGACGATTAATATACAATTTAGTGCTAAATATGGGGGTCGTCCATTAATTACTCAAGTTAATTTTCGAGGGAAATTGTTGGAAACTGTTGGAAATTATCAATTTAAGCACCCACCCACATACACAATGATTATATTAGAAATTCTAATATAGATTTCAAATTTTCTGAAACAATTGCTACAATTAGATATTAAAAAGCAAATTTTTCTCCTAATAATTGACAGAAACTTTCTGCTACTATTTTATTTGCTGAGTTATCACTCGCATCGCAGATTCAGAGTATAAAATATAAATCGAATACCGAATGCTCAAAGCCAGCGTCGAATACAATCTATCGTATTTTAAATACCATAAATTTAAAATTCCTGCAGCTTTCTACTGTATCATTTTTAAGCTATCACTTTGATAACACATACAAAACGTGCGCAAAAATTCGAAATAATCTTTCACGTTTTCACTATGCAGAATTTTTCGTATCTGTTCAATTTCAATCGTGAAAAATCGTTCGGATTGAAAGTACGTCAATCTTTTTAAACAAATTAAGAAATTGACCACAGAAGTTAGAATTTTAAATTGAAGATCATTATGGAAAAACATGATTACTTAGGATGATATTAATCTTCCCAGAGCGTAGTATCAAATAGAATAAATTTCAGCTGGATCCGCAGGATCGGAGAGGGTTAAGAGATTATCCGTTGCGATAAATATTGGTTCCGAAGTGGGCAGGCACGTGAAACAAAAAACCGTTTTGATTTTGCGGAATTTTTGCGGTTACCGGTGCACGACGGGCGAACGTGTTGACTGCATTGCCGGTGATCGTTACTGTAAATGGACACGGTCTTTATTATTCCAAAATAGTTTCCCCTCCGCGAATCGTATCGGAAATATTCCACGTGCACAAAGTATTATAAATCAAAAAGAAATTGATTGACAAGAAATTCAATCTGCAAATATGTTTCTCTCAGATCGGTGCGTTTTTATCGAAGTACCATTTTCTTTTAATTCCGCGGCTCAAGGTCGACTGAATGTCAACTCAATGTCAACAACAAGATGGTTCCATTATAAAAACAGTTGGACGAGTATAAATGTCTCTCGAGAAAATTTCCATATTTAACAACAAATTAGCCAGATGCGAAAAACTGACTAACTCTGCAGATTCACGAAAAAAAAACATTTACCGACAAATAGACCAGGTTTAACAGCTCGTCGAATAATTTCAACTCGCCGAATCCCGCCATATCAAGCAGCTTAATTAACAGTTAAATAATAAACGAATTCGTACGCTCGCGCGTTATCGAACCAATTAATTTGTAATGATTGCTAGAGCCAGAGCAATTCTGCCGCGAGAAAATAGATCGAATTACCTTAGATTATTGTTTCGCCGATTAACTTCGCATAATCGGTTTCGTTCGAATAAAACACAATCTGCCCGGTTACAAAACGCAGTTACATATTACGCGTCGCACGCACGTTGCATTTGCATATTGAACTGCGCGGTTGTTATCACTTTTATGATCATCGGGTGGCAACGTTTTGTCGAACGATTGTCAACGATGACAACGGACACAGTCTCGATTATTGTTTATTAAACGCTAGTGTGCGAGCACGCACGAACAGCCACGAGTCAATTGCGACGCGCATCGACGAAAACGCGTTTTGTCCGTCGAATGTGAACGCGCGTGGAACGACCGGTAATAAAGCGAACCTATCGGGAACCGATGATATACACCGTTTCCGCGGTTTTTCAAAATTATATCGCTTAATTGCCCGGCGACGCCGTTCCGCTACGGTTCGAACCGCTTCCGGACCCGGAACAGGAAGAACCGAGCAATTAACGCGAGGACGCCGTTCGGTTTCTGCAATTTTTCACCGGTTCCCATACCATCAATCACGAACGAATTTTATTCTCATCATTAGACTGCAGATCTTGAATTTTTCAGATCTGGGAAAACATGAATTCTATTCTTCGATTGCTATTTTATATTCTCGAGCGTCACTTCTGCTATTCAAACAAAAATTAACCAAAATAAAAATCAAGGTACTTTTATTTTATGTATATCCAATTGTCAGAATCTCATACTATATTCAATATATTAGATTTCAGTTTTAATATTATCGTTTTCCTAGTTAGAATTCTTTTATTCTTCAGACGCTGCTTTATATTCTTAAGCGTCATTTTCACTATTGAAAAAAAAAATCAAGGTACTTTAGTTAAAGAAGGACATTTGGAAAAATTCAATAGATACATGTCTGCAATAATTTAATGTCGTTAGATTTTTTCTAGAAGGATTATATATTTATTTCTCGAACGTCAAAGGGCTGAGGATAATACAATTGTCATTTGATTGTCATGTATAATATACATTTTATCGTGGATTAAATGCAATGCGCGATTTTTTAAATAACGAAGCTAGAGGTTGGATATTTGTCGTTTTTGGCGGATCGCAAAAAGGATTGCGCAGACAACACTCGAGATTGAAGACCGATGAATAATTCCTGCGGAGCGATTAATTTAAACGGGCGACCATTGCCGGTGCAATGAAACTCGTTTCTGTGAGAGAGCCGCGAATTAGCGGCGCGGCCATTATGTAATTTACAGTATTTTTGCTCCCCGTCGTGTGGCCATTTCATACGAAATTCAGTGACGTCATTAATCCCGACGTAACGCGGACTCTTTCTGCCGGTGGAAAACGGCCTGAAAACAATTTCCGACGAAAACAACGGACAGCTTCGAAAATTGTTCATCTATTCGGCAACTCGGCCAACGACCGTTTCGAACAAAAAAAAATATATATATAAATTTGTTCGCTTAATTTCTTACAACGTTGTCCCGTGAAATTACAATTTTGCGAGTTTACTCTTCTTTTTTTTTACTACACTGTCCGGCTGCAAAATATACATTTTTTTCGGTGAACGCTTACATGGCTGTCCAGTGAAAATATACATTTTTGCTCGCACATTCTTTTTCGCAACACTCGGGAGTCCTTTGTGCAATTTACGGCTAGAACGCGTTTGACATATATTTTAATAGTAAACGTACCGAACAATAGAAGAGGGAATAATGTGTATTTTTACTTTGCATATCGGTCGATGGTGGTTGGACACTTTTTCAGAAAATGTGGTACGTTGATGTAGGTATAGATGCATGTTGATTCATTGATAGATATTCATCTAGACACGTTTATGTAGATTTGTAAGGGTGGATATAGATTCTTAACAGACTCATATAGATTTATTGATTAATATAGAGAAAGATATAGATTCATGACAGATTCATATTGATTCATATGCATAGATTCATTGATAGATATACATAAAGATTCATATAGATAAATATACAAAGAATCATTGAAGATTCATATAAATTTGTGTACATTCATATAGATTTATGTAGGTTGCAGATTCATGTAGAATAATATAGATTCATGGTAGATTCATGGTAGATTCATTGTAGATTCATATAAATTCATATAGATTCATATAAATTCATATAGATTCAGATGGATTCATGTAGATTCACAAAAATGTAATTACAACGTAGATGTAAATAAATTTATTGACACGGATGCCTCATTGAAAAGACTAAACACAGTTTTAATTACATTTTATTGAGAAGAACACTACCGACGAAATAAATTTCTTTAACAACATTGTTCTTGTTCCACACTTTCCAGAGACTGTCGCATATTTGCCCATGGCTGACAGAGTTGAAAACTCAACTTTCCTTCCAGGGAGAGCTGGAAACTGTTCGAAAATAAGCTTAGCTGCCGGAACAGCTAAAAAGTTTGAAAAATAAGGAAACTGTAGAACGAAGAAGACAGAGAAGATAAATACACGCCGAGAGTCCCATTCGGCGCGCACAGTTTTCGCATGAGGGAAAATGGTTCGTATGCTTCTTTCTCTCTTTCTCTTTCTCTCTCTCTCTCTCTCGAAACGCGACACAGCGGGTTTCGGAAAATCGGTGCGATAATGTTGCGTGTCGAAGTAGCCCGTTCCCGATTTAATTCCACGGAAAGTTGCGCTCAACGTAAACACCGTTGCACGTTTATCGGCCCATATATTTTTACGATGCGTTTTAGTTGCGTTAAAGCGGTTCACCGATTATCCGCGACGCTGAAAAATAATTAAAAAAAAAAGAACCAGGTAGGGAGAGAATAGGCAAGCCGGAAGAGGAACGAAAAAAGGAATGCGGAGGTGTCTGCTTTGTAACAGCGACGATACTCGTTTGCTGGATTATCCGGTCGGGCATGTTTCGTAGAATATACTGAGTATACCTGTAGAGGAGATAGAATTGTTTTTAATCGTGGCATATTGATGCGTGTTCATGATGTATGGAAATCAATTATGGGTTGAATTCAAGTCAATCTTGAAATATGTGCAGAGAGAATTTACGAGCTTTTGAGAGCTCAAATTACAGCTGAGAGAACGCACTTCTTGATAGGTCTATCGTCTCTCCGAAGAAAATAGGAATTCATGTCTGAGAATTGATAAATCACGACCACAAGTGCAGATAAAAATTATCGAAATTTAATGGGTCACTTCGATTGAATATTAAAATATATTCCCGTAGGAATTCTCACACTTCCAAGGGCTCGAATTAAAGTCCAAAATACACATTTCGTGACAGGTCCATTTTCTTCTGAAAGAAAATTCGAAATCGATAAATCCCGAAGAACGATTGAATTTTAAAGGTTTACTTTTAGAGCACATTCCCGTATGAATTTTCGAGCAGTTCGACAGCTCGAATGAAAGATGAAAGATCGTTCGTCGTGGAAGATCGATTGCTCTCGAAAAATAATTGCGATCTCATGTCGCACAGCTAAAAACTTCGATCGATTACCTGTCGGAGCAAGAATCGCCATTAAACGGTCCCACGAAAACTCTGGACTTGCCCGAGAGAGGGAAAAACTGAGCTCGGACAATTTTCGCACATACTAAACAGTATAGCTAACGTAGCCCGTCACATGGCACAGTCTCAACCACTTCAGAATCCCGGACAGTGCTCTCACTAAACCCAGAAGCGCAAGAAACGCTCGAAAATGTTCGCACAATGCCGGCGGTGTGCAAAACCTGGGGCACATTCCGGATTCAAGAACAGCCTTGGAAAAAAAAGAGGCGAGGCTCAAGATCTCGGGCGCTAAATCAAGAAAGTTTCAGCGCACCGACCGTGGAACTTTCGAAAAACACATACACACACACAACGTCGCTTTAAACACAGCGACCACGACGGTGGCGAAGAAGGAAAATCCCCGTTCCGCGACACAACTCACGTTCCCCCGCGAAAGTGGGTCGTTTCGAGGCGTGGACAAGATTGAAAAAGAGAGGAAACAAGGTTCGATCCGCTGGCTAACCGTAATCTAAGACCTGGATTCGCAGTCGGATCGTCGCGGTACAACTGCACTTCGTCTAATTGCCCCGCGAGCAACCCATTAGTTTCGAGCGAACCGACGCGATGATTTTCGAACGGATCTCTCCAGTCTCTGGAGCGAGCCACTTCCGGTCCCGAGCGACGCTCGACACCGCGACGGAATCTTCTCGCGAATTTTCAGAGGTGAGGAAATTTAAATTGCAAAGAAACGCGCACGCTTGAGTGCTTCAATCTGGCAGCCACAGTTTCAATTTGGGAAGCCTGTAGTTTATTTGGCGGACGTGTTAAGCTGGTTCTTATGCTGGAAAATTTTTAGCGAGGATCGTTTGTTTAGAGCATGCTGTTCGAGAGAATTGAGTTCGCATCACTTTAGAAACATTACGATACCCGAATGAATAAATTTGTGTAAATTAAAAATCTTAGAACCGATAGAAATGAAAATCCCCTAGCTCAATCGCTCGTTGTCGAATTCACTAAAATTGTCACACAGAATAGAGGCGAAACAGAGCACTGATTAAAAATATCACTCCAAATTGCTATTCCAATACCAAAACATCCCCAAAGCAAGCTCAATCACCATACTACAAATACATAATACATTCGAAATAAAGGCACCAACACCGATGGTTATACTAATTCCATAAAATTCCAGCAGTTACCAAAACATCCCTTAAAAAGGCTCAATCTGCGAGCCACAATTTCAATTTCGAAAGCCTGAGAATTTCTTGTTCCCAGCGTGCTATTCGAGAATACTGAGTTCACATTACTTTCCAAAACTAACAATACCTGAACAAATTAATTTGCATAAATTAAAAATTTTAGAACTTCATTGCGACTAGATTCTTGCTAATACTGTTACTACTATGTACTTCTACCACTTATGTGCACCTGTTCCGACGTACTTTTTATGCAACGCCCCCTTTTCCCAGCCCAACATCGCTCGACTTGTTCATAAATAATGAAACGCCGGAGTTTATTGCCCCCTAACCTTTATCATAACGCAACACCGTGTACACACCGGGGGAAAGTGTGTCAAAGCAACAGAAGCAGCTCAATTGATACAAAGAAAATCGACGAAGAGTTGCCACATTTCACCCCCTGATCCGATAAATTTGATCCTAATTGGACAAAATCGAGATACAGGAAGAAACAAACTATCGCACCGTCGAACAGGGAATCGTGGATTTACATTTCAGCCCTCCGTGACAAACTTTCATTAGTTTAAAGATATAAAAAAATGAGATTGATACAATCAAGTTAGTGTTTTAGAGTTAAATGAAGATTTTCTCGTAGCCGAATAAATTCTAAGGGCCTCCCAGGTCCTAAATCGTCGATCCGCAAAGTCGTTCCGCAGCAGAGCAGGTAACAAAAGCAAGATTAGGGTACTTAGTGTCGACACTAAACTGTAGCAGGTAGTTTAACCTGCCCTGAGATTGCGTAGCCGATACCCAAAGTACAATGAACCCCCACACGATTCGAGACATCAAACAAAGCAATCCCCCGCTACTTAAATTGAACCATCAAAAACTGGGAAATGATATACTGATCACTAGACAGTGGAATTCATGCAAAACAGAAATGTTCTGCATTCATGTTAGAAATTATGAGTAAAGTAACAAATTGATTTCATCCCTTCACGACTTTGTTATATTAAAAACAAGAATACAGTCTTCTTAAATGTTTCTAATCTTTCGCTGTTCTATATTTCACCCAACCAATTTCTTCGTAAATGCATAGAAATCAAACATTCACTTAAAAAAAAATTCATTCAACTCCCAAACCATGCTATATACAAATCCAATCAACGATCGTGATTCAATTCGCTGCTACTATAATAGCCAACTAAAAATCCTCCAATAGCGAAAACATTCTCTAAAACAAGTTCAATCAACGCTGATTGTTCAATCGATCACAATTATTTGCGAACATAAAGAACATTGGTTAAAAATATCACCGTTCCATTGTTCATCATCCAATTCGAAACACACCACCCCCAATCACTACCCCAACTACAAAGGAAACCACCAACCGTTGAAACTACCCCTAAACTATTTTAATTGACACTCACTGTTAAATCGATTGTTGTTATTACACGACCGAACGGAGAAACAGAGCACTGATTAAAAATATCACGTCCAAGCTTACCCCAATCCCATAAAAATCGTTCGACGGCAAAAAACATCCCCTAAACAAACTCAATCACCACTCGTCGTTCAATTCACTGAAATTATCGCATGGCATATAAACGAAAGAGAGCACTGGTTAAAAATATCACTCCCATTTGCTACCCCAATCCCGTAAAAATCGTTCGACAGCCAAAGCATCCCCAAAATAAGCAGAACTATCGTTCACCCTCAATCCACTGCAATAATCATTTAAAATAAAGGAACCATCACCGATGGTTATACTAAATAGTTCCATAAAAATCTAGCATGTACTAAAAAAAACATTCCTTAACCCTTGTGTAGTCAACCAAAATGCATAGAGTATTCAAAACCATTCTATTTTTATCATGTTTGCACACATTCTCATTATAGGACAATAAATTAACCCTTTTCACTCGGTTATCCCCTCTGAGCCACCACTAAAAATTACCATTATTCAAAATATTGTTTACATTATTAAATATATCGGTATCTAATCAATTACTAAACATTGAGGTATTACACCAATAATTCGTATCTGTAAAATTTCAAAAATCATAGGGAATGGAAATATTCTAGATCGGAAAAAATGTTTAATTTTCCAGTACAACAGATCAGTCAATATATTAGCGAGTAAAGAATGGACATTCAGAGAAATTTTGCAATATTTTTTGGAGGTACATTAACAAATTGTTGAAAGAAATACAGTAAACGTGTAGCAAGTTGACTACACAAGGGTTAAAAAGGTTGAATTTCTCAAGAGATCGATCCTCCGCAGACAATTCTCGAAGTACAAGATCAACAGCAACAATCCCGAAACAATTACCCCCTTCCCCAGTATCGTCCAGGGTGCAACGTACTCTCAGGATCCCTCAAACATCCGAAAAATTAATTAAGAAGACCTAATTTTCTCCGCGTAGCCACCGACGCCGCTGCCTCGGGCTACCCTGGACAAAGTCTCAGGCTGCTGGTCCTCCGGCCACTTAACCCAGCAATTAAAATACGCCACTAATTACAGTGCTACCCCATCAACTTCACTGTCCCCACCACCACTTCGAGGTTCCTCGCGCCACACGAGAAACCCGCACACAAAACCGAAACCGTTAACCGAGTACGATCGTGATCCTCGCGAGAAACAGGTTCACCGAAAAAAAATCACCAGCCGAACAATCGAAATCCTGAAGATCCATGGATCCTGGTAGCTCGATCCACTTACCCAGGGTATTGTCAGCGAATCGGCACGAACCTGACGGCGATCGGTATCCGTTAAAGTCCTCAGGGTTGAGCACAGGCGTCGAGTATCCTCAGGAGATCATCGCGATCGACACGATCACCACAGAGACCGGCACTGGTAACGTCACTAGATCCGCGTTTTTTTTTTTTTTCAAATGCACTCGCGAAACGATCACGTATCGGGTGGCCCGCCGATCCCCTAAACGATAGGGGATGGCTAGAGCACGGTGGCCGATCCCCTAAGCGACAAGGTGAACGATTTCGAGATGTCGAGATTCAGGAAAAAATAGAAAGAAACGAAATGACGATGTGTGGATTTGTTGATAGATCGGCGCGAAACGGAGAAATCGGTTTGAAAAAAGTCCGGGGCGAGACCGACACGGGGAATCCCGAGCTCAACGTCCGCGTAGCGACTGGCGCCCGACACCTCCACCCTTCCGACAACACCCCGACCACCAGCCCACGACAGACAGAGAACGACTGACCACCCCCACCAGAGCGATTGAGAAAGCTGCCACACCGCGGCGCTACCAACGGGAGGAAGAGGGTGGGGATTGGCTGGCTGGCTGGCTTGCTTGGCTGGCAGCAGGAGAGAGAGCTACCCTCCTAGATCACTAGGCCGATCGCGGGATCCTGCCAGGGGAGAGAGAGGGAAAGAGAGGGAAAGAGGTAACCACACAGACGAGACACCCTCCCCCAAGAAACAACCCCCGCGAGTTGATGTTTGTTTCTTATGGGAGAGACGGTTTTCAGAGGGGATTCGGGATCGAGGAGGGTTCCGTTCGGTGATCGATGCACGTCGGTACTAGTCATGAATAGACAGCAGATTTTATGCATTTCTGATAAAGGTGAATAGGTGTAATTTGATAGAGTGAAAACATTCGAAGAATTTTAAAATATTATTATATTATTTTCAATATATTAAACGTATTAACACTTTACCGACCGGAAGCCTATTAATAGGATTTTCAATAATTCTGCTGTGCCAAAAAAAACATAGAAATTTTCTTTGACATTGCAATCTTAAATGAAACTATTAGACGACGTTATTGAGGGTGACTTAGTTAGTTTATACTAAATGCTAAATGAAAATTTACCCATGTACCATACATTTTTCAAAAATATGCAATAATCACCAGTCGGTAATGTGTTAAGATTGAAACTAATTCCTGTTTCACTCCGGTTTTTTTGCAATTCGACTTTTGTACTAGTGATGAGTAGACTGCGGATATTATACATTTATGACAAATATGACTAAGATCATTAGGAGTAATTTACAGTGAATTTGATACAGTAAAAACATTAGAAGAATTTTAACTAGTATTATATTATTTTCAATATATTAAACGTATTATAAATACGTATCTCTCCTGTATTTTTAAATATCGTTCACTTGAAACAGATGTCCCACGAACTGACGAATAATTTAAGACTATTGGATATATTTCCTGGAAATATATCTTATTTAATTTCCGCGTAGCAAATGTTCTCGTCATGATGGATCGAAGACGCTGCTCGTGTCTATAAACACAAATCAGAGCTGGAAGAGCAGTCTACGCTCTCTTTTATTTAAAAATAGAAAAAGGTGATAGATAATCTTATCGATAACAGTGTTCATGTGACAGTGCTTTGACGATAAAGTGCATTAGCCACCGTTTCTTATGGTTCACAGTGAGTTCGTTTTTCAGTGACAATAGAATCGTTTAGAAAAAATATTCATACGCCACGCGTGTTGATTAAAAAACATCGGATTATCCGACTGTAGTAGAAACTCGAAATAAAATGTAGTGGAGTTGAAAAATATTCGCGTCACGCGTTTCATTCGAAGTGACAAAAAATTGTGAATAAAATGATTTGCAATAGAAAAATACTGACGCTCGGCGCATCCTGTCTCTTGAGGAGCAATGAATCGTTTGTGGCAGCTACAGTATCGTAAATTGAAAAATGAAACGATGTAGAGCGCAGAAAATTGCCGAGTATATCTCTCATTTGCACGGTATCGTATTATCAGGGGTAAAAGCGTTGGGGAAAATTGAGACAAAGATTGTTCGGCGGTCGAATGATCAAGAAAAACTGCTCTGCGATATTTTCGCGGTCGCATTGATCTCATTGCGAAGAGTAATCGCGACAGAAAAAAAAGGTATACACTATATCATATGGAAACCAAAGGAACGAACACGAGAAAAATTTTACGCTGTGTCGTGTTTGCCCCTTTTCGCTCTTTATCTTCGCGAGAGCCGAGGGTCAAAACACGGCCGCGCCGGTTACGATGCAGTGAAATTGCATTTTTTACTATCCCCCCCCACTCCCTGTCTCGTTACTATACCTACTAGCTATTTGTAAAAAAAAAGAAAGGAAATGAAGCTTTTTCAAAGAGGGGTTAGGTAATACATTGTGGCCGATGTTAAAAAAGGTAACGAGCCGCCGTGGCAATTGTGTCAAAGTTAATCCTTTCACTGCCATAAGCGCGTCTGCCATTTCACCTCTGCTATTTTATGCCTGCGCCCGCCGCTTAATAAAACGAAATCATAACAACTAACCTGTTTCCATAAAATATTACAACATCGCCAGCCCCGACGATCCGTAACCCCGCACGCAACCAAAATATAATCTGCATAACAATAATTCGACTTTCTTTACGCGATACACGGAGATCACTGTTTTCGCACATACTTAATCGCCGCGGTTTTAAATTTCAAATTTGCGAAATTTACATCGAAATTAAGGAGCGCATCTCGCGGATCTGACGAACAAGCTGCTGCTGTACAATTTTGCAAATTGGCATCGTGATCAACAAAAAATAATCCCGGTTGAAACACGAGGCTGTGATTTTCGATGTTTTTTTTAAATAAAATTACAAGTACATTCTTCGGATAATCGAAAAATCCTGCGATTAAACAATTCTCGCCGGCGATTTGATTTTCCCGTAAAATTCCTTGCGCAACGCCCACCATTTTCGCGAAGCAAACGCATAGTGGTTTTGCGTGCTGCTAGATTTCGTCTCGCCTCCTGATTTCTCCGTAATAAAAACGTTTGTCTTGGCGAGCAGCTCGGCTCGCATATCTCTCAGGCTGCACACATCTTTCTTTTCTCTCGTGGTGCACGCATCGTGCACCCTTTCGCCCCCATTTTCCTCCAGCGCCGGTGACACGACGTTCGGAATCTAATTCTCGCGCGAATATGTTACGTTCACTGACGTGCCGAACCTTTCGAGTGAGTCGTCCATGTTTACACTTGCCTGCCCTCTTCCACGTTCTAAACTAACACGATCTAAGAACCTTTACTGCGTCTCAGTGTCTCGTGTGTCTCAGGCCGTGTCTTTAACAGCGAATTCAGTATTACTACAGTTCACATAATATAATTCTTCATTTAGTACTTAATCCTGAAGGATATCTAGGATAAAAACATATTGGTGCATTCCCTTGACATTGTACAAAATAGTGTCAATAATGGTGCAAAAATTTTTAGTGGCGCCTCAGAGTCACCACTCGAGTGCAAAGGGTTAAAATTTTGTTTAATGCTGTTAGATAAACAGTTGAAGTATTTATTTTTAATTTTAACAAGATGATGATTAGTGACAGTAAGGATAAGAAATATCTAGAACTTAATAAACAAGAAATATTATATAGCACAGTGCTCCGCAGTAAAAGCTGATGTTCTAATATATAGGTTAATGTTCGAATGTTATACGTGTCTGTTTCTTTCGGTAGATTTATCGTTAGCCAGGTATTAACGGTGTAAAGCAAAGCGGAACACTTTGTTCAGCGTTTGTGTGTCTTTCCAGTTGGCAGGTGTCGTCTCGTTGGAAGGTCTCCTCGAAGTAGACCTCTAGACATCGATTTAACTTTGGAAGCAAGAGGCGAAATTGAAAGATTACTCGGATCGAAAAATATGCCCGTCGGTTGCTTGGATCGTTCGAAGTTCCGCGGGTACACAGAACGTTCATTACCCCGGTATTTGTCTTGAAAAGTTGCGAGGGGGAGGGTCTCGTCGCGGACATAAGGGAGCATTTTCAACTTTAACACGGTAATTTCGCGCATCAGCGACGCTCCCGCCGCACCTCGCGGCCGCGTCACCGTGCACAGCGTGGCATCGGTTTAATTTCCAATGCCACCGCAAACGACAAAGTCGGCGAACTTCCATTGCCGTTTCCCCGCTCGTTCGCGAGACCCTCTCTCCCGCTGATGCCAATTGCTCCGCTGCCATTGGACATGCTAACTTCTTTGCTTCGAATTGTTGTCGACCGCTAACGGAAGTTAAATGTTCAAGGATACCACCGAGCCCCGCGTGAATGTAGGTCATGTTCACGAATTTATTCTGGGCGAAGTAGACTTTGAAACTTTTATTTTGGGGAAAGTAGACGAGTTACGGATAAAAAATTTGTTAGAGTGTAATTGGTTATGATTTAACATTATTGACAAATTTTTTCTACATTCTAAATATAGTGATATTTATAGTACAGTGGTTCAAAAATATATATGGTCATACTGAGCGATTCAAAAGTATCTTCTAGTTCTGCAAGATGTAGGGTATCTTTGTGAATTTATTGTGGGAGAAATAGATGAGTTAGGGGTAAAATAATATTCGGGATGTGACTGCACATGATTCAACATTCTTGACAAATTTTTTCTACATTCTAAATATAGTGATGTTTATAGTATAGTGGTTCAAAAATATATATGGTCATACTGAGCGATTCAAAAATACCTTCTAGTTCTGCAAGATGTAGGGTATCTTTGTGAATTTATTGTGGGAGAAATAGATGAGTTAGGGGTAAAATAATTTTCGGAATGTGACTGCACATGATTTAACATTCTTTACAAATTTTTTCTATATTCTAAATTTAGTGATGTTTATAGTACAGTGGTTCAACAATATATGGTCATACCGAGCGATTCAAAAATACCTTTTAGTTCTGCAAGATGTAGGGTATCTTTGTGAATTTATTGTGGGAGAAATAGACGAGTTAGGGGTAAAATAATATTCGGGAAGTGACTGCACATGATTCAACATTCTTGACAAATTTTTTCTGCATTCTAAATTTAGTGATGTTTATAGTACAGTGGTTCAAAACTGTATGGTCATACTGAGCGATTCAAAAATACCTTCTAGTTCTGCAAGATGTAGGGTATCTTTGTGAATTTATTGTGGGAGAAATAGACGAGTTAGGGGTAAAATAATATTCGGGATGTGACTGCACATGATTCAACATTCTTGACAAATTTTTTCTACATTCTAAATATAGTGATGTTTATAGTATAGTGGTTCAAAAATATATATGGTCATACTGAGCGATTCAAAAATACCTTCTATTTGTGCAAGATGTATGGTATCTTTGTGAATTTATTGTGGGAGAAATAGATGAGTTAGGGGTAAAATAATATTCGGGATGTGACTGCACATGATTCAACATTCTTGACAAATTTTTTCTACATTCTAAATATAGTGATATTTATAGTACAGTGGTTCAAAAATATATATGGTCATACTGAGCGATTCAAAAATACCTTCTAGATGTGCAAGATGTAGGTTATCTTTGTGAATTTATTGTGGGAGAAATAGACGAGTTAGTAGAGAAATAATTTTTGGGATATGACTGCACATGATTCAACATTATCGACGATATTTTTCTACATTCCAAATTGAATATTGATTATTGTATACCGGTTCATAAAAATTAAATGAAGCCCTAAAATCGTCTGAACCGACTTGCGCTCTCACGGAAAAAGAAAAAGAAGTCTGAAACACAATGGTAGATGATAGTTAATAATTTGTTAGTGCAGCGGGGATACGAAACCTGCACGTGTCATGAACAGCTTGAGTTGGTTACGAGCCGCAATGAAACTAGAAATAATTCCGTGCATTAGGTTCGTTCGTGGAATTTCATCATCTCGGTGCCGTTGTACTCTCGAAGGGTGCATTTTAAGTAGACGGCTACATAGCAGCAGAAAGTTACCTTATTTTCAAGTCAAGTGCTTCATCCTTCGTCCTTTGGACGCCATTGACTCCTTATTACCAGAATAACCAAGCACGGAATGACCCTAAAATTGCGAAGGTTCTCCATTGTCCCCACGGATTCGACTAGTCGAGCGTCGTCGTCGTTGCACACTCGGGTGTAGAAATTTTTGAATAGCATGAAGAAGGTATCAGTGTCAAGTAGGTCACGAGATAAACAAGATGGAGAATTAGACCCGCGAAAACGCCGCGGAAACTTCTGCAACGCTGCAAGAGTTTTCCTGACCCAGCTGGAACGGAAGCAGGCCTCATTAAGTCTAATGAAACTTCTTTTCTGCGCGCATACGAAACGATTATCGAGCACCGTTACATCTCTCCAACCCCTCTGCCGCCCCTATACCACATAGTTTATATTTAGAATTCCGTCCGGGCCGCTCCGTACGAATGTTATTAACATTTCGGGGGTGCTCGTCGAACCAAACGAAATAAAAACGAACGCCGATAATGAATCCTCGGACTACGATCGATTTTCCGCGACCTCTCTCTTTCGCCACGGTCGTGCCAATCAGCCTCACAGTTATTTTATGCTGTTTCAAACATCAACCGAAGCGAACATTTACTTAAAATACGTTTCTTTTAATTAGAATCGCGGGAAGTACTTAAATCTCTGGTTTCAAATCGTGGATATTCGAATTGTTATAACTTCGTAGAAAATTGCACATCAATTTTTCAGATGTCATTGTGAAAAACAGACTCGGAGACTCAAAATATTGTTTACATCATTAAATATGTTGGAACCTAATCAATTACTAAATATTTAAGTATTGTACGAGGTATTATATCAATGTCACATTTTCGATTAGAAGGAACGTTTAATTTTCGAGTTAAAATACTTCGAGTAAATTCCAGATTTATATTAAATCGTTCTATTTCCAGGAATGCCAATAAACATCTGTTAAACAGAATGACCTATTAAAAAGTCGAGCATCAATCCGATCCGATGGTACGAGGGTTAAATCGCGAGAATTGGAGTCCGGCGACGCGACATTTGATTCGAATCAATTTGCAGCAGCGGTTTTCCATCCGGGCAGATTTTTGCTTTATTTGCGACAGTGGGGGGGCTTAAATCCGAGGATCGAATAAAAGCAAAGAAGTTCGTCTAATCAGGATTCGAGCACGTTTCATTTCCGCCATTTCCTTGACCCTTCCGCCTCGCCCCATCCCTAAAGGGATTCGCGTGTCCCATTAAATCAGGAGTTAGCAAACTTTTTCCTGTGAAACGATCGAATGCGAGCGAGGGAGAGAATTCGGAACTGGAATTCGCCCGGATCAAAAAAAAAGGGAGTTACGCAAGAACCTCGGGACGATAATAAGCCCCCCTTAATTAACTTTCGGGTTCGCATGCTCCAGGAACGCGGTCACGTGATCGCACTTCTCCGGAGAATGGCGACCCCTCGACCTGTTCTTACGTTCTTCCGCGTGTTTCACTTCTTCGTTCTTCTCTCTTTTTTTTTTTCTTCGCTGCTCTTCGTCCTCACTCGGCTCTCGTCTTTTTTACGCCGCGCGAGGACAGATTTCTCGGGATTTAATTCATTTTTAACGAAGCACACGCGAGCCAACCGGTGAAAGAACGCGCGAGAAGTATTATAATTCCCGCTCGCCGGCGACGCTTTGTAAGCGATTTCCCGGAAATTGTCCGCGGAAAATTGGCCGCGCCGATCGTACTCCGTCGCCAATGTCGATGGTATTTCCACTGTAGAATAATTTTCTCCCTATGGTGGGTCAAACAACGAATTAAAGTAAGAAACAGTATCGACATTATAAAGTGTATTATCGAGATTGAAAAAATGATTTTATGATAGCCCAATTCTTACTGAAGAAAACAAAAATATATATAGCTCAATCGGACAAACAGTTCCTGAGATAAAAATTCGGAAGTGAGGCCCGGTTTCGCCAAAAATGGGCGAAAATTGCAAACTTCTAAATCGGTAAAATGATGACTAATTTCACATTTGTCTCAACTTGTAAAGGAAGGTGGAAAAATTATCATTAAGATAATAAGGTTCATTATTGTACAATTGCTTACAAATCGTAAAGCCCGCAGTAATAAATAATTGGCCGTTCCCATCAAGAGATAATTAAAAAAGATTTCGCGATCTCGCTGTATTAAAGTTTCCCAAGACGCAAATTACTGCAGTTCTGACTGTGTGTGTGTGTGTGCAGTAATATAATAATAGAGAACGTATTCAGAGTGTTGACAATTGTAGGGTATAAGCGGTAATTATTGCATACAAGTCGAGGCTGCGCGACGCCGCGGGCTGTTATTAAACTTGATCTGAATTATTGTCGTGATTATTTTCAAACGACTTCATTGTGCGACAATGAATAGAATAGAAATGGGTTGGAACCGGTATCTCCTCCCTTTTCATACCAAATATCGCTCTATTGTTAATTGTGCCGACACAGTTGTTTAACGAAAATAAAAAAGGCAAGCGAAACGCAACGGGGAGGTATTGCGCCGAGGACCGGTGCGTGAGGTAATATTTCATACAGCAAGTTTCAATTAAGTGCACCTGTATTCTATTAATTCCCATTCCGCGCTAAACCTGTTGGTTTCGTATCTCTGATTTAATTGAAAGCAGCCATTTTTTCCCCGGAAGAACAAGTTTTCTGCGCGACGCAAATTGCAATTTACTATTCTTGTGCTTTATTGTTCGTGAGGAAGGTGGTCGATGCGATAGCTAAATTGAAAATCAAATCTGAATGTTCCACGCATCGTAATTTCTACTTTTATTGCCAAGGAATATTCTCCGGAATAGTTATTAATATTATGTTTCATATAAGACAAAAATTGTCTGCATCAATTTCGAGACACAGGAATTACGTACATTATTTTCAAATTCTTTGTACAACAAATATATATATATATATATATATATATATATATATATCGTGTTCAGTATCATTTTAATCAGAAAGATGCCACAAATTTGTCGATAAAAGCCCCACGAAAAAAAGTAATGAAAAATAAAGAAGTTTTGTAATTGGATTACTGGCGTCTGGAACAAAATCGTAAAAAATTCTGTACACAGCAGAAGCGTTTTACAAGATGAAATTAGGTAGTAAAATGTGTTATAATATTTTGAGGGTGGCTCCGGAGAGATTCTCGAGATGGTTCGTCCCGTTCCTTTTTCCACGCTTCATACTGGAATGACAATGGGGGAGTGAAAAAGAGAACGGGGGTTGGAGGAGGGGGGGATGGTAGGAGGAGTCAGGGTCAACGTAGAGGGAACGGAATGGAACGGAACGGCGTCGAAAGGGTTGAAATATCGTTCGCCACGTGGCACGTTTTCCTCGCAGCGAGAAATCTTGCCGGAGCTTTCATCTCGGATAGAAGTTTCCATTAAAGCGTTACCCGCCGCTCTTAATGAAGTTTATCGCGACGAAGTTGTTCCTCCTTCGTAACGGGATATAATTTACGTTTCATTCTCATCTCGATTAATAGTTCCGGCACGTGCGCCCCCTTCCGACACGTCGCGGGACTTCGTGTTCCGCCTCCTTGTCGGCGAACGCCCCGACAAACCTGTCCATTTTTCGGAAAGTTTCTTCAATTCGTCTCCTCGAATCTCGTCGCTTCGTTCTCTCTTGTTTGTTCTTTTACTTGTTGAACATTTGGTTATCGTTACGAGATTGTGAAATTGTTTCTCCGGCGTCTTCGTCGTTCTCTATTTCCCTTGCGCATAGCGCGAGTCAGAACTTTTGGTTATTGAACGATTTAGTTCTTCGTTATAGTAATAAATAAATTGTACACGCGGTAAAAATATCTCTTCACAAAAGCTGCAACCTCTGACCCAGAAAAATCATTCGCAGTCCACGAAAAATCGCATTGATAAATTAAAAATGTACTCGAACAATGGGTATATTCGTTTAAGAGAAAAATACTCAAGAAAAATTACAGAGAGTAGCGATGGAAAAATATAAAACCGTTCGAACAATGGGTATATATATTCAATAAAAAGTATCGCAGCCTCGTAAAGTTTACAAAGAGCCAGCAATGGCTTTAAATGAAAACCTTAGGTACGGAGAAGCAGGTTTGAATTTCCCGGGGAGAAAGAGATTGGCTGGAATCTTTCTCTCCGAGCCTCAGTGCCGAGGTGAACCTCTAACGAGGTCCCTGGATTCCTTACTTACCCGATAAGGAGGACAGAGATCGCTCGATTTCCACCCTTCCGCTGCCTAATAATCGATTAACACGCCCGTCGAACCTCGTTTCACCCTCCAACCACCCCGCCCACGGTGAAAAAAATATCTCTTTATCCGACCGTGAATCGGGCGTGTTTACCTTTTTATCGGAAAACAAACGAAACAGAAAAAATAGCGATGGAAAAATATGACGCCCGGACAAGGGAAAATGAATTATTTCGTTTAATCCCATTTCGCGGATGACACCGCGATGTTTGACGCTGGCAACGAATCAGTAGCAGCATGTTTGCTCCGATTTTTCGTTTGGATTTTTGGTAACAGCTGTTTGCTGCCAGAGATTAGGCTTCCGGTGATTAGATGAGCCCCTAATTTAAGAACTTCCATGTAGAACAGCAGTTTCTAGGAAAGGCGCCAAAATTTTTTGATCAAAGACAATTTTTCTTACCATAATATCTCTAAATAAATAAAACTTAATAGTTTTAAAACCGTGTCTATATTATTACATCTATTAAAAATTTAAACGTTTTACAAGAGAATTTTTCAATAGATCCCTGAATAAATAAATATGTGTGATCAATCGTAAAATTAACAATAATCCGACAATCGTTTGATTGAATAGTTTTAGTGTTGACTCTGGAATGCGATACAGCATGAATTTCTTTTTATTTATTCAGTCATTTGTTTTATTGTTTATATCGTGTTTAGCTGGTTCACTGATATATCGTCGCCACAGCTATTTAAAAATGAAATATGGACAGAACGAACGATAAAATATACTCTATATTTTTCACCTCGAAATACATATAGAAAATCCAAATCAACAAATATATATATAAACTGCGTAGAATATTTCGCACGGCTGTGATCCCGCAAACAAATATTTTACTGTTTCGCCTTAAACATTTGTATCAGATTTTCTACAATTAACTCCGCCGGTCCATAATAAGTATGTAATTCCAAAATGCACATTTAATATGTATATTTGCGAAACCGTCGTGCGACTTACACAGAGGCCACCCGACAAATCGAGAATTAATTAATGAATATTTTCGATTGCATTCATTCCCCGGTCCGGAAGAATAATATTTGTCGTCTAACCATTAGCAATGAACATAGAAACAAAATTGTAATGAAATTCGCGAGCAATGTTTGCCAATCACAAATAGGGACATGTATTTAGATTATTGCCTTGTAATATAAAGTTGTGCATGCGGTGAACACTTGAAATCGAATGTAGTATATTATTAATATTCCGCAGTCCAGATTGATTAAAGGCTCACATTATGTTCCGCGCGGTAATATTAAACTTTTCATAAATATTTGATGCTGTCGGGTTCGGAAAGAAAATATATTAATGTAGAAATTGTTGAGGGAATTTTCCAAGCTGGAAAACAATTTACAACGATAAATTCGTGCTGGTCGCAGAATAATTCATCATAAATCAATCTCTACATATAATAATCTTCAATAAAAACAATGGAACGTTCTGCAGCAGCAATATTAGTTCAACAAAGTACTCACTAATGAGTATGTACTTAACACAAACAATCTGCAACACTCGTAAGAAAGCAAACAAAAGGTTCTACCATTCGTTAATCATTTCAATAGATCGAAAGTTCATATTCTCAAGTTCTTTCAATCTAAATTTTACATCGCCAATTTTGCCATGAATACATCGAATATTCCCAGCCATCACTGTACTGCAGATTTTCGTGGAAAATTCAATTTGCTAAGGATCACGAAATTCCGGTGAAATAAAATTTAATTTGCTTGTTTCTACACATTTTTGAGCTATGGAAAAAACAAACGAATACAAGAACTCGTGCACTTCGTCTCGGAATTCTGCAGCTGAGAATACAGGGTGTCCCAAAACTACCCAAGGAGCCGAAAATGGGAGGTTCCTTGGGTCATTTGAAGCGACATTTTCCTTTACAAAAATGTTATCCGCGGCTTTGTTTAGGAGTTATTCACGAAAAACACGGACCAATCAGAGCACGACCTAGACGCGAGTTGGCAAAATCGGCTCGACGCGCCAACTGTCCATTGGCCGACTGTGCCAACTCGCGTTTAGTTCGCGCTCTGATTGGTCTGTGTTTTTCGTTAATAACTCCTAAACAAAGTCGCGGATAACATTTTTGTAAAGGAAAATGTCGCTTCAAATAACCCAAGGAACCTCCCATTTTCGGCTCCTAGGGTAGTTTTGGGACACCCTGTATACACGGTACGCAAAATTTCGAATCGAAATGTGGAAAACCGCGAAATCCGAAAATTAACGAATCAGACTGAGGCAGACCGTGTATATTTATCGGCGTCGACAGCAACAGCAGGAAGTAGAGAAAGGCTTTAAAATCTGGCTCGACGGGGTCCGCTTGTCCGCGAATTAAGAAGCAACCTGCACCGCATTTCGGCGAGATAATGCTTGTCCCGTAGCAGGGAATGCGGTCCGAATAGTAAGGGTGCGAACGGGGGTGAACGGGGACGGGAGAGCGAGAGGGGCGGAAGGGATCGCGAATTACCAAGTCAAATATATACGAAGTGCATTCGTAGGATCGCGGTGGATTAAAGTGTCAAGCCGGATTGTATTGGCCGAAAGCGACGTGGCGGAGGGTGTGAGGTGGTGCGAGAGGGGGGTGAGCGTAGGGTGCAGGGGCGGCTTCATTCGACGCGTGTATTATGTAGACGTCGGTGCACAGGCGCTGTTATCGAGGGAAAATCGGGTCACAGCCGGGCGGTGCCGTCGATGGGCTTGGGCCGAGAGCTAAGGCACGTCGAAATGTGCCCTTAATATTAATCCCTTCGGGCGCACACCACTTACATGACACAGCCCACACACCCCCCCGCACCACGGTACGCCCTGCCGCCATCTTCTGGCCATACGTTAAGTACGCACGCAGGATATTCGGCCCAATACACCCTCCATCGAAATTCTGATCGCGTTCGAAAGGATATGTGACCATAATTATGAAACTGGTCTAAGTCATGTATTTCTTGTTTCGAGATATTTCAAGGAAACGGATATATTAACATTAAATGAATTCCATATACTGTTGAAGTAACAAGCACTGATGGCGAGATTGTTGAAAGAATTATTTCAGCGATTATTAAAACGGTATTTTTATATGTTAAAATAGTATTTTGGAGAATATTACCCACTTGTAGAGAGTATTTGATCAGAATTCTGGAAGCGATTCTTGAAAGATTTCTTTCATAATTTACTTCAGATATATTTTGGGTCATTATAGAGATGTTTATTAGATGGTTTATGAAAACATTATTTGAGAAATTCTACAGATGACAGGAAATATTCAATCAAAATAGTTAATTTGATAGCTCAGATCGTTTTGAAAAGTATGTGTAGGGGGCACAGGATATTTGATCCAAATTGGGAATGTGATTCTTTAAAGAATTATTCGATGGTATATTAAAAAGGCATATGTCAGAATATATGGCAGCAAATATTTGATGAATACCGCGAACATTTTTGCTGAAAGATTGATTTGAGCGTTTGTTAAAAGCAAGAGAAAATATTGTGTATGCATTAAACCAATATAATAAAACGATACTTGCGAATGATATTAATCGAACTCCATGAAAGTATTAATTAGACGCCGTTTTTTTTGCGCGAAGTTATTCCGCAATTCAGAGCTAATTAATTCCACTCGAATTACAAATAAAAAGTGCTAAACATGTTTTTGAACTTTTATTTTTTATTTTAAATTTTAGCCGTGTCTGACCATATGCGACCTTCATCTCCTTGATTTAAAATTATTTTATTCATCTCAGAGTATCCCCTAAAAGGTGGGTGTAAAACTTGGTATATTTAAAAAGGGTTGAGAAGTTAATGCAATCAGCATAAAGCTCTGCTTGAACCGCATGTTATTTCAGTTAAAAAAAATTCCAATCGAACCACTAGCGACGGAGTAATCTAAGCTGATCACGCTTCGTGACTCGCCCTGTATGTCCAAATTTGATGAATGTATAGAAGCAACTGGGTCGATCAGATTCCAAAACTTGGTCCCGAGGTAAGCGCGCGGGCCACGCTTTGAATTCGAAATAATCGTGGTGGAGTGTGCCGTCCGTTCCGGAAAATGAAAATTACAATGCTATTAGCGAATTACCGGAGATAATTGTTCGTCATCCACTTCACAGTCGTGATCGATAACAACAATTACATGTACGCTATTAAAATCCCGATTAAAAGCTGATCGTCAATTTGCGAACGTCGACGAACGGGGATGAGGGTTGTTGCTACCAGAGGAGAGAACTCGATATTTACGAGTCGTCAATACGATCCCAATAGCCGCCGTTTCCTCCCGCTAAACTGCGAAAGTATTATTACACATCGGTGCGCAATATTTTATAATTACCCGAGGGCAGAAAACGTCGAACAGTTACTCAACTGCGACGACGGAACAATAAAATTAACCGCGTTTGTGCCTCTCCGACGGACAAACGTTTTCGCCGCCCTGTAATAATATCCAAACAAGTCGCGCGGCTCGATCAGCGTTACATTCACGCCGGAATTACGATAATTACCGGCCCTGGCCTGCTAAACTGACAGCGATTGATTGGCGTATCCAGTGCGTCCGTCGAAAAGATACTCCTGAAACCATCGGCCACCAACGAGACCACCGTTCACCGTGCCTAACCTCTTCGAACATTTATGCACTCTGCTCTCGCACCTATTCGAGCCTGACAATTTAAACATTTCATTTTTAATAATTAAAACGTCTTCATCCCCGAAAACCTCTTAGAAGAGAAAAGAAAATTTATGTTCACTTTCTGCATGGATACATTTATTTTAAATATTCATTATTCGACATCTTTTTACAAAATAATAATTTTTACTGGAGTGAAATAGAAATTTATTTTCTTTCTTAATATGTATAATGGGTTGAAAATAATATAACACAATTCTCAAATTCTACTAATGTGACTTTGTTCAAATCTTCATTAAGAGTCTGACTCGTTAAAATACGACAAGGGGTCAATGTGACGTTTTAAACAAATTTATTATTGAATTGTTTGCAACATTTAATGACGTCCAAAGTCGTTCTTTATTAGTCCTCCGATTTTCCGGACACAGTGCACACCAGACCGGAAAATGATGGCGCATGGATTGCCAACGGTCCATAATCTATAGCATCCTCGAAATATCCGGAACACCGGTGACGTCTAGGAACAACAAAAAAAAAAAGAAGAGAAAGGATCGAGGGTTGACGAGGGTTCGAAGGATAAGGGATGGAACTCGCCGAATTCCCGTCAGCTCCGAAACTTGACGCGAGCCGTAGGAAAAAGGAAAATGAAGAAGAGCAAACATGCAATAATATCGATCAGAGAGGACGAGCTCCTAAGCGCGGCGAAACACGAGACTATTTGTTTCCCGTCAATCCTTAATTACGCGGGTCTGCCAGTCGGTTCGGGTCGTCTTCCATCGATCAGCGTCCGACTATGGAGCATCCGCAACCACGAACACGGTCATCTCGTCAATTACGCTGAGTGCTTTCCTCGAATTTCATTATTCGCTATTTCGCAGCAGAACACCGAGTGTTTTCTTCGAAATCTTATGGTCGGCAAATGGAATCTAATTGCGAGACGAACGGGGAACTTGGTGACTGCGGTTGTTGTCGCTTACGATTAAAGTGGGGTACAATGCATCTGCAGAGAAGAGGTAGAACTAATTAGAAATGTTTTATGTTGCTCTGGAGATTCGAATTTATTGTTCCGAAATTAAATGTGTTTTATTGTGGAGTTCGTCTTGAATTTTACAGTGTTTATTTGAATATATGATGTACCGCATTGAATTTACACCTCATTTTGTGTAATTACTTGAAATTATTGTACAAGCGAGCATATTTTGTGTAACATTGGAGAACTTTAGTTGCTCTGTTCAAGTTGAAATGAGAGGAGCCGCTTAATAAAACTAGGAGAAAGGAGGAAAGTCGTGTTCCGTTTCGGGCTTCGTAAACCGCCACTGGCCCTCGGACTTTTCGTTTATATAATCGTATTGTCCGGTCGGCTTTGCTTACAAAGGGACAGCCTTACTCTCTCCACTCCCCCAACGTGTGCAACTGGACTCGCTCGTCCAAAAGTAAATCGTGACACGCGACGAAACAGTCGCGGGAACTACGAGTTTCGCGACTGCCAGAGTCCTGCGGAGTAATACCTTGCTAATGCATCATGCTACAAGGCTACAAGTCTTTCCCGAGGGAGACGACACGCCTAATCGGATCATTGTCACGTACTTTTCCTAACGGAGCGAAACGGGTCACCACTTTTTCCCATCGATAGAAAAACCTGTTAAACTTCTTGAAACAACGTAAGGCAAAAATACGATCCTTGTCAATTTTTTAAAAACAAGAAAATATAACTTGATTTCATCCCTTAACGACTTTGTTACGTTATAACCAACGTTATTCTTAAATTTTTCTAATCCACGACTGTTTTATATTTCACCCAAATCAATTTCTTCATAAATGCATACAGATCCGCAGTCTAATCCAAAGCATTCATTCGGATCTTTATGCAAAATGAAAATATCCTGCATCAATCGTCGGAAGCAGGAAGAAAATAAAAATCGATTTCATCCCTTAACGACTTTGTTATATTAAAAACCATGTTACTGTTTTCTAAGATATGATTGTTTTATACGTTACCCAATCAATTTCTTCATAAATACATACAGATCCGCAGTCTAATCTAAAGCATTCCAGGATACAGGAAATCAATGTAAAGATCCTCGGTGTGGTTTCGATGGTTCGCAGAGGGGTGCAAATCGTGTAGGTATTTGTTTGCGATGATCCCGAGGGTGAATATTCCGTGTGCCTCTGAGGGAACGAGAGGGCGAGAGAGAGAGAGAGAGAGCAACCCCTGTGACTTGTTGTCGCTCGCGTGACTTTGTGACGGCCCGCTGTGACACGAGTATCCGCTCATGGGGTGCGAAACCACTTTGCATTTCTATTTATTAGTCCCACTTGCCGACCAACCTGCTGCTCCATCGACGGCCACCTAATCATACCCAACTGCGCTTCTAACACTTCCTTCCTTTACCAGCCGTACCTCTATCATCATTAAATTTATTCAATTTGTCCGACGCTCCAGTCAAATTAATTCCCCACAGAGACTTAAAATTCTCGAAATTATAACACTTTGGTAATTCGTATGCATAAGCAACTTTTACTCTGCCGAAGAAAATATTAGTTTCCTTTTTATGAATGCACAAAATTCCCGAAATATGATTCTTCAGGAATTTGTCACGTGTGAATTATTAACCCTTTGCAGTCGGAGCTATTTTAACTCGAAAATTAAACATTTCTTCCTAGCTGGAATATTTCCATTCACCACGATTTTTTAAATTTCGTGGATATGAAATTGATATTAATACCTCATACACTTAAATGTTTAATAATTGATTAGCTACCGACAGATCTAATAACGTGAACAATATTTTGAATAATGATACAGCAATTTTTAATGACGCCTCATCACTCGAGTGCTAAGGGTTAAATGTGTAGTAATTGATTAGATAACAACATATTTAATAATGTTACAGTAATTCTTAGTGTTAGTCAACCAATAAGGTTTAACTCATTGAAATTATCAACGAGACGAAGGCGTTTCAACTTGGTTTCTGCTCCTCGCAATCAAGGTAAACAATTTTTCTATTTCACAATCCAGTTGTCGCGTCTCGAAATTCGTCGATGCGTGTCATCGCAGCGCGTGTATTCCTAAGATATTTATCTTAGAATCAAGTGACTCCACTAACGAGAGTATCACAGTAATTCTTACAAGGAGAGTGCACCAACGACGTCTCACCGATTTAGTTGAGACTCTGTATACTTATAGATCTCGATCTCCCATTTACGTATATATACCATTATAGACGCTAACACTCAATAGTTGTCGAGATATTCATAAACAAAGTTCTTACGTATGCTTTTACGACACGTACCACTGTTGTAATTAAAAATATGTAAGTGCAATATTATTAAATTTATCGTATACCATATTTTCTCTTCCCATATTTACTTTATTTTTTCTGTTTTCAGACACGAGGGGATACTTTCTATTTCATTAATTTCGGCTAATTTATTTATAATTTATTAATACGTTTGTTCTTTAACTTGTTGTTGAATAAATAATATAAATAAATATGAAAAAAAAATTTTCACCAAACGAGAATCGAACCCTAGCCCACCGGGTGGAAGTATACCTACTCTACAACAGCAGGTTTAAGCAGTAATGTAAGAACTTTGTTTATGAATATCTCGACAACTATTGAGTGTTAGCGTCTATAATGGTATATATTCGTAAATGGGAGATCGAGATCTATAAGCATACAGAGTCTCAACTAAATCGGTGAGACGTCGTTGGTGCACTCTCCTTGTTAGTGTTAGTCAACCAATAAGGTTCAACTCATTGAAATTATCAACGAGACGAAGGCGTTTCAACTTGGTTTCTGCTCCTCGCAATCAAGGTAAACAATTTTTCTATTTCACAATCCAGCTGTCGCGTCTCGAAATTCGTCGATGCGTGTCATCGCAGCGCGTGTATTCCTAAGATATTTATCTTAGAATCAAGTGGCTCCACTAACGAGAGTATCGCCGAGTCAAAGAATCCTCGGAGCCCGAAACATCACGGTGCCTGTCGGCAAAGTATAATCTCAGTTCCGCATCGAGGAGGCATGATTTCCCGGACGGACGCGGGGGAGCGTGAACAGGCTAATTCCCGCGCCAGTTTGCGGCCGGGAGCGAAACACGGCTGCGGAATCAATCGGCTTGATGCGCGACGTTAAATATCTAATTACCGAAATTAGGCTGTCAGCCGGGCCGGTGATCGTGTCGCTCGCGAGTGCCGGGACCTGTGTACTCAGCTACCTGGCCGTAACGAGGATACGTCAGGACACAGAGGGCGCGGGGGAAACGTGTTGGGCCAACACCTAGCTGCGACACGCCAGCCACAGAGATCGGTGCGCACGATGTGCAGGCGCTTGCACCTGCACGCGTATGCATATGCATGCACACCCTCCTCGACTCTCCGGAGCGTTACCGGAGCCTACACTCGTGAAATGAATCACGGCTTCTGAGGGGAAAGTCACCTGGGAACGAACCGCTCTCCCTGTAGACACCGGCCCTCCTCGATTATGCTTGACACGTGTTACGCCGCTGATGACGCGGATAAGGATCTGGATACGCGTTCTTTATGCCGGCGGATTTCATTTGCAATTCAACCGCCAGCTTCGATGGCCATCAGGCTTCTCTTCAACCCTGATTAGGGGATGTTTTTCTTAGGGTTTGTCAGAATGATCTTTTCGTTGTTCCTCGGTGCACAGGTATGGAGGTAATGGTACTGTTTCGATTGAAGTTTTGATGTGGGTGAATTTTGTGCGAGCATGTTGCGATTCGGGTGGAAATTTTTTAGTTTGCACAGAGATTAGCTTTCTGTGATGAATACGTTGCTTCCAGAGAAGATTGAAGTTCTAGTGTGGTAGATAGGTTTTATTTTTCATAAAGATTAGTTGTCTATGATGAATAAACTGTTTTCAGAGAAGATTGAAATTTTGGTGTGGAAGAATTTGTACGAGTTTGTTGCAGTTGAGGAAGAATTTTTTAATTTACACAAAGATTAACAAGAATATACAAGAATATACTCGAATATACTAGAGTATACCAGAATATACTATAATTTACAAGAATATACAAAAATTCACAGAAGATTGAAATTTTAGTGTGGTAGAAATGTTTTATTCCTCTTAAAGATTAGTTGTCTATAATGAATAAACTGTTTTTAAGGAAGATTGAGTTATCTTGAATTTTATTGGTGGCATCGATGCGATCACGGACAATTTCTCGGATTGCGAAGAGGTTCTACGCCACTGCGTTCCTCTCTGCCCCCGAGTATATGTAATTTCGCGACAGAGACGACTTGCGAGACTTGTTCCCCGAGCGCAAGCGTTGCGTCGCGCAATCAAAGAGACGTCTGCGACAGTCAAAGGGACGTCTGTGATGAATTCGCTACCTGTTGAAAACGACCCAGAGAAATAATCACAGACGCACGGTCTCTTTCGTACGTTTGTTCGTAATCGGACATGGTTGAACAATATCACAATGATCGTAATACGGATATCCTGGATGATCTGACAATTTTATAGTCTTCTGTAAAAAAAAAAGAACGTACTCCTGTTACAATGTAATATATTTTGGATTCGTTTCTCTTTGCAATCGCAGATTGTTAGCGGGGCGGTTTCACCTGTCTATTGTTCATTAACAGATACCCGTTCGATTAAACGGGGAAAAATGGTACGGAATTAGCATAGGAGGCGTGTAATTCGCGTGGAATTTATTCTCCGTGATCCGGCGGACCGCACAGCCGGTCAATTTCGTTCCGAGACCGGACAGCCGTTCCGTTTCGCTGGCTTCTCGTCGCGAAACACCGGCGATTCTCGACCCGGAGATTGAAAATTTGCCGAATTTTTGACGGAGCCGTGCCACACCGCTTCGCACCGCTCGATTTTTCGCGGGAAACTGCGCTTCCGGGTGCCGCGGAACCACAGGGAACGAATTTCACGCGGGACGAGAACCGGCCCGGAAAACCCGAATAATTCTGTCGGACCGAATGACGGATGTAACGTTCTCTGCCGCGCCACGCGATCTCTGTTCCTGTAATTTGTTCGATAATGTTTCTAAACGCAAATCGTCGCGCGTGAATTGTGGTCGGTGAAAGATGGTTCATCGAGACAGGAGAACTTAAGTTTAAAATAAGGTTTGAAACAAGTAGAAAACTTAATAAAATCTGATCATCAATTTCAGACGTAATCTTTTTCCAAAAACAATAAATCTCGACCACTAGGTAAAGAATGATTCGATTTTAGGGGGTGAGTTAAAAACAATTCTAAAATCTACCTCGCAGGAATTTCCGAACTTTCGAAGGCTCGAATTAAAGCTGGAAAAACGCACTTGAAGATAGCCGCACTGTGGTTTGAAAAATAAACGCAAAAGTGGGTTGAAAAATCGCTAAAGCCCCGACCGTCGGTTCGGACGAAATTGATTGGCTATTATTAGAGAATCGATACAGAGATCTACCAAGACCCAAAGCTTCTAAAAATAGCGAACAAAATGAAAGAATAATAGAACAATAAAATGCTTGAATTTCAGAACGTTGGAAGAACATTCTACAGAATCCTACGTGTTATTAAAAGTCGGTGAAAAATGGCTGGCTGACCGGACGAAAACGGATCAAAAATTTTCGTCGGTTAATCATTGATTGAACGGCATTGAAAGGTTAGGCACAATGGATATTGAGAATTTAGCAAACACCCTTGCTACAGCTTCGCATATCAAATTGCGCATAGTTTGATCGATAGCGTACACCTATGGGAAGGGTGTGACCGATACACCTGGCCGAAATTCGGCCGTTCTGTTATTCAGTGAACGCATTTTCCCCCAACGACTGTTTTTCTATTGCGAGCGAAGATGCGTTTCCGGTCAAAAAACTCATCGACGGACCCGAATATTTTTCCGATTCGTTTACCTCTTCATCGAACAAAAAAAAAATATAGCGGGCTGCATGAAAGGCAGCTGAACACCGAAATTGAACTATTTTCACATTTTTTTACCCTATAGAAAACCGGTAAAAACGAAAAGAGAGAGAGAGCGAGACAAAGTGGCTGTGGACTCAGTGGACTGTTCCCGTTCATCTGCAGGGTAACTGGATCTACGCGTAGAGTACATTTCGAATCGTGGCAATTCCGAAGCTTAACGAAAATGCCGAATATCTCCGACCACCATAATCTCTCTCACTTTTGATTTCCTTTCCGTCTCGATTCCCAACGAGAACCACGAATGCAAAAAGATTACACGCTCTAACTTTAATGGCCGCCGCTCTGCGGACTTTTATGCGTCGACCATGAATGCGAGACATGAAATAAAATGGAAAATTCTAGCGAGTTTGATACTCTCTTCAGGCTCTACATTACGATGTAGACTTAGAAAATCGCCAAAAATCGATTTGTTTTACTGTTACTTTCAATTTAAAAAATTCCCAAAAAAATGTACTACATATTTTTTCACCAATGCACATCCCTGAAGCTACTGTCTTGAGATTATATCACAATTTAGATTTAGACTGCAGATTAAAACATTTCCAAAAATCGATTTATAGAATTTTTATTGTTATGATGAGTTTAAAGAATTCCCAAAGAATTATAGTATTTATTTTTTACCAAACGCGATTACTTCAGTCCTTTTTCCCCGACGTTAAACCGTCAAAGTATCCCTTTTACGCCTTTGACCAGATCGCCAGAGTTTGTCACAGCGTCCTCTATTGATTCTGGCCGTTTCCGCGAGTTGGAAACCAAATGTGCGTTCGCCGCACGCGGAATTAGAGAGCGGAATTCATCCCTTTCGGGAAACTCCGCCCCCTTGGGCAAATTGAAAAGTTTTAATATCGCGTATACCTCCGGAGCCGAGGAATAAGAAATAAGGAAACGGCTTGGAAGCGGAGAGACGGATGTGGGGGAGGGTGGGGAAAACGGGAATATGGGGGTGAGTTCTTGGGTCTCGAAGCCTTGCGTGAAGTCGTAGTTGGTTATTTTGTTTATTCGAGTAGCCGGCGCAATATTCGCAACAAGGATTTCAGGTTCGCCGGAGCAGGCTCGTTCGCTCGGTAATCGAATAAGCGAGTCAAAGCGCACCAGGGGGAATTCATTTCGAAAGTTCCCGCGGATTAACGAAGTTTGTAAAACAACTAGTTATACGCGTAATTGCTACTTCATTTTCGCCGCGGAGCCTGGGTCGAACTTCGATCCTACACCCGATGGAGGAGGTTCGCCTGTCTCCGAGAGACACCTGCAACACCTGAACGAGGCACACTGTAGATACACCAATGTAATTAACATTTTGAACTCGCAAACTTTTTTCAAAGTGATAGTAAATCTTGCGTTGTAATTAATTTAGCTACTCTTCGGTCATACGGAACAATTTTTGTACAGGGTGTCTCGTTTAACACTAACCGCTTTTACTTTTTAATTATTGAAACTATAAAGATGTGTCCACATTAAAGAGTATTCAATAAATTGTGAAAAATCTAAATACATTCAGTCTTGTAATTTTTATAGAACAAAAACTCAACGTTAACCCTTAGCAGACGAGGTGACTAAAAATTGATGCACCATTATACATGATATTGTTTACATTATTAAATATGTTGTTATCTAATCGACTACTACACCTTTAAGTTGTAACTTAACCCTTAGCACTCGCCTGTCCCCTCTGAGGCACCACTAAAAATTGCTTTACCATTCTTCAAAATATTGTTTACATTATTAAATATATCGGTATCTAATCAATTACTAAACATTTAGGTACTGTATAAGGTAATGTACCAATTTTATATCCATAAAATTGCAAAAATCATAAGGTATGGAAATATTCTAGATCGGAAGAAATGTTGAATTTTCAAATTAATTGCTGCCACCCCTAATGACTCTGTTATTAGGTCTGTGGTCTGAAGGTAATCAGAAGGTACACATTTTCCAAAATCCAACAGTAACGCTTTTCTAAATGGAATGCCTTATTTCGTACACTCGATTTCGATCGAACAGTCGATAGTTCGCAGCCACGAGCAGTCATCCCCTTCTAACGGATCCCGTCTGCCCATTCGATTACCACGCGGCAGCCAAACAGCCGTTCTAATCTCGAGTACCGTTCGGAGTGATTAAGAACTTTCCTCGTACATCCGGACCGATTCGCAGCATCTTGCTCGTCCGTCTCAGAGGGGGTAGTTAATCGAGGAAAGAACCTGACTGGATATATACAGAGCAAGAGAAAGAGAGAGAGAGAGCGAAAGAGAAAGAGGGATGAGTCATAAAAAAAAATAAAAATCAACGAACTGCGAGAAGAAGCGTCTCTAAAGAGCGAGGGGAAACGGTGAAATGAAAAGATGAGGAGGAAAAGGGAGCAGATACAGATGAGCGAAGGGGATAGAGGGGGAAGAAGGGGCCTCGACTGGAGAGAAGAGGTTAATTTATCACGAGACTCGTGAAGTTTTGCCGGTCGAACAAAGGCAGCGCCGCGAGAGTAAAGTTTCCTGCCAGCGATGTTTCACACAGAGGAGGATAAGAAAATTCGCGCTCGCGCGACCCCTCCGAAAAGAAAAGTCCCCTAGTCGGACAAGACCGAGAGCCGAGTCTATTTACGGGGGCTCGTAGACCCCGTTACCACGACCCAACCCCCCACCCCCTTAACAGTTCGAAGCTGATCCGACACGGGAATCCCATTCACCGGGCCGTCAAACATTTTATTTTCCGGCTATTACCCTGCGCTAACTCGCGATAACGCGAATCGATCCGGTGGGCCACGCGCTTACTATACTCGCCTATAACTGGGCTACGGGACGGCATAATGTTTGTTATAAACAAACCGCAGGAACAGGGGGAAACTTGTCTAAATATTCCCCCTGGAAATTGATCAAGATTCGCGAGTATTAGACGATCGTTATGGAACTTCGGTGGCTGATTCGAAGTTGTGGCAATCTTGCGGACCGCCTCTTTTTGAAATTTTTTAGTCTCCCTGTGAAAATCCTGTCCCAAAATGGGCCACGATAGGCCACTTTGCGAATAAATAAAATAACCCGAGTTCGACGAAGTTTCACTTCGAGCAAGACGCTCGGGAGAAGCGTGGGACCTACGAAAAAAAAAGTTTTATAGACCATCAGGAGCTTTTAGGGTCTACAAAAAAATACTAGGGCCTACGGAAGCAAGATTAAACCCATAAAAAAGTTTGCCAGGACAGTTTAGCAGTATATCGTCGCAGAGGGAGCCGTAGGGAATGATGCGTTGAATGTAAAAGTGTCTGTGGCATAGGGACACGATAATGTGGGTCTGGTGATGGCCCCCGCAAGTGGCTGCCATATTGAAAATTAAGGACGGTGATGCTGACGCGATTTCTCGAATAAAAAGATGTACAAGATTGTTGACTGTAGAATGAAAAAGGCTCGAATAAAAGTTTGTGCTTGAAGAAAAGATTATGAGACAATAAAAAAGGACCACTCGAAGGAATGATTTTCATCGACAGGTTCGCGGTCTCCCTCTGCGTCAAAACACAGGAAAAGTCTGTGCTCTCCGGGTGTCTATCAGGCTGGAGAAGCCGCGGGTAGACAGCGAGAGGGAAAGCGGACAGGGAAAGCGCATCGAATCGCGAAGAACACTAAGACAGCTTACAGGAGAGGGAGTTAATCTGCCCTCGCAGTCTACAAAGAGAGCCACGAAGCAGCCGCTCCTGTCGCCCCCGACGCGACGTCGTGATAGAGGAAATTGAAGAATTCCTGCAAATAAGTCGCCCTCCCCCGGCTTACACTTTCCGTCTGATCCATTTCCTTCGTCGATCCGATCGGTCTGAGGGCTGCGCCCCGCTTCCCGAACAACCCCTCCGGTTCGGTTCGTTCACCCCTTGCGCCGCACAACCCACCCCCTTTGTTCATATCGACTACGTTTCCATTTCTCTCTCTCGACACGGCACGGCGGCGGCGGCGGCGGCAGCGGCTATGCAATTCCATCCCCGTGACGTGGCCCGGGCATATGCACCCCCTACGCTGGCTGCTTACCGTCCCCTTTGAGCCCCCGGTGCAATCTGCATCCACTCAGAGTAAATAAGCTCTTGTTAGAAAAGTTCGCCCACGCGGAGGTGTCGCGATCTTTTCTTATTGTCGAGAGTCAACCATTTTAATCCAAGTCTCCCCCACGACGTGTCAGCTCTTTTCTTTAAACATACAGATCTATGGTGGCAATTCTTTTAATCTTCTTAGTGATTTAAAATCTTTATTCGTTAATAGAAAAATTGACGAAATTCAATAATTGTTGGAAAATTGAAAACATTGAAAATGCCGATATATGATTTTTCCTCTAGATAAGGGAAGAAATGATGCAGACAATTTTTATTTCACATAAAGATCCGCAGTCTACTAATCATTCTACGTCACCGAAAAAAATTCTCCGGGTCCCTCCTAACGATCCCCGAGCAAAGAATGCTCGAAGAGCTCTCTCGTTCATGCTCAGAAATCATCTCCAGAGCCGTATAGATCGACGAGCAAGAAAAACCACCGGTCCACCAGCGATTCTCGGCTAATATAATCGGCGCGAGGTCGTTCATCAAGGATAACGTTCGAAGGTTGGTTCGGGGACGGGTAGAATCGATGGAGCACGATCTTCCATGGCACACGGCATTGTTTCCCGTGATCCCGTTCACCGTTGGATCGCCTACGGCCGGCACCGGGTTCCTAGATTGAAGGCTTATCGTTACTCGCGTCGCCTGCCCGGGATCTTCCCTCGAAATTAGACATCAGGACAGCCGACTGTCTCGTCCGAGTCCCTGCGCTGTCACCGTTGCCAATCCATTCTCTCTTTACCCCTCTGTCTCCACCTTCCACTGCTTCCAACTCTCTCCCTCTTCGTCGTGTCACAGTTCCACTGAAATCCTGGCCAAATGTGAAACAGTCTTCATATCACAGATTTATCTATTGCATTTCGTTTAGGAACGATGAAATCATTCTTCAGCAATTTATTATTTAACGTCATTCTTCCTTTTTTTTATTATAGAAAATCTCATATGAGATTTATTACAACATAATTACAAAACAGAAATACACTACATATAATACAGAGTATGAAGATTACAAAACAGAATAGGTTTCTTGTAGAAATACAGATATTATAATATTAACATATTATTAAAAGGAACAGTATATGAACAGAGAGAGAAGAGTAACAAAAAAAAAACTTGTACTTTAAGGCCACAGCTTTTAAAAAATGATAACATTTATTGACAGGCCCTAATATTAGGTTTGGCTATCATTACTGAGACATCCATTGGAATCATTCTTCCTTTAATGACTTTACAAGTATTTTGAACAAAGATGTACGTCAAATACTTATTTAAAAGTAATTACCAATTCGTTAACTTTGTGACGTATGAAAACCGTGTGTAGATATGTATATTCAGTGTTGTCATTTACTGATTAATAGATTTTAAAAATGAAAGAATATATGTATTATGTTTACCTCGGAATAATGCACTGTTCACACGTGTCTAAACAGATATATAATTTAATCTAAATAAATATATAATTCATTTTAAATATTCTTAACAGCTGAATTTGATTTACAAACAGGTGAAATTGATTTGCATAAGGTTGAATTTGACTGGCAAAAATAATTATGGCCAGGATTTCAGGGAATCTTGCCACCGTGTCTCGGTCTCTCTCACACTCCCGTGTCCAGACCGTTCTCCCGCCTCTCTTCATCAATCCCTGGGTCTCGAGGTGTGACCCGGTTACAGATTGCCGGCGGTTTGCTCGCGGTGAACCGAGTTACACCTTTCTTCATCGCGCGGACAGCGTCTACAGAGGTCCTCGAGGACATCGGAGCCGACAGCTCCACTCCGAGGTTTTTGCACGGGGGAGCCTATCGGGAAAACGGGTTTATCGAGAACCGAGCACGAGTAAATCCTGGAAAATTAGTGTCCGGACGACTTCTTTGTACTTCTCCCGACACACCGGCGAGAAATGATGTTTCTTCGTTAGAGAGGTTCTTTTTGTTTCCGGTCGCGTTTAAAATACGCCCCTTTGTGCCGCGGACACGTTTTCTACGAGCACCACGGGGACAAAGAAGCGTTTGGCTCAGGCTGTTGAGCGCTTTTTAATTGTCCTTCGCTAGGAGACCGGTCACGAAAATGTGGCCGCGTTTTAACCCTCCGACGCGAGAATCGGAGGCTCTTTGTGATTTTGTTTGGTTTTCGGTTTCTGATTTGAATTTTCCTTCCGTGAAACTTTCGCAGACGGGTTCGCCTCGTTTTTTTTGCGAGAAATACGAGTCCAAACATCGATCGAACTACTGGGTCTACATTGACCCAGTGTTTCGAAGAGAATCCGACACCTCCGATACGTCGAACTACACGTTCAAGAATTTTTTTCCAATTTTCCAAACTCATACGCAACGAATCAGTTGGAAGAAAAGTTTGATGGCCGCGAGAATAATTCGCGATTTATCAAACGCGGCGGCGTGGCCCGTTAAAAAATTCAAAGCAGGAGGACGAGTTTAGTTGAAGATCGGGGGGAAGACGTACGGGCTGATGGGACCGCGGAATTGTTTTCAAAGTCTCCGCGGGAAGAATGATGGGGGCCGTGTGTATGCACATATATTCGCGGACAGACAGCGTCAGGAAATTAAGCGAACGGTCTCAAGGGCGACGTTCGGGGCTTCAAACTTCTCTGAAAGTTTCGCGCGCGGGATTTATCACTTCCGAAGTGTCGAACCGACCCCGACCGCGGCTCGCAAATAAATTATTCGCTGACCGTGACTGCTGCGCCCCGAACGTGTGTACTTACACGGTTCCACACTCGCGACCATAAGTGTTCGAACACGCCCGGGAAAACGTACACGCGTGTGCCCATAATTACGAAAGTGGTCTATCAATTATTATTTTCACATTACTTTAAACTAAATTAATTCTGTGTAATTTTTACGATATTGTCGAAAATGAAACGTTAGATTGTGTTCGTTATTTCAACATTCTACGGAGTTCATTTAGTAACATGATATTTGGTCCCCTCAGGGTTTCAAATTCATTTACCAATAATCCTCTTCCTCTTTCCACTCTCACCATCGCCTTTTCAGCGGGACCTACTGTTTTATGGTGGGTTCCGAACCACCTTTTGCCAACAACACGTGAAAAACACTTCGGGTGGGTCACTTTCCGGTTTTTTACCAGACGGTCACCCATCCTAGTGTCGTTCACGTTCCACATTGTTTAACTTCGGTGATCTTGCGAGAACCGGTGCTTTCAACGGGACTACGGTTGTTGGCCGGAGTTCATTTAGTACGAATATCATTTTCCTTTAAATACCGGCTTCATACTTGCTTCTAAACGAATACTGCAGAATTTTAAATATCAGGTTCTGATAATGGAGGTTCTACTCAAGTAGTGAATTAAATAAGTAAAAAGAATCGAAATCGTGTCGTGTTTAGGCTGATTCCATCCAGAAAACCATGGCGAATGCGTTGGTAAGAGTTTCGCGAAAAGAAAGTAAATAAAATCTAAAACCACCCCCGTGCTAAATCGTTCGGAATGTCTTTAAACATTCGCGTCCCCTTTGTTCGATTGAGAGATTGCTTCTTTCGTCGGCTACTTTTTTCTTCGGAAGGTGGTGGGAATATAGGGGTGAGATCGATCGACGCGACGGTTTCGAACGAATTTCTCAACCGGATTCGCGGACGGGGGTGTGTAGCGATTCAAAGGGTGACCGAGTTTGCTCGACCGGAAGACATTACGCCGTTCGGGCTCATCGAGTGATCGAGACTCGCGGCCTACCAGAGATATTCGTTCTTTGCGAAAGGGAGACGGGGATGATAATTATGTACCCGCCCGCCGTTGTTTCTCCGGTGCTGTTCAAAGGAAGGCTGGGAAATAATATTTTATTTATTAACATCTTGTTTCGCTTCGGCCTCCAACTTTCCCTTTGAACTCCACCTCCCCTCTCCCTTTTCTTCCGCATCCACGATAGCTTGTTCTGTTACAGCTTCTGCCCTGTCTCTCTCTCTCTCTCTATCGCCGTTCGCAAAAACACCCTCTCGTTCCTCGAGCACGTCCGTTTTTTATTTTAATTAGATACTCTGTCGACTTTCCCGCTCTTCCCTTTTCACAGGCGCTCGTTATTGCGAAAATTTTGCGGATAGCTAACCGCTGCTAATAAAGAACTTCAATCTATCCGCCGCTGCCATAAATACTTGAACGCTGAACCGACGATCGACAAACGCCGCTGTTTAACGCTGGAATGATGGAGAAAGTAAACCACAACGGTGTACAGTATACACGGTTTCGGAAGGATTTTTAGAAAATCGAGGGGGTGAGTTGAATTCTTTTTCGAGAGCTTGGAAAAATGTCACACAATTCCTGTCAATTATAATTTCCTTAAAAATTCTTTCAATATAGACGTAGAAGCGTGTTTATAACAAAAAGTCTGGAACTATATGATCGCCGAGGTAGGTGTCGAGCTGTTGAAATTTTCGAAACAAGAAAATCGTGCAGCCGTAAGTCTGGACGTGCTGGGAACGTCAAAGGCGGACTAATAAAGAACGTCGCCGGTGTTTCTATTATTTTATTGAAGCTCTTGTACTTACACGTGTTTGCACGGTGCTCCCCACGGTGATCGCGGTACCCGCGAGCATCGCACACTGGTTTTCTTTAAATATTCAGCTCCCACCTGCGACTGCAGTAACATCCCCGGCTCTGGGCCGCTTGGGAGTCGATTGCTATCGGCAGTTCTCAGCAAACGATTGTTTGAGTTGTTCGAGCAAGCGACGGGGATCGATAAGCGGGTGAATTTATTGCGACTACATCGTCCTGCTAAACGACCGACTTTTCGATTCTGTCGGGAACCCGGTACAAAAGCTTCGATAGATTTCTAATCGATGTTTATTCATTCCTGTTTTATTGCTGGGACGATGGACGATTTTGTCTCTATTCTCTGGCCACAATTGTCGAGCCTTTCGAACCCGCGACGAAGAACAAAGCTTTTATAAAATTTTCGAAGATCTCAGTGTCAATGGTACGACAATCTTTTCAGTTCTTTAACGAGTGCATTCACGTACAGTGGAATTAATTCTTTTCTTGAAAGAGGAACAACTAATAGTTACAATTTTCATATTACGATAAAATACATGTTATGCTGTGTAGGTGTGCGTATTTTTTAGGACCCTCGACGAAGAACAAATTTTTTATAAAATTTTGAAGATCACTGGTACGACTGTCTTTGCAGGTCTGTCAAAATAATTTTTTTTTGCTTGATAGAAGAACAATTAATGGTTACAATTTTCATACCACCATGAAATATATATTATGCTGCGTATGTATGTTTCTTTTTTAGGAGGTACGATTGCAAACAAATGTTTTATAAAATTTTGAAGATCCTGGTACGACTGTCTTTTCAAGTCTGTCAAATTAATTTTTTTTGCTTCATAGAAGAACAACTAATGATTACAATTTTCATACCACAATGAAATATATGTTATGCTGTGTATGTATGTTTCTTTTTTAGGAGGTACGATTGCAAACAAATGTTTTATAAAATTTTGATGATCATTGGTACGACTGTCTTTTCAGGTCTGTCAAATTAATTTTTTTTGCTTGATAGAAGAACAACTAATGGTTACAATTTTCATACCACCATGAAATATATGTTATGCTGTGTATGTATGTTTCTTTTTTAGGAGGTACGATTGCAAACAAATTTTTTTATAAAATTTTGAAGATCCTGGTGTAGCAGCTGCAAGCATTCTCTAAATTCTTTATCGAATGCGTCCGTGAGTAGGTTCGCGAAGATCATTGACTGACGCGACTTTTATCGGAACAATTTAGGGATAATAAGGCCTAAAATTCATTAGTCCGACCCTTCCGAGTTCGAGGTCCGGGAACTGTATTCAACGTCGGATCCTAGTTGGCGAACTAACGAGTTGAAACTACTTCGATAAGTAGCCGGGAAGTGTTCCCGTTAACTCGAAGAAAAATTCCGACCGGTGTCGGGCCTCTGTCCGGGTAATTGAATTTTCGAAAGACAATGAAACTTTATGACTATCAAGCCCCGATAAGGGTTTTCGTTTCAACCAGTCGCTTTCGAGCTAAAGGGTCGGAAAGTAGTATCAAGATCCAGGAGGGAAACTTCCGGAGCAGTGTATTTCTTAATTTCGACCGGAAACGAGTTCTCTCCGCGGAAGATCTAAACCGTTGTTTCCTAACACAAACTTGGAGAAAATCCAACCAGCATTAAAACTGCAATCTTTGATCATCACATAAAAAAATTCCACACTTCTCTATTTTGATATATTACTCTTAAAAAGAAGATAACTTTTTTAATATTGATCCATACGATTTCAACATTTTCGAGAAGTTAGATCAATTGGTTTGCTACAATTGACACAGCGTTTATAAAACGTATATTTGAAATTTTCAATCCAGGCCCGCATAGAAAAGTTGTAAAATGCAACTTTTACTATTTTCTATACAATACCGAAAAATTGCAATTTTTTAAAATAATTTCTTTTCACATCGTGCAGTAAATTAATTGCTCTAACTTCTCAACTAAGTTAAAATCATAGAGTCCAACATTAAAAGAGTTATCGTTTTTTGAGAGCGTCCGAATATTAATCGAGCTTTTTCTGCCGGTGTAAAATCGTAAGGGTGAAACGAACGTATGCGATGAAGACGTCGCAGCATTATCGTCTTACAGGAACCGTAACTTCCGTAGGCCGGGAAGCACGCGTTTATAGGCCCTAACAAACGTTAGAGCCTGCCGTGAAAATTCCAGCTTGTTTACGCCCGATTCGAAGCGGAGCGGTGCGTCAACAAGTTTATTATCGCTCCTTTGGCAATGCAAATAGCTCGGTGCTATCTGCGAATTAATTTAATCTGCGGTTGGGTCAGTTTTGCTCACTAACAATTATTACGGCAACACAGAACTTCCCAACAATATTTATTCAGCGACACGTCTCGATCTAACTGTGTTCACCAACAACGTTCGGTCATCAATGCCGATTTTCAATGCGTACAGTGATTGTCGTTTCGATCCAACCACTGACAATATATTGACGATATGTTGACCACATTTTATTGAAACGATTATATTCATTAGTGTATAATATTCATATACATATTCATGCCAAAGTGTAATATGATATGAAATCGGATATACAGGTGAGAGAGAAAAATACTTTCTTGCTCATGATTATATTCTTACGAAAAATGGATTAACATATTCGTAATATTTTTCTGATTGAATTGATACTCGTTTAATCCACGACTGAATAGAACCTCGATTATTCGAATTGATATTTGGATTTAAACTGAAAATGATGACCCGATTAAACATTCTCTAATTTGTACACTAAACAGCAAGAGATCAATTAAACAATAAGATAATAACTAAGAAACATTTCGGTCCGGAAATTTTAAAATAAATTAGTCTCATACTGTGGTCGTTTCCATGTAAAATCCTGTCCCGTTTTCGGGTATGCAAAGTCGACATCTGTAACACAGATTAGTCTCGCAAGCGGAGAACGGGCCGCTTCCGTTACACGTTAATAACGGAATTCGACTGAAAGTTACGAGCAGGTAGACGTTCTCTCTCTCTCTCCCTCTGTGCACCGTGGCTGAAGTCTTATCGCCGATGAACTGGTAGGGAGTTATTAAATATCGCAGTCGCGAGCGAACTTCCCGCCCATTCGAGAGTTTATAATGACAGTTTTACTTGGTCGTTGGCCGAACTTCCATCGCTCGGTCGCCGCGTCCGCCATTGTTCCAGACCAGCCGGCCACCATTTTGCTTTCACCGGTTCGGGATCCCGGAAACCCGCTCTTATTGTACCCCCCCGTTACATCCCGCAATTATTATAATTGGTATTAGCACTCCGCTCTCTGCTCATTCGATTTCCTGACGAAAATCTAAACTATTCCTAATTGCGGAAATCAAGCACTCTTCGCGTTAATAACGATGTTACCGATTCGAGATCAAAGCTAGAATCATTAGAATTAGCATTTTAGAAAACAGCTGTTATATTGTATCTAACAGAAGAACTAATCTGTCTACAAGAAATACAAGCAAAAATCTATTTCGTAAAATTGATAAATAAAGCAGTCGTAAACATCATCAATTATAAAATTGCGAGAGCGGTCCGCTGTTCAAAATTAAAGTTGTATAGAACAGCAGAATCGTCTCGAACAGTGACTCTAATGTGCAGAAGGGGGATGACTGCGTCCATTTTCGTTGGTTCTGGGCAAAGCCCCGTTTTCTACGGGGTGACCGGAAGTCCCCGTAATTCTTCCATTCTGTCGTAGCCAGTTTTACGAAGGTTTCCGTTCGCTAAATTGCGGAACCGGCCGGATCCGTGAATCACGGTGTCGCGCGACGATACGTCGTCCATAAACATTATTGCGCGCGCGGCCTCGATCCGCAAGAATTGTTTCCATAAGCTTTCTCGCGAGATCGCTTAATTTATTTATTGTCGCCGGCTCCGATACATATACCCGCCTTGGATTCTCTATTTGCTCCTCGCTTCTTTCCGGAACTACACCTTATTGCAATGAACACTGCTGCTGGCCCAATAGACTAGAAAAAAGATCGGGACTGTCACATGTTTAACATTTTGACTACCAATAATATATTTCCAATAATAAATTTTTGAAAATTAGTTTTTATGAAATTTCATGCAAAGTAAAAATGTTCCAAGTTAATTTCATGAAGTTTTATGTAGAATGAAAATTATCCAAGTCAATTTCATGAAATTTCGTGCAAAGTAAAAATGTTACAAGTTAATTTCATGAAGTTTTATGTAGAATGAAACTTATCCAAGTCAATTTCATGAAATTTTATGTAGAATAAAAATTGTCCAAGTCAATTTTATGATTCAAGGATCAAAGGAAAGTACGTTCGCTCTCGTAATAATTTGAATAACTATGTTTAATTTAATTAATATTAAGTAGATGTATCAAGTATCCCGAGGTAAAAATAATTCAGTTCCCCCATTGAAGAGGGCATGTGGCTCATAGAAAAGTTCTCGGAGTGTTCGAGAACACCAGGACAGAGCTGGGTTAAGTATGGAAATGAATTACGAAATTAGTGTAGTGCCGCCTTAAACAGTCGATTTAAATGCGTCGCATCGGACAAAGAAAGGGTTGGGCTTGCCGAGGACTAGGACGAGGTGGAAGGACGAAGGACGAGGATGAAGAGGGCAAGGACGAAGGCAAAGGGTTTCGTGGAACGTCTCCGGTTGGGATCGCGTTCACCCGAGCCGATTCCTGCCACTCTTCGATCGTTGTCCGCTCTCGGCGAACGCAAATAAACCGACGGTAACTTGAATTCGAGTGGGGAGAGAGAGGGAACTCGAATTCAATCACGCTTTCGTCCTTACCTCTCGTGTCCTTTCTGTCGCTGTCCTCCTTCGAACGAGAATGCTACACTGTCGCAGCTCACCCAGAGAATTAAACAGCGATTCCCCCTGGTCATGGAAAACCGATTACTCTTCAACCGATCGACTCTGAAACATCGTCGAAAAGCGCCCCCGGACACTGTCTTTTGCAATTAGCGACCCGGAGCACCCTTGCGAATACCGATCCCGCCCTTTGACCCGTTCACGTATCCAAATCTACTCGATATATATTTTTTTTAATCATTTTCTGACGCCATCACATTGATCAAATGAAATTATAGAGATACAAGGAATAGTTGGATACTTAGATATCCGAAGTGATCAGGAAAAACGCCGCATGTCACAATTTCAAAACATTTGAGTTTATACTGTGGGAGCTCAAGGAAATGATAGGCGTGAAGGAGCTCGTGAAAATATGATAGAGAGAAGGAGGAAAAGGAAAAGGGAGCGTTTCGTCCTAGACCCGCTATAGAGGACTCATCAGCAAGGCTATCTAGCGGGCCCTTTTTTTTTTTTGAATTGGGGAAAATCCGATTAATGGATAACCATCCTTGCCGCCGAAGGCAAGGATGACCAATGTCGGTCTCGGTATAATCGTTACCGACTAACGACCCCAATAGTCGTCCCTAGACATTTACTGCAGGGACCCAGGATCACGTTAGTACTCAACTGGGCCTATCTAGCGGGCCCTGCCTTAGACGCTGGGATGTCGGAAGGCGGTTGAGGACTGTATATATATTGACAGGTGACGGATCAGGTACTAGCGAGAAAGGCTTTCGACTGTAACTGTCTATCTTGTGGCGAGGGTAGGAAGTTGGCCGTCACAATACAGTGGTTAAACTTTGTTGTATAAGATTTACGTATTTATCAAATAAAGTAACTGACGTTCTATGTCGAAGCGATGAAAACTTTAACCAGCAATATTTCGAGAGTGAAGCTATGTATGACATACGGCCTTCTTCCTCGCAACCACAGATATAATCCAAGTAACAATTTAGGTGCTTGACAACGAGTGTACTACACTGTCCTCAACGACAAGGATCAACGCAACAATGATGTACATTCCCGTTCTATACGTTTATTTTTTCAAAGGTCTCAACTGGTGTACAAATCGAGGGAATTCGAGAGAGAGCGTGAGCAAAATATGTTTCTTTTCGTGAGCGTTTGATTGGAGCAGGACATCCTTGAAGTTGAACGTCTCTCTTGCCGTCTGTTGTTATCTACAAGATGATGCCACGCTGTTTGGCGTCCTCCTTGAAGTTCTGCGTGTGGACACCGGTGGGATCATACTTCTTCGACAGTCTTTCCCAGACCTGCGGCTTCTGAAGTACAAAGCAGAGAATATCGTTTTAGCCTCGTTCGCGATTCAACACCCGACGACACTCCCGGGATTTCACTTCGTCGTCTCTTTTCCCTTTCATAAACTTCATTCCTCATTCCACCTCCATTATCCTAAAGCGAAGCTAGCATATTAACGCTCTGTGAGTGCACCGGCTAACCCCTTGGAATATCCACGAGGTTACAGCCTCTTCTTTAATAGTATGTTCCTCGCGTAAAGCGACCGTTTGTCGTGGCCTTCGCTCAAACTTCTCGCACTTTAATTAACACCGGAGCTTCCTAGATTTCTTGTTTCACTATTATTCTACGTGCCCCCGTGGAAAATTGTTATATACATGTGGCCGTTCCACGGTCCTTTGTTAATTCTGTTAATTAATGCTGAAACGATTCGGATTGCTGCGTGAATTTCTTGTTGGGTACGTAATGCTCGTCGAAAATTGTTAAATAATGTTGGATGAGAGAGTGAGAATTAGTCCTTTGTTGATTCTGCGGATGTTAGTCTGATTTGCTGTGTGGATTACTCGTTTGGTAATTGTTAGACACACGGATGTTCCTTCTTAGAAAATTCTTGAATAATGTTAGGTGATAGTGAGAGTTAGTCCTTTGTTGATTCTGCGGATGTTAGTCTGTTTTGCTGTGTGAATTCCTTGTTTGGTAATTGTTAGACACGCAGATGTTCCTTCTTAGAAAATTCTTGAATAATGTTAGGTGATAGTGAGAATTAGTCCTTTGCTAATTCTGTGGATATTAGTCTGTTTTGCTGTGTGGATTCCTGGTTTGGTAATTGTTAGACACACAGATGTTCCTTTTTAGAAAATTCTTGAATAATGTTAGGTGATAGTGAGAGTTAGTCCTTTGGTAATTCTGTGGATATTAGTCTATTTTGCTGTGTGGATTCCTCGTTTGGTAATTGTTAGACACGCAGATGTTTATTCTTAGAAAATTGTTGAATAACGTTAGACGCAGCAAGAATCGATAATAATAATTTACCTAACGCGGAGCGTATGAAAGAAAATCAATTACGAACCCGACGAATGCAGTTCGTTAATATGTCTGGAACGACCGACAGCTTCGTAATTTACTCGACCGAGAAACTACACGCCAATTTGTTTGTTTAACGTTCTCCGCTGTTAAAATCGCGTTCGGCTCGGTTTATTTTTAGCCTCCGTTATTGAACGACGGAGTCGCGCGTACGTGGACGAACCCGGAGAGTAGTTAAAGTGTTAAACGATAAACAAAAAAGAGCAGAGAACAACGAAAAGGGTAAAAGTTTCCATGCATCGAGCAGCAAACAAATGAAATATTTATCGCGCGCGCGCGCGTGGAATCGAGCAGCGGAGCATAGTTATAAAATTATGGAGTGAAAACTGCTCTCCGTGCCCCTTCATAATGAGATTAATTATGGTCCGGTTAACGAAGCGGAAAAACAAGAATGTCAACAAGACGAAATCGGCGCCGCGTCGCGCGTAGGTTCAATTAAAAGTTGCCGGGACACGGGATTGGTCTGTGAGAGAGTTTCGATCGGTCGTTTTTCCAGATTGACATTCGACTAACGTCGCGAGCAATTTTTCTGATAATCGCTCACGCTCGACCAGCCTGACGTAAATCCGCGCTGAACCGATCGAGCAAACATTTTCATACACATTTTGTTAAATACTTTTCCTAAGCTTCTAGTTACTTCTGTATTTACAACATCCACTCATAATCGACACAGCACACGGAGGACGAATAAAATGCAACATCCACTCAACAAAGAAGCAAGTCCGGAGCCTCAGGATTATTAAAATATTTTGTTAAACACTTTTCCTAAGCTTGTAGTTGCTCCTTTATTTACAACATCCACTCATAATCGACACAGCACACGGAGGACGAATAAAATGCTATATCCACTCGACAAAGAAGCGAGTTCGGAGCCTCAGGATGATTATAAAATTTTGTTAAATACTTTTCCTAATCTTCTAGTTACTTCTGTATTTACAACATCCACTCATAATCGACACAGCACACGGAGGACGAATAAAATGCAACATCCACTCGACAAAGAAACGAGTCCGGTGCTGCAGGATGATTGCAAAATTGTACAATAACAATGATTGAATAATTCAGCAACGTTCGAATCAACTCAGAATCACCACAGCACACGTACTGCGAATGAAAGCACCGATCCGCTCGATAAAGAAGCGAGTGGGGAGCTGTGGGAGGGTAGCAACCGAGGATTGACGAAGTTAGCACGGAGTTGCGACGAGGTAACGGATTAACCGGGGCATAGGTTAACGATTATCAGTCGAGGAAGAACTCGAACGCAACTGGGGGGTGGAGAGCACTGGGGGCGAGGATGAATTAGCGGGGGTAGTCAATCCCCGTGGAATGATTTGGCCCGTAGCGGAAAGTTTGTCCGAGGGTCAAACACAGGGACTGGCAGACGGACCTGTCCCGTGAAAGTCAAACCAGTTCCAAGGCATTCAAAAGCGAGCCGTGACGTGTCCCTGGCTGTCTCTCTACGAGAGAGAACCTCGCCTCGTCTAATTAGCCGCGGAAAAGTAACGGTGAAACAACCCGCGAACTCGGTACCACATATAACATACTATGTACACCATCACATGCATACTATAGTATACTGTACTGCGTGGGTAGGGTACGTACGTCGTGTATCAGGAACCGAATCACCTTCTCGCTGCCGTTCTTCTGTTTTTCACTGCACTTGCTGCACTTGTTCTCCAACGCATCCGGAAGCGATTCTGTAAGCAAATTAAATATTCGTTAGAATGATAATCTTTATGATTGTATTACGATTGATGTATGTTCATTTATATGTGACGAAATGTGATTCGTGTCGTCCCTTGTTAAGGGATGAAATAAAATTGTGTTGCAATATATGTCCATAATTATCAAAGTGGTTTAATTCATATATTATTTGTTTCGAGATATTTAAATGAAAAGGATATACACACTAACAAGGAGAGTGCACCAACGACGTCTCACCGATTTAGTTGAGACTCTGTATGCTTATAGATCTCGATCTCCCATTTACGAATATATACCATTATAGACGCTAACACTCAATGGTTGTCGAGATATTCATAAACAAAGTTCTTACATTACTGCTTAAATCTGCTGTGGTAGAGTAGGTATACTTCCACCCGGTGGGCTAGGGTTCGATTCTCGTTTGGTGAAAATTTTTTTTTCATATTTATTTATATTATTTATTCAACAACAAGTTAAAGAACAAACGTATTAATAAATTATAAATAAATTAGCTGAAATTAATGAAATAGAAAGTATCCCCTCGTGTCTGAAAACAGAAAAAATAAAGTAAATATGGGAAGAGAAAATATGGTATACGATAAATTTAATAATATTGCACTTACATATTTTTAATTACAACAGTGGTACGTGTCGTAAAAGCATACGGAAGAACTTTGTTTATGAATATCTCGACAACTATTGAGTGTTAGCGTCTATAATGGTATATATACGTAAATGGGAGATCGAGACCTATAAGTATACAGAGTCTCAACTAAATCGGTGAGACGTCGTTGGTGCACTCTCCTTGTAAATGAATTTCATATAATGTTGAAATAACAAGCACTATCTAGCGTAAAAATTACATTGAATTAATTTAGATTAATAGAACTCATTTTTTTTAAATTGTGACTTAGATCACTTTTATAATTATGCGCACATATAAGAGCAGTCCGGGAATGTTCCTCCTCCCTTAATAATTTTTCAATTCTTTCTTTGACGACATTCAGAAGATTCTAGATATCCCATTTTCTCACAATAAACGTCATGGGATAGTCTGTCAAGCCATTCCATTAGACAGATTTGATTGACAATCTTTTTCACCTAACCCGAAATGTTGACCATAGCGTAGGGCAGGCCCTCATACTTTGTCAAAGGGGATATAGTCCTTGTCTCGGAAAATTCACGGACGATGGGCTCGCCTTTTGCTGAACCTGGCCAGCTGGTGCAAATGCCAGCCGGCAAAAAACCAGCAGCGAACATTGGTTCACGAAAAAGACTTCGACTCTGTAAAGCACCCCTTCTACCAAAGAGAACCGGTGCTACTTTATGGACTCCGCCCTTGGAAGATCGACGTGACCATACGGGGCACCATGTGGAAAATATTATAATGGCGGCGACACATTCTGCTCTTTGACATTCCCGCGAGCCTGTCCTCTAATCAAAGACCCAAGAAAAGTAGATTTTTTAGCAAAAGTTCTCCTCGTCGAGGTTTCACGTATTTAACAATTAAATTAAAAGTGTAAAGGATTAAAGCACACGCCGCATCCATTTTGTTTGTCGAGGAATTTGTCCGAAGATCCCCGGAAGTTAGTCGCGTTCGTCTGTTTCTCTTCTTAACACCGTTAAAATCTCGTGGTAACGAGCTCGACGTCGTTTTTTTCCCCCAACCCTCGTGCCATGATCGATAAACGAGTTAAGGACAACTCGTTAGCCCTCCACTGAATTTCTAATTTATTTAGAAATTTCGCGGCGCCTTTCTTCCCGGCGAGTGTCGCCGGAACTTCCGAGTGATTATCTCTGGAAAAAATCGTGTTACTCTTGATCCCGGTAATTAACACAGTTCCGTCGTAATTCACTCGGAAAAGTCTCTGCCCCGTCGTGCCACGGTCACTTCGGAAAAATTCTTTATCGTTTCTCTCCGAGCCCCTTCTTACACGTAGTCCCCGAGGACGATGTCGATTACAGGGAGAACAGTTCCCCGATGGGATAAATAAGAAGTGTAACCTATTTAAAAGCACTTCATCATATTTTCGATGTTTCGGGGCTGAGGGCTGAATGACGAATGGTCCGACAGCGGACGATAAATCGGACGGACAGCCACGAATTTTCCGCGTTTTACAGTTTTCCCGTTTTTTTTTTCCGGGATGCTAATTGAACGCTAAAAATCGGCTACACGAGTTTCGTTTCAATCATCAACCCCTCTCTTGCCGTTTAATGCCGATGAAATTGAGTCAAATTCGTTCCCTAATGGATATGGAATTTTTATTGTGAAATATCGGTGGCACATTCGGTGATTAATAGACTGCGGATCTGTCTGTAAAATTAATATTTTATACATCAGTGATATAACATGAATTCTTTGGATTTTTTTCAGGTGCAACATTTTCGAAACTGCTGTCCGATGATTCGAGGGAAAAAGTCGATGAATGACTTGGCCAAGTGCAAACCCCGCGTTTCAATTCGATTCCCCGTCGGGTCGACACCGATCCATCCAAAGTTACATTCGAATTAATTCCGTATTAAGCCGGGGTCGAGAGGTTCGTCCGTTTCTCTGGTAAAATTTAGCTCGAGATTAAATTCGATCGCGGTTCGATGTCCTCTAGTGTCTCGAATACCATCCCCTTCGCAGAAACTATCGATCTAGAGCCGCCATTTGCAATAATAGACGAGTCTTCGAGTGCGAGCAACTGAACACGCGTTTTGAATGAAATGGCGTGTACCAGCGATTAAACATTTCAACAAAACTCAGTGTTAAGCGTTAAAATTTGAACGCTCCGAAATCTTCTTATCTCGCAGAGAGATAATCCGAAAGAGAATAATCGCGGACGCGATAAATATTCTATATCGACGGTCTCGTGTCCCGGAGCGATTCGTTAGCCGTCGTTCCAGCCGAGAAATAATTTTCGATTCAATTAAGATATCCCGTGGACGTTCGCGATAACCACGCCGCGCTGTTCGCCCGGAACAAGACGGAACGGTGGCCATCTTTCTCAGCGTGACGTCTTTACCTCTAATGTTGACTGGTTCTTCAGCGAATCACTGAGAAATTCAACTGCAAAATGAAATTCAATGCAAAACACTGTCCCTCATAGAAGTATGACACTTCGTTAATAAGTTAAAATAATCATTCATGACTTGTTACATTAAATATCGTTATATCGTCATCCATCACTTACCAAATAATCACTAATATTTTAACTTTCTTAAGTAATACACATAAATTTCTGTACACGTTATAGAAAAAAGTGCTCCAATTCTAAGAGCCAGGTGTGGACACTGTTGCAAAGGGTCCCGTAAAAATTTGCATCTAACTTCTTATAGTGTAATAATTATATTTTTATAGAAAAGTAAACTTATCGGTGTTACTGTAATTTCTGTTCTTATTTTTTCTCTTAATTTTCAAGTGTCTGTTAGCTTTTCTTTGATTTCATGAAGATCTGCTTCTATATACAAACATTATCTTTTCTTTTTCTCTTTCTTTCACGCCCGAATTTCAATACAAGCTGGATGAGTCCGCGTACCTGTGGCAAATAGTTTTCGTTATGAAAAAGACCAATAAGGTTAGTAAATACGCGACGAATTCTTCGTCTACGACTCAGTGTGCTATTCGACAAGTAAATACGTGCCTTTCTTGAGCTAATAATATATATTAAAGTGAAATAAGTGAAATATTATTTGTGCTTATTCCAAATGCCATAAACCAATAGTGTCCATAATAAAAAATAAAAAAGAAACAACATTTCGTCGTGCCATAAAGAATCAAGCAACGGAACAACATTTTAAAATCAGTCTCGGTGTTCGAACATTTTTTACAGGCACTGTGTGCACACACACGAGTGGCGCGACAGTGGAAGCGTTAAAAAGACGCATCTGCATGGACGATCGAGCCGAAAATCGTTCTTTTTCTCGTCAGTGGAACCCAGCGGGAGCTCTCGAGACTATCCAATTTCCCGGACAGTGAATCAATCGGGATCGCACGATTCTTCTCGCAGCGATGGCTCGTTTATCAAGTGAAAGAGAGGGAGAGAGAGAGAAAGCCGTGCGTGTAAACGTTCTTGATTCGAGAAAACCGAGGCGAAAGGAAGAGCGTTTGTCTTTGGAGAGCATGCGTTCGACCGTGTAGATGTTGCGAGACGAAACGAAACGAAACACCAGCCCCGATTTTCCCAAGGGGGATGAAGGAGAAAAGGGAAGGTCGGATAGAGACCGCCCGATGGGAGAGGGTTGCTTTCTCTTCCCGGATGTTCGAACCTAGGAAAACCGACCTAGAAGCAGCGGTACCGCGATCCGGCTTCTTTTTCGGCTGGCTAGCTCGACTTTGACCCTCGTCCAATGTTTGACAGGGTGGTTGCCCGCAAACTTTCCATCGACAACGCTACCCTCCACCCTTACCCACGCCAACCCCCCTCTTACACTCCAACGTCTTCTTGTCGGCGATCGGTTTTGATCCAGAAAATGGAAGAGCTTTACACAGAGGTTTCCCTTTGTGTAGAAAGGCGAAATTTTCGGGGATGATTGTTTGGGATCGTTTGAGAGACGGAAATTAACAGTGGAGGGGGTAATTGAGCGGTGTCGCTCCGGAAAGATTGAGGGTGAAGATTGAATTTGTACATCGTGGATTTTGTACGGTTAGTGCAAGGGTTTCCCCTTGTACCGGAAGGGAACGTTTTTGGGGATGATTGAAAGAAGAGATACAAATTGTCTGTATCGAATGAAGTAAATTGATGTGGAATAAACATGTACATGTTTTCCCAACAAAATCTAATAAGCCCCAAATGATGCAACAGTTTTTTTTATTCATCTGTGTAGTCCAACTACAGGGGGTGGATACGCAAGGGATGAACGTGTCCCAAAGCCTAGGGGTTTAAATCGGCCAGGACAGAATTCAGAGAGAGGGCCTACGGATGGAAAGGGATTCGCAAGGACGCCAGCTGCGTTCGTGATAGTAAAAGAGAAAAAGGGAATCGTCCGAGAATAAGAGTAAGAATAAAAAGAAGATGAGGGGGAGGGGGTAGAGGTAGCAAAACGGCGTGAAGGGAAATAGGAAGGAAGAGAGCATTGCTTATTGGATCTCGAGGCTAGAGGTCCCTTAAGGCCGAGTAACTGGGAACGTTAGGAGTCCGTACAATAAAACAACCCCCGTGAGAGAGGGCCCCGGCTAGATTAAAGCCGAGATCCGTGGAATAGAAAAATACTGCGGGAAATTTGCCTACTGATTCCACCGACCGATTCATGCGACGATCATGCACCCCCGAAGACTATGGGAGTAAGCCATTTTATTGCACCCTCTGCTTGATTTTTTTAAATTCTCTTTTTTCGCTGTGCCGAACCTCCTGCGACTTGTGACAATATAAGTTTCAAGCAAATTGTAATTTCACGAAATTTTTGTACTCCGATTTCGAGAAGGATAAAATACGGAAACAGGTTAATAGAGAGAGGATGATAAGAGTCATTTGAACTACTTAATTATTTAAACGAATTTAATCATTTAAAGGCAAAGATTGGAGGGAAATTAAGCAAGATTGACCCTAGAACTACTGACGAGAGGTTCATCGAATTCGCTAGTTCGAAAGTTTTAATCCCTTCTGCCCCGGAGGCACGTTCAAAGTGCCATTTTCGCGGAGCACTGCTGTGATCCGATCAAGTTTTAATTTAGAAAAAATTTACTGCCTGTATAAATATTTCTAACCCAATGAGACTAACAGATTACTTAATATTCAACAGTGGAACATTCTAAAGTAAAGATAATATTAAAAGCCGAGAAGTGAAATAAATCTTGTCGTACTATCTTATTTAAATAAAACTGTATCGGTCCGTGTGTCCGATTCTTTTTGCTAGAAACGTTTCGATCCGAGCGTTTTTATTAAGCGCCGTTAGGACATATGTTTAGTACACTGACAAGCCGTCGGATTTATGTCAGTAATTTTTCTTCGATTCCGATTGAATCGACGTGACAGACACCGTCGCGTTTTCCAGAGCACAGTGGATCGGCAGAGCGAACGCTTGCTACGCGGCGAATCGTCCGAGGAAACATATCACGCGAGGCTGACGTTGTTAACACATCCATCTTCTTTTTATCATCGTTATCGGGTCCGAAAGAACGCGGACCCGCGGCTCTGCGTATGCATAACCGTCGATACTATGCATCGGCGACACACGCACACGAAAAACTACGAATACGTAAGGTACAAAGTATGGTCAACCGCAAAGAACTGCGGCCAGCAATTAAAACATACTGGAACACGCGATAACGTCCCTGGAAAATCGATTGGCCCCTGGAATGGGGATTTTTACCGTTAAAATGTATCTCTTCCGATGTTTATACAGAAACTCGGGAATCGAGGGAGTAAATAAATCTTTTGACTGTTTCTGGTCTCGAGGAAACTGGGATTTTTTTTTATCGATCGTCCGAGTCTTCGGCCATTTTTGCTTCACATTAACACGGTCAATTAAGACGTTCCACTGTTGGATTGTTCGTTCATTAAGTTCGTCGGAGATATTAAATTGTGAAGTTTGTTTTTGTGTGACAGCAGTTTTGGCATCCGGAGAAATGAAAATTGAATCTTTATTTTTAGCCTATTTTCTTCAACTGTCAGGTGATTTTTGCTTTTTATTGCGCAGGTCTCTGTTTGGAATGGAAAACGTATTAAACAGTTTTAGCTTCTGGATAAGCTGTATTTTTCGGTTTTAATTTTTTAATATTTTTTGCTTGTTATTTGTTTGAGATGGCAAAATGAAGGATATTAATCTTCTGGTAGTTAATATAATTTGCAACTTAAAAATGAGTTACTTGATTCCATAAAAATAGTGAAGTTAAGAAAAAAGATTAATGATTCTCGGGATATATTGCAAGCGATCCAAGACAGTAATTGACAAAAAGGAGACCAGGAAAACGGTAGCAACGTGTCCGCGTTTAACCGATATACTGGAACGTCGTCGACTCACTTTTGAGCTCCTTGCCGTCGGGGGTGCAGCTTCCTTTTTCCAGCAGGCAGTTTACATAGTTGTTCAGCAGACGTTCGCTCCTCAGGATCTGATCCACGTCGATGTTGTCGTACTTGGTAGTGTATCTGTCCTCCGCGTAAGCGCAGGCTGCCACCGCGAGCAAAACAATGACGATCTGGTTCCACAGAAAAATCAGAAACATCTCAGAAAAATCACGGCGAAATAATATTTTACTTAAATCTGATAACGGGGTAACCGAAATTCCGAAAAATTGAGATCCGACGAGAGGACTTCGGTGAAGCTAAAGGATATTCCCTACGACATTTTTCCTTTGCTATTCCTTTGCGAATTTTTGAGGAAGTTACCCAGAAATTCAATTTTCACAAATATCACCCTTGCGGAGAGGTTCGTATTTTGACTTGGGGAATTTTTGGTGCTCGAAGCGTGGGAGCTGGAGAAACTTTTCTTGCGTGGATACGTTTTGTACATTCTGCTGAATATCTTAGTATATTTTTTATAATGTTGTAGACGTCTTAACAGTTTTAAACAATTTCTACAGCGAGCGATCTACTGTTCAAGTTTGCGTCCGACATTTTTCCATGTAAGTTAAAAAATTAAACAGATCTTTTTTCCATAAGAATATTACAAAAACTCATCAACAAAAACTTCGTTTTTCCTTGAACAAAAATTGCGTCATAAATCCTAACAAATCTTATCTTGAAAATTTGTCAGATACCAAGGCGACGAAGAAGAGGTAATTAATCATCGATTTTGAATATTGGAAGCTTCGGAGCTGTTTTCCATGAAATTCCCGAAGTTCGCTGAGGTGGCAGAACTTCGTAAAACAGTTTCCTAAAACGACGCTGCGCTTTTTCGCAAGCGTTCGCGTGACTGTTGCGCTCTGCGTGCAACAGGATATCCGAAAAGTCACGCGACCAGAAGGCCACAGCGATATCTTTGCCCTGGAGATCAAACGGCTCCTGCATAATGGAGCTGCAAGCTCTCCTCGGCCGCATGGGAGGTAATTCCCTTTACTTCGCGAAATTTCGAGAGCCGAAAGTGTTCGCCGCGATTTCACGATCCACGTCTGAATATTCTACGAGCTGCTTTCTTAAACCGAAGGGAGCAACGCTCTGTGTATCGCTTAGCCCTCGGAAACTCGCGGAAAACCTTTGATTCTAAGGGCTCGCACCGAACACAAAGCGTTACAATCACTACTGGTCCCTTGAAGTAATTCTTCAAAAATTGTATTTAATTATTGTAGTAACAACAGAGTATATGTTTTTATCTAGTTGCCAGAGAAAATATTTCCAATATTTCTAAAAAGCGTTGTCGTCCATAAAGGGTTCATAGATTTTCAATATTTATGATGCACAGCTAACATATTCTTGTAAATATTTAAACTGCCGGTTTATACGTGAATTTGAGGAAGATAGAAAATTTTGCATAACAATTTTTGATTGATCACCGTTCATCCCCTAACAATGTACAAAGCGAACAGCAACTAAAAATTGCTGTATAGAATTAGAGACACGTTGCAACCATGAAACGAAATATGCTCGATGGTGCGTTGTCGACTGACAAACGTACAGTAGGTTTCAAAATGACCTGTCGGTGCGTTTATTTAAACATTTCATAACTGGAGCAACGGGAACAGTAAAACCTGAAAGCGGTGGGTCTTTCGGATGGCTAAATTCTCGTTTTACAGATCAAGTTTTTTATCGGGCAGCCGGCACTTTGAAATCCAAACAGTGTCGAGCAGCAGGATAGAATTAGCTCTCGTAAAACATTCACGTTCACTTCTGGTCGGATATATAGCACATGCGGTTCGGAACACAGTTCGAACAACACACGTCGCGTCGTTGCGATCTATCCCATAGATCAAGCTCCGGCGGATCTATAAATGTTATTAACACACAACCAGTTTGCAAAATGCGCTACCGATAACAAACCGTGTGTACGCGTGTACCAGTCACGAGGTCGCTTGAACAGAGAAAGAGAAAGAGATAGAGAGAAAAGAGTGAAGTGGGGAGAAAACAACGTGAATTTCCCCACACACAGCCGAGGACCTCTGGCGCATGTATTTCTATTTTTTATTTTTTTTTTTTTTTGACGGTTTCGCTCTCTCACACTCTGTGAAACCGCTTTCATTCTCTGTGCAGCATATTTTTCGAGAACCGGTTCCCAGGCCGGGCCCGACCCTGTTTCAATACACCGGGAATCCATCGAGCGTGTCTTTCTTCTCGATTTTCCCGGCGCGAATAATTTTTCGACGGGATAAAGGACGTTTCTGCTGCAACCGACAACCTCGCCGACGCTAAATTATTCTTTCCAGATGGCCGGACCTGGTTCTTACATCGCTACCAGATCCCACAACTGTTCCCTGCAAATCCACCCTTTTGTTCCCTGCTTGACCACCCGAACACCGTATAACACGCCATCCCCCCGTGGCTGGGTCCTTTCCGACCCATTTCGACCACTTTTCTCAACGGTTATATGTATAGCGATCGTAATAAGCTTTAAGCAAAATTTTAAATGTTATCGGCGCATTGGTTCGATCAATTAAATACTTTAAAACACTTTTCTCAACCCCTCGCACCACGATTTATTTTACTCTTAGAACTCCTTCGGCGTTCATCATTTTTCGAAAGAGGAAAGAAGTTTATATTTATTGATTAAGAATAATTAACAAATTTTGGTACTGTACGATTTTTTTCATTTATAATAAAAGTGGATTATTTCCAACTCATTAAAATCATTAATTAAGATAGACTGCGGCTCCTTTTTTACGTTATAACAAATGGTACACAACGTGTACATAGTACACGTTTCTTGGCTATGTGGGATCGTTTAAACTGACTGTAGCCTAATCTGGTTCCGCGTGCGGATTAAGTGTGTACGAGCATGATCGTTCGTTGTGTTAGGTTGTCTCCTAAGTCTCGATTTCGGTCTTAGGTTTCCCGTGAGCGTGGAGGCGGTCAAAAGCGGTTATGCGTCCGCGAAGCAAATTTGCATTAGCCTCGGATTAAAGGAGCTCTAAATCTGGATCGGATCCCGGTCAGATCGGTGGAATATTAAATTTCGATATTATCAAGAGCAACCAAAAGAGAGAGAGAGAGGAGAGAGAAGCAGTAGCTTCGTTCCTCGACCAGGCTCTATCAGTCCCGAGAGCCACTTAACTCGGAATCGCGTTACTAATTGCGTCCTATTAACTGTCCACAATCAGATTCACGATCTTCTATTCTGTTACACGCTACTCGACCTTCCCACACGACTGACCCGACTTATCCGCGATCGAGAACGGTCACCTGTATCGATCCGATTCCGAAATTCCCCGCAGTCGATCCTCTTCGATCCGAAATTATTCTTTTTCTACTTTCACCCCGTTCCTCTGCAGATCTTTTACGATTAAAAGGTACAGAGCTCCTCTCTATTTATTAACAAACCTTTTGTTGATTTTCTTCCCTTCCCCCCAAGAAAATTTCACCCCTCGCGTCGCTTCGTAGGCAATGCTGATTTTCTTCCAAATATTTTTGCGAAGATACGCACAAAATAACCGCAATGCTAGGTCTTGAATATCGCATAATCGCCTACGGATTTCATGCGAAGCGCGCGGAGAACTCCAGCGAACGCAGTGGAACAACATAATAAAGTCCAGTAATGTTTTAAGTTCGCTGTCGGCCCATTAAAGCATTTAGCGTGGGGCGAATCGTTTCTGTTCAACCCCCACTTTCCACAAGTTGGCCCACGAAATCGTGAGTTTACGTAAAACGTCCGCGGGTTTGGTTATTACAGATGCAGTTATTATTGCAGCGATGGTCCCAAATTAGACTTTCCCAGTTCCGAATCGATATACAGTCGTCAAAATTGATGGCAGCACGAAATTTCATATAAATTAATTGATTCACCTGTCTAAGCGATTGAGAACGACAGATAATCATGTTTTATTATTGAGACGCTATTTAAAGATTTCGAAATCGACGATTTCCCAACAAAGGATCATTGATGGACAGTTGTTAGGTGTTTCAGTATTCAGTGGCTCAAGGCCGAGCACGATGGGAAAGCTGAGCGTCTTCTACACCATTAGCTTATGGACCCATGGGATTAGAAGATGCTCACTCATTAAGGTCGTCCTTGATGAGGTTGCGACATGGATCATTCAAGGTATCTCTGATCTTCGTAAACGCTTGCATCATTAATGATTTTCAATGAGTTAGATTTACAGATGAAGCGTCCAGAAATAGAAATGTCGAAAGCTAAATTCTAAGCATTGTACACTGGAAAGTTTTACAAGTAGAATATAAAGAGCATACAATCGGTAAATGAGGATGTGTTAAATTGAAAATTGAAGTTGGCAGTAAAAACTGCATTGTTGCTTAATAATCCAGTGTCATTAAAAGTTTGATAGAAAGTTCGACACGACGCTTTCGTATCACGCGAAACGTCACCGGCGGCCCCGAATAAAGGAAACGAAATCCTGTTTGCATCGACTTCCTGCAAATTAGTCCATAAAGATTCTGCATTTGCATCCGCGGGCTACTTATTACCTTAATTAACGATTTTACTAGGCGCAGAAGAAAATAAAGTCCGTATCAAACTTCGTTAAGGTCTTTACTTCGTAGCCGTTTCCAGAGCTCCATCTGCTATAACGTTACTTTACGTCGTTCCATGCTGAACCGTTTCCGTTGATTGTTTCTCTCTCCCGCTTTCTTTTCAGCCGTTCTTTCTCTCTTCTGCTTCCTCCCCTTGTTTCCTTTTCTTTTTTTTTTTAATTCACTTTCTCAACCTTTCATTGCCCTTAATTATTTTCTTCGGCCTTTGTGTTTGTACTCAATCTAGCCCGATTACGTATTACAACGGCAATAACTTTGTTTTATTCGTCGTTCTGCTGAGCGTTTCGTTCGTAAAAGCTGGCTGAATGATTTATCCAATTATTTATACACGTGTTACGATAGCGAGGTAAATATTTTTTCAAATTTAAAACGCGGAGAGAGCTTTAATTTATGGCCGCGTGGTGCCGAGCGATTCCATGTACGAAATGGGCTCCACAATTATTTAAACATGGTATGCCACAGTATTTTCCTGTTTTGTTAATTTTAATACCGTTCTCCGAGCTCCATAATTTCTGTTCACATATTAAAGAATTCATTACACCTCCTGACTCGTACAATTATTTGCAAATGTTTTGCAATGTTAATACTGTTTTTTCTACACTTCAATGCATGCGTCGATGTATATTTTCGGTTCACGTGTTATCAAAGGCTTCTTTGTGCAAAATGGGCTTTGTGTGAAAACACGGTACAGTGCAAAGGCAATCTCTATTTTTAAATTCCAATGTAAAAAATTTCCCCGAACTCTAATTTTTAGTTCGAACAGCATCAAAGGCTTTAGCGTAACATCACATTTCGAGACACGAATTCATTATTCACAAGTCGATATCTACTGTAAGTAGAATTGGCTGATCATGCTCAGACACGTCAGCCGTTACTGTAATACAGTCCACGCGCTGTACATATATGGACCTCTAATTAATTTGCATCACTAACATTTATGAATGGTTAAATTATTAGTTAAAAGTAATGATACATATTCTTTCTTGTTATAATTAAAAATACATTCTTAAATTTCCCTACTGAAATGTAACACCAAAATTGATATTTCTTCACGCCGGTTACAATAACATCGCGAATTGCATTGCCCCGCATTCCTGCCGAGGAGAAAGTGATTGCAATATTATCCACGCTGTTTTTCGCAAGACCAGTCGGCGGGTCTCATCGATCATGTCGATCCCGAAAAGATCGAGAAGCCGTGCAGGAACGAAGGGTATTGTCGTCGTCGTCGTGGGCGGTTGGATCTCGATCGACGAGGATAATTCCACCGCGCGGCAACTAATGATAATGATCCCTGGGGTCTGATTGCGAATGCCCGCCGATTACACGAGCCTCTTTAAAAGACCGTATGGCGCCGATAATTACAGAATCGATGTCAACGCGGTCGTATGCCGTACACATACACACCGGTACAACCGAGAAATGTCCCCGTGACGCAATCTCGTCGGCCGAAAGCCGTTCCCATCGGCGAATCACTCTCCTAACGCCTTCCTTTCACTCTCGCGAATAAATTTCACCTGTCCCCGACGCTTTTCCCACCTTTCCTCTCTTGCACCTCAAAGGACATGGCCGCCCGGAGGAATCCGATCGCGTGATCGATCCATCGACTGCGCAGGTTGACAACGACTCCTTCGCGTACCCAAGACGAGCGCATTTAGCACAGAAATTCTTTGCCATTCCTTGCCTGTGTCACGTCCGGTGGTCCAGCCATTGATAGTAATTGATACAAATAATCATATATACATATATTTCTTAATTTCGTTCAATATTTTCTCTTATAACGTTTCCCACGCAACATTATAAGAGAAAATATTGAACGAAATTAAAAAATATATGTATATATGATTATTTGTATCAATTACTATCAATGGCTGGACCACCGGACGTGACACCTGCCAGAATTTTTTCTGGCAATTTTTCCAATGAAAAAGTTTTAAATTTTATTTAGAATTATTCTAAGTTGCACCCCTAGCAAAGATGCAATTATTAAGAGAAGCAATTGGCTGGGTGAAATACAAAACTGTGAAAATTTAGAGAAGTCTAAGAATATTGCTATGATGTTTTCAATGTAAACAATCGATTAAGGGATGAGGGAAGTTTTACCTAAAGAATTAGATAAGATGAAAGGAATGAAAGAATTAAGTAAATTATTTTTATCTAAAGAAAAGAATGCTCTAGAATTAGCTGAGACTAAAAAGATACCAAAATCCACTTGCACTGTCAAAGAATGATCAAAGAAACATTTGAAAGAGAAATTCGATATATCCGCTCGAGTTTCAGGATAACCTGAATGAACAGAGCGTTCGGTAACCGGTTATACGTGCGCGTAGGTGTCGATTCGGCCTGAAACACCGACCAAAAAATATGAAACAATATAAATACAGCAATTGCGAAACGAGACTTCGATTTTTCCCACGAGAGAAACAATTTCGAAATTCCATCCCGTTTGTAATGTTTTGTCATTTTTATACTGTTCAATAAAATTTCATTAAACTCTGTAGTCCGTTCGCGAGTGGCTATTACTATTTTCGTGATTTAATGCATAAATTTAACGCAAGCCAATGCCGTTAAATGCTGTTCTATCCGGTCGGATTGGATAATTGTTTCCGGTAGTTTCGGAATCGATTAACTGTTTTCTGAACGCTGGGAATAAAAACGAAACGCTGCTGAAATGATTTTCTTCGTTACTTTTTACTCTAATCATTTGTTTAATCAAAGGCGCGCCATTCAATCATGATTGTGTACGTCAAATAAATATTGCTTGTATTTCAAAAAAAAAAAAAAAATATAGAACAGTCGGAACAAGTGTATACTGGATTCACAATACGCAGCGAAATGATTTACTGAATTTGTCGTTTTACCACAACACAATTCTATACTTTTTTTTTTACCGCACAGATGAAAGTTTAAAAAGCTGTCGGATCATTTCGAATTCGCTGTGGTTGTAAACGTGATTTAACCGTGTATTTTTGATCGTTCGGAAAGAGAAACAAAACGTTTTGTTGGACTAAACAGTATTCCCAGCAGTTTGAATATTTCACACTAAATCCACGGTAAAAGCGACTGTGTAAATTAAACATTCAACATCCGCCATTTTGTCGAGTTACATAATTATAGTGTTAAAACGCAAAATCAAGTCTCCGTTACGAGAAAGAAAATCTTCATTAAAAAGTTCGATGTAAAAACAATTTTTCACAGAGAGAAGAGAATCTCCTCAGAAAAAACGAAGTGTAAAAGCAATTTTACACAGGACAAAAGAAATTCTTCGCAAGAAAATTGTAGGTAAAGAGAATTCTATATAAGAGAAAGAGGATACAATTGAAAAACCATCCTTCGCAGAAAAACCAAGAAAATTCTGCGCAAAATAAGTGAAACGTGAATCGGTTTCTCTGCAAGAAGAAGAAATTCCACATACCCTCGAACCTTTCGTAAACAAGAAAAATTTCTCTGCAGCCCAGAGAACCGAGGAAGAAAACAATCAACAGTTCATTTTTAACACATTGCTGGATGAAAAAACTCCAAAATTCTGCGAAACCAAATTTATTTGTATTTTTCAAGTCCACATTTAAATATGCAATTCCATATTTTAATAATGTAATCACTGTATTAATTCATTTTTCATATCGCAGCGGATGATTCCTAGCGAACCGCGCGCACACTCGCCATCTTTACGCTCGGCGGCCCTAATTTCGCCATTCTTCGCGAAACCTGATTACAGAGCGGTCCGGAATAACATCAGATTCGAAACCGACGACGCGCAGTCATTGAGCTTCTGCTTTTGATACGAGTATTAAAAGTTGTGTTCTCGCGGCGGAGCCATGGAAATTATTAAAATATATCTGGATAACAAACCCGTCCCGGCAATGAGACTGCAAGAGAGAACTCTAGAGAGAGAGAGAGGGCAGATCTTTGAAGATATTATTCATCGCCCCACCGCTTACAATCCATTTTAAACCGGCAAATTCGAGCGGAATTTCGCTAAAATATCCGGGCGACTGAGAGCTAAAGGCTGTCCTCATTAACGCGCTGACTGTCAGACTGTCCATTAAAATTATCACGAGCAGAGTGTCGGGGGTGGGGAAGGGGAAACCTTTCCCTCAACAAATGGAAACACCGGGGAACCTGTTTTCGCGCGGAAACGTCGCGAAACTGCCGGCAAATTGATTTCATTCTACGCCGACTAGCCTGATGAAATCAGGTCCATTGAATCGCTATTAAAGGAACGGTGAAAGGTCGGAAAGAATGTGTGCATCGTTTGTTACATAGCTGTTCGCGCATCGAGAACGTAATCCTAAAGTTTCAATGCGAAACTTCATTCATGATGTGATGAAGACAAGTAATCGTGTCTTGCAATTTATGCAAACCGTTTCTATCCCATTGATTATGCAAACGTATTCGTGTTCGTTGATCTTTGGAGCGTGAAGACAGATGCAAAATGTATTCCTTCAGTTTCGCCATGTAATTATACACCGACGATTAATGGTAGTAGGTTTCCTCAAGTTTTGTCTCTTTCGCGAGCTGACCTTCGACCGAAGTTTATTTCGAAACATAATTTCTGGAGATCGCAGCGTTTACACCTATGTAAATATTCTCCGTTGCTGATCTTTGGGCACCGTCGAAAAAATCGCGGGCCCAATGATCGATGCGAAGGTGAAAATATGCGCATACCGAAATTCGGACGAAACGTTGCGCACCCGGAGTAACGTCAACACGATCCTTTTTTTTTTTACACCGGGCAAATCCGAACCGTGAAATGGAAACCTTCATGCGTCAACGGTTCGGCAAACTTCGCGAAGAACAAAGTAAACAGCAGGCCAGAATTCGGGGGCGGAAAACGTGGGTGGGATTCGGTGACGCGGAAAACGCTCGGCGAAATGAAACCTTTCGCGGCAGAAAAAGGCTAGCCGTGTTCGAAGTTAATTTCATTCAAATACGGCAAACACACGTGCCGCCGAAGATTTCTCTGCTTGTTCGGGAATCGTATCCTCGATACTTCCCTCTGCACACGCGATTCACGATTCGTTTACAATTCTTTCGGTTAAAGACATTCCTCCAGCGGTTCGTTCTGTCGATCGAGTTTCGCGATGTTTTTTAAACAATTGCAGTCGGTATTGTTGTTTGCAATATTTTTTGTAGAACAGTTCTAACATTGGACCAGGTACCTAAAAACTTTCAATAAGATCCATCGATTGTTAACACTTCTAAAAATCGTCCGATTCATCGAACTATCTGACACTTTAGAAAAATATTGTAGCCCATCAAATATTCGATAATTGTTTTAACATTGTTAAACCCATTTACTTTTGTTCGCAAACTTTTTTATAGAACGGTTCTAACATTGGACCAGCTGTTCAGAAATTTAAGTCCGTCAATTGTTGACATTTTTAAAAATTATAATATATAATTAATATATGTTCTCGGCGCACAGATTCGATCAATGATAAACAACAGTTCAATTTAGACCAGCATGGAACTCAGTCAGTGAATTACATTCTTAAAACTTTTCTTTATACATAGCAAACGCAATGCTCTTGAAGATGATCCAAACCCGGATCGAAACGTCGAGTAAAGTTTAATTATTACAACTTTGCTTTGTTTTGTTTATGATTGATCGAATCTGTGCGCCGAGAACATATATTAATTATATATTATAAAAATTTACGATCGAGAAATATTAACTATTTTAAACAATTGTCTAATTCGTCAAGGCACCCAACTGTTTGATCATCAACTTACAAGTTAAAAAATTACCAGAAACGTGAAAGCGATCCACGAGAAAGAAAATGAGTTTTCGTTAAATTTCTGACAGTTTGGATTACCGTAACAAGAGAGGGGATTCGCAAAAACATGTATCCGATGCGACAACAGGCCAGGAGACGCGTGACACTATAGTTCTAGCATCAACGTGGACCGTCGCAGGCGATTAACGCCCCGCGAGACCATTTAACGGTGTAACCATAAGGAGGCTGAACGTCTTTCGCGGCTCATTAAGTTTGAACGCGTGCGACTACTCGAGTTATCGCGGGCTGAGAGAGAAGATCGGGCGCCGTGTCGGAGACTATTCCCTGGAACATACTACGGTTACGTCTAATTCGAGAAAACAGGCTCGCTTCGATTCGAAACACGTCCTCGTTGCGACCAACCGAAACCTTCCACGGTCTACACCCCCGGAAAATTCGTAGAGCAACCCACCGGAATTAACCTATTAACCCGAAGTCGAGTTGACTCGTCGTTTACATGCGAACGTAGCCGGAGAAGTATTTTCGATGCGTTCAACCGAGCCTTGAATTAGAAAAAATAAATTATCAACTAAAAAAGACTTTAAAGATCATCCTAGATAAACATCATCCCTATTGAAACTATATCGACCGATAACACTCGAAGAAGTGTAATTTCAGGTATCACAACGCTCGTCTCATCTTCGAAGCCACGAAAATATTTAAAAATCACACTTGTCAACCGAAATCAAACAAAAATAATTAGAAACTCCGGAAGGTAAACATCGCACTGGACAGACTCCATGAACCGTATCGAGCCACAGCATGAAAAGTTTCTCATCGTTCGTGCAACTTTCTGGGTCAGCGAGAACGCGGAAAAATCGCGAAAGAAAATCGCGAGATGGAACGGACAGAGAGGGCACTAGAGTTCAGGAAGGATCAAAGAGAGAGAGAAAGAGAGGATGAGGAAAAAGTGGCGCTTACCTTCATGTTGGCAGGTTGTGTCGAGCAGGAAAGCGAAGTTAAGCGTGACTGATGCTGGCTTCGCCGGCGATCAACTGTTTTATACCCGGCCGTTTGCCCAGCCTCCGAATTCGTTGGCCAGATATTCACTTCTCTTTCTCGCACCTGTCTCACGTGTACTCTCGCTCTGTTCGCAGGTTTGTCCTCTCGCTCTCTGCTCCCCGTTCGACACGAACGAAACGACGAAGGAGAGGGGCACGTCGCGCGGAACGAAAGGTAAACGCAGTCTCCCCACGGCTTCCGAGAATTGCGATGACACGTGCGAGACTGTTAACAGCCGAAGGACCGTTCAGAGGACGTGTTCCTCTCCTCTTTCTTTTTTTTTTTCTAGGAGGATCGATCCTCGATTCAACCGCTAACGACTGACCGCCATTTGTCCCCGACAAATTCTCCGCGAGAGATCTCAGCCTAATGGACCCTTCGTTTTTGCCCTCGTGCTTTCTCCCGGAGAATCAAATTTTTATCTTGAGAGCCTCTCTAGAGATTTGTGGGCTCGTCTGTTGTGTTTCTTTCATTTTTTTCTTTTTACAGAATAGGATTTATCGCAGCGGTCTCGATGCTGTACGGAGAGAACGTTGTTTTTGGGTCCCTGCGATAAAATGTCTTGTGAATAATGTACTCGTGTTTCGTGCAAATAGAGCGTCGTGGGAAGTCTATTATGTTTACTGCTTCCCGAAGACGTTTCAATTTTTAATCATTCTCGAAACAGTAAATCTAGTGGTCCATGCATAAACAAAGGTGTCGTCTATTATTAAACTGAATGAACATTTATTTATGTTGAAGTCATATAAAGTAGTTTGATTCGCAAACTTTGCAGCAAACGATACTTTCCACCCTATACAATAGATTCCTTTTTGTGCGGACCCACTGTTTGCCCCCTATTTTATATACATACATTCCTGAAGTCCCACTGCTTATATCTCTAATATTAATATTGTACTAAAAACTGTTCATTATATTGTTCAATTCTAGTTTATAAGATGTCCTTGTAAGGTTAGCATGCACAGCCATGTGCATGCTGCTAATAATCCCATGTGGGGTTTCATGCCTTCATAAAAAAAAGTCATATAAAGTTTAAAGCGATGGAAGTTTCAACGAAAGAATTAGTTGTTATTCGTTGTAAAAACTGTTATTTGCGGCATACTCGCGCGCAGTGATTGGCACACGTCCATCCCTGGCAGTTGCAGCGTTAATCGCATAGACAATAAAGTGATTCCACTCACCCCCGTAATAAAATTAATTATGCAGCTTCTAGGGGAGGTACAAAGGACGCTCGAGTGTATCGAGGAGGAACTGTTTCATCACGGGAGCAGAATTTAGCGATCCTCCTTCTCACTCTCTCTCTCTCTCTTTGTCTCGCAAATGAGAGACAGTAGATTCGCCGATTAAAAATGTCGACGGCAAAATAACTCCGTCAAAGAATAGCAGATCTCAAAAGGTCACAGTAAATTACAGGCTGTAATCTAACGAGATGATTTGGGGATCGTTTCGAGTAATTCACCTGAGGTCGACTTCCTCAGGGCCGGGACAACTATACGTGAGTCGCATACATTTGACATGGAAAAAAATTCTTTCATGCGATGATTGCACCGGCGAAGCAAACGATATTTCGGGGACTCCGCGAAGGATAACGACATACATAATAGCGCAGGAATCGAGGAACACTGGTCCCAGAAAAGATGTTATTCGCATGCTATTTCTGTCTCGCGAGATGGTTTATACTGTCGCGATTATGTCTCTGTTATTCTGCCAAACCAGTCTCCTTACAAAGGATATTATTCTGAACTGTGAGGAGCCCATAATTTACGAATAAAAATGCTTCTATTAAAGTTTATTTTTGTAGACAATTTACTATAGGATTAATCTAATTCAACTTTCTAGATCTGTTCTGCCGTAGCTGACGACTCCTCGGAAAAATGTATGAGTCAACTGAATAATATTTGCCAAAGCTATTTAATATGAAGAGCAAACCCTATTGTAATTATTATTGATTATCAATTTAGACGAATCAGATTTCGAAGAAACCTCGCGTCCGTCATTCGCAAACTCTGTTCGCTGCGATCATTCGAGCACACAATGCTAATTCGGAGACTCGCAGCCTCAATAGGTAGACTATTTACATCGGACTGTTTGTGCTGATCCCGTGGTTTCGTCATTTGGGATACAGCTGAAAACATACTACTCGCAATCGTGACTCGACGCCTGGTGAAACGTGTAGAAGAAAAATTAAATGATGAGACAAGTTGCATAGGTGGTTCTCGGGGATTTCGCTGACATTGTAATTCAACTGAAGTATAATACAGAAGTTCTGCTATCCGTTGATATCGCGCGCAGTGACGCAACGGTCCAAGAAAGATCTAGGTCGTTAATGGACACGGCTGACAGTCCGTTTCCCCTAGCAATTTCGTAACAGAAACTCTGGAAAAGTCCATAATTCTTTCTTCAAAGAAGCCCCGACCTACGTACACGCTTGTAACGCTGACGTTCGACCATCTTTCACGGCGAGTGTTAGCGCTGGACCAATGTTTGCTCCGACGATAGTTGCATCACTCGGACAATAACAAAAAAGGGAATTATACTCGGCGAGGAGAGAATATCCAGTCGTTAAAACGTCATTTGAATCAGCGAACTAATTTTACCAGCTCTCGCGCGACTCGAGTCGAAAATCTTTCTCAAATGTTTTCTATGCTTTCAGAAAATACAATTTGAAAAATTCTCTTGTTCAAGCCTTTTAAACAGAAATCCCTACGATAACAATTTCCCTCGGAATTCTAGAAGACTTTGGCTTTGAAAGATTTCATCTTTCCTCGGTTATTATAATTTTTCCCATCAGACCGACCCACACTTTTCCTTGCGAAAAACTCCGCAATCCGTCTGTAAACCTTCGTGCTCCCGCAGTAGCCTAATTCCATCTAACGCGACGAGTCCACGCGACTTCTCGATTCAATTATCGAGAGCTCGGCTACAAAAGTAATACGTGAGCCAGAAGTGGGTAATTCCGGTGGATCCTAGCTAACACTCCGATTTAAATTCTCATTGCCGAGCAAGAATGAGGCAGAACATTTCCCGGATAATAGAACAGCTCTAGAAAGATTGATAATATGAACGATTTGACGAGGAATCCTATTACCGGGCGACGTCCCACAAAGGGGCTCGAAAATTTGCATTCCCCCGGTCGTGATATTCACCGAATCAGCTGTTCTCCGCGGGGCTCGTTAGCGGGCCCTGTAGAGAAAAGTGCCCGGGGATAACTCGCGAAAATAATATTTGACCGATGTCGAGTTAAGGGTTCGTTAAACCCACCCTCCGAGGAATCGCGATCGCAGAAAACTCATGTAAACCGTCGGAAATACGTGTCTACCGACAAACTTTCATGGACGGGGTTCTAGCGATCTTTTTCATCGAATAGCTCTGACACTGGACCAGCTGTCCACAAATTTTTAAAAGCACTCTTCAACTTTTAACATTTTTAAAAATCATACGATTCGACGAACTGTCCGACTCTTTAGCAAAAATTGTAACCCATCAGATTTTTTAACACTGTTAAAGCCTTTATTTTTGTTCACAACTATTTTATAGGACAGTTCTAACGAGGGACCAGCTGTCCACAAATTTTTATAAACACCCTTCAACTGTTATTACTTTTAAAAATTGTTCAATTTGCCGAACTTTCGACTCTTTAGCAAAAATTGTAACCCATCAGATTTTTTAACACTGTTAAAGCCTTTATTTTTGTTCACAACTATTTTATAGGACAGTTCTAACGTGGGACCAGCTGTCCACAAATTTTTATAAACACCCTTCAACTGTTATTACTTTTAAAAATTGTTCAATTTGCCGAACTTTCGACTCTTTAGCAAAAATTGTAACCCATCAGATTTTTTAACACTGTTAAAGCCTTTATATTTGTTCACAACTTTTTTATAGGACAGTTCTAACGTGGGACCAGTTGTCCACAAATTTTTATAAGCACCCTTCAACTGTTAACATTTTTAAAAATTGTCCATTCTGCCGAGCTCTTTGGTTGGCAAGTTAGGAAAAATTGTACCCACCCAGTAGAAATCTAGGGTCACGACGGTTCCCCATGGTTCCCCAGGGTCAAAGATGAAAGTCTATTATTCGGCTCCCGAGCCTGCTCTTGACGCCCGTCTTAAATAGTGGCCGGGAGTAATTAATTACCCTCGCGCAGATAGCGATCCATCTTCTTATTTTTCCAGCAATTTACTTTCGGCCGTCGTTGGTGGGGGGGGGGGGTATTATTATCTCTGCTCGAATAATTAATTACGTATTCTACTTCACGAGCGCCTAAATATCGTTTCCAGGAGTTCACTTTATCATTCAAGCACCGAGCGTTTATGGCCGTTTCAGCCAGTTTCGGAGCCGCCAAAGCTAGCTCGTCCGTTTACTCTTTCATACTCCTCGAAACGGACAGACGTCTTAAGTGGAAGATATACAGTTTTGGCAACGCGTGACTCGTAAATATGTAAAACTAATGGCCGCTCGTGTAAAGGTCAGGTAAAATGGTCGCTGGCAAAAGGACGGCAGGTCATTCCGTCTTTCCTCACGATTCCTCGAGAAAATCCTCTTCCTTGGGATTTATCCTGCTGAACAATGAAAACAAATTATACCGTTCTCGGTACTCGGTACGTCGCGTCGTTGTTTCAGCTAATTTCTAAACTGCATTGACGTTTACGTTAATACTTTCTCAACGCTCAATAGACGGAAACACTTGTCTTTCGAGTGTCCTCTTTGTTCAGAAAGATTTTAGGTCAGCTGCACTGATTGGATATAATTATTTAGAACAAGCTGTTGTATATTGATAATATAATTTGACGGAGACAATTTTTGTTTTTCATAACAGTTCACAGTTTAGTTAGTAATAATAACCTGAACTGTATAGAAGAGGACTCGTATTAGGCAGTTTCTGGCGTGTTTGACCTGGCAGAAATTCAATTGGTCGATGAATGCCGAAGTATCCGATTACGCGGGGATCGCTATCCAAAACAAGACCCGTCGGGCTTGATCGGTCCGCAATCGCGGTTCATTAACGGTCCCCGCAATTATATGTTTTCATTTGCCTTGGAACTCTCGCGAGCGAGCGAGACTCGAACGGGAGAGAGCGTTTGATCGATCAATATTAAATTTAACGCGAGTCGTTGTCCCCGGGAACAAACGACGCGATGTATCGGCGGACGCGTAATCGTAATCGGTTAATTGACACTGCAGATCGCTTCGTATTAATCTACGATGCCTGTTAATCGGCCTGACCGTTAATCTATGACGATCGTTAATCGCCGTGACCGATCGTTCCGCACCGGCTGCCAGTTTCCGCGAATCCTGCCCGAATCCGCAAACGCTTGTGAATAATCGAGGAGTGACGATCAGACAACTGCACTATGCGAATATTAGCTCGTTCCATCCCTCGGTTGTTTATATCCGAAGCGAAAGTTTCTTTCTCCCAGTTCACGAATTGAATCTGTACCTTGTTCTCAAATTGACACAGTGGTGAAAGATCGATGAAATAAAAAGGTAAACAGTTTTTTTTAAATCTATATAATAAAAATGAAATGCTGTTCGTTGGTCACGACGTCACGTGAGAACGGCTGGACCGATTTGGATAATTTTTTTTAATGTTCGTTGTAGTCCGAATCAGGTTCTTAGCGCAAAAAAATTGGAAAAGTTGCCTGGAAAAATGGAAAATTCGAGAAAAACTAAAAGTGATTTCTGAATCATATTTTAATACAACAAAAAAACGAATGTCGCAGCTTTTAATCAATATTTCAATAGCAAGTTGCATTATTGACGTCTTAAGGTTTTTAGAGAAAGAAAAGTTGGAAAAGTTGCCTGGAAAAATGGAAAATTCGAGAAAAACTAAAAGTGATTTCTGAATCTTATTTTAATACAACAAAAAAAACGAATGTCGCAGCTTTTAATCAATATTTCAATAGGAAGTTGCATTATTGACGTCTTAAGGTTTTTAGGGAAAGAAAAATTGGAAAAGTTGCCTGGAAAAATGGAAAATTCGAGAAAAACTAAAAGTGATTTTTGAATCATATTTTAATACAACAAAAAAAACGAATGTCGCAGCTTTTAATCAATATTTCAATAGGAAGTTGCATTATTGACGTCTTAAGGTTTTTAGGGAAAGAAAAATTGGTAAAGTTGCCTGGAAAAAATGGAAAATTCGAGAAAAACTAAAAGTGATTTCTGAATCATATTGTAATACAACAAAAAAACGAATGTCGCAGCTTTTAAACAATATTTCAATAGGAAGTTGCATTATTGACGTCTTAAAGTTTTTAGGGAAAGAAAAATTGGAAAAGTTGCCTGGAAAAATGGAAAATTCAGGGAAAAATGGAAGTGCTTTTTTCTATGGTATTTTTTTATAAACTCAAGACGATAACTCACGATTTGAACAATGGATATGCGTAATTAGAACGATCTCAAACAAATTTATTGAAATTTGGACAGGACAACTAGTCTGTCGGGTCAGCTAGTTAGTAATATAAACGACCCAGCGTGCAAACTGGTTAAACAGAAAATTCGAACAAACGCATGGCCCTGCGTTTGAAGTTCAAACTGCGTCGAAATTAGTGGATGAAAAAACGCTGGCGTTTTGGTCTGCTAAAACATTCAGAGGTCTCGAAGCGAAAATACAAACGCAAACGCGTGCGCCGAACACATCGTAAATCGATCGACTCAGGAATTGAGTTTGGGCGATGCTGTTTCGCTTTTCTTCGCAAGTGAAAAACAAGGAAAGACATACGAAATCGCACGATGGAAACGCAAACTTTTGCAACCAGAGGCGCAGCAGAGAGCCACGACGAATGGAGTATGGATCGCGAAACGCTGCGCCCAGACGCGCAAAGGAGATCGCATCTTTAAGAATCAGTGTTCCGCAAAAATTCATCTCAGCGAAAGCACGCGAAATTCCCGCAGAGGAGAACAAGAGGCTCGCGCAAGAAGCGGGCAATTTAAATTTCAAACAACGCGTTCGGCAGATTTCATTTAAATTCTATTTTTCGGAAATTCAAATTAAAATTCCCGGATGGGGCGGGCTCGGAACGGGCCGAGCGGAAGAAACAACAGCGCGCGCGTGCACCGGAAGTGGAAGAAGGCGGGTTCGAGTATTTAAATAACGCTTGTTTCGCCGGGGCCTTGTAACGTTATTTGCAGGGCGATGGTACGCGAACTATTCTACGGAATTTATAGCCGCGCGTGCACACCGGCAAACACGCCTGCTGCCCGGCAGAGATCCCACCGGAAGTGCTCCAGCGCAAAACTTTTTCATTCCTTTCGAATGACCGTATCGCGTCAAACAACCGTTCCGTATTAACTCCATTCGGTCCATTCAGCTTGACTCCTGATGAACATCGCGAACTAATAGAGATGATGGTTTTGAACGTGTATTAATAATTAACGGATCGATACAAGAAGCACAGCGATAATAATGTCTCCTTGATTTAGATACAAAAATTACTTGCAAGCACGATCATACAAGAAATATTTGAAATTTAGATCGCGCGCCTCCGTGTCTTCGTACCTGTCACTTGCATTCTGTTGCAGAATTTAATTTTCCGGGAAGATGATTCCCCAGAAAAAATTTATGCATCGTATTACTCAGATTTTTGTACGTTTCTAATGTGAAACTATTATTTAAAACATATTATTCCGATATGAAATTATAACTTCGCTCGGGCCGACGAATTAATGAAATGCAGAAACTCGACTAATTTTCGCACGTCCCGTCCGCCCCGCAAACAGCAAATTTTCGGGGGGGTAAGGAACGGCCGAACAAGGGGTGGTAACGCGGCCATAAAACACGGCGCAAAGTACCCGGTAATTTCTCTTTTAGAAGAAGATTCCCCGGTCCCAAAGTATAAAAAATTGCGGCCACAGGGGAAAGGAGGGGTCGGTGGTGGTGGTGGATGTTCGGGGGCGGAATTCCCACTCGAGTCTCAAGCGGAAATCTACGGGGCAGGAATTCTTGATTTCGAGCACCAATTCCGTCCGCGATTTTACGGAGACGGAATCTATAAGATCCTCATTCCGGCGTCCCTTATACCGAAACGAAGGATGTATACCGTCCTTAACATAGGAGAACGGCCAGAAAGAATATTACCGGTTACAACTCCGAAAGAGGATCCCCGTTCCTTTCCCCTCCCGGGACTTTAAGTAGAATTCTTATCTACGAGTCGCCACCCGACTGATTTAAGACAATAGTTCCCGGAGACAAAGAGGTTCGAATTTGTCGGACCCGGGAATCCCGGGGAACTTCGAACTTCCGTCACACGATCGCGCCGCCATATTTACTTAGGATCTTACGCGCGTCGCTCGAAACTTACCCCCGTCTGGATCATTGCGATCGATTTCGAACTCTTCTCTTATTGTCGGAACAATTCGAAGAAAACGCTCGAAACTTTGCGATTCTGCAGATATACTGGATGAACAAAAAGCAATGGTCATGCTTCCTGATCGGTGAACGTTTCTAAAACAAACTTGTTTGTTAAAGTCTTTTTTTGTACATCAACATCTTCCATTCATCCAGAAGAGAAAAAGTTTCAGATAATAAATTTGAAGTTGCAAAAGATGAAAGAAAACCTTACCTCCATTGTTACACATAAGAATACTAATCCTACATTATAAAACACTAACGTACAGTATGTTTACAAAAAATTTCCAGGGTCTTGATGGTGTTAATGTAATAAAATACTTCAGCAGTATTTCAACATGAATTTTTTCACCAAAAGATGTGTCCTCAGGAATGGAAGTTTGTGCCATTCGATCTGTAGAACTGTAAGACTAGCTGGTCTTACCAGATCGCGGTGCAACGAGCAGTAAAATGACTTGACAAGCCGTGCCAAAGAGCCGAGATTAAAAGTAAAGTTCCCAGTAAAATGTAGACAAACAGACGAGAGAGTTGATTCCAGAAGCACTGGAGTCTTTTGGAAGGGACGGAGCCGTCACGCTCGCCGCTTAGTAAATACGTACATATATTGTTACATTTAAATCGACAATGTCGCAGCTTGGCGCTGCCATTTCACGTGGCGCACACGCGTCCGCGTTTGAAAACGTACTCGACTGTGTGCGGACGTGAAACGTGGTCTGCGTCTGGACCGGAAGTGTGTCAGAAATTTAAACGAGTTTAGGAGGTTGCAGCGAAATTTTGGCTGGCGGGATTATTATTTAACGACATCGTGTACTTACCACGCTCGGACATTCAAATAACATTATTCGCGACCCTGTGCATGGAAACTATCGGATTTGTTCCATGATTTACTCGCGAATGTTACAGAACTTTGGGGACGAAACCGTGAAGACTCTGTTATGAAAATTGGGCTCGTCAGACAGTGGCGCACCCAGGGGGGGAGCCAGGGGGCCAAGTCCCCCCCCAAGAAAAAAGAAACAAAACACTGGAAAATTAGCTAAACCGTAGAATAGCTGCTTCCTCTTCGATTTCGATGATATTTGGATATGTTATATGTAAAACTAAACATTTTGAACAACTTTTCCCTAAATGTATAAGTAAATCTTTGTGGCTACCGTTGACAGATATTTTTGCTAAAAAAGAAGAAAGGTCATTTTGTTCAACTCGTCCCCCCCAAGATTAAATCCTGGGTGCGCCACTGTCGTCAGACGTTTGATGAAAAAGGATCGCCAACAGTTTCTGTGATCAATTTGGTTTGCGAGGACGAGATCCGCCAACAAAACCGAAACGACACCGTGCATCGACCTCCTCCTCATCGATTAAACGGGCCGTAACAACCGGGCAGCACCGGAACCGTTTCATTGTCCGCGATCAGATCCGGTGGATACGGCATAAGGGAATTGCTCTCTGGTTACATATGCGCGACGCATCCGCGAAACCCTCGGTCGGGCCCGGGTCGGGGCGTTGTCATTATCGCCGCGATTATGCATATTCAGATAAGCAATCAACACCATTGAAGAACCCCCGCCAGGCTCATAGACTCGAACAGAGAGATAGCCGCGCGTTAATACGCGCGGGCGTGGCCCGGGAGCCGATCGCGCAGAAAACTTGACCCTCTAATGCTGAATTAATGCGCGCCATTTGCAAATCCATCGCGGACATTCCGTGCCCGGCCTGCCCCGACGGTTTTATGCATTTATGGGGCACACGATCGCCGGAAACCAATATGCGACACACGATCGACCCTGTTTGTCGAACCTGAAGCCGCGGTTCATTCTGCTTTACGTGTCTACGCTCTGCTGGAAAATCATCCGCGTAATTTACTTCATTTTTTAGGACTCTCCAAGCGCTCTCGAAAGTCTTGACTCTGTCATGGTTAATGCTGAAATCAACTCTTATATTTTGAACGTCGAAAGGAAATGTAATCAATCGTATTCTATATCATAACTGATACAGTTAACAAATCTAGTATATGTATAGTAAACTAAGAATGTGTTTTCTTACTATTCTAGATTATGTTTACTTATTATGATACAGTTAACAAATCTAGTATATGTATAGTAAACTAACAAGGAGAGTGCACCAACGACGTCTCACCGATTTAGTTGAGACTCTGTATACTTATAGATCTCGATCTCCCATTTACGTATATATACCATTATAGACGCTAACACTCAATAGTTGTCGAGATATTCATAAACAAAGTTCTTACGTATGCTTTTACGACACGTACCACTGTTGTAATTAAAAATATGTAAGTGCAATATTATTAAATTTATCGTATACCATATTTTCTCTTCCCATATTTACTTTATTTTTTCTGTTTTCAGACACGAGGCGATACTTTCTATTTCATTAATTTCGGCTAATTTATTTATAATTTATTAATACGTTTGTTCTTTAACTTGTTGTTGAATAAATAATATAAATAAATATGAAAAAAAAATTTTCACCAAACGAGAATCGAACCCTAGCCCACCGGGTGGAAGTATACCTACTCTACAACAGCAGATTTAAGCAGTAATGTAAGAACTTTGTTTATGAATATCTCGACAACTATTGAGTGTTAGCGTCTATAATGGTATATATTCGTAAATGGGAGATCGAAATCTATAAGCATACAGAGTCTCAACTAAATCGGTGAGACGTCGTTGGTGCACTCTCCTTGTAAGAATGTGCTTTCTTACTATTCTAAATTATGTTTACTTATTATGATACAGTTAACAAATCTAGTATATGTATAGTAAACTAAGAATGTGCTTTCTTACTATTCTAAATTATGTTTACTTATTATGATACAGTTAACAAATCTAGTATATGTATAGTAAACTAACAATGTGTTTTCTTACTATTCTAAATTATGTTTACTTATTATGATACAGTTAACAAATCTAGTATATGCATAGTAAACTAAGAATGTGCTTTCTTACTATTCTAAATTATGTTTACTTATTATGATACAGTTAACAAATCTAGTATATGTATAGTAAACTAAGAATGTGCTTTCTTACTATTCTAAATTATGTTTACTTATTATGATACAGTTAACAAATCTAATATATGTATAGTAAACTAAGAATGTGTTTTCTTACTATTCTAAATTATGTTTACTTTTCTGAAAATATTGTTTTAATATTTTTCCCTGAAACGAAACACCAAAACTGACCTTCTTTCAATTTTCTCATCCCAATTAAAAGAAATCCATGCATTGAAGGGTTAATCAAAAGTGATACTACTATTGTTTCGATTATTTTTTTATACGTTCCTTGTTTTCACAGCGGTAACGATGTCGAGTTGAAAATTCGGATGTCTCTCGAGGCCGACAATGGACAGCAGCTCGAACTGCATCGTGCATCAGTTGCACACTGCACATGCATGAACGTGACATTCATGAGCAGACTTTAGACTGGCGTTAGCATTATGGTTACGCAGTTTCGGAGTTAATGAATTTTTTTATTTTTCATTGGAGACCAGGTAGAATATTCGTCGGTAACCGTCAAACGAGTGGAATAATCTGACGAAGCTTAGATACAGCGGACAGATCCCCGCACGCATAAATGCTGATCGATTGTATATAATTAATGGCGCGGCCCGACCAATCCCTGTAATCGTGCCATTACGCCGACTATTAATGCACTGTGCCGATCCTCCATTGTCCGGCCCCGCTAACAATGTAGATATTGCAATAATACACTCGTTGCCTATCTATTTCACAACAGCGTGCGCGTGACAGCGGCCGTCGCGGCGGCCCCTGTAAAGTATTATGTTTGTTAATAAATAACGAGTTAGAAACTGAGCCGAACGCCCGATAATCGCGGATGCCCGCGCGCTTTATTCAATCGCGTCCCTTTGATTATCGGGACTCGTGACAATTTAGGGGCAGCTCCGCCCGGTCCACTCGTTCGATACGATAATCCATTGTCCGACCAACGAACCAGAGCTTTTTTGTCCGGTTTACCGATCTACGATCCTTTATTTAACAACCGGCCCGTGACAAATTCGTATAAATTATTTCACCGAGAAGTGGCCCGGCCGCCGGGGATTTGTCGAACTCGAGCTACATTTTGTATTTGTACGGTCAGGTGTGTTGGCCAGTACCATATTGTTTTTTAAAACGTCAATTTTCATAAAGCAATCATAATAAGGAAAATTAAATTTCAGTTAATGCTAAAACCTAACAATCGCCGAATATTGAAGAGACTGCTATGAAAATCTGGCAAATGGACTTTGTTATTTTACCACGTTCTTTTTTCACCATAAAACTAGATAACTGTAAATTTTCTCTAAACAGAGAAATGAGAACTGAGCTCGGTGCAAGCTAAAAACCTCCGCTTGTTCCTCTGATTACGCAGGTGAATGACGCGTATAATTAAAGAAATCTTAATGAAACGACCTGTTTACAGCCGGTAGAAAAACTGGTTCAACGACCAAGAATTTGTAAGATCGAGTCTTTGCAGGCTCGGGTTCGTTTTTCTTTCTGCGAAGTGAATGTAATTGGGCCAAGGACTACGAAGATCCTCGAATCTGCGACGCAGATCCGTATCAATTTTTCTCAAGAGAAATAAACCGAGTTATCCAAGCCGTTCGAATAGGTAGGGGATGTTTTTAATTAACAGTGTTTCGGTAGGAGGGTTTCGCAGTTTAGTAAAAAAATTCTAAGTAAGTTAAAGATAAGGAACACCGCCTTCTCTAACTAATATTATTCCAGATCTTCGCGCTTTCTGCGGCAACCTGGTTTCGCAACTCGAGAAGAAACTTTTCACAAATATTAAGCAACGGGCCGCGTTCACCAGCCGGAAGTCGTCGTCTTCATTACGGTGTTCGCGAATTTTTGGCCGAGCTCAACTTCATCGTAACAACACTCGTCATTCACAAACAAGAATAATAATCGAATATTCATGTTTCATTCAGCTCCATCGAATTCCTGAACGGGCTTCGCTGAATCATCCTCGTAAAATACAATTTTTAATACCGTTGACTGGATTCACAAACAACAGTTACAACCACTCCTTCACGATTTATTAACACAAAAAAATATCACACAGGATTATTGATCTCCCGTTCCCTTTGCTGATTAATTTCGTCGACTACATACCATTCTTCTCTGTTTGCACTCTTTTGTTCCTTTGACCGGGGTCCCTACACAGTCATTACGTTAATTAGTATTAACTCTGTTCCTCGTATATCGCATGTATCGTTCCGTTCCCAGTAATTATTACAAAAATAATTCAGTAACATATGAATCCAGATATGTCACAATCTTTTACGACCATTTTACAAAGTAACATTATTTTTCTCGCCACGCAGTCCGAATGGGACGTGTTAATTAAATTTTTCGCGCTGCTGTCAGCTGTAACACGAGTGAAATAAATAAAAGTAAAAAAAAAGTGGAAAAACTTTCCCGGAGGAGCATCGTCAGTGTTAATGAATCTGGATTAATATTAATACACGCGTGGATGCTTTAATGGTACAAAGTCCACTTGTCATCACAAGCGAATGTGGCTGTACCTACTTCCACGCGTTGTTTTTTCCGGCATTAAAATAGTACTGTCTTTTTCTTCATTAAACAAAGATTATATAGTTTTTGTAAACTCAGCTGCGAACACGCCAAAAAAAATTTTATTAAACCACCCTCAAAAATGCCCTGCTAAAAAAACTTGCATCCACCGCCATTAAAAAAATCTCAGAGTGCTCTCAAAGCAGTCTGCGTAATTCCACAGTCGGAAAGGCAAGGTTTCCGGGCAGAGAACACGCTCGGATCAGGCGTTAATGCCAAAAAAAATAGGTTCGAAAAGCGAAAATAAGCCGGCAGGTTATACCAAGTGCAATGGTACACCCAGATGGAGTAGCATAAACGACTGAAAAACAAAGACCGAGCACGTTGACATTTGCAATAGAAGAGCACGCAATTTGCGTATTCAGCAGGATTGAATCGGGGACCATTGACCTTTTTCTTTTTTTTTGACAGGAAATTCGAAGCTGGCTGGCCAAGTAATACCGCAGTCTCATCGCGTGGGTTCGTAATCGGCGATTTTTGTCCGGTCCGAGGGGGTTGAAAACGGGGGTTGAAAACCGGGGGTGGAAGCATAATGTCCGCGGGAGGAAGACGAGTGGCCGTGCCGAGGGAACGGAGCGTGGAATATATAATGTTTTAATTTCGCGGAAAATCTGATGATGTAATTTCAGGAGTAGGGCGACGCCCAGCAATTGTTTCAGCCGGCTTTCACTCCTGCATTATTCATGAATCTCTTCTCCTTTTTTTCCCTTCCCCTCGGTCCTAGAGAGGACCGCCTAATCCCTCTTCCTCTCTCCTCTTTATTTTGCGTCTGTCTCTCTTCCTCCATCTCTCTCTCTCTCTCTCTCGGTTCCACGTCTATTTTCTTCTTTTTTTCCCATTCTTCCGCAGACTCTCTTTCACCGTCACTCGGTCTTCATCTCTTTCCGCCTCTCTTACATCCCCGTTTCTCTTTAACCGTTCCCTTCTTTCAGTTCTTTCTTGCACTTGCACTTTCTTCCTCTTTCTACGGAGCTCCGTGGAAAGCCCGCCTCTCTGAACAGTTTCTTTTATCCTCGTTGGGTACAGGTGTGGTTACCCCTTTGTTCTACTGGGTGAGAAGAAATTGCTGGTTAAGGTTTGATGGACGTTGTTTTGTTCGCGACACTGCTTCGATACTAGACACATTTTCCCTTGGATACTGTCTCTAAGGCTGTTGGATGGGAAACGCTGTTCGTTTGGCATTTTTAGAAGCACTTTCACGTATGCAAATATTGATGTATGACTTTGATATACCATTCGAGAAACTTTTATTGAGAATTGAATGGGTAAGAAGAAGGCCAAAGAGCAATAGCAGGGTTAACGTCGTATGCACTGTCTCGCTGCCTTTCGAGACGTTCGTGCGTAAGCCAACGGAAGCCTTGGGGATACTCGAAAAGATAAACGAGTAAGGAATAGAGATACACGAAAAAGTGAAAGCCGTGAGAACGAGAAACTGAGAGGAAGGCCAGGTGACCGATCCAAGCTGTCCCCGAGTCTACCAATTGCTCCATTACCCTATTATCACGTAAGATTTTAATATCAATGTATTTCTGTTTCAGAGAATACGTTGTCCACTCTGTTCTCTTATTTTTTGGGACCACTGGTCCAGAAAGAATTTATCTATTTTCAACGGGATGTGTCTGTTCAACAGGAGTTTCTCGTTCGTTTGCATACCCTTTTTTTTTTTTTTTTTGTTTAAGGGCGGTGGGGGAATGCTCTTACGCACACCCTCCCCTAAGATGATGTTCGGGGAGGGTAGTGTGGGACTCGGCTCCCCCCTCGGATGTTGTTGGGGGGATTATCATTCACTAAATGAGTCTAACGCCTATACCCACTAAACCCCCACCGCCCAGATCCTCTTCGAACCTTCTCCTCATCCATACGAGGTATGTTACCCCCACTATCGAACCGCTATCCGCATTTCTTGATAGTGGGGGTATTACATACTCAATGCCACTCCTGTTCTTGGCCATTATTCGTTTGCACACCCTACAACTGTTTCACGGGATTTTTTCCTCGACTCTACAACTTCTTTCATAAATCGTACAACGATCGTACAGACCCAGCAATTCCATCGCACTTCGTTTTTCAGACCTCGACGTAAATTCGTGACTAGAAGCTCTGCGAGAAATCTTTCCCGCGACAAAGTTGATTCGCGGCGGACCACCCTGTGTATACGGGGGTTGAAAGTGCTCGTGGCAGCGGTGTCTGGCCCGCCGTGAAACCTTCTGTCATTGCAGCCTTATTCTCCTTCTTTTGCGGCCGAGAGAGCAGCTTCAAGGCACGGGAGAAAAGACGGTTAAGAAAATCGATCGAGGCTCGGTCGCGCGCGTTCTCTCTCTCTCTCTCTCACCTGTCGTGCTCTCCTCATGAAAAAAAAGCGAGTTCCTTCCTCGAATTATGAAAAGTGGTGTCTCATTAAAGTCTCCTCGTGTGTCTCGGTCGAACTCGCAGAAGAAAAAAAGAGGACGGGAAAGAAGGACAAGTTAAAAGAGCAAACGATACACCGCATCGAACCGTAGCTACGTGATCGCACGCTCGAATCTTCTTATCGGCGGGATAATAGAAAATCGTAGGTACAATCGGGCATTCCGAACGATCAAATAAAATACCCCCCACCCGGATAAGTGGAACCGAACGCCTACAGAGCGCTGCGAATCGACTCGAAGCAGGCTACATTAGCGAACAATCGAACAGAGGGATCTGTTAAGTCGCTGGGAAATAAGTAGCCAATTTCCGCGCGCGCGCACCCTTCGACGAAAGTTTCTTTCAACTTCCAGGAACATTATTTTTACAATAGTTTTCTTTCGACTCGGCAATCTCCTCTCCACCTCGGAGAACGCACGGTGGCTTGGCAAACCGTTCGCAACTTCCAGAAATAATTCTCCGCGCTGTTAAAAGGATTCGATCGGGCCTTGGAATTCACAGTTCAACGAAAATAAGACGTTATGCTGAAAATCGCCATTGTGCCACGGTGAAAGAAACTCGATGAGACTTCTCCGGAACGTTGCGAAACCCGGAATAATACAATGAAAATTGATTTGAACCCCACTTTCTGAAAATTAATTCCTCAAAGTTTATACGTATCTGGAGAAACAGGGTCCTCGGTATTCCTGGATTTATTTTGTCAGTTTGTCTACTATGAAACCGTGAGTTGCATTAACAAATTCGAGACACCGTTCGCTCTTTAAAACCTCGTCCCCGGATTATTCATAGAAGCGAATCATGTCGAACGAACGGCGAACAAGAAATCGACTCGATTAACCACGAGCAAAGATAGGCGGGACCGGATTTTTTAATAAAACATGCCGTGTTCAACCAGGAAAACTGTTTCTGTCGGGGATCCCCGGGTCCGGCCTCGGTCAACGGCTCCACACCCGGTTCGTGACCAACGTCAATAAAATGCTAATGCGGTGATCTAATATTAAGCCGATATTGAATAAGTACTAAAACTGCAGTCGCCGCGCCCCGATCGAATTAAAATTCTTCATGGGTGGTTGCTGATCTTTTGTAAAAATTATTGGGCGACCGAGAACCCCGAACTTTTACGTTCAATTTGATTTCGGCGAACCCAACGCGATCGTACTTTGTTTTAATATTATTCCCAATATATCATGAAATAAAAATATGTTTAAGCATTTTATGGAAGAACTGTGTTCCGAATACAAAAAAAAAATTGGTAGCCCTCAAAACTTAATACTAATAACATTTTTACCTTCAATAAAGAATATTATTTAAAATCGCAAGATTATAAAAATACGAGTATGATTGACAATTTTGTTCCCCTCGCCAACGAGAATATATATTCTCATTGTACAAATTTATTCAGGGCGAAAGATTTATTTTACGTATTTTAATCTCATCGGGGAAAAAAAACACGTCTCGGATTTTTTACTATAAATTAATTAAAACTATCAGGGTGCTTTCATGTAAAATAATCGACTAAATCTCTCTGATCCAGTTTAACTTTTTTTTTTTTAACAAAACTTGGGTAAGGTCTAAATAAATTCTTGTCGCTTTTATAAGGCAACAGGGGACCGGTCACTTTCAGTGCCGGCCAGGTCTAGTGTTAAAGAACAAAGGTGTCACTACCATAGTAAAATGTCGCGTATCAAGTGGCCGGTTTTAGTGGTCGGTGTATTTCTTTGTGTCTTCATGAACGAAAATTGCCATCAAGGTTCATTGTTCGCCGGATAACTTACAGCGAACGCTCCATTGTTCGCGGGACACTGCATGTTTCGACGATAAAATTGATGGATGCAGGTCACGGTAACTGAAATCTGAAACCGGATGACGTTCAAAAATGGTGTACCAGCCGTAAATAAAAATATTAATAGATAAACCCTCCGTCGACCGTCGATCTAACTATTATAATTCTAATTTATTTACCACAAAAACAAGAGATGAAATTTTTAACGGTAGAAACATTAAATCGAGTATTAATACGTCTGAAATTAACATGAGAAATAAGACATGTATTTTTCGAGACGTTTTAAAAACGTCTTATTTTTAGCATACTAAAATTATTAATGGAAGTAACACACTCTTATTGACCGTCTGTATCCCGCGAGAAATTAAAAGGAAAAATTAGAGTGGAGTTCGTTGGTCTACCAAAATGTCAACAATCCGATTAAAAGAAAATTTAATGAGTTCGATAATGAAGATTCGAAAGACAATCGACCGGTCACAAAGGACGCCGAATAATATCGCGCAACATTGTTGCATCGAAGAACAGAGCAAGTAAGTGGATAGTAGAAGGGGACACAGTTAGCCCGGCAATGATATTTCACGGGCGGAGGATTCCCGGGTAGAAATTATGACAATTAACGTAATTACAATGGTCGGGCCAGCTAATTTGAATTCGCGAATATAAATGCGTCCCGGTAAGCACGTAATCGATATAACCGGAATTGCCGTGTTCCCATCGAATAAAATAAAATCTAGATAGCACCGGATGAAAATTTATGATCCGGTGTGAAATCGGCTTGGTGACGTTGTTCGTGTGCGTCACACCGTTCAAAACGAGAATATTCGCTTCGTCCGCACGGTTGCACGAATAGAGAAGCAGTGTGAGAGAGAGAAAAAAAAGAGAAAGAGAGAGTGCCAGAGAGAATTAAAAAAAAGTGTTCGATTAATGATTGAAGACAAATTCAATTAGGAATAGAACGGTCGAACGAGCTGACCGGAGCAGCGTTCAAATCAAGGAAATTGTCCTTGGCGAGTTTCCTTCGTGTCTTTTCCAGCTGGATTTCGAAATTACTGTAGCACTCTCTCCGCTCGTATCTTCGTTGTATATTCTCCCTACCATAATACACAATGTGTGCTCCTGCAAAATTAATAATCGTACGGCTCTGCTTTGCACAGTCTCTTTTTTCCCCTCGCAGCAAAATGAAATTGCTGTTCGTATTTCGAGTAATGCAATACGCGCAGTAAAAGGTAGAAAATTTGTTTAATGAGGCTGAACTATTTGGGAGTAGGAACAGTCGTAAAACATTGTTAATAGGTTGCGCATTTATAGCATAAATAGCCTTTATTTGGAAGTACATACGTGCCCATAATTATGGAAGTGGTCTAAGTCCTATACATTTATTATTTCGAAATATTTAATGGAAAAGGATATTCCAAGGAAATAACAAGCACCATCTAATGGTTCATTTTTCACAATATCGTAAAAATGTTAACGTTTAAAATAATGTGATGGATTGCAAGAGATAGAAACTAAATTGAATATTATTTCTTCCCTTAATGATTTTAATAGAGTAGAAATCATATATCGACATCTTCGATTTTTTTTAATTTTTCACCAATTTTGAATTTCGTCTCTTCAATTTTGCTATAAATGCATAAAGACCCGCAGTCTAGTGATGCAAAATTAATGATGATCTCTAAATGTCCAGCATATTTGGTGTAGGACATTTTTGTTATACGAAATTGTGCAATGCACTGATAAGGAATGCCGTAAGCGATGTCACGTGTGACACCGGCCAAGTATTAAATAATCTGTTTCGACTGCATCGCGCATAAATAAATCAACACGTCAGGATACCGTAAAGCTCGGTCACCTTGAACACGATATCGTGTTTGCCGGGTAGCTCGAGTGAAGCCAGGACAGCCTCAGTATGCATGAAGAATGTATATAGAGGCAGTGAATTATCTCAGGAGTACTATTATCTCAGGAGGATCGAGAATTATCCTGATCAGTCAGGGAGGATCGGACTCGAGACCGAGAACTTCTCCTCATTACTTGTGTAAATACGCATTAGCGCTCGTTCCCGGCTCCCGTCGTGTCTTCACACTTCGCTTACGAAGGACTTTATACACCTCACCCCTTGGCAATGTCGATGGGCCAGTAATTTGACTCGAATAACAGACGGAATAGTGCCATGCATAATAGGTTTCCTACACCATTTATTGATTTACGCAGCTGAACGTCTATTTTCCCTTGTCCGAAATTAAATACCCTATTTGATAACTAAATTCGGGTGATTGTTACATCAGCCCCTCCAGCCAAAATTCCAATGGGAAATTCCAAAGTTCAACAGAGTGTTTAATTTATCTAATGTCGGCTCCTACTGAATTTACAAATGTAAGTCAATTCTGCTTCGTGATATCAGCAGCACTGCGGGACGATGAACAATTGCCTAAATATTTAAATAGTTACATCTACTCGCGTTAAATAATTACTGGTTTCGAGATCCGTAGGATCATAGAGAATAATAGTCTACTTGGCCCACTTGCGTCGTTAACAAAAATTATATAGTTACTCGCAATAATATTCGGACAATCTGCAGAACGTATTTTTAAAATTTTCAATATAGGTCCACAAAAAAGATTGTTAGGAAAGTAAAATTCAGACAGTGAGTAACAAATTCTTACCAATTTTTTGACGACGCAACCTCGTCGCGATTACATCAGGGTATTAGTGTTCGTTGCGTAAACATAAGGCCCAAAACTGAGACCTGTGTTTGCGCAGCACGGCTCGTAACAACACTTTCGATTCTTGACCTCCCACGACAAATACTCGAGGGACATGAATAATGATAGAACAGATGATATCGGAGAATCTGTAAACATGCCTCCTTTCATTTTCTGATGTCGCAAAAGCACGCGTTAGAGGTTGTACATCAGGCGAAACACTTTCGCAATTTGACAAAAAATTAATGAGCCACCAGTGTAAGAAAATGGTACACACTCTACACACCAAGGATGTTCTTACTAGGATGTTTAGCATTAATTACGGTACGTATCCTACTCAACATATATTCTGTAAAAATGTTACTCGTATTTTTATAGAAACATTGTTTTATTTGATATCATTACAGGGAAGAGGGATACCTTATGTAACCTAAACGGACGTTGCCGACACACGCGTGGTGTTTAAAGACCTTTGGAGTGACTGATCACCTGCGCAAAAAATAAAATACATTTTTTAATTTCAATCCTGTTTGGTACTCTAGTCGTAAAATTGATGTATCGTTCTCAGAAGTAGCAAATTTAAAATCATAGCATTCATAGATCTTGGTGAATGAATCATCACGTAAACGAAATATAGTAATGAGAATTCTTCGTAACATAAATAATAAAATTCATTACCTTCTCCTGGAACTGCAAACTGATGTATTCACGGCCATCTATAAAAAAGGACGGACTACGTTAACCGAGTGTCTTGAATTGATTATCCAGTGTTTTTAAACTAATAAATCAGTTAGCAAATACTGTGACTAATCACGGCGTTCATAGATCTTGGTGGATAAAAGTTTCATCATAGAAAAGTTACGTGAAAGAATTCAAATAATGATATACATATATGTGTGTGTGTACTCACGTTTTAACGTGATTCCCCTTGGAGTAGGTGCGCGGATCTGTGCCCGTGAGAATACCTGAAATAATGTTTTCTCGTTAATGAATTATACTCTGATCACTTAAAAGCGATTTAACATGTGAACTACTTCAGATAGCAAATACGAAGACTAATCACGGCGTTCATAGATCTTGGTGGACAAAAGTTTCATCATGAAAAAGTTAAGTTGCATAAAAAGCTTACAGTAATATTTATACTCACGTTTTAACATAATGATTTGCCTTCAAGTATTCTGGGAGCCGCATTATGGTCACGAGATTATCTGAAATAATTTTTTCTCATTAATAATTATACTCTGATCACTTAAAAGCGATTCAACATGTGAACTACTTCAGATAGCAAATACAAAGACTAATCACGGCGTTCATAGATCTTGGTGGACAAAAGTTTCATCATGAAAAAGTTAAGTTGCATAAAAGACTTACAGTAATATTTATACTCACGTTTTAACATAATGATTTGCCTTCAAGTATTCTGGGAGCCGCATTATGGTCACGAGAATATCTGAAATCATTTTTTCTCATTAATAATTATACTCTGATCACTTAAAAGCGATTTAACATATGAACCACTTCAGATAGCAAATACAAAAACTAATCACGGCGTTCATAGATCTTGGTGGACAAAAATTTCATCATGAATTAAAAATATTAAGACAGAAATGATGCATGAAGACTATATTCACCATTTATGTTGATTACGAGTATCCACACAGCTCTGCAACCTGGAAAAAGTAATTGCTGTTTAAAATATCATGTTATTTTATTCCAAATCGAAACTGTATTCCATGAACTCTACATCAGATAGCAAATACAAAGACTAATCATGGCATTCATAGATCTTGGTGGTTGCAAGTTTCATCATATAGGTTTTCCACTAACAAAACTATGCTGAGACAAATCATAAATTAATTTACCTATATTTAAGAAGACTTCGGAATGGTAAATTGCTCTAAATCTGTAATCATAATAGACAATACCAAAATTATTAACTGCACTGTCAAAGCAAAAGCAAGTACAGAAGACAACTCACCTTCTTTTATACATGTACTTATTTATAATATTTATATAATGGAAAGTGTACAAATGAATGAACAATTAATATGGCTGCAAAGAAGAATTGCCAGATTCATAATTTCACTGTGTACAATTCCATTGTCAATTGTATGATATTTAAGCAAGTCTACTTTGCAGCATATCCCATTCGTGTAAGCTTACATTAAAACATATGTTTATTAATGTGTACAAATTAATCGGCCTTTTTGGTCGTTCTGGTCTTCTTCGCAGGCAAAGGCTTTTGGGATCTCAACACAGCACTGGCACGGCGGAGTGCAACCTGGAAATAGATGTAACAATAAATATGACTGTGTAGAATCTAGACAATCTGAGTTTGATTCTTCTTGCAGATAGATAAACGAAATATCGAATGAAACATATGTCTTATTGTAAATTGGTTTACCTTGGTCAAGTCTACACGGTACTTGTTTTTCATGAGCAACCTCTTCAGCTTGTATAAGGAACGGCGAGCTCCAGCTTTCATTACACACTTGACAGTGGATTTTGCTGGCTTGTTGGTTGAGCGTACCTTCTTGTACACAACTGTGAATCCCTTTTTGTCAGGAGTGTCGACAACACCAACACTCTTCTTCTGAATTAAACCGGAGTAGCGGTAGCTGCTGAGGTTGGTCAAATTGTTGGGCTCCTAGAATTAAACGTAGAAGCATCGTTAAACCTTCCTCCGCTTTCCAAAAGGTATTGGATTATTAAATTGGTACGAACCGTGGAGAACGGTTTATTGATGTTGCGCTTCTTAAGAAGGAAGGCATTATTATTGCGGATGATCATCCAATTCAAATGCGACGACATCTTGAATGTTCTGAAATAATACAAATATAAATAAATAATGAAATAAATACGCGTTCACCGACACACGTCTATGTACATTTGGCAGCTAGGTTACCCAAACACTTATTACTCAAAATTTCACGCACTATGCTAAAACTATTGTAAGAATTTGTTCATTCAAACGAATCAATACATTAGCGAATGTTATTCGATATTATATTAACGTTACAAGTAACGTATTAATAAATTAAATATAGAAAACAGACTCACCACGTGCACCACCAACGGAAAGGAGTAAGAAAGGAAATTCAAGATGGTGGACGATAGTGGACAAAGTGGAACTGTTCAGTTGTAAATCAGAATGTCCCTAGACAACGCCGTCTGGTGATTTTCATATAAATTGAAGTTCGCCGCGAAGTACTAACAAATATTATCGCTGATAGTGTAAGTCAACGTGAGTTCCTTTTACGTGTCTCGTAACCAAGCCACGTCAAAATATTTCATTAATAAGATGGTAAGTACCGTGTTTGTTTCAATGCGATGATTTAATTGAATAATGCAAATGCTACTTCACCGTTCCAATTATATTCACTTAATTACATTGAGTAATTCGGTATCTTATATCACGATTTTTGGATATAATCTTTCACTTCGGCCCCGGTGTTTTTTGACTGAAGTTTCCGCATGTTTAACAATCGGAGTGAAATTATATTGTCGCAATGTACATGTAAAATGTAGAAGGATAATATCGCTCCTGTAAAGTTGTTAAATGTATTAACTCTAATACATTATTTGAAACAATATGTAACTCGACTTTTAACATATTTCTTTCTTCATAATTTACCAATAAAATTTTATACACGGGTACGATGACCTAAAAAGCGAGATAAACATATATATTACATGTTGAAAGTTTTTCTAAGATGATTTCTAAGATTTTCTAAGATTACCGAGATAATGCTTTAATACTTGATAAAGAGTTAGGACCAAATGAATTAGAATTAATTGATTTTACTAAAATTGATTCTGTTTTCTGTCTGATTCAGGAGGAAGTCGATTTTCTGACAAGATATGTTTCTCCCATAAACCCTGCGATATTCCCAGTTCTAGCAGTGGTTTTATTAGGCATTGGAATATTTTTCACAGCATGGTTCTTCGTGTACGAAGTCACAAGTACAAAATTCACTAGGGATATGATTAAAGAATTGTTGATTTCGCTAGTGGCAGCATTATTTTCTGGATTTGGTGTGTTATTCTTACTTCTTTGGGTCGGCATTTACGTATAGGTAATTTTTTTCATTACAAATCACCAAGAAATCTATCGAAATCATATGCTGACACGATTGTTTTAATTTCAGGTTAATCTTGTTGGTGTAAAAAAATAATTTTTAAGGCAACGTGTAATAGCATTTAAATGATTCCATCACAATCCAACATCATAAGAATAAAAACAATGTATTTTTACTAAAATGTGCAATGCAGTGATTAGTCTATACATTTATCACACAGTATACAAGCATTTATATTTCTTAAATATCTAAAATTGCTACTCGAGGTACATAATTCCAGTATAATGTAAAAAAACAAAGAATCAATTAAAAACATACGGATTTTTTACAGATTTTCTTTTTATAATATGTTATGTCCAGAAATATAATTTCATTAAGCAAGTGAACTCACACATTTTGCAATACTTACCTTTATTTATTACACATATCTATCTATCTATACTTATGTATATATATATATATGTACGTATGTATGTATAAGTATGTAATATTTTTTGTTTCATTTTGTACAGAAAAAGTTTTACATCCGCACAGAGTGTAGTTTATTACCAACCGAAACGTGTGACCATGAAACAAAAAATATGCTGATGCACAGTATACAATTCATACAAAAAGACTTCCTGGACTCGCAACGATATTCATTTTGTCTAAAATATTTCTATCACCCATATTCTCCGTTGTGGGATTCATAGATTCCGTTTCTGTATGCATCATTTGTAATAAAATAAAATATTAAATAGCGTAACGTCATATAAATCGAGAAAAGGAAAACAAATTCTTTAACCGGCTAGCCCCGCTTTCTGGCGGCAGCGTTGCATGAGTGCTCTGAGCATGAATTGTCTGCGCGAAAGTTGTCTAACTTGCTTCAAGAACGCGTCTAAATCCAAGATGCCGCAACGCAAACCCTCGCCGAGATAATATATCGCATCTTCCGTGGCAGCCTCTTCCGCAAACGCGTTCAACATTCTTTAAACAAACAAATAGCAACGTGTTTCAATAAATTAATAAACGAGATGGTGAAATCTGCCCTTAAACTGATTTTATGTAGCTCATAGACTGCTGATTTTATGCATTTGTAATAAAATTGTGCAAGTAAAACTTAAAATAGTCAAAGGATTAAAAGAATTGAAGAACATTCCTCAACTTTTAAAAATGATTAAATATAGAAATCAATTTCTATTTGTGTTCTGTAGTCTGTGCATAATACACCTGTAATTACCCTTGCGGGTAAGATAGACGGTGGAAATCGATTCAAGGACAGACTATACCTTTTACACAATGGTACTTACTGTTTGTAAAGCGGTGCTATCGTGGTAACGGCTTCATCAACGTCTATCGACTGATTATCGGACAGTTTAGCGATTTCCTTCTCTAATTCTGCCTCCTTATCCTGGAGTATAGTTATATTCTTCTCGAGTTCAGTCTGTTCTTTCTTCAATCGGTCAAACAGCTCGTCGAGGTGGCAAGATCCAGCAGTGAGTTCCTGTTGCGTTCGACGTAGTGTCTCTAACTCGGCTAACAGTTGCGAAAATTGTTCCTTGAGTCTCCGTCTAAGTTTATCCTCCACAGCTGACAATAAAGATGCTCTGATGTGCTCCTCCGTTATGGTGCCCGATCCGCCAGCGGGCTCGGGTAATACAGCAGACTTGGGAATTGCAAAACATTGTAAATAATGTAGCTCAAACAATCCTGTTCTGTTTACAAGAATTTATAACTCACAGGTTGAGTTATTGGAGGATACGGATAAGAACCATAGCTTTGCGATGGATAATTCGAAGCAGTACCACCATAAGAACCATAGCCTGGATATGAGAATCCAGAGGATGGGGTTGGCATGTACGAAGGGTACGCGTTGTTGCCACCTCCGTATTGAGAATTCTGTAGGTATGGAAAGTTTGAGCCAGGTACGTGACTGCCAGTTCCAGGCATGGGCATAAAAGCTGTGCAAATGTTTACAATTTACTATAGAATGTTCCTTGTTAGTTAAGAGAAATATATTCAATAGTTGGACTGTCTTACGTTGCACAGGGTAAGGAGTGGAACCCGACTGAGTGTCTTGCTTCACTTTAGTAGATACAGGTGGTTTCTCTCCGAAAATAACAATCATTATTTGAATTAGGCCGAGCAAATCGGACATGTGCTAAACACAAAATATATTGTAAGATATATTTTCAAATATAAAAGAAATTGTGAATGTTGTCGCATGCAGTACTTACCGGTAACCAATCGTGAAGGTAAGGTAAATAAACTTTTCCATTATGATCAACATACTCGCTGACTCTAATAGTCATATCGGCTGTAGGCTTAACGTAGCACATGGGTGCATTGTTTGGATGCGTGTCCATAAGCCATATGCACACAGGAATGTGGTAGCAAGTACCTAAAATAATTACGATTGAGATTTTTCAAATTTTCTAGATGTCAAACACAATTTCAAGACATTACCTTTATACGAAACAGGTATTGTGCCCTGTAAATTGAACAATTCTTTGCTCGATCCATCATTGAACACTAGAATAGAAGTGATCGGAATGAATTAACGAATCTGTATAATTATTCTCGAGTCTGTTAATGACAAAGATACCTACCAAACGGCTCGACCATAAATTGCAACCCTTTATAAAGACGCAGAACTCTCATGACATGTTTTCTCGAGGTATCTGGATTTTGATACTGAAAAATAAGATGCCTGTTACATCACACAGCGATTGAAAGACGTTTTATGTTAATAAATATTTTATGATAATAAAGATAAAAATACGAACACCGAGATGAACATATAGTACATGCCTTTGTTAAGCCTTGTCTTATCTTCCCCTCATCCAACGGTGTCATTTTCACCATTTAACTAATAATGCGAATGTGATTGTGGAAAACACACACAAGGAACCTAACGTTTCCGAAATCGATCAAGCCGTTTTCCTTCCGAGCACCCCACGGACTCGATCTATCAATCAATTGTAATTATCTTCCTTGATACAAGGAGACTCGAAGCAGCCGTCCGTTTGCTGCTACGCGAACATAACCAAATAATAACTTCAACTCACTGTAACTGCTCACAGTCTCACAGCTTCCTCCGCGATACGTAAACCAACTAAATTCATTCATCTGTCATCTACAATCTCATACTCCCTGCGGAGTGCGGACTATAACTATACACTATACATGTAGCATTATTTCGTTATGACTTACATATAGTCAGAGAGCATATAAAACAATTGATAGGACTTGACTATAGATACGCTACTAAATGCTACTGAATGCTTGCCGATATTGGCGCACATTTTCAAACTAGAATTTATCTTCCCTCGAAACAAAATATATTATTCAAGCTGGTTCCTTTAATTAGAATAAGATTACTTCAAGCTATTTTATATATTAACACATTACCGACCGGTGATTATTGCATAATTTTGGAAAATCTATGATACATATGGCTAAACACTTGTTAATGGAACCTTCAATAGCAACAAAAATTTTCATTGCGAACTAACAAGTCACCCTCAATAACGTTATCTAATAGTTTCAAAAGAAAATTTCTATGCTTTCTTTTGGTACAGTACAATTGTTGATCCGGTAATTCACCATTTCACGCGAAAATTTTTGAAAAAAGGAGAAGCAGCACTTTCACAGCATTGAATAATCGGCCAATCAGTGCGAACTTGATCTTTCTGTGATCTCCGTAGCGTCACGCTGTTTCTTCGGAACCGCGAGACATTATAGTCAATAATCGGAATATAAATCACTGAAGCGTGTCAAAGAAGTGACAAATGTTTATCAAAAGACAGAAGACGATTTTTATCAACAATAAACAATTATAACGACTTGTTCCTACAACGCTAAAGAATGAAATAGTGAGATTCCTGAACTTTTACAGTATATTCGAACTCGCTGTTGTTGATTCCGGTTTTTCATTCACTGTATAAACATCGTAGTAACAATCATTGTTGATAAAGACTTCTATATATCATGATATCAAACAAGTTGAATGAAATATATCACTGAAAATGTCTGTGGAACTTTTCTATAGTACAACGTGTATTTTTCATTAAAAGATCGCTTGCGGGAATAATCTATTTTAAATAAAAATGATCAGGGTTCTTTCGGTGCATAGAAATATTATTTTGTAATGGTACGGTGTCTCGAAGCAGATATTACTTTCCGTTTTATCGACGATATGTTCGAGACAGAGGTTTTGTACAATATTCTTAATTTATCAACCCGAAAATTTTTGAACTGCGATTCCTTCGGTACCGATAGTGCGTTTGTCACGATGGTATGATTCATAACGCGTAACATAGGATAATATTACTAATCTTTGCATTCTTTGATAACCACGAGCGTTTTTTGTACGTACCTTAGATACATTTCGAATATTTTAAACATTCTAAATGCAGTAACGTGTGAATATTCATCGACGTTCACGATGAAATCAAATTTCTCGACAATTATATAAACAATCATTTCGCCGTAGCAAACTTTTAGCAATCAGTTTTTCTTTCATATTCGCCGATCCCTTTAAAAATTCATTCTTATAGAACGTATTTTCATTTGCCTAAACAATCTTCCCAGATCACTAAATAAACTATTTCGAAATTGTAGCTTCTCTTTATTTTTATTACAAATTTATTTTCGAATCTGTTGTCATGCAAGTTTCGTCCTTTGCAGGTAATCATGGCGAATACTTCATTGTCAGAACAATTCTCTTTGAGATGGAACAATTTTTCTAGCAACCTGACGTCTGGCTTTTTGAATCATTTCACTGAGAATGATCTAGTTGACGTCACCCTCGCTGTGGAGGGTCAGCTGTTGCAGGCACATAAGCTTGTCTTGTCAGTATGCAGTCCTTACTTTAAAAATATATTTAAGGTACAAGATCCAATAATATCCTTGCCAATGAATATCCTTGCACGGTTCAAAATATTAAATATATTTGTTGATTTTGCAGGAAAATCCGTGTCAGCATCCAGTAATCATTTTGAAAGACATAAAGTACACTGAAATCGAATCCCTCTTAAAGTTCATGTACCAAGGCGAGATAAATATAAAAAAAGAAGATTTGTCCACGTTTTTAAAAGTGGCACAAACGTTGCAAATCAGGGGGCTCGCAACAGACGATGCGAACGCTACAAAACTATTTTCCAACTGTGACAATCAACTGAACACTGACCCTGACACACAAAATGTTGCTCAATCGTGTTTAAGTACTGTAAGGGATACGTCGAAAGATGTAGAGATGATGGACAGAAGAAAGAGGTCCCGAGATATCACAAAAAAGAGTGCCAAAAGGAAAAGGCAAGATGCTTCGGCTCTGTCTGAGAGTTCTTATGATCTGTCGAACGAGGAGGCGGATAATGATAATAAGGAAGTTTTACTGTTAGTGGATGAGGACATGGATGAATCTACAGAAGATGTTTCTATTGCAGAGGACAATGGTAATGTTAAGACAGAGGACACTGATAATGTTAAGACAGAGGACTTGTTGGAGCAGCCTAGTGCGCAAACTTCAAGCGAGAATCCTTCACAAGGTATAAATGAGACATAAAATAAAAATTTCAAATAGCTTCGAGTGCAAAGGGTTAAAGTTGCAATTATTTTAGTTCGTTGTGGTAATGAGATTTCAATATTGCAGTGGTTGAACCAGTAATTTACAGGCTTTCTGCGCGGGGTCGACCGCAATTAGTGCACGAGGGCTACGTATACAATTTAACGTCTCGTTCAGAAGGTTTAAACAGATCTCATTATCGATGCGCCGAACAGCATCGCGGATGCAAAGGTAAATGCGCGGTAATCGCTGAACGATTTATGCCAACAGGTGTGCATAATCATAATCATCCACCTGGATATCAATCGGAACACGAATACAGAAAAAAGAAAGGCTTGGACGTAGATACTCCTTAAATCGAATCTTGTTATAATTGCCTTTGCGGAAATCGAAAAATATTCCGAACATTATAATTACAGTATACAACAAGAACACCTAGCAAATACTATACAGTATTTTGAAAACAGACCATTTTTATTCCATGTGACATTAATTGTAACTATTTGAATTTTTACTCGTTCTCGAATTTATTTCTATTCAAGGCACTTTACAATGAATATTTTTTACGAACATTCCTTGATTTAGTTTCATCGTGCCCGATGAAAGTTACAATACTTTCTAAGAGTTATTGTTAATAGTTTACATTTATTAGAATTAATGGTTGTAATTAAAATTCACGCGACAGACCAATTTTAACATACTTTTACTGTGATGCACTTTTTTGAGATTTTAATAGGAAATTAGGGAACCACAATGAGCACATTCCATGTAGTATTATGTGTACATTGAACCAAAACCAAATGAGAGTATTTAATTTATGTTATTCGTTTGCATACGAGATGCAACAAGGTCCGGATTAGTTATACATTTCACTTTATGTATTTTATTTTGTTTCTAGCATTTTATTTCGAGGCTGCTAAAATTTTTTATTGCCTCAATGTTATAATACTAATCTAAGCCTTCCTAATAAATTTAATTCGTTTTTATATATATAAATATATATAACTACACACCGATGTACATGTATAAACTTGTATGTATGTACATATGTACATATAAAAAGGAAGAACGTTTAACTTTGTACACTTTAAGTTCTTGTATAAATGATTTGATCTATATCACCAGAGAAAGTGAACAGCCGTTCATATTATGTAAAAAAGCAAAATAGAAATTAAATACAGGGAGAATGGTATAGATAAACGTTATAAATTATAAAATTTATTTTTATATTAATCTTTTCATTATATATGAAGTTTCTTTCTCAAACACCGAAAAGACAGTTGCCGAAATGAATGGCAACAGCATTCATGAACGTTCAATTTCTATGAAATTGATTTTATAAGTTGTATAAAAGTTTGTATAAAAGGCAATAGTCTTTTCATACGTATGGAAAAAAAAGAAGAATAAATGTGTATAAAACAATGCAGACTGAAACAAAGGCAGTCTTGTTTCATAATTTTGCTGAAGCCTAACCCACTCCCATATAATTCTCGAATATCTATGATAAAAAATGTACATTCTAGAGACAATTCTAATGCCGTCTAGCCATCCTCTTGTCCAATTTCCGTTGTTTCTTTTCGCTTATCTCAGGCTGTTCGGGAGCTGGAGCAAAGAACCATGGGGCTAATATTTGTTTCCATAGCATCCAACCTCCTCTTAGCGGTACCTGTAACAACACAATGCTAATTACTGCCTAACGATCTAAATTAAGAAACCATCCTTATTGTTAAGGAACCATTGATTACATATACTTACAAGGAACCACAACAGCCAAAAATAATTTGATATGAGGGAAAGTACTTGTACTCCAGATGTTAATATGATTAAATCTTTCACGTTTCTGAAATAGGTTGAAGGAGTATAACTATCAATGTAATACAGTATTACATTATTTCAAGAGAGTATTAATAGAGTTCTTGATATTTACTCTGCTATACCTCCATCCATATTAAGATCGATTCCAGAATCCGATAGTTGTCCCGACTCAGAGTACGTAGCTTGTGCTATGTATTTCATAAATTGATAACTTCCTACATATACAATTCCAGAGAATATGGTTAAAGTCTGTAATTAATAATATTCTTGTGTTATTCTCGATTTATTACAATTATTAAAAGGAGAGTCCGCTAAACTCAGAAAATTACTATTTTCTATAATAAAGTATCAGTACCATAATTAAAATTAAATAACTTACTATGGATACTGTAGTGAAAGCAAAAAAGAACATTGTAGTGACAAAGTATATTCCTAATGCTCCAGCAATCATGTTCCTATAGAAGTTTAGCGTAGTCTTGTTCTCCTCGACAATCTGTTTCGCCCCCTTGGTTGCTACTTTAGCTTTTTTAGTCTAAAAATAAATAATCCAACGGTTTGAAATTCTGAAAAACATCTCCGACAATAATTCATTGTTTCACGAGTGAATTTAGTTATATACTGTAAAGTAGTGGCGTATTGAGTATCATGAAAATGATAAGTCATCTGTTTTGAAACTTATAATAATGAGAACAAAGATACATTAAATGAATAATATTGTATAAAACTTACCGTCATTTTGTATTTAGAAATTATAATTAATATCCGATGTTCTCAACGAATTTATATTCGTTCGACAATCAATACATGACGCAGACTTAACCTTCTTCTAACGTATTCAAAAACAGTCCGGCTCCGTGGAAGCCACGTGAAATGTACGTGAAAGGAAAGTCTCTGTTAGTATTTTCCGGATCCGTAATTTCATTCGAAAGCACAAATCCACTCGCATTATTTCATTTCAATTGTTTCAATAATTGATTAAATTGAATATCGAAACAATTAAAAACGATTAAATAATGTGTGGATGAATAACTTATTCATGAATGTCAAAAATCTAGCATTTTAATGTTTAATTGAAATTATTACAAATTTAATATTAATTCCACGATTTGTTTGATTTTATCGGATAATCCAGAGTTATAATTAATATATAGCAAATTATTCAAATTATCGCGGGTTTTCAGCCGGAAATAAACCTTTAATTTTTTCCCGGGATTCCCAAGGTCCAGTTACCTATTTCTACAATTTAGTATAAAAATAATCGCAATTTTTATCTCGATTAGAGTCGCAATTACACATTAACAAATATTATATGGTATGTACTATCTACACAAATAATAAATAGCATGTAAAATATATATATGTATATATATTTAAAGAAATGAAAAGTTTGAAACCACAAAGAATATTTCTGGTTCAAAAATCTATAATTGTAATTCTTAAAATTAGTACATCTTGTATTGCTAAATCACTCATTCAACCTTCTTCATTTTATTTACTATCATTTTTATAAGTTTCGCAAATCGTCAGAGATAAAATTTTCTACCGATATAACACCGGTTTGTGTGCTTCTAATTTTCTATTTTCTATTGCAAGTAATTATATTATACTATATGAATGTTTATGGGTCATAGAAAGTAACAGTGATTTGGACAAGTATAAAACTGGTTTATTACTACGAAACCACGAAGTTAGACCATACCGATCGCAGTGGCGAACAATTCTTGCTAAAGTAAATTGATTTGCAATTATTTCTCCTGAATCAAAAATAAAAGTTGGAGAAAAGAATACAGTTTTATATTTTCGTCGTACTCGAAACTTGTTCTCAACTGTTCTCAACGATCATATGCTCAATTGTAAAAGCTGTATTCTGTAATTCCTTAAAATAGTTTCGACGAAGATCGTGTCGGTGTTTACGAATTATTGTCTAAATATGTACCATCATTTAACCCTTGATCCCAAATTTATTTTTTCGAAAATTTATTTATACAATATACACAATGATATCTCCGTTTCAATGTGCGTTCGAAAGCGTTCGATAATCTTCGCGAAATGCTGATCTTGCACGAAGACGTCGGACGCAAGGATTAGGGTTACAATAAAGTATGAAAATGAGTGTTATCGAAATAGGACACTAAGCGTCGATTCACTGGTGAAATAGGTTATGTCGCAATACATTATGTACGTATATATAGAATTCATTGTGACAGAATACCGTAATAATTTCTACGATTTTTCACATATAAGTACGCGGTAGATACACGCCAGGGACGGAATGGAAACATGTGTGTGACGTTTTAACAGTAAAATGAGCCGGAACGTAACCCGTTCGAATCGACCGAAACTTCTGACTTGGTAGAATTTCGTGTAAGACAGTTCTACTTCTTTTTTTTCTCTCTCTCTCCCTCGCGTCAATTGTTTGACGTTCAAATAATTGATAGATCAATCGAACAAGACACAGTGATGATAGATAAGAGAGATAATGCGACAGGAAAGAACAAATACACGCGTAGCGTGAGAAATTAGCGAAGAGATGTAATCTGCGTCGATGAAAGATAAGAATTCTCTGTTCTATCGAACGTTACTGCCGGTTTTAAATGCACATCTAATCGATAATGATATTCGTCGAATCTAATACGACGTACTAGTTTTCTTTTAACGTTGCCCGACGAATTCTCGTGCAATTTCTTGCGGTAAATCGATTCGTTTCTTTTTCCGCGGACCGAATATCAATTACTATTACGCCGATACTCTTGCTTTCTCTTCGACGATGTAATTGAATGACTCTTTTCTTATATTCGAACTTGTTCAGTCGTAATTAATGTTATTAGACTGTGGATCTCTATGCAAGAAATATTTTGAATGTTTTCTCTAATATTTCACTGTTTCGTATTTTTATTGCAACTGCATTGAATTAGCAGTCTGCTTATATATCGTGATTTGTTCCAGGTTCACTGACCAGTAAACTAATAATGTGATAATAGTAGGCCTAGCTTTCCTACTCGAAGATCATGAGTTTAATCATGTAGAATCCAGCGCGAAGAAAATGATGCCTCATTTTGTAGCTCTAACACCTGTACGAAGACGATGTTTGATGATACTGTCCGTCATACTAGTGCCATGCGCGATCCTGAATCTTCTATCGCCGTCGGACCTGCACGAGGAAACGGTTTTACAGAACAGTATCGCCGAGTTGCAAGCTAAGCTGGAGCACTTGCATGCTAAATATGTTACGAGTCAGGAGGAGATAAATTTATTGTCTCATCAGCTGTTGCAGTTGATAGAGAACAATCATATTTTACCGGATGTTCAATTTCTACTTACTAATAACACAACAAACGTGACCAATATAAAGTTGCCATCTATATACAATTTTCTCCCACATTTTCTCAACGATCCTAATAGCCTGCGTCCAGCATTCGTTCAGAGCAAAGGGCGCACTGGAGTTAGTATGGTACTCGGAGTACCGACAGTAAAGAGAGAGGTGCAGACTTATTTAATGGCAACCCTTAAGAATTTGTTGGATAGGATGAACCCTTTGGAAACGGCAGACACTTTAATCATTGTTCTAGTAGCAGAAGTAAGTATTTAAGTACTCCCTTAACACTAAACCTACCACAAGATGTTATTTTTATAATACCATACACATTAGTCACGTTTGGTGGTCGGTAGGTTTAGTGTCAATATTTGATGGAATTACTGAATAAATCTTTACTGAAATTTTTGCAACTTTTACAGACCGATTTGGAGTACGTTACCTATGTAGCAAAGCAAATCGAAGTTCAGTAAGTTGTCCAGCCCTTGTCCATTCTTGATAAAGAATGAGAAAGATATAAATCAGAGATAAGATAGAAGAGACACACTTACATCTTCATCTGTGTTTCAGGTTTCCAATCGAGTTCGAGACTGGTGTAATCGATGTGATATCTCCGTCTGCGTCTTACTATCCAGATTTATCGAAATTACGTGATACCTTGGGTGACAATCATCAACGAGTAGTTTGGAGGTCTAAACAAAATTTAGATTTTGCATTTCTTATGTCTTACGCCCAGACAAAGGGCACGTTCTATGTACAATTAGAAGACGACATTTTAGCTAAGAAAAATTTCATCACTACCATGAAGTCTTTCGCACTGCAAAAGATCGCGACCAAAGAGAATTGGTTTGTCTTGGACTTCTGCCAATTAGGATTTATCGGTAGCGTATCGTAAATCGATTATCGAGGCTGTTTTAAAATTGATCTTATCGAATGTTCTTTGCTGTAGGGAAATTATTTAAATGCGCCGAACTACCATGGCTGGTCCAATTCTTTCTAATGTTTCACAATGACAAACCAGTCGACTGGTTGTTGGACCATTTGGTGTCGACCAAAGTTTGTAGTCTTGACAAAGATAGTGTAAGTGTACACGATGTTCTCGAAGACGAGAAACAATTTCTCGAGTGGATGTTTCATTGGTTTGCTCGCGTTTCAGAAACATTGCAAGATGGCTAAGGCGGAATTATGGGTTCATTACAAACCCTCGCTTTTCCAGCACATAGGAACGCACTCTTCGTTGAAGGGAAAAGTGCAGAAATTGAAGGTATTCTCGCATACAACAACACGTTATTTTGTAGAATAATTTTAATGACAACTCTGGTTTGATTTAGGACAAACAATTCGGTAAAGTGACGCTGTACTACGCGCACGAGAATCCAGCCGCGATAGTCGAAACACGAATTAAACCTTACAAACAATATACATTACAAAAGGCCTACAAAGGAGAATCCTTCTTTTGGGGTCTTCTGCCGCAGCCAGGGGACCATTTGAAATTCAAATTTTCGCATCCTATTTTTATAAAAAGGTATTGATTTCGTATTTAAAAACAAGGAATCGGGCATGAACTTTTGCACTAACATGTATTTCTTTCAGGTACTTATTTAGAAGTGGAAATCCCGAACACCCGTCTGATAGATTCTACAACACAACGGTAGAGGTGTTAACAGAGATGTCTGTATCTTTGAACAGAAACAGCAATGATGTAACCGAGGATGGTTACATTATCGTAGGTATGGTATCAGTATTATAGATTGTGGATCTTTACACAAGATACACATCTTTTCCCTTATCTTCTGTCTGCAACCTGGGCCGGCGTTGATAACGAATAAGGCTGCAGATGGAGGTTAATAATTTTGGTAAAAAGAAGATAGTGTAATATTGATGTTTCCAATCAGGAAAATTCGACGTTCTTGGAATTGCTCAAGGAACAGTGGATCCAAAATTCGGGAGGATATTGATACTTCGTATGACTGTTCACAGTGAGAGCGAAAATTGGGCAATTTTGTCTGAGGTAAATGCTTTCTTTAAAAATTTATACAGGTTGTTTAAATGGTGTGTTCACTGTTTTTTTTTATATTTCGCAGATTCATATAGTCGAAGACCACCCTAGTTGACCTTCGGGAAGGGTTTACCGAAATTATGTTCGGCACCGTTTACAGGGAAAGTACACGTAATAAGTTAACGGCTAAATTATTTATTAGTTCGACGCTCGCGTCGCCATATGTCGACTAGGTTCTAAATCGGAAGAAACAGAAAAAAGTAATTTGTTTACTGCCGTCCAGCGGAATGAAGCGAAATTCATTGAACATTGTTTTTGAGTAGAAGTCCTATTCATCTTTTTTCCGATGGATTTGAAAATGCATTTGATTCTTAAAGCAATCGATGTTACTCTATATATGCATTTGTATTTATACTTACGATGACGAGGCGACAGGATGCCTCGCCAAGGTTTTTTATTGTCGAAATTTTTTGATTCCATTTGACCGGGGGGTCGGGGCTTGAAACGGTTTACTAAATTTTTCGACCACTTTTTACCACTTCTCTAATCGAAACAGTACCTGCGTAGTCAATATGTATTATTTCGTTCGTTAAGGATCAAAATACGAGCTATATTATTTCACACGTGCTTTCTTGTGGATTAGCTAGCGAAGTGAAGAGCAAACTGTTTTTTGTGATCCAAAGCACAATGTTATTAATGTTAACGAGAGTGCAGTTATACTTAACACCGCGATAAAATTAAGTGCCAGACTATTTTAAGAAAGGAAGTGAGAGAGAGGGAGAGAAACAGGGAGAGAGATCTACGAAAGGAATGATCTTTACGCGAGGAGAGAACAAGAAAAGAGATATATATATATATATAATATGTGTGATTATGTGCAATCCATAATACGTTCTGTAATATATTATTAAAATTGTAATATTGAAGATCTCGATTTCGAATCTTCGTTAAATTTTAAGATGAAAAAAAACAAAACGGTGATATGAAATTTGTATTGTTCTCCTAAATGTATTATTTATTTCGTATTGCTTCTTATACATATATAAATATACACACGATACAATGTATTTTCATATAAAATAAAATATATTTTTCTGAACAATACTATTGACTTCCATAGAAACCGAAGTTAGATCGACGATGAAAGATGATGATGTCCATTTCGCGACGAAAGGTACATATTCGTAAATGAGCGAATAAAATAAAAAAAGAGATTGTACTATCTATAACAGTCCGTAAGATTGATGAAAAAAACGATTAGATGGGTATTAAACCGATATTCGATTAGTTAACACTACGTTTACGGGACAAGTGCTCCGTAAACTTAGTGTTAAATGTCCTAAAGTGTTTAATGATATGGCAATTACGTTCTCAGGGTGACCAACGCCCTGTATGGCTTAGGACCGACTGTAACACCATCAACGAAGTCCTTGGACGTTGGCTTCTTCTCGCCTGGCGCCGGGGAGAACGTGAACTCTTGCAACAATGCGGTGATTATTGTGAATAAATTGCTTCTGGCCAAATTTTCTCCCATACAGCGATGTCTCCCTGTTACAGCAAAATAATAACAGGTAAAAGTCTACTAAATTGTCCGAAGAAAGTTTTAATACTTGTTCTCTGTATACAGTATACACACCAATGCTGAAGGGAAAATATTTGTTCGGGGTGATAATGTTGCCCTGTTCATCGAGAAATCTTTCCGGCCGGAAGGCCTCGGGGTCGCCCCAGGATTCGTCCATCAATATTCTGTTGAAGTTCACAATCAACATCGTATCCTGCAATGAAGTTGATCGAACGATCATTCAAGAATAATCTCTCACTGAAAATTCAAAGTACCAACTTTTGGAATTCTGTGGCCTAGTATAGTGGTGTCCCTCAGCGCCCTATGAGGCACGTTCATTGTACGGCCCATAAACATCCTCAAGGATTCCAGAACAATTGCGTTCAGGTACGGCATGCTGGAACAGAGTAATCCCAGAAGAATATCTAATCTGTATTCAAAAATGACTCACAATTTTTTATGATTTACTTGACTCTATCCTCGGTATTCGGAAATCGTTTCCGGCCGATCACTCTGTCGATTTCTTCGTGGGCTTTGCTCTGGACTTCCGGATAGATGATTAGGTAGAGAAAACAGGTGCTGAGGGCCTTCGACGTGGTCTCGGACCCAGCTATGAAGAGATCGATGCAGATCGCGAACAGTTGAGCCTCTGTGAAAGAAGAGCAATTCGTTCACAAAGTCCATTATCAAGTCTACAATAATTAATTTAATATCTACCTCACCTGAAAACGAGCTGCCATGGTTCTCGGACTTGAGAACATTCAGGTACACGTCCATCAAGTCCCTGGGCGAGTGTGGTGTGAAAGTATTTTTGTGATAATCCAACTCGTCCTACAATGATGCCATTTAGTTCTGTGCACAATTGACGAGACTGTTACCCGTTTAGCATTATACGAGGACGGCATTATAGTTCGAAGGTCCATTTCACCTTCAAGAACTTCCAGAGTTGCTGATGGGTCTCCATGAAGAGCTTGTAGCCGGATAATTCCGGCACGATGAACCTTAGAAACGGAAAATGACCGAACGGTGCCCCAATAATGTCCACTTCCGTCATCAACTTCGTCAGGATTCTTTGCAGGTAATTCAATTCCTCGTCGTCGGTGTTGTACCTGAAGAATTTTACATTTCACTCGATGAAATTGCAAAAACAATTACAGATATTTATAGACTAATTTGTACAGATTGTTAACAGGGGAAATGATTGTTCATTACTAGACTGCGGATATTCATGCAATTTTCAATTTTAAGAAAGAGGAGTCGTGTAACATGTTATTCTCAGTGATAGTAGTCTTTGTAAATCTGAAATGAGTGAATATCGTACTAAACTTCGTGGAATTTTATTTTCTAGTATCTTTTGAAAATTTTTTGGAGCCATAAATACATAAAGATCCGCAGTCTATTTATTACTGATGGAATTCGTTAGAAATTTTTAGAACAGACAACCTTTTACCAGCCATCATTCTCCAGATAGAGTTGAGTACCGAAACGCCGAACGCATCATGTATCGAAGTCACCACTCCAGGATTTGATCCCGCGATCCTTCTCACTTCCGGGTATTCGTTACCGTCTACGTACATTTCCGAAACTTTTAAAGGCTTTCTGCTTTCAGATTGTTTTAATTTCTCCGTGGTATCAGTTCCGATCGGCTTGTACATCGTCCAGTCATCTTCGTCATCGTCGCAACTCGTCCTCACCAGTTGCGACTTGATTTTATTATTAAATTCGATGCTGATCAGCTTCTTAAAGTACTGGACCAGTTCCTGAGCCTCTTCTTCAATGATCGCGGCCATGCTCTTTCGACCAAAACCGAATTCACGGAGCTCCTTCATGACGAACTTTCTTTGCTCCACCCAGAAATCCTCATCGACCACGATCAGACCTTTCGCAAACCAAATCATTTTTAACAATAATTTTAAGCAATGCAAATCTTCAAACAAGTGAAAATTTACTGTAAAGTAGCGATTGAGTTGCAACTATGGGTACCTCTTCTTTCCCCTAAGGTTCTCTCTTTGTAGAAAGAACCGTTCGGTCTCCCATCGCAAGCCTCGTCAGTAAGCATGGCCCGGATGCTTTCAAGATCATTAAGGATCACTAGACGATCCGTGCCAATCTTTAGGCCCACCACTGGCCCATATTTCTTGTAAAGGACCGAACAGGTTTCGGACAAGTAACCGGTTTCCTTACGAAGACGCGCCAACTCTATCGCCGAGCCCAAAATCGGCCACCATTTCGGACCTGAAAATTTACTTGATTACGCAGTCGTTTACTAGTTCCCGTTTATCATTCGCGACGCTTTCGAAAATTTCCCTTCCGAACCATGGGAGGGAATATTCGCGCGAGAAAGTTCGCCGTTTTCGGGTTCGACAAGGATAATCCGGTTTCCGAGAAAGTTGCAAGAAAAAGTTAATTCTGCAATTCTGTTAACGAGCCATAAAAACTGGTTCCATATTTGATCGGTTATTAATTTGTCTGCTAGACTGTGGATCTTTATGCATTTATAATTGGACAGGTGAAGTATAAAACAGTAAAAGATAAGGAAAATTCAAGAATATTTTTATGTTGTTTTTAAAACAAATTTTTACTTTATTCCTTATTCCCACAATTAATGCAGAACATTTTTGTTTTGCATAAAGATCCGTATATTCAAAGGAAAGTTTATTCTGCAATGTTTGAAATTTCAAAAAGTTAGCGCGTTGTAAGAATGACGTACCTGGAGGATAGCCACGCGGTTTTCGCGTTCCGAGATAAAACAGCAGCGATAGTAGTATGATCACTAATAGCACTGTGGAGAGCATGCTGTAAACAAAACGAACGTCACCATAAATTCGATGGAATAGACTTCTTCTCTTCTCAATTCCTTTAGAAATATTACCTTGCAACAGTAGTTTACTTCCACCGTGTTTATCGCATTTTTTAATTAAAAGAAAAATGTGAAGTAAAAAGAGAAACTCTAAGTGTTTGAATATTTACGGAAGGACCCGCTTGACATCGATCTTTTTGGAGAGAGACGGGCCATGGACCGCGCGCTTCAGAAAGAAAGTGAAACACGCCGATATATGGGAGAAAGTTGCACACGGAAGAACCGGCGCAAGCACTAGCATTCATTATTTTATAACTTCTTGCGCAACGATGCACATTTCAATGTATTTAGGCTCAACTGAGCCCTCCTTTCGTTTCCATGAACGCGCACTTTCCAATTTCGAACCAACACTCCACTTACAAATAGAGAACCTTCTCAAAACAGTTCGAAATAATTACTGAACAGCGACGAGATAAGAAGAAACATTTATAAACAATTATTGGGTCATGATTACCGAAGAAAGGTAGTAACAGAAAACTTAAAACAGCTTAATTAACTTAAATACATATAAAATTACTAGATAAAATTATTCATTTTTGAATAACACAGAATAGCAGATACAATTTTTGTTCAATTCATTTGACATTAAATTTAACAAGTTGACTTACAGTAAATAAAAAATATTATTTCATAAGATTATTAAATAAGTTGTTACTCAATCATTTTTATAAATTGATTTTCAATGACCTTCCAGTGTCCTTAACTGAATCGAACTTACCTTGAGAGATGTGCTTCTCTCTTCTGTGTAAGCAGAACTAGTTGTGGACCGACCGGTATACGGCTTTTAAATACCCCTCTTCGTCACCGTCGATTTTTTTCTTTTACGGGCACAAGCTGTTAAGTAACCGTCGCAGGATGTAGTGTAATATAGGATCACCGTCGCGACCATCGAAACATCGCTGGACCGAGGCATCGAGATCAGAATAACTTTCATCACCCATCCCACAATTATTACGATTACACTTCACAGAGTCTTACAAATTTCTAGATCATCTCGGCATTTATACAATTTTCCAGGTCAGTTTTTAGAAATCTATTTATTCATATGTCTCCAGATACTGTATAAAATTATTGTACCGAATAAAATGTCTATTCCTGTCTTAATTATTCCTTAATATTTCTACTAGGTAATAGGAATTATTCGCATGTAGTATCAGAAGGTTGGAGAAAACAATGTCTTTTTTACGAATCATATATTCTTAGCCAATGATTCTGTTTATAATCATTCATATTTATTTATGTTCTTCGGTAATTTCACTTGTTTCCTCTTTATGGATAGCATTATCCATTCTCTCCTCTTCTGCAGTAACTTCTTCTATTTTCGTGACCGGCAAGCGGTCGCCCCATTCGCTGGACCTCGCGCAACGATACGTGTTCCTGAAAAATATAAAATGTATTAATTTGTTGTTGCTAATTTATCTTACGCGTTGTTCGAAATCTAGGAAGCACAGACTTTCCGTTTTTCCATGTGGTGAAGATGTGTTCCTGCAATTCCCCAGAACCTGTGCACATTCGACAAATAACGTGCCTCGAACGTTTCAGTACTGGTCTAACTATTCGTGGCCATTTGTTCTCGTCGTCATCGGCACGGTGCTCTGTAATTAAATTCTAGCTTGAACTGTATCTTCATTAAACCAAAATTATTTCTAAATTTTTTTGAATGGAAGAAATAATGACTCTTTAAATACTTCGATACCTTTCTTGAGTACCACATACGAGTATCGTTCACGTTTGTATTCGGCCGTTTTCGGGATAGGCAGCGTCATGTAATTAAGCTGAAAGTTGCAAGGAGTTTCGTCTTCCTGGATCCTAGGACATTGCGAATCGTGTGGACACTGAAACAATTGTACAGTAATTTAATATACAATTAAGAACTAAGTACTCTTAGAAAAACGATAAAACTAATTAAAATACATACAGGTGAAAATACGTGCACACCAGACTTCTTCCTGCACTGTAGAACGAAATCTCTAGCTTCGACGACTAACTATTTAAAGTTTTAAAGACACAATATTAGTCACTAATTAAAAGTCTGAAGTGATTAAACAAATCTGAAGATTAGAAGCTTACATCGAACGCGGCTTTTGTTCCTTGTTCTACAATCACTAGGTACTTGGAGGTTTTTTGCCAAAGTTTTGCAAGTACTTCGATCCGCGATCTTTGGTTTGGCAGTTCTAATAGAGAGTATGCGCTCACTACAATATCATAAGTGGGCTATAATACAAAGAATATACGTGAAATTCATGGAACAAAATTGTATAGCTTCGTAATCTGCTTTCTTACAGTTACAGACGCAGGTAGAAATTGCCGATAGAAAACATAATTGAAATTAATCGTAGGCTTTATCCTTTTCACGAAGTATGCGGACAACTCGTTCATATTCGCAGAAGCATCGACACAATAGTATTCTTTAATGGATTTGATCCAGAATTCGGATGTTGCCCTGTGTGAAATTCAATGTGCTCTCAGTATTGTTTAAACAATAACTTCCAAGCAAATACTTCAACAAAGTTTAAGCTCTACTAATCTGAAGTTAAACTGATGTTAATACTTCGTTATAAAACCTATAATTTCGCATAGATCTTACCACATAACTGTCCCAACACCAGAACCAAAATCAAACACCGACTTAGGTGCGAAATCTGCATCTCTGACTTTGATTTCGTTAAAGATTTTGTACAAAACGTTATACTCGGCTGCGCTTCTGCTAATCGCATACAATATGCAAGTGTTCTGGTCGTAATTAATTGGAACCCAATTGTAAACAAGACTCTTGTACAGTTTCTTAGCTTCCTTATTCTTTAGCAGATCTTCTTCTTCTTCATCTTTATTCAGACGGGATCGGACTTCGTTTAATTTTGCTTTACGGTCCTCCAATTCAGGTGGAGCATGCCGACCATGCAGATGCAAACTCAGTTTGTTCCCATTTTCGTAAATCTCATTCTTTGGGAGATGTTCCTCTTAAAGGAATACATTTTTAACATTATGTATATTCAAAGATATACTAGGTGTCTCATTATTTTATTTATATATCGTTAGTGTGTTGTACGTTACCTCTCATGTACTCTCTAATTGTTTCCATAAGCTCAGCTGGCTGCTGCGCACTCCTAGGCTTTAAAATGCCTGGATGCAATTTATGCTGGATTTCATCGTTTAAAAATTTCTCGTTTAGAGAATCTGAAATCTTCAGTTTAATTTTCGTCGAGTACTATGCAAAAGAAGAGAAAATGATTAACTTGAAGCTTTTTTGTTAGAACTATAAATTGTTTACTGGCATTCGATAAGCACTCTATATTGGTCTCGATACGTAATCGAAGTTTCTAATTATTAGACTGCAGAACTTTATGTATTTACGAACAAATTGGTCGGGTGAAATATAAAACAGTAAAGGTTTATTATACATATTGTTTTTAATGTAATAAAGTCTTTGGGAGATAAAATTAATTTTTTTTTACTTCTGCATCCCACAATCAATGCAGAACATTTTTCTTTTGAGTAAAGATCCGCAGTCTACTAATTATTTAGCGTTGTTTAACGGTGTGTTAATAACATTAATTGTTCACTTACCAACCGCAATTGTCGGTATCTCGCGAATGTTAGTCTTCTTGACATGATCAACAAGCTTACTGTTCTCCGTCGATTCTTTCGAATTCGAAAATCTCATAGAAATACTGAATCTATATGATAAATGTGTGAAAAATGTCGATTGAATTCTCAAGAATGTTACAGTAAAAATGATATTGAAACGTTACCGTGAAATTATCCTCAAATATGCATGGTGTTGTGAGAGCACTATGCGGTGTTCATAACCTATACAAATTTCATGCAGCTAAATACCTTTCGTAAGTTCAATTCGTTTTTCCCAAAATAACTCGTTATGATTCCTCTTGACGGACCGTTCGTCTCGATAACTGTGCTTTACAGTATTTATTGAAGTACAGCCACTATCGTCGCCGAGTAATCCAGTTTTCGAGGGAAAATGAAATTCGCAGAGCACCTGAGTGCTCATATCACACCAGAATGGAGAAAACAGTATATAAATTACGAGGTAAAAGCGAAACTTCGAGCGAAAAAGTGAAATCCTCTCGTTGACATGCTAAGCCACATCAATTTTCCCGATGACAATCTCCCATAAACTAATTTCCCAATATTTTTCATTTTCACAACTAGACTGTGGATCTTTATGCAAATTAAAAATCGTCTGCATCGATTGCAAGAAATAAAAACTAAATTGAATGTTACTTCTTCCCGTAATGATCTCAATACAGGAGAAATTATATATTGACATCTTCAATTTTTAAAATTGTTTAACAATTTCGAATTTCATATACTCAATTTTATTATAAATGCATAAAGATCCATAGTCTATTCATAAGTATTTCATTTAAAGTGACTTCTACGTTAATATTTACAAACAAATTTCTTTTCTTTTCTTTTCCATACCTGGAAAATTTGTCAAACACTTCTAAAAACTGCTTCACTAATCAACAGGAAATGAAAGCACTGCTCTACGCAGCAGTGGAGCAAGCACCATCAGCAGACACGACAGAGTCTCACGTATTGGAGCGGTATTTTAACAAATTCGATGAGAAGTTCTTTCATTATTGCGACAAGGAGCTAGCAAAGATAAATACATTTTACTCAGGTGAGTCTCGTATTGTGTATCCACCACCTTCTGTTTTCGATAATTCATTGTTATTTGTTTCCACAGAAAAGTTGGCAGAAGCTACCCGCAGATTTGCAAGCTTGAACAATGAGCTTAGTGAAATCCAATCGGTCTCCGAGTACAAGGGAGGGAGCCGCAAGTCTAGATACCGTAACAATATCCTGCACAAGAAGCCAGTCTCGGCACGGAAACTTCAGGAATTGAAACTAGCCTTCTCTGAATTTTATCTGTTCCTCATCTTGCTTCAGAACTATCAGAATCTTAATTTTACTGGGTTCAGAAAGATACTGAAGAAACACGATAAAGTATGTACACACAAATGGAACTCAATGCAATTATAATAAAAATGAGTGCATGAGGTTGAAAAGAATAGGAGGATTATTCAACGAAGGTCTGTTGCATTTTTTCAGCTGTTGAATATAGATCTTGGGGCAAAATGGAGGGCAGAACACGTGGACACAGCGTTGTTTCACACGCACAAAGATATAGACAGACTTATCGCGGAAACGGAAGCGTTGGTAACCAGGGATTTGGAGCAGGGAGACAGACAGCGTGCTATGAAACGTTTAAGAGTCCCTCCCCTTGGAGAACAGTTGTCTCCATGGATCACATTTAAAGTTGGAATCTTTTCTGGGGCTTTTATTGTACTTCTCATTGCGGTAATACTTTCAGGTGAACAAATATTTGCTCCATACACATCGAAATTTGTTTCAGTTGTAGTTTCAATTTGTTAATTCCACAGGTATACGATTCAAAGACAACAATAATTGGCGAGTTCTCTGCAGACTATATCGTGGACCGCTTCTGATGATCCAGTTTTTCTTCCTCATGGGAATAAACGTCTACGGGTGGAGGTCTTCCGGCGTGAATCATGTTTTAATATTCGAGCTTGATCCCAGGAATCATCTATCCGAACAGGTTGCTCACCTTATCACATTATTCACATTATATTATACATTGCACTGATCTAATATCAATGACACAATTAACAAATTGTTAAGTATCCGTTAATGGGCAGCATACTTTCAGCATATCATTGAAATGGCCAGTGTATTTGGCCTCGTTTGGTCTCTGTCGATAATGGGGTTCTTGTACAGTGAAACTTTGGGGATACCACCGTTCGTTCAACCCGTAAGATTTCATACTTCTCCATGTTCATTTAAAATAAATAATTAGGATAAACGATATTGCTCCTTGCAGATGTTATTGTACATATTGTTAGCGGTGTTTCTATTTAATCCGACGAAAACGTTGCGGCACGAGGCAAGATTTTGGGCGCTGCGTGTTTTCGGACGAATTTTCTGTGCCCCGTTTTTCTACGTCGGTTTCGCTGACTTTTGGCTCGCTGATCAATTGAACTCCCTCCACACTGTCTTCTTGGACTTCCAGTATTTCGTCTGCTTCTATGTACAAAATTCCTCCTGGACCAGCGTCACAGGTACATCATTAAGCACACTCTTCTCTTGAAATTAAATTTCTCATTTATTCTACTTTAGACGCAGAGACATGCATAATGCGTGAACTATCGATGAGACCATTCGTGGCCTGTTTGCCAGCTTGGTTTCGGTTCGCACAATGTCTGCGCCGGTACAGGGACACAAAAGAAGCCTTTCCCCACCTGGTGAACGCGGCAAAGTACGCCACCAGCTTCTTCGTCGTAGTTTTTTCGTATCTACATCTGACTAATTCTAGTACGTTCTCTTTTGAACCGCCTGATATTCTTGTTCAATAATTATTGAGAGTGTTTACACTATGCTCCTTCTGCAGAGTATTATGTAATGTCAACCGAGAACCCTTACTTCTATTTGTGGATAACTGCGAGCATAATAAGCTCTTGTTTCGCCTACACGTGGGACGTGAAACTGGACTGGGGCCTGTTCGATAGCAACGCAGGGGAAAATAAATTTCTTAGGGAAGAAATCGTCTATTCTTCTCCAGTAAGTTTCTCTATAAACCTATTGTTATATATGTAAGCGCTAAGTAAACGCTAATATGTTACAGTATTATTACTACTTCGCTATAATCGAGGACTTCATTCTTCGATTCGGTTGGGCATTCTCCTTGTCCCTAACTGAAATGGGATACGTCCACGCGGATCTGATGGTCTCCATTATTGCTCCATTGGAAGTATTCAGGTATGCTAGCATCTAAGTTCATACAGCTAATAAGAAATACATGTTTTACGTAGTAATTTATCGTGCATGATGTAGTATCACGAAATAGCGTACATCGCACAATTCTTGTTTACCATAGCGTTTTCAGCTTCAAACTGATTTTTGCTCGCATGCGATTAAACATTAGTTTAGCCATTTCAGTCACACCTGGCCTACTGAATGTCTGCCGAGTGAAACTAATAAATTTTAATGAAGAAGTTTATCGTTTATTTTATTTTTATTCCCACATTATTTACTCCCACATAATTTTCTCGAAGTCGAATCTGATTTACTAAAATTATTTATTTCACCAAAGGTTTTCTTTTATTTACTAAATGTATACAGGGTGTATCTTTTCGAATTAATCGTGTTGGATTATGTTGAAGTATACACCGTGGACGTGTAACATCGCTTTTTATAGTCTGTCACTACTGTGTCATCGATAGACTGTGGCTTTTCTGAAATCCTCAGTCTAATCGAGAATCATTTTGACTAATCGTAACAAACAACGTTCAGAGTGTACCACGTCACCTTACTAATCAGTTGATAGAAGGTACGTTTGGAATTACTTTCGCCTGGAAAATGAACACCTGTACAACGTAGGCAAATTTCGGGCGGTTCGGGACATCTTCATAGAACCATCTAGACGTTGCGAAGACAATGAACCGAAAGCAGCGATACACCTAATGGATCGTGTGAACGACGAAATCGACGATCTCAAGAAGTTCCATGACCGTTGAAATTGGCATCTTGTAATTCAAAGAATTTACACTTGAGTTTCTAATCTTTTGTACATATTACACCTTAGTCCATACACATATTAGTCCTTTATTTTATTAATTTGTAGATTTTACAATTCTTCTGCATGTATACATACACTGTTCAGCACGTAAAAATCTTAACTTTTAATTACTCGCATATGATACTACTTACAATCTCAAAAATTTAAACATAGCCATTTCATTGAATAAAAATTTATTTATATTCGAGTCGTATGTGTAGAAAATGCGAGTAACTATAAAATCTATCGAAATTCTATTAAACAATGTTAGATAAACATATATATGGGAACCAAAATGGCGACTGCAATAAATAGCGTTAATTTCGGGTCTTTGTAATTAAACAACGGTTCCACTGTTTCAGTGAGAGCCTTTATGTATTGTTTCGAACAGTTTTAGACCGTTCCAAGCCAGGTTTCGCGCATGATGCAACGATTGCACATCGATTAGGCGAAGTAATCGTCGATCTTTCTCCCGCAGGCGGTTCATATGGAACTTTTTCCGTTTGGAGAACGAGCACCTGAACAATTGCGGCAAATTTCGAGCAGTGAGAGACATATCCGTCGCTCCTGTCGATTGTTCCGATCAAACGCAAATATTGCGAATGATGGACGCAACCGATGGTGTGGTGAACCGGAAGAGAAAACAAAAGCTGCCGGAGAAAAATAAACCCTTGCGTGTTCTTTCAAAAGGCGAATCCCTGCTCGCCGATATAGACACGTAAATAGCATAATCGTTTCGCATAAATGCGGACTGCGGATCTAAACAGGACACTGGAACCAAATAACAGTCTCTTTCACTTTCTCATAGTTTTGTTAATTGCACGTAGGAAAAAAATGTGTTGATGTTCTCAAATTCATTTAACACTTTGCCTACTGGAAGCCTATTCATTTTTAATCACCGAGCTGTTTGTAAAAGAAGCTCAATTCTTTTGAGGGGGTAGTCTCGTTTCCAGAATTGCAAAGGTGCGGAATGCACCTTCTGAATTCTCGATAACGCAGAGATGGGGCTTTTTAATAGTTAAAAGCGCTAGATAAAAGATCGATCTAGGCCGCAGTCGCTCCCAAATTTCCTATTTTTACGTTTACAAGGTGTAATTTTCATTATTCGTAAAATGTAGCTATCATAAAGCTGTGCATGAAGCTATTTTCATCAAGCTTCGACAGAATAATGCAAATTACGGCTGGTAAACATAAAAATAGGAGTTTCGAGGACGACTGCAGCTTAGATCGATCTTTCATCTAGCGCTTTTGACTACTGAAACATTACATCTTTGCATTATCAAGAAATGAGAAGGTGTAGAAATGGTAGTCTCGTTTAGGAGTAAGTAAAGCGTTAAACTTTCTGTCGCAAGTGCATTAAATCCGCAGTCTACACACAGAACTCCCGTTCGCATAAGCATGTCTTTCCCTCGAAAGTTTTCAATCATTGTGTCTTCTTGCGGTCTACACAAGAAATTTATTTTTTCAATTCGAGTACTGGTTGCGCAGGGTGCCACGCGTGTACTCTGTGATGTTTTTTATCGAGATGATTAGCGTACGTTCAAGTATTCTTCGACGAGGTACAAATATATTGTTATGTGTTAAATGTGAAGAAACTATAATGTTGCGCGAATGTTGCACAAGTATATTGTTACAACAGTATCGATGGTTCCGTGTATCGAAATTATCGTTGATCGAGACACTTCGGTAAATGGTCGATTATTTGGAAATTCTTCAGATTGTATACGTAATATATGACCACAAATTATACTGCGAATAAAGGATTTTAATGTTTTTTAATGAATTTTTATTACTTTTTTCTCGAAATCGGTCCACAAGCTGTTGAATCCTAAATTATGGACAGATTTCGTAGAATGACGTATGTTCGTCAACCCCTGGCCTTTTTTGTCATTAGTCTAGAAATTATTGAAAGAATTCATTTCAAACAAACTTAAGTAAATATGCATTTTATCCATGAAGGAGTAAACGTAAGCATCTAGTTTAAAATAAGCTTAAGTGAGTATTTTAATTTTATATGTGTACAGTAGAGAGATAAAAGAAATGTATAAAGAGCGAATAAGAGTATGAATAACAAGAATATATTGTATTCGATTGAAATAAAACAAAGTCAATGATTAGAGGTGGACGAATATTTAATATTTTTTCTCGTCTTCCTTCCGCTATCCCACTCGCGACAACATGCCGGATTCTCCGGAGACGGTGTTCTTTTTCTTTGAGGAAAGACTCGCAAAGAAATAACATACTGCTTCTAGCAGCGACACAGTCCGCTTTCATCGTCCGAGCGATTAAATCATAAACGATAAGTGTATCGGCTTTAATCCTTTGTTGGTCGTCTCGTTAATACTCGTCAAACAGTCGTGATTGATGATGCGCGAACAACTGACTAACCCTGTCATTTGTAAGTACAATAGTGCAACAATATTTGTCTAAAAATCGTTACCATCTCGCTCGATACATATCGTCCACCGTAAACAATTACCTTCATAAATTGTGGGCGGTAGTATCTCTCGTGGGTGTGATTAAATGTAGGGGGTCACCTCAGGGGTGAATTTTAAATCCTTAAAGTGAATTCGAGCAGCAAATAAAAATTGCGTAATGTGCACGCATATGTGCTCTAGATGTTCCTAAAGTTTCATGATTTTTCCAACTTCCGGTTCCAAGATATCTTCAAGTCAATTATTCAAGAATCTCGAAGCACATTGAACATCATGATTAATTGTCCGTCTTGAATATTTGATATAAAACATGACCTGAGGCAGCAAATAAAAATTGCGCAATGTGCACGCACATGTGCTCTAGATGTTCCTAAAGTTTCATGATCTTTCCAACTTCCGGTTTCAAGATATCTTGAAGTCAATTATTGGGTTGGCAAGGAAGTAAATTCCGTATTTTAAGTTGAAGTAAAACCCAATTTTTGCTGGGTTTATTTATTCTTTATGGAAAAAGATCATCGAACAAAATGGAAAGTATTTTATTTATTAAAGTTCATTGCTTGAATAAAAAAAATTCGGTTCCATTTCACAATATTTAAAGCTCTCGAGGCGCATCGAACATCATTATTAATTTTCCGTCTTGAATATTTAATAAAAATCGCGAACCGAGGCAGCAAACAAACATTGCATAATTTCCACGCAACGTGCTGCACAAGTCCTATAAACATATATAATTATCTGTACTTCCGGTCCAGTGATGTTCCCAGATGAATTATGTAAGCCCGCCGGGGGCTTTCGAATACAATGATTTGAGTACGTGATAAGGAATATATATTTATTGGATAGAAATTTGCTGGAATAGATTGAGCTGGTAGCATGTTGTTATCAACCTTTCAACAAATGCCACGGGTCGATCGTCGAGCAGCATGCCAGCGCGTTTTTCGCGTGTGTCCGCACGTAAGCGGATAAACGTATTAAGGTGATGTTTGCACGTGGCGGACAGTTTCAGTTAGAAAATAGACACGGCTGGTGCACGTTAGCTGTTCGAAGCAACTTATATACATTTATTGCAAAAAACTCCTATTCCGTGTATGGGGAATAAATCCATCCGTCGACATTCACTGCCCACGCGGGTGGGTACTCGAAACGTTTCGAAAGAAGAGGAGCAAGTAGAAACGGTGTGTCATGGGCAGACGCGTCAATCAGATTCCATTCGATAGCGAACGGTAATTAAAATTATCAAAGGATACGGGTCTTTCAACAATTCCTACGATCTATTTATTAACTTCAGAATTTAAATGATTAATTTCAGAACATTGTCGTCGAATTGTAAAAGTTTGCCGGAAACCGCTGACCGCAGAGAAGAAATCCACGATTGAACATCGGAAACGATCTAGCGGTTGTACAGGTCGAGCAATAAAGAATTTTAAATATTGTTACAGTTTATTATATAACTTTTTTATTATCATTACAATTTTTGTATTTATATTTTTTAGTGAAAACAGCCTTTGTAGATCCGAAATAAATAAAAATTGTTCTGAATTCTGTCGAACTTTATATTCCAGCATTCTTCGACAATTTTATTTGTTTGTCAAATTTGCGTGTGCGTGGAATATTGAATAAACAATATTCCAGTGTCTCTCTGGTGGGTAGAAAACATTAAAGTGAGATGTTTGAGGAACAACTGTTAGGTGTATAAAATGTACATAACATTCGATATAGAAAAAATTCTTTAAATTTCTAATGGTTATTAATTTTCAAGTGAAAGTTTCTAGCAAATTGTTAGCTAGAAACGAAGTTGTTGTATTCTGACGATGTCATTACAAATTTCTGCTTCCAGTTTTCAATCTCCAGGCCGCTGATCAGCTCAGCAGATTCTGTAGACCGAAGGAAAGTGGATTTCTCGTGGAAAACATCCATTAGCAGCACATATTAACGAGACCCCCTGTAGGATCACTCTCGATCGATCGCCGATAGTAGATGCTCGAGCCACCACGAAAAACCCTCGTAAATTCCACGCTCGCTGCGCCAATATCGGGTACAGTATATTGACCGTGAAGAGTGCACCACTTCGAAAATATCGATGGTTTCTTATTTTTACTATTTTCAGTAACTCTTTCATTCCTATTGGACTGGATCGTTTTTTAATCACTGCACAAAGCCGCTTACGGACTTTTCGCACCGTGAAACTTTTCAAATCCGCAATCCAGCTATGTTGCGTCAGATGATGCAGCAGGTTTAAACGTACGTAATCGCTTTGAACAATAAAACAAAGCTCCAAAAACACTATTACTAACAGAGGTGTTATTTCGTACAAATACTTTTTCCAATTTTTAAGTGTTCGTCGAAGTCAGTATACAGACATCATTCCTAGAGGATTAAAAACATAACGATGTTAACCCTTTGCACTCGGAGCTATTTTAACTGGAAAATTAAACATTTCTTCCGATCTAGAATATTTCCATACCTTATGACTTTGCAATTTTATGAATATGAAATTGGTACATTACCTTATACAGTAAATACCTAAATGTTTAGTGATTGATTAGATACCGATATATTTAATAATTTAAACAATATTTTGAAGAATGGTACAGCAATATTTAGTGGTGCCTCAGAGGGGACAGCCGAGTGCAAAGGGTTAACATTTACATTATATTTCAAAGAATAGTTAGGGGTAATTCGCGCACCCTGTACACTAGACTCGATTGAAAAACATTTCTTTCGAAATTTCGACGCCCTAATAAAAATCTAGGGAACATCGACATTTTCAAGAATATCTGTATACGTCCCAACATCACAATTATACTTCTTCATGAAACTTCTTTCAGAGTTTGGCGAACTTTCATTGGCCGTGACAGCAGACTACGTAGATTCATCTGAGCAATTAGCGGCCTGGTTCGACGAGCGTTTAAAGGGTCCCCTGACACCCTAACGAGGGAATAGCGCCATCAACCGGGCTCTGCTCGAGCTACCACGAAGAGCCCTCGTCGATCGCATAAATACCAGTCAAGCTACTCTTGGGAAACCTCAAACCGAACTAATTAACAAGTTATATGATCATTCAAAGAGTACCGAACGACCATTACCAGTATACTGATCATTCCAGTATTATACAGAAAAAGCTAAACCATCTTCAACTATGACAAGCAATATATCATCGTGGACTGGAATGAGGTAGACAATTAGTTCAAACAGTTAACAAGCCTGATAATCATTCATCCCTGACAACATGAGTAGCAACAGCTCCAACCCTTTCAAGGGTTGACCATTCAGAAGTGAATTTTTCATCGACTATAACAAAGAAATTTGGTGGATTGGTTGGTCTAGACTGGGTCTAGACTGGTTTGGATAATTTAAACGATCATACAAAAAGTCCTGTCCACCAGAGTACCATCAGCACCAACCCTTTCAAGGGTCAAGCATCCAGAAGTGAACTTTTCATCAACTATAACAAAGAAATTTGGTCTAGACTGGGTTTGGATAATTTAAACGATCATACAAAAAGTCTTGTCCACCAGAGTACCATCAGCATCAACCACTTCAAGGGTCAAGCATACAGAAGTGAACTTTTCATCGACTATAACAAAGAAATTTGGTCTAGACTGGGTTTGGATAATTTAAACGATTATACAAAAAGTCTTGTCCACCAGAGTACCATCAGCATCAACCCTTTCAAGGGTCAAGCATCCAGAAGTGAACTTTTCATCGACTATAACAAAGAAATTTGGTCTAGACTGGGTTTGGATAATTTAAACGATCATACAAAAAGTCTTGTCCACCAGAGTACCATCAGCATCAACCATTTCAAGGGTCAAGCATCCAGAAGTGAACTTTTCATCGACTATAACAAAGAAATTTGGTGGATTGGTTGGTCTAGATTGGGTTTGGATAATTGAAACGATCATTCAAAAAGTCTTGTCCACCAGACTATCATCAGAACCAATCCTTTGAAAAGGTCAATCATCCAGAAGCAAGCTCTTCATCGACAGTCGCAAAGAGTTTCGGCGGATTCGTTGGTTTCAGTTGCAAGTCAATTTGAGAGGGTCTCTCGAGGGAGGGCAGCAGGGTTGTCAGGCGTCGGGACGCGTCGGCGAGTGGAAAGGGTAATGGCGGTATTGATTGGCAGCGGAAAACTTGACCGCGCAAGCTCTCTGTTCTCTCTCCGGCCTCAATGAAATGACGCGCTTACATATGGAGCCTCGGCGGACGGGACGACGATAAAAACCTGTGGATAGCACACCTGGCCGACACCTGGCAGTCGTCACGGTGACGATGACACCGTCCCTCGGCACCTGCACATGGCTGCTCTTACCCTGTTGCGTGCTCGTCACCCTCTCCACCGGCGAGCTCAAGTTTTATCGAGGTGAGCGCCTTACTATCGCCACGACATGACACACGATCCGCCGAAAAAACATCGCGTTAACCGGGGGTAATGACACACACCGCACGTACTATTATCCAAGGAGACGATGATACGACGACCCTCCGGTCAACCAACGTTCGACGTCATCCCCTCGCAGTGTTTCTACAACTCGACAATTGAAAAACCTACACGTTCTTCGACGTCCACGACGTTCAACGCCCGCACTATGTTGTTCTACGGACCGATAAGCGAATGCTATGGTTTCGCGATACTGTGATAATGGCGGTTTGTTCTTCGATTACCTCGACGTCATCCTCTATAGTGTTCCCGTCACTTGATGGTTGAAAATGTCTCGCTGTTCCTCGTCTGACAGGATTAACGATGCTATGGTCTTACGTCGTTGGATCATGGCGATGTTGAGCTTCTATAGTGTGATGATCATGAGGTAGCTAGTTGGGCTGGGTTTGATAGTGATCCTGCAAACTGACAATTGAAAATCGTCTCGTTCTTCGACGTACACGCGTTCAATTGTCATCACTTTGTTGTTCCATGGCTGATAAGCGAATACTATGGTTTAGAGATGCTGTGATAAGAGCGGTTTGTTCTTCAATCACCTCGACCTCATCCTCTATAGTGCTCCTGCAACTTGACGATTGAAAATGTCTCGTTCTTCTACGTCCACGACGTTGTTTTACGTCTGACAAGATTGATAAAATGGTCTTAGGCAGCTTATATAGTGTGATGATCATGAGGTAGATAGTTAGCCTGGGCTTGATAGTGTTTCTGCAACCTGAGATTCAATGTGACAATTGAAAAACGTCTCGTTCTTCGACGTCTACGACGTTCGATGTCAGCACTTTGTTGTTCCACGGCTGATAAGCGAATACTATGGTTTCTAGATGCTATGATATGGGCGGTTTGTTCTTTGATGACCTTGACGTCATCCTTTATAGTGCTTCTGCAACTCGACGATTGAAGATGATCATTCTTCCACGTCCACGACGTCCGCATTATGTTGTTCTACTTGTGACAAGATTAATGATGCTATGGTCTTTGGTTGTTGGATCATGACGATGCTGAGCTTTTATAGTGTAATGTTCATGGGGTAATTAATTAGGCTGGGTTTGATAGTAATCCTGCAAACTGACAATTGAATATCGTCTCGTTTTTTTAACGTTCACGACGTTCAACGCTCGGATTATGTATTCTTTTATGATTGCTATGATTTCGAGCTTATTATTTTGGATCATGGTTTAGATAGGTAGTTGAGCTCGGCTTGGTGGTTTTCGGAAATGTGGGTTTGTGAGGTTCGCACACTTTTGACAGTGATCCCCTTCGCAGCGGCATCGATCGACGGCGTTGACTGTGGCACTGGCTCTGCTAGTTCGGGTTACTTATGGTTTCTTTCGTGAGAGTTTGTTTTGCTCGGATTTTTGGATGGTTCACTCCTCAGTAAATTGATGGATTAGACTTCTTTGATGACGAAAAGAATATATTTATATTTCTTCCAGTCGCTTGATATTTATCACAGAGATATTCAAATTTTGTTTTGTTCCCATAATTGTGTCCATATTTATTAAAGTGGTCTAAAGTAATATATTTCGTGTTTCGAGATATTTAAAGGAAATATTAATACTTAATGTAAATATAAAATAACGTGATGTGAAATAAATGATGAATTAATCTTTTTTTTAATTTGACTTAGACCGCTTTCAGAATTATTGGCACATGTTTATGACACAAGGGGTTGGTGTGTCTAGATGTATCTATTTAATGATTCAAGAAATACTCTATTATTTCACAGTGTTTCCAAAATACTGTGAAGCAAACCTTTAGTTTCCCAGCCCGATAAGAATCGACAAATGCATCAACCGAGCTATTGGAACGTCTGAACTTTACCCTAGAAATTCATTTCTATAGGAATTTTTACGAGTTTTATTGGAAACTCAACCACAAAGCGGAATGTCAGAGGTGACCTTTATGCTTTTAATTATTTCACCCTTTGTTCTCCGATTACTTTGACTTCTGCGATAATTAATACTGACAATAATTTACAGCATTTCCACGGTTACATCTTTCATTTGATAAAAGTGAATGGGCACGTATTCTCTGGTTTCTGTTGGTATGTGTAGAAATAGTTAAAGATTTTGATAATTCTTTTATCTCAGTTGCTTTCAATATTGCTTTTAATAAAATTGATCTTCATTTCACAGTTCGATCAGAATCGACATTAAATAAACGAGCTGTGGTACTTTGCAAGTTTACCTTAGAAGTTCGTTTAACCCTCCACTGTTAAAACAACACCTCTCCCCAGATAACTGCGAACAAGTTTTAAACAACCGATGACCCGACTGTATTCGTCGTGGATAAAAGTTTAACGATGTTTCTTGTGTCCACGTATTTGTCGTATGCTTTGTTCTCGCGAGAATATCGAAAATATTGTTGCCTAGTTCTAACGGATTAATCCAGGATAAAATGAAGAAGGTTAATCGAGTTCAGGTCTGGATGGTCGCGTGCTTATCGGATCGTTGTAATGCACAAAGCGCGCGGTAAATTACAGTCGTACACAGGAAATCCACATACGGGCTGCTATGATAGTATCAGGAAGTGGAACGATAACGGACAGACACCGTTCCATGTCCTCGTCTGTATGTGTGAATTTGTAAACGTGCTCCCTTTTATTTTCTTCGTAAATCGCTTTTCCCAAAACGATACACAAATCAATTTTCTTCGTATACATACAGGGTGTCTCACCCAAAATATTTTAAACAAAACTCGATCAGTTTTCGATTGGCCATACATTGCAATAAAAAGGAGTTCGAAAAATTTCTTTTTTATTATTGTCAAGGCCACCTTCATTTATAAAATGACATTTCAAGGTCATCCAAGGTTATGGTATACTAGGTTGTTGAATTCTTTTTGATACGGACTATAATACTGTTAAGTCAACATTCAAAGTGCCATTTAAAAAAATTAAGCTGACAATAATAAAATAAATGTGCGACAACCTGTATAAAAGCACTTCTAACGAGTGTGTATGTTTCCTTTAATTTCCTTTAAACCAAGATGAAACGTAATGTTAGTTATTGGAGAACATGTGGGCATACAATAGTAGATATAAATGTTTTTCTATTTTAAGAGATCACGAATGACAAAAAGAGTTCTAATCGATGAGACCGTAAAATAAAATCGTAGGGCAAGGAGTTGAAGAGATTCTTGTTAGAGTGTTTGTTGGAAATGTTTGCAGATGAAGTTCCGGAGGGCACAGGAAATGCGGAGACCGCGGTGCTGAGGCAGTTAATCAAGTACATCGAGTCCCAAGGTCGCCAGTTTCGGTTATGGACGTTGCTGGCGAACCAGGATCTTTGGAAGCGACAGATGGAGTTGGATCGTCAAAAGGAGAGGAACCTGGTGGAAGCGTTAACGAACAACGAGCAGATCAACGAGACGCCACGCGGACGCGAATACTACCCTCTCGTCTACCTTCCCGAGTATTATTCCAACAGGAAAAACATCTACGAAGGACCCCTCGAGTACCAAAACTACGAATTGCCTTATCATCCGCGTGAGACGAACGCCGAAGAGCCCAACTTCCCTGAAGAAGACGAGCAGAACGAGTATGAACGGAGCGAGACTATCAAACGACCACCGTCGTATAATCCTTCAGTTAGATTTGACAAGGGGATGAAGGAGGAGCCATTGTCCGACTACCAGGGGAATTATAGGCAGAATGAATTCACCTTCAAATTCGATGATTCGAACTTGGCCGAGAAACACCCCTTTGCTGTGAAGCCCAACGACCCTAGGTACTATCAGGACACCCCCTTTGGCTTTGGTAAGTCTCATTTCTCTGTTATATAAATAAAAATTGTTTGCGTACGTTGCAAGCACGCAGGAGCAACGTTCCTTTTTTCTCTGAATATATTTCTGCCCATAATTATAAAGTAGTATAAGTTTAAATTAAAGCATTACTTTAATCTACATTAACCCGTTGCCCCACGATATCGTGTCAGACTCGTAATGAGGATTCAGAACAGAATCTAATATATGTAAATATGTTATTAATTTCTTTTAAACCGTAATGAAATTCCCTTTGGTTTTATAGAAATATTCTCCTGTTTTAGGAAATTACGATTTACAAAAATGTTCTAATTACTGAGACTGTATAATAAATCGTAGGGCAAGGGGTTAATTCGATGTAATGTTTACGATATTGTTAAGAATGAACTTTTCTCATTCTTTTCCTCGAAATATCTCGAATCAAAAAATATATATGAGTTAGACCACTTTCACAATTACGGGCACATTTAACTAGTTGATAATAATGCATCAATATTTGAAAATTCTTCAAATGTTATTACATTGGTAATGAATAAATAATATTCGAACAGACAGAAGTATCAGCTGTTGACCCTCAGAAGATGGCGCTTCGTTTATCATTTCATGACAGCGATGATTGTACCCTTCACTTTGTTTATCAGTTTGTTCGAAAATATATTTTCTTCATTTGAAATCTGTTCGAACTCCGTCGTCTGAGGGTCGAGACGCGCAAAGAAACACACAGAACGCGGGAATGTGGTGAAACTTTTGTACTTAAACCAGCATGGTTATTAAAAGGAAACACTGTTCGCTCGAATGTCGCAAAAACTGTGCAAAATGAGACGCAGCCGGAACAGAGCAACATTCAAATAGACAAAACGCACAGACTGCACGAGGAGAGTACCGGGAACGCTGAACTGCAGTTGAACGATCCGTCGATGGTCATTTTGACGGATGTGGCGCGACGGGCAGAAAACAATCCTGTGGTTGTGCCTGTTAATCACAACTTGAACAATGACATATATTTTATCGGTGAGAACTCATCTCCAAATCATTGAGAGAGAGAGAGAGTAGTTCTTCGAATTTTCTTTCTCAATCGGGCTACTCTCTCTTCTTTCACACTAGGTTTACGGGGCTCAAAAAATGACTATTTTGCTTTATAAAAAATAACAAGAATGTACCTATCCACATTTTTAAAAATAATATATAAGCAAAGAAATTAATTTTTTAAGTAATTCCTCATAAATGTATCTTTATACGTTTTTGACACGTTCCGAAAAGCCAGTGTGAAAAGTATAACTCGTTAACTAGAGGATTTTTAACAATGGACGCGTTTGTTTGCAGCTATCGTCGCTGGCTGCAGTGCGGCTGCTATGTTTACCCTCGTGTTAATTATACTCACCTGGTGCAGGTAATAAGAATTACAAAATCCTAATTTTAACAGATAAATTAAAGACCTCCTGAATCGATGTTATAAAAGTAACAAGAATTCAGTGCAGCTGAAGTTCAATATAAAAATTGATACTTTCGATGCAACCTTGTACAACTATTTTTGTAAAATGATTGACGACGAGTTTCATTGATTTTTGCAGATTGAAACGAGGTGCAAAAGCAGCGGCGGACATAGAGTACCCTGCTTATGGTGTGACAGGGCCGAATAAAGAGGTTTCACCCTCCGGAGACCAAAGGCTCGCGCAATCAGCGCAAATGTACCATTTTCAACACCAGAAGCAACAGATCATCGCTTTGGAAAAGTAAGTAACCCGGACCATATTATACAGATTCTAGTTAGATTAGGCTGATCGTAGAACAGCGTTAGGGCTTTCTGTAACTACTTGTACAGTCGTATTTCTGCGTCCAGAGATCCTGGCTCTGTTTCTGAAGCCGAGAGCGAAGAGGAAAATGAAGAAGGAGATTACACCGTTTACGAGTGCCGCGGATTGGCTTCTGTAAGTGATCTCAACGTTTCTATGACATATTTATTACACTATGACTCGGATGCTCTTAAAAAGGCGATAACTTTTTCGAGATTGGACCATACGATTTGAACTTTTTTAAAAAGTTGGAACAATTGACTCAGCTTCAACTAAAAAAGTTGTAATATGCAACTTTTGATATTTCCTTTACAATTCCGACCAATTTAAAATTTTTGAAACAATTTCTTTTCACATTACGCGGTAAACTAATTGCTCAGTGCTTCCCGAACTTTTTTTACTCGCGGCGCACTTTTACAGGAAATGAAAAAATTGCGGCACGCCAATTGTATAAATAATTATTTTAATGATTTATATGATTTATATTTGATATTTTACTCATTTTTTTATAGCATTTTAATTATTTCGTGACGTACGCACGGTTTGGTAAGCACTGCTCGAACTTTCCGAAAAGTTCAAATCGTACAGTCCGATATTAAAGAAGTTATGGTTTTTTGTTCGGTACATTAAATAACGATTCCACCCTTCCAGACCAGTGAGATGGAAGTGAGAAATCCGTTGTTCCACGACGACCCGACACCGGCGACGCCACACAAATGAATAAATAATTACAAGAAGAGGACCACATATAGTTTCGAGTAAAATTAAACACTTACTTTTAAAATACCTTTTTCCCGGTGCTTAGCTCACTGTTAATGTACCATATCGGAAAACACTTATCTATATATATTGAATGTATACAACTTTAATACTTACCGTGACGCAGGAAGTCAACACCATAAAGTTAACTAAACAAACGGGGTCTGAGAGGGGGTATACGAGGGTTGGGGGGGGGCAGGTGGGGGAACAGGTGAGAAGAATTTTGCGTAATCGAATTTGATCTATGATGAACGAAAAATGAAAAAAGAAACGACGATGAACGGCGCCGATTGCCTCGGCCGTCGTTCACGGACTATAACTGTGTTTGTTTGAGAACACAATATTTTTTAAACGCTCCATGACGTGCTATAGTTTGTACTTTCATAGCAAGTATGGTTAGCCATATGATTGACAATTATTTTTCTACACACCGTTACTAACTTGCAACGTAGAGTACGGATTGGAGGCCATATTTTATTACTATCACTATCGCACACTGACCGCCATGTTTTCTTCCCGCAAGAAACGATTTTTAACCACACCCTGTTCCTTTCAGCCGGATTAATTGCTATTTCAATATTACTGGGTCGCGAGGGAGCAGATTCAGTCGGAATACGTCGGAGTTTCGAACACTGAATTTTTTATTCGATTGTATACAGGGTGAACCACGAATCGTGATCAATCATCAAAAGAGCTTCCACGTGATAATAACAAATTTTTTGTAAAAAAACAATTGAAAAAGCAATTTATTTCTGTTTTTTTATTTTACGATTAGACAGCGGGTTTTTAAGCATTTATGAAGAAATTGGTTGGGCAAAATATAAAACAGTACAAGGTTTTAAAAAATTGAGAATATTCTAATGTCGTTTTTAAAGTAACAAAATCAATTTTTCTTTTATTCCTCTTTCCCACGATTAATGTAGAACATTTTATTTTGCATAAAGATCCGCAGTCTATTTATAATACTCACCGAATCCGTCTTGAAATCCACTGACAGATAGACTTAAACAAATTGTAGGTGTATTTGCACAAAATTGTGGGTGAACTTGAAAATCATGTGAAAAAGAGTTGACAAAAAATTTGCTACAATCACGTGAAAGTTCTCTTGAAACCTTGCTGTATCTGATAAAAAGATTTTTGATCACGATTCCTGGTTCACCCTGTATATTGTATATCGTTCAAACGGACTGCGAACTTAGTGCACTTACAGTATAATTGATTTTTTATTAGCTTTATTTATTATTTCGGAGCCTAATGGAACTCTCGGTAGAATGCACATTATATTTGCAGGATTCGCAGTCCGTTTGGAGATTATGAGAACGTGCAGTTGGAAATACTTTGAGAATGTTCTAATTAGTATTTGAGAATAAAACAACGTGGCATTTCATTAATTTCTCTTCCTCTACGAAACTCGCGTTTCTAAAAATTATTTAAGTAATTTCCACTGTGCGTGCTTGAGCGCATGCACCTTACATGCGTTATCCTGATCATGCGAATTTATATCACAGGATATCCATGTAATCGCATTTGCTTAAAATTTACGATATCCGCAAACAAAAAAAAAACAATGAATAATGTTTAACACGCGACAGAATTACATACTTGTCCAGATTGAAAAAATTGTGTTGACAGACCGAACTAAGAAATTAATTCGTGATCTTAACTAATTTTCTGAGAGACTAATTACCAGTTTTGTTTCGTCTCATCGAATTTCCATGGTCGACGTGTTCGAAGACGATTCCAAGAGTCGAGAGTCTAGTTAGGAAAGGAAAAAGATTTAATCTTCGTCTACGGATCTATGTATATCGCGTTATCATAAGTGAAAAAAATTTATTTAAACATTGTTGTATCTTCGTCTCGCTTTCTGTTCTGCATGCGCTGTTACTTCTGCTATCGTTGCCAGAACATTACTGATTTCGCAAAAAAAAAAAAACGTGAAATTCTGTATATAATATTTGTTAGAGGGGAACGTCGACGAGAAACGAGAAGGAGAAACTGGCCCTTTAAATATCGACTACTATACATATGATATATATCATTGATTGGCTTTGAAGCGATAATACGTATTTTATTTTTCTATGATAACTTATAAACTGTTAATTGTGAGACAGTTCTATGATGGAACAGCCTATTGTATCGTAACCACGATCACGAGATAGAGAAATGACTATATATTTATTTTGACAAACTCGAAGCACTTATACCTATCTGTAATTAGCGCCGACTAATCTTTAACCACGGTTACTATTTACACGTTCCAGTGAACCGTGGGACACACTATAACGAAACGAAACGCAACTTCCAATGACTCGTCTGCCTGCCGTGTCAATCATGCTACCGCTGACAATCAATGGTCCACTTATGTTCCATCAACTTTCGCCTTCTGACCGCTACAAGTGATTATTATATTATTATAAGCATTCGGTGACTTTTTATTCTAGCAATACAGGGTTTTGCAAATTTTTCACGCTTCTCCCGTCCATCAATCACCGGACACTTACCTATCTCCAACAAAATGGTAATTAAAGAACGCGAGCTTTCAGCTCGATTGTTTTATTTTGGTGTAGCGATTATACGATAATATTTCAATGCAAAATTAAATATATACATATACCATTTGAATAAATGTTGGAATGAAGAGATCGAGCAATCGTGGGATGATTATGGACAGCTCTAGAAGCCAAATTGGAAAACAATTAGCTCACTCAAATTTTAAACATTACAAAATATAAGAATAATAATTCAAATTTATAACATATGGGATATTTTCGTCAGATTTGATTTATATGTACTCTACTACTACTAATCGTCCGAGTTTGAGTAAGTGTCCGGTCACTGAAAAAAATAAAAACGTGTTTTACCGATTCTTTTTTATTTCCTTCGGAGAATTTTGCTGGATCATTTTCTGTCAGTGAGGGTGGACATATTGAATCAGGTCGGCAGCTTGAATTTATCGTTAGCCTTTCTATGCCTTTACAGCACTGCATCGTCTATTAAAATGAATTCGTTGGATTTTATAGAGAGGACACTATGAAAGGACAATCTGTGTACAAATAGACTACTGTATAGTGATTTGTAGCATGATTGTATGTGTCGTGAGCTGTAGCATAGGCGCAATCAGACCGTTGCGATTCATGTTCGCGGGTACGTTCCGTAAATGTGTACACGTTACCATTGTTACTTTCGTTCTTCCATTAATCCGAAACCTGGTGTAATATATGAATGATAAATAATGTATTATTATTTTACTAAATAAATTGTTTATTTTGTAAAGAATCCTCGTTCTCCCATGGATCGTTTCAAGAGGACGGAACATTTTCCAAGGATGAAAGAAAACCCCATACTCCCCGAGTATCCAAGTCAACGTTACAGCTCATCACATTTCTTCGAACGCCTTTTATTCAACGGCGCTGTCATCTTTATACAAAAATACTTCTCGTTACATTTACAAACATTTATGTACAAAATCGATGCGTCCGCACGTCACGGAGCATTGACGTCAACGGTTGTTAAACATTCTCGAATTACAACCGGACTACAGACTTTTCGAGTGAAGATCAATTTTTTTGTTTTAAGTAAGGGAAACCCGCAGTCTAGTTAGGCCAATGTTTCCTTGGAAGATCTCGTCGTTAATCGAAACTGCAATTCGCGAATGCCATTTTGGACATCGTTCGACTGCATTTCACGTGTTTGCCACCCTTGAAACAGGGTGAAGTCATTATTAGACTGCGGGTTTTATGCGTTCCGGGAGGTGTTCAAAGGTGTCACGAACACCCAATGATCCCACAGAACCACACGATCACGCGATCTCATACGCTGCGACAGCCGAATAGATCATTTCTCGTCGTCCTTATAGGACTCGTTGACAGTTCCGTTTTTCCCGTTCATGTGCATCTCCTCCGTGGTGGATTCTTCTTCGGGTCTCTCCACGTACTTGTAGAATCTCGCCAGTACAGCGAATGCAATAATGTCGATGAACATGAGTCCGGCGAACAAGAAGAACTCGTACATCTGCAAAGAGAAGGTTTCCGTCAGGTACAATGTTACTTGAAACATTTATTTGACATTGGTATTGCACAGGGTGAGTCACGAAACATGATCAAGCTTAGATTACTCTGTCGCTAGCGGTTCGATCGGAAACGTTGTTTAGATAAAATAACATGGTTCAAGGAGAGTTCTTGTCAACCCTTTTCTTCCAAAACTATCAAGGTCACCTTCAGTTCGTTAATAGGTAAACCTACAATTTTTTGACACATATCTTATAGGGGATGCTGAGACGAATTCGGCACGCTCAAAACCATATTTTTTGAGATATCTCGAAAACCAGTGGTCGAAAAAATGAATAAAGTATTAGCGATAGTTTTTTTTTCGAATTTCTCGAAAACTAAAATTGAACGGTGGTAACATGTATATTAATTAAAATCTAAGAGGAAGCCAAAATTCTAAATAATTACCGCCAGAATTCCTTCCTCCGCACGGCCAGGTGACTATCTTTCATTATGCATAATTATTGTTGAATGGCAAAAAAAAAAAGAAAATCCTAAAACACGTATCCCCTATTTTAGATCAAAGATCACACGCCCAAATTTATATTAAAATTAACTAACGATAAATACGAGGGACTGCAAAAAAACATCTAATTTTTAATATACTGTCTAAACAAAAAACGTTCGTTAAAATTTTCTTGCACGACTACATTGTCCATTAAAAAACACACAATTTAAAAAAAAAAAAAAACGAGTTTTTTCGATCACTGGTTTCCGAGTTGTCTCGGAGTTTTCATCCCTGCAGAGTGGATGGTCGCCGATTAAAAAAAAACACACGTGTCAAGTATTTTTCGAAGAACTGTATCTCACATAAGTTTCATTAAAATCGGTTTGTATCAACTGAATATGTTCCCTTGCAAGAATACTTGCCTGTCTATCGAACAACGACGCTTCGGCAATGATGATAACGATGAGACTGCCGACGGCCACTGTCAACTGCCAGGTGGCCTGCAGGATAGACTTCATGCTTGTCGGAGCTTGCGTGAAGGCAAACTCCAAGCCAGTCACGGAGAACATCACTTCTCCCAAGGTGATGAGGACGTACTGCGGTACCAGCCATAGAATGTGCATGGAGTTCGGTTCGGTGACGATGTTCACGTTGACTTCACCACCAGAAGTAGCGTCAGGGGACACATGGCCGACAATGCTGTAAACCCCGCCGAGCTTCAATTCCACGTCGCTCTTCACCTTCGCATTGTTCAGGTAAAGGTCGTACGTGCCCGGCCTCAACTCTTTTGTGAAGTTCACGGAGGTCATGGTCGGGGAAATATTGAAGTCCAGGAAAGAATGTTCGCCGTGCATCACTTGCAACTTGACGTCCCTGTCCGTCCATATCACTGGACGTAGCAACGGGTTGCCGGATGTCGATTTCTGTACCGTATCGTAATACATGTGGAAACCCTTCTCCGTGATCATCCAGGATGTCGCATTCTTTTCTTCTGCGTAGAGGGTACCTTCGAAGAATGGTTCAGGTTATTTCTTATTATTATTTACGATCACTCACAGTGACAAATATGGCATTCGTATTCGGAAGTGTCAAGAATCTATCTATTCTATATACAGGGTGTCCCAAAACTACCCTAGGAGCCGAAAATGGGAGGTTCCTTGGGTCATTTGAAGCGACATTTTCCTTAACAAAAATGTTATCCGCGGCTTTGTTTAGGAGTTATTAACGAAAAACACGGACCAATCAGAGCGCGACCTAGACGCGAGTTGGTAAAATCGGCTCGGCGCGCCAACTGTCCATTGGCCGACTGTGCCAACTCGCGTCTAGGTCGCGTTCTGATTGGTCCGTATTTTTCGTTAATAACTCCTAAACAAAGCCGCGGATAACATTTTTGCAAAGGAAAATGTCGCTTCAAATGACCCAAGGAACCTCCTATTTTCGGCTCCTAGGGTAGTTTTGGGACACCCTGTATATAAAAATGAAGTACTGACTCATTCATTCACCTATCAACGCCCAGGCTAAACCCTTGGCCCTAGAAAGCTGAAATTTTGCACAGAGGTTTCCTTTATGATCTATACAAGAGATAAGAAAGGATATTTCGAAATTCAACCCCTAAGGGGGTGAAAAGGGGTTGCAACGTTTGTATGAGGAATATTTTATTTGTGGTCGGATTTGCTTGATACTTGGTCTTAATGCTCTTTGATATAATTAATCAAACACCTGTTTCGGCGTTTTTAAAAATTCAACCCCTAATCTATATATATATATAAAAATGAAGTACTGACTCATTCATTCACCTATCAACGCCCAGGCTAAACCCTTGGCCCTAGTATAAAATATTCGCGCTCATAATTATGAATGTCTAAATCATATATATTTCTTGTTTCGAGATATCTCAAGAAAAAGGATGCGAACGCTATCCAATCGATTTCATATAATGTTGAAATGGCAAGCGCTATCTAACGGTTCATTTGTCACAATATCGTAAGAATTGCATTGAGTTAATCCAGTTTGAAATAATGTGATGTGAAGAAACTGATAAACTCTTTTGTTTTAAATTTGTTACTTGTTAGATCACTATCATAATTGTGGGCACATTTTATTAGGCAACTCTCTATTATTTTACAGTGTTTCCAAAACACTGCCAAGCAAACCTTTCGTTTCCCAGTCCGATAAGAATAAAGAAATCAATCAACCGAGCTACTGAACTTTTGAACTTTATCCTGAAAGTTCATTTCTATAGGAGTTTTCGCGAGTCTTGTTGGAAATTCAACCACCAAGTGGAATGTCAGAGGTGACGTTAATGCTCTTGTCTCCTACGATGATTAATACGTCTCTAACAATAATTTACTGAATGAAAACAGAACTTGCATGGTTATACCTTCCATTTGAAGGAAGCGAATGGGACACGTATCTTTTGGTTTCTGTTACAAAGTAAATTCGGGCACGATTGTCGACACATACTTGGAACATTGATATTGTATTTCGTGCCACATTTCGAAAAGTCCGCTTGGAACGGCAGCTCCGTTGAGACGTTCACCTTGAAGTCAGTTTTCGCCCACATCTGCAGCCCGTCGACGTGGTAGTCGCTATTATTCAAGTGGAAATTTATGGGACAGTCCAAGGTGTTGAAGAGTCGCACCTGAGCGAGTCCCTCCGACGGCAGCACTGGGTACGTTGTCTAGAAAGGAACGCAAAGAAAACGTTTCAGAAGATCTTGCTTTTGAATTCGTTTAATCCGGGGAGTTCCAACATGCAGCTCGCGAACTACACGCGGCCCTTTCGCCACTTGTGTACTTCCCTCACTCTTGGACTTCATTGTTGCCGTAAAACAGGGGTGGGCATTTTTGTGGGCAGAAGGGAACAAGTTGGATAAAAGCCAAGAACGTGAGTGGCAAGAAACGTCTAGGACCCCCCACTACCAAGTAATGCGAATAGCGGCTCGGTAGTGGGGTAACATATCAATCTGGGAGGTGAGAAAGGTTCTTGAGGACCTTTTTTTTTTGTTTTTTGTTTAAGGGCGGTGGGGGAATCCTATTGCGGACACCCTCCCCTACGATGTTGTTCGGGGAGGGTAGTGTGGGACTCGGCTCCCCCCTCGAATGGTATTGGGGGGATTATCATTAGCTAATACTAAGTCTACCGCCATACCCACTAAACCCCCACCGCCCAGGTCCTTTTGACCTTCTCCTCAACCTTATTTGACGCATATAACATCGGCACCGTATCGCTATTCGCATTTCATGGTGCCGATGTTTTATGCGTCCCCAAACCACATCTGTTCTTGGCTTATAACGTTCTTGAGGACCTGGGCGGTGGGGGTTTAGTCGGTATGGTGATAGACTAAGTTGCCAACAACCGTAGTCCCGTTGAAAGCACCGGTTCTCGTTAGATCACCGAAGTTAAACAATGTGGAACGTGAACGGCACTAGGATGGGTGACCGTCTGGTACAAAAACCGGAAAGTGACCCGCCCGAGGTGTTTTTCACGTGTTGTTGGCAAAAGGGTGGTTCGGAACCCACCATAAACAGGTAGGTCCCGTTGAAAAGACGATGGTGTGAGTGGAAAGAGGGGGAAATGAATTTGAAACCCTGAGGGAACCAAATATCATGTTACATACATATTCGATAGACTGAGTTAGAGCCAATGATGAGTCCGACACTACCTTCTCCAACCAACATCGGTGGAGAAGGTGTCCTTAAGAGGATTCCCCCACCGCCCTTAAAAAAAAGGGAACAAGTTGGAACTCTCTGGTTTAATCTATGCAGATTTAGCGACCCACCTCGAGGTTAAGTTCAACGAGGCCCGACACAACGAAGGCCAGAGAAGTGAGCAGGCCTCCGATCGTCAGCTTCTTCAGGGGTGTCCGAAGTCCAATCTTCGACATAAGAGGGTATATGCAGGTTTCGAAGAGAGGGATGAAGGCGAGCACCAGCAGGGGGTTGAGCACCTGCATCTGATCAGGTTGCAGCAGCCAACCTCCGATCTGCCCGTCCATTCGCGCAGCCTGGATCGTCCACCTTGATCCTTGCTGATCGAACAACGCCCAGAAGATCGGTATAGGGATGAACAGCTTCATCACCTGCAGGGTGTCTCTGATGTTGCTGATCGTGGTCTTGTCGTACTTGTCGTCAGCATGGTCCAGCCAGTGGTCTCGCTTCTTCGACGACGTCGCCTTCGTGTAGATCGCGTGCTGAAAAGTGCATCGAAGGATCCAGTAGGAATCAACCCTTAACTAGCAAGACTGCAGAGTTATTAATTATTTCTGACACAGAATTTGATTTTTGAAACAACATCTTCAAGACGCTGTTGAAGTGTCATTAATAGACTGCGGATTGTTATGCATTTACAGCAACATTGAGTAGATGAAATTCGAAATTGTTGAAACATTTCTCCTCTATTAAAATCGTTACGCAGACAATCTTTATTTCGCACGACGATCCGCAGTCCAGCCATTATGTTTAAGTATTCATGAAGGGTGAAATTGATTTGGAAAAGGTTGAATTTGGAATGCAAATTTGTAAGAAACAACGTGACTCACGGAGATGCATTTCGTGACGTCCACGATGGCGTTGCTTGTCGGATTTTTGATCTTGTAGAGGGGTCTTCCGAGCAGGAATATCACTGAAAATGGGAGAAAGATGTTTTAGTGTGATTCGAGACGTCGTTTAGTTTGTTTCAAACAAACGAAGAGAAGAAACTCACCGACGGAGAGAGTCATGAGAATCGCCGGCACTAAGAATGCCAGGGAATAGCATGAAGTTTCTTCGAAGCAGGTGACATTGCTGCGAAGCAGAGGTGTGAGGAAGCTGGAGATCAGAGAGCCGAAGTTAATCGAGAAGTAGAAGATGGAGAAGAATGTGGACAGGTATCTTGCTTGTTGAGGCAGAGTGAATTGGTCACCTCCGAACGCGACCACGCAGGGTTTTATACCTCCTGTCCCGATGGCTATAAGGACTAAGCCGAGAAACGAGAAGACTCTGAAAAATTACAGAAACTTTAACATCCCGACGGCGATGATCGAATCTGTTTTGATAAATCCCAGAGAAGCGAAATAGAGTAACGTACGTCGGCGAAAGCCCTACGGGTGGTGCCGCAGTCAAGGTCAACAGGATCTGCCCTGCCGCGTAGAGGATGCTGAGGTAGAAGATTGTTCGAAATTTTCCGAGCCATGAATCTGCCAGAATTGCTCCCATAAGAGGGAAGAAGTACGCCAACATCACGAAAGCATGGTAGATCGCGGTGGCCGAGTTGTCTCCATATTTCAATTTGTCCTTCAGATACAGTGTCAACACGGCTGTGCACACAGAAGTTAAACAATTTAACAACTGCAACTATCGTACGGGTTGATACTAGGTTTACGAAGCTCTAGAAATAACTATTTCACATTATTTTATAAATATGACAAGAATATGTCTGTCCAAATTTTTCGCCATTTTTAGTAGAATTAAAATTATTAATTCGATGCGTATATCTGGTCAGTGTTTATTATCCGTGTTAATATCTAGTTCAGTGGCACAGAACGACGATAACAATCGTGTTCCAGTATTTTATCTGCTGCCGCAAACATCTAGATAAATTTTCCGAGATAAACACTCGACTAATCTGACTCGGCTCCTTATTAACAAAGTTTGAGAACGACAATGAACATTGAATTATCTAAAGCGTTGATTTCAACAGGGACTGTTTCATTACGTTACGGACGTACTTCGCATTCCGTAGAAACTGAACCTCTCGCAGAACTCATTGCTGACGATGAAGAAGACCGACTTCGGATATTTCAGCTTCTGTAAACAAAAAGAAGAAAGAGAACGGTTCAATTATGTTGGGAATTCTGGAGATGAAGTCGGATCGAGAAGCATGATTGCCACCGATTAGCTCTGTCGTCGTTTGCCGACGATTTAGGCCACGTGCGCTCAACAATTATTTATCCGGCTCGCTGCTATACTTCTTCCGTCTTTTAAATTACGATGCCGTCGACGCGGAAAGTGCGCAGTATTTATTTATTCGATGCTTCATCGTCGAGCTATTTTTCATATAAGTATCGATAGGACTTGTACATTATTTCGCGTGGCAAATTGGTCGTCTAAAGATGTACTTTAATGAATGATTTTAATCCTAATCCGTCCATCTTGTCAATTTCTGTTTTATCACTTTCATTTTTTTAATAAAATCTCTACAAAGGCTGTTACCACTAAGATCAGATTTCATTTGAACCCACTGTCTTCAAATTTGCCTACTAAAATTCAAAGTTGCATAAACATCCGCAATCTACACATAACCGAGAAACTTAACCCTTAGCACTCGACTGGCGCCACTAAAAATTGCTGTACTATTATTTAAATAATTGTTTACACTATTAGATGTGTCGGTATCTAACCAATTACTACACATTTAAGTTTTGTATGAGGTATTATATCAATTTCATATTTATCAAGTTTTAAAAATCATAGAGAATGGAAATATTGTAGGTCAGAAGAAACGTTTAATTTTCCAGTTAAAATAGCTCCGAGTGCAAAGGGTTAACATTTACGATCAAAGACATCGGTGATTAAAATTATCTGAAAAAGCACTAACTATAAGTAACGAGTAAACAATTCTAAATATTAGTTTAAGACAATCAAATTTAAAGAATTAATTAAAAAATGATTAGAAAAAATAAACATAGTAAGAAAACACATTATTAGTTTACTATATACCAGATTTGTTAACTGTATGAGATATGATACACCATGCAGCGAAGGGTTAAGAATCATACAGAATTATTCCAGGCCGGAAGTGACATTTCATTTTCGAGTTAAAATAACTCCAAGTGCGAGCAGAACAATTGCGAGTTAACAAGACGCGTAGAAACACTGCAAGGTGTAGATTACGACATTCGTTATGTTAGAACGGTCAATGACGATCGGTCGAAGAACAACGAGTTTCAATAGAAATTCTGAATAGCCTCGTTCAACTTCGCTCGCAGCCGCTGTTAATTGAAGGCGATAAGTTAAAGATTAAAGATACTTTTAATGGGACTCGGACACCAAATTCGATTTCAGCTTCAAACCAGCTACGTAAATTGCTAATTTAACTGCACACACGTGTACTGTGGATATCGGGAAATTGGAGCTGCAGCCAGTAAAAAGTTAACAAGATTTACTGTCTCGAACTGGCTGGCAGGGATCCATTGAATAAAAGGAAATCCGAGTTGCGGAAAATTCAATGGGACTCTTCGAATCAAAATAAAAGATTTCTCTATCGATTGCAGTACAACGGAGCTACATCGAAATTCATTATTAGACTGCGGATCTGTATGCAATATAGAAATTGTCTTTCTGGTTTTTATTATAAATCCACAAAATCCACAGTCTAATAATTATTCTCGGTTCTCTTTATTTATAAACTGGCGCGATCGAAGGCCTATGTAATCGCCTCAGAGTTCTAATTAACGATCACAAGTGCTGTAGGACTGATCATTACGGAATTACAATGTGGAACGAACTGATAACGTTCATCGTTATCTCGTGTGACGGACTATACACTTCTTGACACATGTCAATCACTGTTACCGAACACACATTCGATCTTTAACATCAAAACCGGTCAGTTAATATATTCATCATTATCTTGAAGCTGGTAAATTAATGGAACCGAATGGACACACTCTAATATTTTTTACAGGAAACTAGAACATTGTTAAATCAAATAAACAATCGACAGGGAAAGACGTGCGCCTGGCACACGTCTGTCATTCATTGTTCGATTCATTATCATCGTTATCTGGCGGCATCTCTACTCGACTTTGAACTCAATTTCGATTTTTTTTTCTGTGGCAGGAATGCTCGCTATCAATTCCGAGATTTACAATCTGAATTGTTTGATTCTCGAACACGTGTGCCACGATCTCCCGAATAGTCCAGGGACTATTCGATGCGTTCTGAATCACGTTCCTTGCCAAACGCGGCCATTTAAAGAGTAATCTTCCATGCATTATTCAAAACCGAGCGTCTAATCGAACGTGTTTCCTCGGGGTAACCAAGCCATTTCCATGTACACAGTGACCTACAATTTTTCTACGAATTTTCCACAAACGAAAACTTATTCGACCACGCGTGGAACGAGAATTATAGTCGATTGTTGAATTGTACAGTTTTTTAATTGTCCTTGGACTGTCGAAAAGATATATGTTTTCATTCGATCGAGAATGTTTGGGGAAGTGTAATTTACGATACGATACTTTTATCGATCGATGATCGACACACGCATACTAGGAACACCTGTGTTGTGACACGTTACGTATACACCTTCGCTCTAATTGTTTCTGCGGCGATAACAGTGTTTCAGTGGCAAAAAAATACGCGACAACAATTTTACAGAAATGTTTCTAGCAATAGACATTTTGAACGGGGTGTTTAGAGTCTAGAAAAGTTTGGAAACTATCGGGAAAGTGAATTTAGTAAAATTGTACACTGAGTTTACACTGTAGCATACTAATTGCTATAGCAATCGCAAGCAGTCGTGTGCCGAGGCCGCGCCCCGGAAGCACGTTTTCTGATTGTCAACTGGTTGTGTTTGTATCATTTTTATAAAGCATATTGCGTGGCAATCGGTTTTAATGCTCGATAGGTTTGTCATAGGTCCTGTAAATTACAGAACTCTGTAGTACACGATTTGTGCGACACTTTCTCCACATAATTCTGCACGATCTCCGTCGACTTTCAATAATTCTACCATTTAATCGGCGAGGAATTATACACTCGACTACAGGCAACTGAAAGTATTTGTCAGATGACGTCATTTAATACATAATCTCTATTACATTCCGCAACGCGAGCAAAACACGAACCACGTCCGATGCTGAACCGCAAAGTATGAACAATAATATCCTTGTAATAAAAAAATAAAAAAATAATATCCTTGTTCAACCCATAACAGTTGAATCAAAAAATGTCAATTGTCTGGTCGAAACTTGTTCTTTCATTCATTCGCAATAAGAATACTTTAAAACTCCACTTCTATAAATTGTATCAGCTGTTTCGTGGTCGCTAATGACTAGACTGCGGATCTTTATGCAAAATAAAAATTGTCTGCATCGATCGCAATGAATAGAAACTGAATTGAACGTTATTTCTTCCCTTAATGATTTGAATAAAGAAGAAATCATGTATTGACATTTTAAATTTTAGAAATTGTTCAATTTTGATGTTCATCTACTCAATTTTACTATAAATGCATAAAGATTCGCAGTCCACTAATGACCAATTTGTTCTAATGTTTTATCACCTACTCGTTGTCATCAGAAATTCGTGAAATTCGCGGATTTCTGCTGAAACGCTGAAACCATTCGAAGATTTCCAGGATTACATTGACGATTCCGTCGGACGGTTCGTAGTCCACTCACTATCATCGCCCTCATTACCTCACAAGGGGTAATTCCGAACCATAACTCTTGTAGCCTGCTTTCACTTTCGCTAGTACTTACAGTTTCTAAATTCTTTACTCGTGACTTATCAAGGATTCCCAAAGAGTACCGATTAGATATTCATTATCAAACGTTTTACATAATCAGAAAGGAATCGTCGCCGAATCAGCGATCTATCTCGCGAGATCTCTGGAGATCGATCATTTCGAGTTAGGAAAATTCCATCGGATCCCTACCTCGTCTTCTTCCTCACGTTTCGTGAGCATCGTGATGATTTTTTCCGGCGATCGGTGGTCACGATTGAAATCGACGATCTATACGATGGGTCACGCGAGGCTAGATCATCCTCGTACTAGATCGATCACAGGTATGGTTTATTTCGGACACATGGATCGTGAAAATCGGCAAAGATCGGCGCGGACCCGAGCGGAAACCGTCGACGTACGCGCTCGCTCGGTTCACAAACCGGCACTGTTCACTTCGTCGTGGAGCACCTACGGATATGTAAGTCTAGAGTGGCAGCGGGTACAGCACGACCATAATCACTGGGTCCGGATTGTGATCGTCGGTATAAAAAATAAAAGATTTCGGACCGGTCAATTTGACCGGCAGCGGTGAGTTTACTGTTGATCGAGGCTTTGTGTGGCTTTTTATTCGTGTAAAGAATTTTTTTGTTTTTTTTTTTAGAACTCGCTTCGAGGAATTATGATCGCCCTGTATAGATCTTGAGACCATGCTGCGTGAAAGTACCGCTCGCGTGTCTCGACTATTTACGTCTGTGTATCAGGGCCACAATGAACGATCTCTCGTCTGTCCTACTCCTCTACTTGCATAGATCCCGTAGATCCACTCAGTTTTTCACCTGCCACATCGCGATTCTCGTTTATATCACGAAATTGTTATTATTCATCATATAACAATCATTTTTCAGCATGAACATTGGTAATTGTTGTTTTAATTTAATGATTTTATTGTTAGATTTCATTTTTTTGCGAGTTGCATACAGTTGGGCACAATTTTATGTTAGAATAAAATGATGTTTTGCCAAGCTTTCTTATCTGAGCCTGTAACGATAAGTTAAAATATACGTTTGGTAGTATTTCGGTAACTATACGCATACTAAAAATGTCCACGATCAAAATGATTATATCATTTTTTTTTTCAACGAAATTATCTCAGTTCAAATATTGACAATTTCTCGAGAGTGGGAAATTAAGTGTTGAAATTCATTTTGGATCCACTGTATATTCTTGCTGCTTCTGCATTAGATTTACTAATTTTTCTGGTACTTTTTATCCGTGCAAAAACTAAATAATGGTCCACGATCAAATGTACGATTGTACCATTTTTATTCGACGAAATTATCTCAGCTCAAATATCGACAATTTCTCGAGAGTGGGAAATTAAGTGTTGAAATTCATTTTGGATCCACTGTATATTCTTGCTGCTTCTGCATTAGATTTACTAATTTTTCTGGTATTTCTTATCCGTGCAAAATATAAATAATGGCCCACGATCAAATGTACGATCGTACCATTTTTATTCGACGAAATTATCTCAGCTCAAATATCGACAATTTCTCGAGAGTGGGAAATTAAGTGTTGAAATTCATTTTGGATCCACTGTATATTCTTGCTGCTTCTGCATTAGATTTACTAATTTTTCTGGTATTTCTTATCCGTGCAAAAAATAAATAATGGTCCACGATCAAATGTACGATTGTACCATTTTTATTCGACGAAATTATCTCAGCTCAAATATCGACAATTTCTCGAGAGTGGGAAATTAAGTGTTGAAATTCATTTTGGATCCACTGTATATTCTTGCTGCTTCTGCATTAGATTTACTAATTTTTCTGGTATTTCTTATCCGTGCAAAATATAAATAATGGCCCACGATCAAATGTACGATCGTACCATTTTTATTCGACGAAATTATCTCAGCTCAAATATCGACAATTTCTCGAGAGTGGGAAATTAAGTGTTGAAATTCATTTTGGATTCACTGTATATTCTTGCTGCTTCTGCATTAGATTTACTAATTTTTCTGGTATTTCTTATCCGTGCAAAAAATAAATAATGGTCCGCGATCAAATGTACGATTGTACCATTTTTATTCGACGAAATTATCTCAGTTCAAATATCGACAATTTCTCGAGAGTGGGAAATTAAGTGTTGAAATATTCTTTGCTTCCTGCTGCTCTTCATTTGATTTACTCATTTTTGTTATGCGTGCACAAAATCCACAGTTTACTAACAATTGTTGCGACGACGTCGCGCCTGTTCGTGCCGCGATAAATCACTAGCGAGCATTAGAATTTGTCATTTTCGTTCGAAGAAACGGGTTTCGCCTTCGATAAGAGTTTAAAGAACCAGCGACGTTTCTCTTCGTAACTCGGCCGTAGAATATAAAATAGTCCGAGGAACGTGGAAGCTCGTCCTAGCACGGAATCGCCCTTGATCGCCATAGTGACGGTCGCGGTTTACTCTATCGCTAAAACGCGCACGCTTCCTAGTGCCCTTGAACAGCTTCCTGAACGCAATTGATCGGAATTGAATGATAATTCGTGGAAACGATGAAACACGACCGACCGATGCCACAAGCAAGCATGCGTGACCGATAAGTCACAATTAGCTGATAATCGGATTAATAGGCTGCACATAATCGGAGAGACGCGACAATCGAAACAATACCGGCACGATCCACGTATCCTGCGGATAGATAGATTACAATAGTTTTCAAAGCGACAAAGTACAAGCTCAATTACCGAGACACATATTTCACGCTGATGAAAGCTAATCAACGATTTTTTGATCTCGGCGCATAAAGAGGATTAGGGTCGCGCGATATCTCTGATAAAACGTAGTGATTAGACAGATCTTTATGCAAAATAAAAATGTTCGACGTGAATTACGACGAACTGGAGTGATATATAAATTGATTTCTTTTCTCAACATGATTTACTCGAATATTTTAAACATTTCTTCTGATCTATATAATAAAAATGAAATGCTGTTCGTTGGTCACGACATCGCGTGAGAACGGCTGGACCGATTTGACTAATTTTTTAAAGAAATTATTTGTAATAGTCCGAATAAGGTTTTTCGGGAAAGAAAAATTGGAAAAGTGGCCCGGAAAAATGAAAAATTCGGGAAAAAATGAAAGTGCTTTTTTTCTATGGGATTTTTGTATGAACACAAGAGCATAACTCACGATTCTAACAATGGATATGCGTTATTCGTTTGTTGTTTTGTTCGTTATGGTCCTGGAGAAGTTTGAAGGAAAGCAAATTCGAGACAATTACAAAAGAAAGTCGGAAAATTCGGACAAACTACAAAAATCATCTTCTAAATGTAGTCCTTCTTAAATTGTATATCCATGGCCACAATTGTTAATAGATACAATGATCACTGAGAAATACGTTTTTTTCTCATTTATACTTTGTTTACACATTTCCAATAGCTTTTCACAAATTCACAAAACGATGACAAACAAATTTATTGAAATTTGGACAGGACAACACCTGTCGGGGCAGCTAGTCTAGAATAATTCCATTGTAATATGAACTTTTCCATTTCCTCTTGTATACAAATTTGAAAGTAATAATTGCTTACCAACGTTTTATTTCGATTAAGAAATTATGAAGAAACTGATCAGACGTTTAGCTAAAATCGACTGTTCCGCAAGATGTTTATTGGAACGAAATGTTTCTTTCAACGATCGAGACACTTTAATGTCGAGAAGAAAAGTGAAATCTGCTCTCGATTTCTGTTCAAGGAGCTGCGACACTGTTTTATGAAACTGGCTCATAACGCAGAGGCGTGACTGACAATAATAAAGAAGTTGTTTATTTAGGGGAATCCTTGAGACAAAGATTCTTATCGTTCAGGAATATCTCATCGACGTCGTGCCGACTGTACAGGATTCAAACAACCAATCAAACCAAAGCTACAGAGTTCAAGTTTATCACACTTTCGACTTTTCCAGATCCTATAAATCTTAACAATAGCTCATTTATTTTATATTTCGTTCGAAATTATTTTTTCACGATAAACGAAGTTTATTTTAAATTTTCAAAAGTTGTGTAACAGCCTGTGGAGATTTTTCCTTCAAACAGCCCACGTGGCAATAAACCGAGCGTCCCATAAAAATTTATTACACAATGCCCAGATTGTAGAAGCCGCGTGACTGTTGTAAATAATTGTCAATAAATAAGAGCGAAGGCGTAAATACCTCGCTTTCAGGCTTCACCGAAGTTCAATTATCTTGGTGAAAGTGTTTATTTTACAGTCACCGGAGAGCGGCTAATTTATGCATAAATTATTCATCGTTGCGTATTGATTTTCCCAACGCTCGGCTTGCTGATACAGAACGGCACACTTTGCGGTCCATTTGACGTCTTTCTACGTCATTCGGTAGACTTAGCATTTTTTTATTCTCGTCCCTTCTCTATTCGATATCAAGCTGCGATTATCGTTCCCTTTTACAGAATCTATGTGTAGTTGCCTAACATTATGCAATTACCTGATACATCACTAAACGACGATTTACCACAGCATTGCGAAGCAACAGCTCCCTTATCTTTCAACGATAAAGGTGCTTCCCAAACACAAATAGAAACGTTGGAACAGGGGCAGAAATACGCCAAATTTTTTCCGGACCGCAAAGTGTTAAAGGAACTTGTTGGCAAGCCTACGTTTCCTTTTTCTAATCTTGCACAATTGCATTATTTCGAGAGATTGACACCATAAAACGCCTTTGATCAAACCCTCATTGTAAAACGTTGATCAATGGATCATTAAATTTTCAGTTTTGTAAATAAACAGTCAGTAGAATAAACTGTCAAATGACTAGCAGAAAAATTCTCAGTTCAAAGTTAGTCCTCGTAGAAGATCCATCCCGAAGAGTTGTTACTGCGTTTTACATTTTTTGGTAACAGTAAATAAACAATCACCGATTGAGCAACGACGTCTGCCACTCAAAAATCGTAATCTCGAATGACTTCCACTTTCCAGGTGAATTTGTCACCGATCATGCTTCGATTATCGTTTATCGGCGAGTCGTGTAACGATGCGGAATTCATCGGTCTCGACGAGACGGTCCTATCGTTTAATAAAGCTGCGTATTTACCTTCTGATTCTCCTCGGCGTCGCTTTCATTGTCCGGATGATCTGAAAGCAAACAAACAGCGGAATAGAGATTATGCTGTCTATTTACTGATTATAAATCGCGATTCATTGTACCACTTTAGACAACGAACACATTTTGTATTTATCTCTCGTTCTTTTTATCGGGCCAGAACATTTTGATATTACACGACGACCCACAGTCTATCGTTTCAAAATTGATATCTCATTTATCCCCAACGAAATTTCCTCTATCTCGTTTTCTTCTCCAAACATTCTTATTCGAAATTACAATTCTGGCCAGACAGCGGATTTTATGTATTCATAATAAAAATGAGTAGACGTGATTTAATACAGTAAAGAAATTAAAAGATTTTGGTACAAAATGTATATTTTACATAAAGATTCGCTGTCTAATTGTGACAAATCGATTGGTGAAATACTAATACTATATTTTACGTTGTTTCCGATTTATTGAAATTATTCAAAGCGGAAAAGTTATTTTCACTCAAGTCCCGTTTCTTACAATTGACTTGGACAATTTTTTATTTCGTACAACGACCCGAACCAGACTGCTCGAAGATTCTGTACTCCGAGGAATAAATCTACGACCGGTGAATTTATTTTCACGGCGAGGAATCAACGTCTCCAACGGTACATCGCCGTGATTCATTCCTGCTGTTTCTTTTTCCTTGATTTAAATAATAGGATGCATCGATTACAGAAATGACGCAGAGCCTAGAAAAGTTGGCTGACACGAATGGCGTCTTACACGTGAACAAAACGAGTATTAGATCTTTAATTACGATCGCGGCGTTATTTGCAAAACGCATTCTCCGAGATAATACTCGAAAGGTGGGATCTCCTTTGCGCGAATACGAATATTTCAAGAAATACAGAGAAATTTATAACCAAAGACATTGGTAATTCAAATTATCTGAAGTAGTACTAATTAAGTAACAAATGAACAATTTTTAATTTTATTTTAAGGCAACAAAGTTTAAAGAATTCATTTAAAAATGATTACAATATATATATATATATTTATAACTATATAATATATAAATATAATATATAAATAATATATTATTTATACAGGGTGGGGCGCAAATTAGTCCCCACGATTTTTCAGCCCCTTCGGATGGTCGGACAGAAAAATGTTTCTTACCAAAGTTAATCAGTATTTAGCCGACAAGAAATTGCAATTATTTAAAATAAAAAAAAATCTATTTTCAACAAAAAAATCAAGGTCGCTGTCATATCTTTTAATGGTACTGGGTATTTTTAACTTCATAATTCAACGACCTACTATACGATGACTTTCAGATGACCTTGAAAGAAAATATCACCATGAATCAATTGCCAGAATATTTGAAATATTTCGGCGGTACGTAATAGCAACGCCTTGCATTTACAGGTAAACAACAAACGAACAACAGTTGAGGAAATGAGCAGTCACAATGTTTACTTTCATTTGTTTACTTCGTCAGACACAATTCTGACAAAGTATGACGAATATAATAAGACGAGTATAAAAGGCGTTGGGATAACAAAGCACTGCGTCCAAACGAGCAAAGGAGATCTCGTCGAATTCCTGCATGGAGAACGCACGCGAGGTATTATCCATCGATTGAGCAAACGAAGTTGCGATAGGTTCGTTCGCAAGGGAATGTTCTCCAAAATGTCCGCCGCCGAGGTGTGTTGGCTTTGCCTATCTGTAGTATATTAATAGCCTTCTCAATGACTGTGTTTTATCGATGTATCGTTCAAAAAGCCTCTTTCGAAAAGTAATCCCGAAAAGAGCGATTAGATTACGTTGCTAATTAATTGACGTGCGACGAAGACTTTGCCTACAGAAAATTCAAACTGAACCATTTTTAACACTATATTTATGGAACACTCAAAATGAGTGTTTTAATGTATGTATGTAACATGATAGTTGGTCCCCTCAGGGTTTCAAATTCATTTCCCCCTCTTTCCACTCACACCATCGCCTTTTCAGCGGGACCTACTGTTTATGGTGGGTTCCGAACCACCCTTTTGCCAACAACACGTGAAAAACACCTCGGGCGGGTCACTTTCCGGTTTTTTACCAGACGGTCACCCATCCTAGTGCCGTTCACGTTCCACATTGTTTAACTTCGGTGATCTAACGAGAACCGGTGCTTTCAACGGTACTACGGTTGTTGGCTCAATGAGTGTTTTAATGAATTATAATATTTATCGTAAATCCATTGGAATATCTAGTACTGTGGTGCCCATGGTGGTTCGGAAACCAACTTAATAAACTGTAGGTCCCGTCGTGAAGTAACCTTAGCAAACAGTTGAGAGCGACGTGAAAAAAGTAAATACAAAAAAGTACATTGGAAAATCCATCTAAACTTTCGGCCAATTTGTCTCGGTTATTGGATTGTGTTTGGAAGCGAACGAAATTTATTCGTTGCATTTGAATGAATCGAAACGATGGTCCCGCCTGGAGCGTCAATAGAAAGTAATCTGTCCGAGCGTTCATTAATATTTAAAAAGCGCCACGGCAATTTGTCAGTTTCGAATTGGGTCACGGTCCAATCAGGCAACCGGTAGAATGGTGTGGCAGGCGTTTTGACTTCTGCCCCTTGCCAAATAATGGCTTGAGAACGATGAATCGGCGTGTAACAAGTTCAACAGGGGTACAGGGATGTCCAACAATAATGTCCGAGCCATTAAACACGAGAGAATAGCTGGATTTTATATAAAAATGGTACTTTGTCTAGCGATTGCTATGTGGAACACTGTTGCGGCTCCGACAAGATGGAGGGCCACGATGCCACGCCTACTATAGAGCTATATTTATTAGACTGCGGATCTTTATGCATTTATAGTTTCTGACAATTCTGAAAGAATTCTTTATATCTATTTCAGACCTGCAAAGCCAACTACCACTGAAAATAAGATTCCTTTTGACTCCATTTTTTAAAAATTCGTCTGGTAATACGACAAATCGCTTAAACATTCGCTGTCTACTTATTATGTTAAATCTAAATATCAGATCATCACATAAGTTACATTTTCTACAATTAGAAAAGAAGGATGACTATACAATTTGCTTCTTGCACTCCACCGTGTGGTACAGTTTCCGACATTTATTAGAATCGTGCACGAACTTATGCAACTATCTGATACATAAATTTTCGGCGGAAATAATATGAACGCGATCACTTGAATTTGGTGAATTCGATGAGTTGAGAGGTTCAGATACCTTGAATATCGTGCACAGAACGTTTCCTTTCGGCCATGGCGCTCGGAAATGGCTATCACTACCTGTCCCTGTAACGCGAAGTCGAACACTGATTCGATTTCGAATTCCGTTATCATCTTATGTCTATATCGATCCCTTATCAATCGAGACATGCAAGCCAACAATTAATTCCGTATTTATCGCAGCGGATTCGATGAAGATTGAATTGATTCGGATAGATCGCCGCCAGTTTCGACGCAGAGAAGTCTCGGGGGCGAAGATCAAACGATAATCGGCCATCGTCATCGCCACCTCGCTACACCGACGGCAGCGTCGTCATTGACGCGCCATGATCATCATCATAATCGACGTCGCGAAACACGCTCGATGAATCGCCGCTCATGATTGGTGTCAACGAAGATGACACAACCTCTTATCGGAACAGATACAACGATCCGATAATGCTGCTTGTTCGTTTAAACAAAACGCCGGCCACCTGTATCAGTAAACAAAAGGGATCGTTAGTCATCGAAATCACGAGAGAACGCTACTGAGTTTCAGTCATTCAACATTATGGGTGGCGTGAACTGCCACTTTTGTGTAACGTTCGTTCCTATTCACAGTGATTTTTCACAATGATTCGAAACTGTATGATTTATATCAACGAAATCAAAAGAAAATTGATCAATAGAATTTATTAGATTTGTAAGACGTTTCTCAAACTATCATTACGCGTTTCCTACATTATTATAGTATTTTGTATAAAACTAATGCATACATAGCACATATACGTACATAAAAGTAAAAGAAATAATTGTCTGTAGTTTTACACTATTTAAATGAACATTACGATTTCGAAATCGAGGGGAAGAATTAATATTTTATTTTTTAATTGAAATGATATGGTTTTCATTAAAATTACGGCTGTATATAAACACGTTTAAATAATAATTGAAGTGAACGATTGAATAGGCTAATTAATTACGCGTCGTATGTACAATAGAATCAATTTGTCGGTTTCGATAACGAGCAATAATTAATCATTCTACTTCCGGTGGGGTCGTGAAGAATAGGTGATTTTTATCGACAGCGTTTTAATCGCAGATAGCGGTGTTCAATAATTATGCTTTTGATAACAACGAAAATCCCACCTTGTTGAACCCTCGGACTGGCATCCTGTATAACAATACGAATCAACCGCTACAGTTGCGTGCACATTGAATTTATTTTCCATCTGCTGTATACTATTCATAACGCAGATTCCCTTCGCATTAATTTATCCCTACGAAAGTTAATTAAATTCCGCTTCGGCAAGAATTATTCGGCGCCATTTCAAATTTGTCGCCAAATTTACCGACGAAGAGAAATGGCGGCGCCATCTGCGAGAAAATGCCGGAACTCTCACATCGTTTAGTGTAGGAACATACCGCTGGATGGCGCTACGTGTTAATTCTATGGGGTAAACTTCTCTGTTCGGTGATACCTGGTGATACCGATGGAAACAATATCGATTGCTGTTTAGATATTTATTTCTCCTTGTTTTTATTTAGATTTACCATAATTCACACCTGCAATTAGAAAATCAAGGAATAGGCAAATGCTTACTGCTGTGAAATTTAGCTAATGGAGGCTGTAGGAAAGATTGTTTGACAAGGTAGGTTAACAAAACTAAATATATTTACAATAAAAGGAGTTAAAAAATATGACAAGAAGTCTGGGCAAGAGGTATCAGAAGTTTGACAAGAAGTGTCAGAACGGTTAACACAGCTCTTGTTATCTGGTGGGCCATCGGTTTCGAAAGGGACAGGGGGTGGAGACTTTGAAATTAAACGCTTAGGATCGCAGCAAAGTTCGTTAGGGTAAGGACCTAACAAACGGTGCTGCGGGGGAGAAAAAAGAATTAGGTAACGGATTTTACATAAGGAAAAAGGACACGATGGTCCACGAGACAATAATGACGGGTTTGACGAACTTTCGATGCGACGAGGTTCGCCTAGTCGGTCGATCACCTCGCCGGTTGTTGTTGAACTCGCACAGCTGATATCGTGGGTGAAGCAAAACCTCGAACGCGATACAGTTTTTATACCTCATCGATGTCTCATGCAAGAAACGTATATAAATACAAATGCAGCTCTGAGAAAACTGACTGTTGGTTTTTGAACAGTTTATTCTTTACTAGTCATTCTCTAGAATGTTTTCCAAAATCCAAAAATTGTCTTTCTATTATTATAATAACATATTCAAGTAACGACTGTTTCGTACGCATTATCCATCTTCAGTAACATTTTCCAGATATCGTCCCACAATTTATTTTGAATAACCATCGAAGGCTATCGATAATTTTCGATAGTGTCGTCGATACTTCTCTACCACTACTGTTGAATAAACTGAGTCACAACCAGCTGAGGAGTGGGACGCGCTGGACGCGCTTGATTACACTCATTACACCCGCCCGTACGAGAAGTATAGAGAGAGCAGGCAATATGGGGTTCGATTTGACCCGATTTCAGGGCGAAGTTGACCAGGAACTAATATGCGCGGTATGCTCCGGGGTCCTGGAAGACCCAGTCCAGGTACCGTCTTACTTTTCGTTGGTGAATGTTTCGAACGCTCTCGATCGGCCTATTTCGTACGTTTACACGAAACTAACCTCACTTTTTTTTTCCTCCACAATAATACACCGTTTCCGTTGATCAACGCGGGCATGCTTCTCATATCCTGTCAGCAATCGTTGCTCCTCATCGTGTTCAACGTTTCCGTTTACTTTGCCAGTAACACTTGCCAGAATCTTGAATCTATTCCCGACGCGAAATTTTTGCGACATCCGTTCTGTCAAAACGATCGTAACCATCGTCGTTCCTGCTACAATCGTTTCTTGTTTTCGGTGCGAAAGTAGATTGTATCGCTTGTGCGTGTCCGTTTTATCGTTTACAACGGTTGCCGAAAACGTTTGGTTTCGCTTAAAGAATCGTAGGTGAGCAATATGTTGCAGGCGCCTGAATGCGAGCATACTTTTTGTCGTACATGCATTACCGAATGGATCAAAAGACAGGCGACCTGCCCCTTGGATCGGACACCGATCGACACCACACAGCTCAGAGTTGCACCCAGAATCTTGAGGAACCTGTTGGCACGTCTCTGCATCAGCTGCGACAATGTTACGCATGGCTGTCAGGAAATAGTTAAGCTGAACAGCCTGGCGTCACATTTGGAGCAATGCGAATACAATCCAGATAGGCCGATGCTCTGCGAACAAGGATGCAACGTTGTTATTCCGAAGAACGAGCTAAAGGATCATAATTGCGTCAGAGAGTTGAGGAACATTATACAAACCCAGGAACAGAAACTCATGGACATGAAACGCGAGATGAGCACGCAACAGTTGCAAATAGCTGAGAACAAGAGGGAGATACGTGTGATTCATAATATTCTTAGTTTACTGAAATGTGGAAATCCTACGTCGGGCTTGGGAATATCGAAGCCAGAGGACAGGGAAATAGCGAGGTGGTCCCTTAGTCTCCCACTGGCAAAAATAAACAGGTGGGGCGGGATGATCTCTACGCCTGACGAAATATTACAGGTAATATTCATAAAGGATCGCTTTTGGAAAAATCAATCTTATGATACTACGGTAATACCGCGATCTAAACGCGACGGAGCTTCCCGATCTAAGCCTGTTTACCTACCCTTTTCACTGGGGGCCATAGAAGAGAAGTGTAAACATAACTAATCCAATAACACAACTTCTTTATTTTTCATTATTTTTTGGTGGGCGTTTGAAAATTATACCGAATATAATATAAATCCGCATACGATATAATCGCTGTGCCGGTATACCGCGATTCTCCGCGTCTCTTTCTTTCTTTCATCGTTCATTAAACAAGTAAATATAATTGGAACTATATCACATTCGGTATCATTTGCATTAGAAGAATGTCGCGAATATGTTGGTCAAAGTCCCATCAAAAAATAATGAAAAATAAAGACGTTATCACTGAGCTACGATATTCGTATCCCTCCACGATCTCTGTCACAGCACAGAACCGAGAATCGGCTTAGATCGGATTACCGTATGTTCCATAAGCAGCGTCCACATCCGTGTCTTTTCTAAATACCGCTTTCGTTACCAGACCATGGTAAAAGGAACGCTGTCAAGATCCGACTGTCCGCTTCACGCTATCGACAAGCTGATGGAAAACTGTCACGAGAACAACTGGCCCTCCGGACTGCGCTCCCTTGAAACTAGACAAAAGAACAAGCGATTGTACAGCGGCTACATTTGCAAACGATTACCCGGCAAACAGGCGGTAGTGGTCCTCCATTGCGACAACCAGCATATGCCAGCGTTCATGACTACTCGGCCTGGATTAGTGATGATCTTTGCACACGGCATCGAGTAATAATTTCACACGGACGCTGCACCGCGCGCCGATGAATATTTTGATGTGCATTTATTTTGTTGTTTGTTAAAAATCACCCGTGATTAATCTTCAAAGGAGTATGGGGATATCTTTGTAACTACGCGCAGATACCGGGATATTTTGCCGAATATGTCTGTATTCTGCATCCGTAACGCAGGATATCGTTTGAAAAGTATTGAATGCGAGCAAACGGCCGTAAAGCCATTTGTGATAAACACGATTGTACAGTTGCAATTGCCATGTAACAAATACGTCTAATTGATTGTGTCTGGATCGTTACACTGTGATATACTGCAGTAGTGACTCTCGCGGTGCGCAACTAGTTCAGGGGTCTCGCGAACCTAATTCCCGTTTTTGACGGGCCCTAGAGACTGGAACTCTCACGAACCAAAATTCGTCTCGTAAATATGGAAATGTGATTTATTCGATGATGAACTCGGTATGTTAGAATTTAGAATTTCGGACAGACTGGTAATCGATGGGTAACGCGTACCGCGAGAATCACAAGAGCCGTGCATTATGGAAGCCATTATTGTACTGCATCGACGAAGTTCGTGAAGTCGTCTGATAAATAGTCTGCAGCTTTTCTACTTGTCATTCGAACGGTGATCATGTACATTTCCGGAAATTCTGATTGTCCGCGCACTTTTTCTATGGAGCGACTGTTTGTCGAACGATTTCAGGTACTTCTCTTTTTATACACATAGAAGTCTTTCAGGTATTATAGATGTGTTTTTTTGCTATAATACCTTGGACGTGTAAGCGACAAAAGAATAGAAATTATCGGTATGGTTATTGATACTATTAAGATTTGAATGTGTTCTGAAACATAAGTCTCGAATGTGTCGAGGAGAGGAATTTTCCTTCTTACTTTCATAACGTTATTTATAATAGTATTCGAACTAATAAAGTATTTCAACGAACACGTACACCGAAAGAAACATATGGAATAACAATCGAGATTTATTTTGAGTACCGTCAGTACATTTATTTTTATTTGCTGTGTATCAAACGTCATCGTCTCATTATCATCTATTTTCGTTCTCATGAAACGCATAATTTAAGAGAAATATCTGCTCGTTCGGAATTTTAATAAAGAAAATACACAGTAGTGATTATTCTAGTTCTTTTCTCGTCTTTGCACAAGTGTGTTACTGTATGAGGTAGAGATCATTGCGCTTTGCGCATTGATTAACAGCATCGAATTTGTTCATTATTCTTTTATGTTTTTTCGGCATGTTCGAATTTTTAAACAGCTCGACGAAACAAGTCCGCAAACTTCGATGTATTAAGTAATGAGTGATTGGTTGCAATAATTTTTATAAAGTGATTTATTACTCCTTAGATAATTATAAATAAAAATTTTCTGGTCCATTGTGATATCGACTTTACGGTCATAGTACTCAAATACATTAATCATCGACCAGCACACTTTTCTTTTCTTGGAGTTGATACGCGTACTCAAAGATTATATAGGCAGCTTTATACACAGGTTGATAGTTGTTATGATTATAATGAGTTTGATCTTTGTGTATTGTAAGTCGTTTATTACATAGTTTATTTTATTTTATTTTTTCGCACGTCATAATAAAAAAATATGCAATAAAATTAAATGGAAAATTAAATAGAGTATTGCATCCTTCTCACACTATAACGTGTCTTTCAAGTATGTAAATTAACTACTAGCACGATTTTCTCTACTAATGGTAAAAGTGTAGTTTGCTTGAATTTTATTTAAAAAAAAAGAGAGAGAGAAAAAAAGACTGAATCCGTGAATATCCTTAATTACGTTATCTCGTTCATTTCCGTCTTAATTGACTAAAAACGCGTTTTCTAAACGAGAACAAAAATCATACAATGCTTTCAAGCGATATTACATAACTTATAACTAGACTGCGGATTTTGAAAATTGTCGGAAAATGTTTAAAATTGCAGATTAAAGGAAGAAGTAACATTTATTTTAGTTTCTATTGCATGCAATCGATGCAGACAATTTTTATTTCACATAGAGATCCGCAATCTACTTGTAACTGTCATTATAAGTATAATGCTCTTCTTTGGTTGAGTGTTACGATACCATACGAACATAATTATTGTTCACTTTAAAATCCGACAAAGTTCACCTAACACGAGCTACGGTACAACAGTTTACACGAGCGCTTAAATAACCATTGATGTTTCTCGTAGGTATACGAAGTTCAATATTCCACTATATAAAGATGGATTAGATCATAACAACGTGTTCAGTCTTTTGTATACCCGGTCGTGAACAATTCCTCGAAAATTCTACAAAAAGGCACATATTGGAAATATTTGACACTCCTCTTCGAATCGATCATGTTGGCTCAGCCCTGAGATATGGCACTCGATGTGTATACGATTCCAATTTATATTTAATTATCTTAGTCGCTAATAAAAAATATACATCTTAGTGTATTAAAAAAACAAACAAATACAATTGATAGGAATCGTTTAACTCTATGAGTTTAAGTCCAATTCGTTATTTCTCAACTATAGTATAACATTATTCTTCCTCCCTCGCGTAATACGTCTATGAGATTTCCAAAATTTAACAAATATGTTTTAAGAATGATTGGAAGACCTTTCGAAAAGAAAATAATTGGAAAAAAGCTATGGTGATCTTAAATCGTTGGACAAACGCCAACGAGTACTCTTCCGTAAGCACGATCCGGACCTAGACGTATGGGTTGCATGTTGATGTGCACGTTCGTGATGCATCCGACGTATTGCGCCTGCGACGTACTTCCCCTCAACCTTCTTCCAAGCATCGGATGACCTCCGATGTAGATCGGATGCTTCGATAGGACACCCGCCACATTTTTACTACCGATTCCAGGCTGCGCCGCTTTGTGGTCCACGGACAGCAGCACGGCGTTCTTCTGTTTCACGGCTGCGCGTGAAACACAATACACAATTCATATTTTAGAACAATTAGTTTAAGGGGGTAGTTCTCATCTCTCGATAATGCAAAAATGGGATTTTTCAGTAGCGAAAAGCGCTAGATAAAAAGTCAATTTAAGTCGCAGTCGACCTCAAAAGTCCTACTTTTACGGTTACGAGGCGTAGTTTGCATTATTCGGAAGCATAAAGCTGCGACAACTACATACATGCTGCCGAATGAAATAATACTGTTGCTTTACCTCGAATATTATGCCAATTGCCATCGCACAAGGAGTTCGAGTTCGTCGGGTCGAATGACGTCTCTATGGAGCCCTTCGCAGTCTTCATGAGGAACTTCACGGTTCCGTTGACCATTTCCAAAACCAGGTAATCCCGTTTACCGTGGACGGACAACAAGTGACCGGAAGTCGAGCGCGGTTTGATGTCCATCTGGATGTCGACCGTTCTGCCGACCGTGAATCTGTCACTCGCTCTGTACAAATTGCTGCCGTTTCCGGGGTAGAAGAATAATCCTGGTTCGACCTTCTGCGAGCAAGGGATCACGCCCACTTCGTTCATTGGTTTGCCCACTGGTTGCCCGTTCACCATAAAGTTGCTCAGACATCCGTTCAACGTCTTGTTCGTACCCTGGAAGAAAACAAAATGATTAGATTTACGTTATTAAGTTGTTGGTTTATTTCAAGTTTCTGTTGCATTACTGAAGGGTCTATCGAAAAATTCTCAGTCACGGGCTTCCAAAAATTATGGAAATAATTTATAGTCTCTTACAATCACGTTGAACACTTTGCCGGAAGCATCCTGCTCAACTCCGCCCACGTAGAACGGCGGGATTACGTTCATGGTGTTCATGCCCCCGTGTACATTGTCGCTGGTAATCGACTCCTCCTCGTCAATTATCAGTTCTCCGATATTTCCCTCTCTCTTGAACTCCACCAAGTGCCAATGGTTGTCGTTAATCCTCTTCTTGCTGACCAGCTCTTCCGGCCCGTTTCCACAATCGAACTTGTAGCGTACCTTGAAGAATTCGAGGAAAAGGATCAGTCATCTTCCACGCGTTTCTTGGAATTTAACATCGAAACGTGGTATCTACACGAGTTCATTGAAATTGTTTACATACAACTCGTGTATTACAGCATGATAACAATTTCAAACATTTACCGGTTCCATCTGGATCGCGAGATTGAGATAAACCGACGCAAAATCAAAGTATCAATCACAAGCTGAAAACAGTATGTCGACATTCTTAAATTCTTGTAATCTTTTCGCAATTTCAAATTGCGCCTAACCGTTTTTGTTATGAATGCATAATATCCACATTCTAGTGATAAGCACACTTTCGATCCATTATCAGGCTTATCGCTGTCTAGACGCTTTACCTTTCCATCGATGACGTACACAGCTATCAGGTTCTGATCGTCTAGGTCGGAGGCGTAGAAAATGATTCCTTCGTCGGCCGTCGTCTTCACGTCGATCTGGATGTTGTAGTAGTCCTTGTACCGCCCGTTCAATGACCTGTACTCCAGCCTGCTGTATCTCGCAGTACCTGAATAAACATTCGAAAAATTCTTGTTACTTTTTTACACGAGTTCGCTTTTACTAAATTGGGGGATAGGTGTACTCTAAAATTCGAGTTTCTGTTTTACCGAATCTCCATGAATTGTCTAAGTCAGGATCAGTCGCAGGAACATAAGGCAATCTACACTGGTCCACGTACACCAGCGACGGCGTCTGGGTCGTGGAAGTTGTTGGTTCAGTGGTAGTGGTGATTTCATCGTGATAAGTAACGCGTCCCTCTATAGGAGGCTCCTCCTCGTCTATGTCTTTGCCCAAGTCTTTGTCAACGTCGATAACATCTGTCGAACCGAAAAGATTATAAAGTTCGATTATTCGATAACGCTGATAGCGTCCGTCACATTCCAATCGTTATCGATAAGATCGTACTCACTGATTTGGGTAGACCCTTCAATATTATCGTCTGGACTTTCCGTGGGCAACAGCGGAGGCAGTTCGTCCGGTTCTGGTTGGACTACAGCAGGTATACCTGGGGCAAAGTTGCCGTTTAGATCATTATCAAACAATCGAAGAATTTAATGTACACACTGGTGGGACAATTGAAATAATTTCTGAAAGTGATACCACAATAGTTTACTATACACACCAGATGGTTCTCCGCCCTTGCACTTCCCTAAGAAGGCGTGAGGCCTCTCGGTGGTGTTGGCGAAATTAATGATGACTCCATTCAACGTTGCGTCTCCGATGCAACCGACGAACGGCGTCATTTCTCCGGTTTGTGGAATGCCAAACGTAACCGACAGACCGCCAATGAACAGGTTACCAAGAGGTATGTTCAGCATTGGCGGTGCCATATCGGTCATGTAATTCTTAGTGTCGTCGATGTCGAGTTGCAACGAGTTCTTCGAGTGTGTAGCGGTGACCACGTGCCACTCGTTGTCATTGAACTTGATACCGGAAGAGTTGGTCGTCAGGGTCCCGCCGAGACTGTTGAATACCAGAATTCCGTCGAGCAACGACAGGAAACTGGCCGCACCGCTCTCCGGATCGCTCACGTAGAAGATCAGGCCGTCGCTGGCTAGCGTCTTGAACTTCAGGCTCATCTCGAGCGTGTCCTGGACGGTGATGTTGGGCCACTTCACGTAACCCGGCATGTTCTCCTCGAAGGACACCAGACTGACGAACTAAATAAAAATTCGGTATGAGAAATTGAAAGCAATGTTCTGAATCTTTTTCAGATAACTTTTTATAAACATTTCTTCCGATCTAGAATATTTCCGTACCTTATGATTTTTGCAATTTTATGGATATGAAATTGGTACATTACCTTATACAGTACCTAAATGTTTAGTAATTGTAATTAAATGTTTAGTATATTTTGAAGAATGGTACAGCAATTTTTAGTGGTGCCTCAGAGGAGACAGCCGAGTGCTAAGGGTTAATAGAATGGAAAATTTACCCTAACTGGACATCCGGGGATGACTCCGAACGCCTGAACGTTGCGGGTCAGGTCGACCACAGTGTCCAAGATGACGACATCATCTATGCAGCCTTCGAATCCTTCGTTGGTCACCTCCTCGTAAGGATGTCTAGTGTTGGGTGGATACCCTCCGAAATAAAGGTGATCGGAAGACGCGAGATTCTTGTTGTCGCCAGCTGCTTTCCTGCTGTCCTCGTTTATGCCGTCCACCTTCAGGGCTCCCATCTTCTCCAGCCTCAACGCTTCCAAATTATGCCAGTTTCCATCGTTGTATTTTTTCGTAGACTTGAGACTGATCTCTCCTTCCCCAAGATCAAACTGATAGAGTACGTGGCCATTCCTCATCTCCAGGGACAAGAACTGTTTGCCCTTGCCCATCAAATATATCAAACCATCTTCCGCAAACGTCTTGAAGTTCAGCTTGATGCTGAACTTCTTCTTATCCGCTGAGATCAGTGAGGCGTTCTTGCTGAGGATAGCGTACCCATGTCTGTCGAACCTGTACCCGGCGCTGGGCTGGAAGTTAATCAGCTTGTCCCTCTCTTTCGCCATTTTCTGGTTGTTCTCTCCGTCGATGAAGTTCCAGAAGGACACGGGAATATCACCGATCACCAGCTCCTCCATCTCGCCCTCGAAAGAGGACGCGGTAACCGCGTCCTGCATGTTGAACGAAGAGGGGAACCCGCCCACGAAGAGCTTAGAGTGATCCTGATCGACGTGGAAAATAGTATGCGTGCCTTGAAGCCCGTGGACCTTCGGGAACAACTGATCCTTCCCTTCATGGACGTCCTCCCTAATAATTAGGTTCACGTTCTTGCCAGTCCTATCAACGATGATCTGTCGCCAAACGTTGTCAGACACGAACTTGTTGTTGTTGATCCTCTCCACTCCCGAACCCAGGTCCATGATAAGCACTGGGTAACCGCTCTCGATCGTCAAAGCCATGAAATCGTGGGCCTTGGACCTAGAGGTCTTCCCGTTATCCTCATTGCCCAAATACAACAGAAATCCGTTAGTATTGTTGGTCCTGAAGTACATCGACAACTTAGTGGACGTTGCCAGCAGAGGCAAGCTCTCAGGAGGCTTCAATTCCAACGTGGTGTTTCTGTAGAATGTCAAACCAACCTTGAACCGATCCGCCAGCTCTCTGGCGTTCGCGATCTTGCTCTTCAGCGCCTCGATCTTGCTCTGTAGATCATTACCTCCGGTCTCGATCATCTCCCGAGTGTTACCCAGACCGTACAACATCTCCAAGATCTTCGAAATATGTTTATACACGCTGTCCAGCTGCTTCGTCGCCTGAGAAACGTCTCGTTCGGTTTCAGAGATATCCTTGGACAGCTGCTTGGTGTCTTTTAGGTCCTCGGGTATCTTATTCACCACATCCTGCACACCATTGATAGCGACCTTGATGTTCTGCTCGACGTCTCGGGCCTGGTCCATGGCTTTCTGAGCGTTGTCCGACAGCGGTGGTGGCATATTTGACAGGACCTTGTCGATGTAGTCTAACAGATCTTTGTTGCGTTTGTTCTGACTGAAGATGGAGCTAAGGGCTTCCTGCGCATTGTCCAGACCCTTCTTGCCTTTGATGTCCTCGGAGATATTCGTCGCGAGGTCCAGCAACCGCGAGGAATCGTTCCTCGAGTCTAGCAGCTTCTGTTCTATACCATTCAACAAAATAGTCACATTGTTGGCAGCGTCGGCGGCGTCCATTGCTGCGTCCTGCGCATCCACGATCGCTGCTCCGATATCTTTGTACGCAGAGACGGCTCTAACAGCGTCCGTGTTCCTAGTGTCGGTCAGCAAGCCGTCCAGATTCACTGATCTATTGTAAAGATAATCAGCGTGTTTGACGGCCTGAGCGACTGGCCTGAGTAGACTCTGCAGCATCTCGTCGTTCCTAGAGATCGTCTCGTTCAGTGTCGCCGTTGGGTCTTCCTTCACGCTCCTTGTCAAGGTTTCTACGTTTGCGTCAGCCACGCTCAACGCCTCGCTGGCGTTCTTATTCAGCAATCTCCCGCCCGCGATGTCTTCGTTCGCATCAGCGACAGCGTTCTTCACTAAATCGAAATACCCGGTCTCGGAGGTGATCCTGGTCTCCTGATTCAGCCTGTCCGCTTTGCTGGCCAGCTCCTGAGCCCTCCAACTGATGTCCAGCAGGTCGTCCAACTTCCCAGTCGCGTTCTTGATCCTGTTACTCAGGTTCTCCGCGATACCAGAAAGATTGTTCACGGGAACATTGTAGTCGGCCATCTCTGACACGAGGATATTCGCGTGATCCGCCTGGTCGATCGCTCGATCCCGGAAGCTGACGAACGACACCTCTTGGATCCTCTTCAGTATCTCCTGCGCCTCTTTCAACGCGCTGTCCACCTTGGCGCCAGTTCCTAGCTCGATGCTCAAAGCCAACGACTCAATCTCGGAGACCGTCGATCGAATCAGATCGATCTCCTTCGCCACATCCGACTCGAAGTTGTTCATATTCTCGAGCGTGTTCTCCGCGGCGTCCTTCCACTTCTCACCATCCTCCGCCATGAACTCGATCTCCCTTTTCTGGTTCGAGACGTCGGACTTGAGCCGGTTCACCTGCTGCTGCACCGGCAGGAAGTTCACCTTGCTGGGATCCAACAGCTCCACTTCCGGGTACAACGAGTTTGCCATGTCGCTGATAAACTTCAGCCGTTGATTGGTGAAATGGCTCTCCGCCACCGCGTTGAAGTCCCTGAAGACAGGGTCAAGAAGATTCGATAGATCATCGGTGACGTCCAGGAGGTCTCCTGTGCAGGAATCGCAAGTGAAACAGCCTTGTCCTGGAATGAGAACGTGTCTGTAGGGACAGTGGTCGCATTTCTCTCCGATCACGCCTGGTAAACAACTGCATTGGCCGGTGGTGGTGTTGCAGGATGCACCGACAGAGTAACCGGTGTTGCATCCGCAGGAGGTACATCCTTCAGGTCCGTAGTTCCAGTAACCAGGGATACACTGGTCGCATCTGCGTCCCGTGACGCCCGGCTTACACTTGCATTGTCCTGTAGAATCGTCGCACTGGCTGCTTTCAGACGCCTCGCCACACTCGCAAGCTTTACAGCCTTCGCAGCTGTCGTAGCCATAATGATCAATGGCGCAACGATCACAGTTCTCTCCTATCACGTTCTCCTGGCAGAAACACTGCCCCGTGTAACTGTCGCAGTGTTCCAAACCGCACTCTTCGCACATGCAGCTCTTACAATCCTTCCTGCTGATCGCGTCGCCGAAATATCCTGGCGCGCACAGGTTGCACGCTGCTCCGTAAGTGTTGTTCAGACATTGCAGACATTCGCCGGTGGTAGAATCGCAAGCGTCCACCTGATTGGTGTCGATGTTCCCTGAACACTGGCAGGGCTTGCAATAATCCCCGTACGACTCGGGGTTGCCGTAATAACCGGAAGCGCACACCTGACAACGAGCACCGTAGTAACCTGGCAGACAGTCGCAGCTGATCTTGTTACCCTCCTCGTTCACCTCGCAACCTCTCGCGAAATTGTTCGATGAAACTGGTAGGGGACACGCACAGATTAGACAGTCAGTTGGAGTTCCACCTGTCGCGTTGCCGTAGTAGCCTTGCTGGCAGAACTCGCAGTGCTCTCCTATTGTACCGTCCTCGCAGTTCTGTGAAGAGAAAACTTGTTGAAGAAAGGAGGATTTCTTTAGACTTACGGTGGGGTATTAACGGGTAGGGCACGGTCCATTTTCCGTGTAAGACCCACCCTTCCCCCGACTTCCATCAGTAGGGGGAGTCGGTGCGTAAAATCATTTCCCCATTCCCGAAAGGGAGGTTGGTGGGGGAAGCAAGTGTTTAAGGGGCCCCTGCCAAGTCCACCCCTGAATCTAGAGTCCAGACGATTCCAGATTGAAGATTCTATTACCACTTACCGTACATATTCCAGTGTTGACATCGCAGCTGTCCGAATGCCCGTTGCACTCGCATTTCACGCAAGCTCCATGTGGTCCAGCCTGCACCCTGTAGTACCCTGGCGCGCATTCCTCGCAGGACAATCCCTGATAATTCGGTGGACATTGACACTGCTCTACGCCGCTGGCTGGAACGTTATGAGGCGAATAGAACTCCGTCGTCGTATCCAAAGTCACGTAAGACAACGAGGCCATGATGCTAGGGTTCCAGTATGTAGCCCTAATGTGCAGTCCTTCGAGATTCTCCAGGACAACCATCAACTGTTCCCTGGTAGCGCTGAGTTTGTTCTGCGTCAAGAAGTTGGTCTCTACCAGCTCCAAAGAGGACTGGAAGTTCATGAACGACGGCGGTTGTTCCTCTGCGTAATAAACCAGAACAGTCTCCCCGCTTTGTAGAATCACATCCGGTGCGTTCACCGCGTTGCCGAACGGTCCAGTGTTGTAGTGTACTGTATAGTTTAGAAGACCCCCGTAAGAAGTCAACTGACTACCTAGATAAGCCTCGGGCGCTGAGAAGTAGACCACCTGTCCAAAGGTGTCGTTTCCAGTCAGAGTGGTAGCTATGCTGGTCTCGTTGAACTCTCTTGCAGCAGACTCCAAGTATTCCAGATTACCAAACTTCTCGGTGGAGATAGCCAGTCCCCAGTTGGTCATGTTGGACACGTGGGACCTGTAGAGGTCCGCTGAGACACATCTGGTGGTCTTCCCGAAGCAGAAACATTTGGTGCAACCCTCCTCGTTGTTTTCTTGTATGTTGAAGGTCCCCTCTTTGCAGACGTCGCAGGCGGACCCTTGAACGTTGGCCTTACAGAAACACTCGGCGGTGTATTGGTCGCAGATGTCGTTGGTGGTGCCCCTGGTGTCGCAGTCGCATCTCTCGCAGTGCGGGAACTGCGAGTAACCGGCCTGACACTTGTCGCACTGTCTGTCGACGACGTTGTCCTTGCACTTGCAGCTGCCATTGAATAGGTCGCACTGCAGGTTGCCGTCTACTACACCGAGAGGGGAGCAGTTGCATTCCTCGCAGCCGATGATGGGGTGGAAACCATAAGTTCCCGGCGCGCACTGATCGCAGCGTTCACCGATTACCCTGGACGGACAGATACAAGCTCCGGTCTCTGGCTCGCAGAACGCGGTGATAGGACAGTCGCAGGGTCTGCAGTTCGGGAACCCGTAGAACCCGGTCTTGCAGATCTCGCAGCGTCTGCCGATGATGTTAGGCTTGCAGGGACACTGTCCACCGAACTTCTCACACTCGAAGCTGATCGTGCCGTTGATGTCGCAGTTACAAGGCAGCGCGCGGTTGTTGTAGTTCGCCGTCAACGAGAAGATCGAATCCCGACAGAATCCCTCCTCGGTCTTGTTGACGTAGAAATGGTTGTAGCCGCATTTCTTAATGAACTCCTTGGTCTGGTCGAACTGTATCTTCTTGAGAACCTTCTCGTTGTACTGCTCGCTGGGGATCACCAGAATGTAGTCCAGCCAGATGCCGTTCCCGGCGCTCTCTTTGAACGTGATCACGAAGTTCTCGATCAGCTGGAACCTGATGTTACCGTCGGCCTGTTTAACGACGCTTCTGCATCCACTGTTGCTGGGACAATGAGGGGCCACCATCTTCGCCTCGTAGAATTTCCCGTTCTGCAGTAACACGTCCAACTCGTACTCTGGGTAGTCAGGCTGATAATATTGGACCACGAAGGTGTAATCACCGGGCTGGAACACTTTAGCATGAATGTCGACCATCGTATTGGTGTCGTCCAAGTAGATCAACCTGGTAACGTTGTTGTAAATGCCGAAGGGCTTGTTGCTGGCCTCGGGAACCATGGTGACGCTCTCGAACTCGATCTTCTTCGCGTCCGCAGCACCTGGGAACTCACCCTTAACGCACACACCGTCTTTTCTCACGCAGATCGATTTCGGCTTCACGTAGTCCAGAGACCATTGGCTGTACGGAATAGCTACCACGGAATCTATAGCAACGTTGGAGTCAGGTTCTCCGGTTAGTATGAGACTGATGTAATTGGAGGGGAAGTTAATAGCCGCAACTCTGCCATGGGCATCTGTGACCACCTGTCTACAGATGCTGGTGTACTTGCAGGGGTACAGAGTAGCTTTCCCCTTGCCAACGGAGTTCGCTTCTATTAGCAAGGTGGAGGTGACTTGCTCGTTCTTTGGCGTAACGTAGGTCACCAGCAGGACGTGGGGACCAGGCTTCGAGACTGTTAAATCGAAGTGTATCTCCTCCTGTTTGTCGTTGATCAAAGGCACTTCGTCCCGGTTGATCTGCTCCAGGACGTCTCTCTCGACGAAGTACTCGGTCAAAGGGATCCTGACGTTATTCTCGCTCAGGAACCCGCCAGCTCCAAGGACAGAGTCGAACTTGGTCAGGTTCGGGTAGCCGTAATGACGGCAAAGTCCTCTAGACCCCACCACGCAAGGGATGTTCACCTCCTGTGTCAGAATCGAGGCTTCATAATACTCGGACGGTAAAAGGACGAAGTAATCGAGGAACAGACTCTTCTTCGTGGCGATCCTGAATAACCAACGGCCAGGATCCATCACCATTGGCACCGGATGATTGCCTTGTGCCCCGGCAACCGTCACGAAAGACGGTTTAACCGATGGTTTAAAGTTGACTTTAAAACGTTGCTCCACTCCCGGTGGATTCTCGGGCGTGATCGTTATGCTACCCAGGATCTGCTCGCTATTCGGGTTCACGTAGCGAAGCACCATCCGGTAGAGTGATGATTTCTGGATGTAAACTGGAACGATGATCTCGTCCTGCAACGCTGAGAACACTGCGTAACCTTTCCAGCTGTATCCTGGGAAATGCTCCTCGGCGAAACCGTAGCGGACGTCGCTGTTGCTCGGCGTTTTGCCACCTTCCACCTCGTATTGGAATTGATGAAGAGTGGGGAAGTAGTGGGCTTTCAATGGCTCGTTGCATGTCAAACCGGAGACTCGTGGCTGGCACTGGCATTGACCCGTTAGCTTGTCGCAGATCGGACTCACTGCACCACCGATGTCGCAGGTGCAGTCTAGGGAATTGGGGATTTATATTAAAACAATGGTCGTTATGTTTTGGTCTCTCTTCTTTAGCGAGACTTCGTAGTTAAACCAACAAATGAGGTGTACACACCTGAACAGCCGAAGAAGTTGCTCTCCTGGAGATTATAGGTGCCGTCCATGCACTGGTCGCAACTCCTGCCGGTTACACCCGGCTTGCAGATACACTGGCCGCTCTTCGTGTCGCACTCCCCGATGTTTCCAATTACACCTGGTATATTGCAGCGACACTCTTGAAAATAAATGTATGAGTTAAGATTTTGAATCCTTGTACAAATACAACTTTTATATATTTAAGAGTTCTTAGCTATAAAAATTATAATAATAAATAATAATAAAAATTATAAATAATATTCCGTGAGAAAAATTCAACACTTAGGTTTCGTACGAGTAAGAGTGAAAAGAAGAAACCGCTGCTTGACCGTGAAAAGGGCTAGCCTCTATTCATACTATTCACCGTAAGGTATCATTCCACTGAATTAACTTTCAGAAGCTTAAATGACCATTTCCCATTGATAGCTCACCTTCGCAACCTTGAGGATTGTAAGGCTGTAGATTCCAGAAGAGCGGTTTACACTGGTTACAGATCCGTCCTTTCACGCGGTCTTTGCACTGACAAAGCTCGCCGGCAGGTAAAGAGCCGCATCCCAGGAAGGTTTCAACGATACCTGCTGGGTCGCAGTTGCATCCCTCGCAGGTGGGAAAATTGTAAAAGCCTTCCTTGCACTGGCTGCACCTAGACCCGTCGAAATTCTCTCGACATTGACATTTCCCTTCCGCGTCGCAGGAGGCGCCTATGGACCCGTGGCTGTTGCAATTGCAGGCTGCGATAAACAAAATATCAATGATATCATCATTATCAATGTAATAGTCCTTTTTAGGGACATTGAGGCTTAAAATAAAGTTAACTATGTCATACCCATGCACTCCGGGTACATATAGTAGCCGGGACTGCACTGGTCGCAAGTTTTCCCAGCGAAATTCGTCAGACAGGAACATTTGCCTGTCACGTCGCAGGTGATCGACGACGACCCCACCGAACTGCAGTTGCAAGGCCTGCAGTTCGGGTACCCGTAGTACCCGCTGATACACTGATCGCACCTCGCGCCACCGTATCCTTCTTTGCAGATACAGGCACCGCTCGATTTGTCGCAGATGCCCGGTATAGTTCCTCGAGCGTCGCAGTTACAGACTGGAAAAGTATTGTTAATAAGTACACCGCGGTTTTTACACATTTAACACAAAAGTGAGAACGCTGTCTACTAATAAGTTTTTTCAAGTACGTACAGGAGCAGACGGGGTAGTTGAAGTAACCATCCTCGCAGATGTCGCACGTCCGGCCGCCATAGTTGTTCTTGCAGGTACAGTTGCCGGAAACCACTTCGCACACGTCGCTGAGAGACCCCAGTGGATTGCAGTCGCAAGCTGTAAAATGGACAAGAAGTTGTAAAAATAGACAAAACGCTGAAGAAAATCAATAAAAAATTTTCTGTTTCAGGAAATGCATAATTGTTAGCTTACGAGAACAGTCCGGAAAATTGAAAAAACCTTCCGCGCAGAGATTACAGTAGTGTCCGGCATAATTCAGCTTGCAGGGGCAGGAGCCATCGATGGCCTCGCAATAATCACCATCGGTACCATTCTCGTCGCACTGGCATGGTACACAGTTTGGATAACCAAAGTACCGGTCGTTACAGCTGTCGCATCTCGGTGATCTGTACTCTTTTCGACATTCGCACGTGCCCGTCTCTTCCGTGCAGTTTCCGGTCAAGTTGAAGTTGTTGCAATTGCAGGCTGGGTACAAAGAAGACCGTTTAATAGCTTGCCGAATATAAATGAATAGCTTTTCTTTAAAAACAGTGCATTTGCAATCAACTCACGTTGACAGACATCGGTGGCGTTCAGAGGCTTGCCCCGGGGTCTGTAGAACGTCGGCTTGCAGCGATTACAGTTGATACCCTCCGTGTTGTGCTTGCAGTTTTTGCACTCGCCTCCACCCTCGTAGTTCCCGTGGATGTCCAAAGACAGATGTTTTTCGTCGATCTCTGCTTTGTACTCGCACTCGTCCGTGTGACCGAAACAGTTACACGCTGTGACACAAAAGAAACAACGGTGATTGAAAATAACAAGTCTTTTTGTTACTGCGCTGTTAAATAAATTTCTGCTCACGTTCGCAGGTGAACTTTTTGGAAGCAGTGGACTGTCGCCACTTCTTCTGCTCGAACCCTTTGCAGCAGGTCGCACACTGAGGTCCACAGGTGTTGTGCTGACAGCTGCAGAAGAGCTTCTTCGGCAACTTCGGATCCAGCACGTCGCAAGTGGCCGCGTGGCCGTTGCACATGCACCGACCGCCGATGCTGATATCTTTGATCGAGTAGAAGTACTGAAAGAAATCATATGGAATCACTTCATTATTTGTTTACTGTCGTACCATGAGGCTTCTCAGGATTGAATCAACAGTGGAAGGCTATTTTTAAGCAGATTCCAACGACTATAACTAGACGGCGGATTTTATGCGTTTATGACAAACATTAGTAGTTGCAATTTGAAACGGTGGAAACATTAGAAGTATTTCAAAATACTGTTTCAAGAAAATCAATTTCTACTTCACTCGAGTTTGTTGCTATGCAGGTAGAAAATTGTTATTTTGCATAAGGATCTGCTGTCTAATAATAATCCTCCCTTAATATATGCAGGACACTCACTCTTCTGGTGACAGTGGGGTCCTCCCTGACCAAGGACATCAAGTGTCCCAGTAGGTTCTTCGTTCTGAGGAAACGCAAGCGGACATTGGTAGCCCTAGTCCATTCTTGCAGAAGAGTCGAGTTGAAGTAGTGTGTAGCGGACGGACGATTATTTAAAATGGAGATAGGTATCTCTCCGTCTTCCAGTGGAACGATCTGCGAGTATTCGGTCGTACAAATCACGCTGTCGTCCCTTGTGATCATTTTGGAACTGTCCACACCGAAATATGTCAGACAGTCGTTCGCAGTGTCGGAGAAATATTGCCAGGGTGACCAGGTTTTCCCATAGTCCGTTGATTTTTCCAACACCCAGAGCCCAGGCCTTGGAGAATTAGCCATCTTTATGTAGACGTACGCCACGTGGAACTCCTGGACAGAAAACGTTCTTGACAAACCTGTTCATAGTTCACGAGTTAAACAAGGGTACGAATTAATTAGTGACCCTCCATAAAATATTCTTTAGATTATTAAATTTAAGTATTTGTAAAAAATGTTCAAGTAGTATATAAGGTCTTATATTAATTTCATATCCATAAAATGAAAAAAATTATGTAGAATGGAATTATTCTAGGTCGGAAGGAATGTTTAATTTTCGAGTTAAAATAGCTCCGAATGCAAAGGGTTAATATACTTTTTAGTTGTCCAAATTATAAAAACTCTTCGAAGTAATTTAATAAATCATTATAACTTTGTGTACAATTTTAACCCTATAGCTCGACCGAGAGGGTAGCTGTGGAGTAAAATGGAAAAATTTAATTTTTCGCCTATTTTTCCCATTCGGTAAAATGTGAGGAGAATGCCGAGTGCATTGTTTTCGAAGAGTTTCTGTGAAAAAACAGATGTTCCAGGCAGAAACCGAGGGCTGAGGAACACATGTGGGCCTGTCGGGCTTTCAGAAGCATTCACGATTATGCCTCCGCTCCGAAATTCCCGGACACGTGGTCGGGAACGCAAGAGCGTAAATGAGTCCTTCTGAGAAACTGTTTAGCGAAAAGACAATAACCCCCGGGGAACGAGCTACGCGTCCACGCACGTTTTCTCGAGGCGTGAAATTTTCGCCGGGTCTTTCACCCTTCTGAAACCTGCCGATGCTCAATTTTCAATTTTTCCCTAACTATCTCGTTTCACAAGAAATTCCGACCTACGATAATTAACAAGATCTCTTTTTAAAAGGTGACACATTTATTTAATTTCTTAATTTCTTTCCACATTATTTTGTAGAATAAAAGACTGAAGAGGAGCAGAACAAGCTTCAACTAATTAATATTACAGAAAATCATCATTGTATCATTTTATGTTTTGGCTGTTTAGAATTGGACAGGGAGAAAGGCAAGTGTCTGCAGAATTTTTGTTCCCCGCTCCCTAAAACCCGTGTTTTCTATTGTCCTCCGGAAGCAACGCGAAGATAATTCTTTCCCGCTTTGCAGGAAAACGCCTACCGGCTTGATAAAGCAATTTGTTACAGATAAAACGCTTACTCCACAGGCTCATTATTTCCTGCTGTCATTAATTCTCTCTATTCCCGGCTTCGACACGCTGTCCTTTCGCGAACACACGTTTGCTACGAACCGATTCATCGATCGGACCTCTATATTTTATAAATTTATTGTTGTAGCACTTTGTACAACGAAACGATCACAGTTCAAATATTTCTTTTTTGAGGTAGAACCATCGCTGCTCGAGTCCCCCTAACAGGAGCATGTGGCAAATAATTTACCAGTTAGTTTTGACAATCTGACACTCACCTGTCCCAGGTTGATCGTCAGGTTCACCTCGTTGTACTTCATTCCCCTGGAGAGCGGTGGTGATTGCCACCAGGTTTCCATTCCATCGACCGCATACTCCGGAGGATGCATCTTTTCCGGTTTCTCTGGATCGCAGTAATCGCATACCTGTGCATACGTATAAACAGCGTATTAGATTTCATGTCTACGACGGGATTGTAAGTTGTAACTGAACGCGAAAGCTCGTGAATTCGTAGGTGAAGCGTCACGTTGTCGGTGATTTCGATGCGTGGGACGTGCGTGTTCTTTGTTTATCAATTTTTCAAGATTTTACAAGAATTATACAATTTTCTAAAAGGTCTGTGATCCCGACTGATATCTGTGTTATCACAATGTGAATTGAGGGTAGTATTCTACACCGAAAAATCATGGCGGTTAAATAAACAGAAACTTGGATCGCAAAGTCTCGAGGAGTTCCACTTTCTCCGAATCACCCCCTAAACATCAGTATTTGCATAAACATCCGCAGTCCGGTTATCACGAGTTACTTAATCGTTACAGAAGCCCGGGAACAACAATCTTAAACAAAAAAGACAGATCGCGTTCATAAATTCTCTGTCTCGCTCTTGTGACTCAACCTAATCTGTACTATAAATAGACCAGTAAATGACCCAAGATCTCTCCGGATCTAATTAGAAAAAGAAAACACGAAATGATACGAATTGAAATGTACACTATATACAGTGTTCTGACTTTCTCGAGAAAAATCTCTTCTTTTCCTGGTAACAATAACAACAATTATCTTTATCGCTTGCCAGGGAAAACTGTGATAAGCGTGAATATGTGTACGCGATGCACTATGCCGGTACATAGAGAATCTAAAAATATCGTTTCAAACATGCAATAAATCAGCGAGGAGTAGAGGGAGAACATAATAGTCGTTCTTTCCGTAATCGTTAAAAAATAAATTTGTTGCGAGGAGTCACGGATTTTTCGACCGAAAGATGAATCTTTATGGGACACGCTCGTGTCAGTGCGCGACCGTTCGGAATTTGAAGAGAGGAGATGGTCAAGTGTTATCGAGAGGTCACCGTTATCAGCCGATCCTTATCAGCCCTCTCACTTCTAGTCTACATGACGTTTTCTTTCGCCCGCATAAATAGACACACGTAACGCCGTAGAAGAAACCACCATTGATCATGGGGTTCTCGATATACGGGTCAAAAATATTTTTACACCACGTACAAATTCGATTAAATTTTATTTTCACTTTACTCTGGAAATACCAAACAGAATTCATTCCAATTTTCTTCGTAAAGAAGAAATAGAAATGATATATCACAGCTGGAAGAATTTGCAGTCCAATGATTATTCACATTGTATCAACAAGCGCATAGGTTGATCCATTGTTTGCTGTTTACAATCGCGAAAAGATAAATTCATTTGCACATTCTAGATTCTGCTGCATTTCCCAATGCAGGTGTTTGGAGAATCTAAAAAAAAAAGGACTGCACGAGCCTAGATAAAATACACAAGCTACAAAATTCCGGCAGCTCTTCTCCCAGTATGGTTGGGATAAATCTTGGCTCTCTAAGACTAGGTCAATCCTCGGAATTGATAATTCACGATGCTTCCAAGAACTGTAGAAGATTGCGATTGAAAGTCGAGAGCAAGAAAATCGAATATCACCGAATGAAACTCGAGACGCCTTTCTAACGAGCCATTTTTTAAAAATTAATTCCGTTGTGGGTGTAATTTAAAGCAGGGGATAGTTTTAAAGAGTTTAAAATTGTTAAAGGAAGACAGAAAATTCGCAGTCTATTAATCAGAAAATTTTTGTACGGGACAAATAGTGTTAGCAGAATTATAGAAAAATGATTTCGGTATGAATGAAAAGCCCAATCCAAATTAACGACAGATTGAAATAAATGGCAGTGCTGCGGATCTATCGTCGGGAAATTCAGCAATATTTTATCGCGGTTCGTCGTAGGCGACGAACGATAGACTAGATCTTCCGGACTGGTTCTCAGGAAGTGCCTAAAAAAGACACCGGCCAGAATATCCTTGGTGGCCTGGCCCCAGAGGCCTCTTTGTCCTGATTCACAGGCCGACGGTTCTCACGTCAATGTCCGGGGGTAATATTCGATGGAGAGGACAGCAATTATCTTCTTGGATTACTCCGGTAATCTCTGCGCAAGCCTAGTCTCTTAGGTTTACTCGAGATCGTATTACTTTAATATTATCATTAGATACGTCTGTAAATGATCCTCTTTTCTAAAACAACTCGTATTCAACCTTCGCAAACACAGTGGGTGTCTAAAATATTCGTACAGCTTTCAAAAACGAATAACTTTCTTATCTGTACCTGTAACGAAAATTTAAAACATGCATTTTGGAAATCTGAGTAAGTTGTGTGCATGAACAAAGTTCCATTGAAATCTGTTGACGCATAAAACAAGCAGATAAACAATTTAAAAATCGTGACCTTTACATTTTAATGTGTAAAATTATTTACACATTAGCTAGTGAACTGATCCTTCTAATGTGTCCAAAAAAAAAGAATCAAGCTGTTGGATCCAATTTTGAAAAAGTCATTCATTTTTAAAAGGTATTACGAATACTTTGTACGCCAGATCACCAAAGTCAAAACAAAGATAACATTTATTTCTAGAGAAAACCCTGCCTATTTTGATTTTCTTATAGTAATATAGAAATTTCTAATGTACGAAATAATATCTTCAAATTAACAAAACGAGAGCAGAAAAATTGTCAACCCGATGGAACTCAGGATCGTGTAAATAAAAATTAACGGTCGCGTTTGGCATAATTGCAGTTCGACGACGCGATTCCCGACACATGGCTCCGTTCGTTAATAGCTATGTTGGTTTACGCGTCGATTAATGGAACGCATTCTTTCGCGTATAATTTCATTCACGCTGGCTCGCGTAAACGTTTACCGCGATCTTTCCTTATCGCATGTTCCAAGTGCGATACTGTTAAGGGGATACTAACTGCTGAAACGACACGCGGAGAGAGAAGAAAGTCATGCGCGAACGATGATTAATCTACCCGTGGCCGACAATGCGAAAATATATTCTGCAATTGATCGACACACGGCGATCATTCGTTACTTCGAATTTTATTCGGTGTCTCGTTTGGTTCCGATGAAAAGGAAGTGGTTGAGCAACCGACTGATTGTCATGGGATTGATAAACTTTTGGACTCGAAGGACTAGCACAGATAAAATCCGACACGGGTCTGTAGAGCTGACCAAACCCGAGAACGAACTATACTTTCGGTCTGCTATGCTAATATTTCTATATTCGTTTCTTCTTGAATATTTTTCTTCAATAAATCCTCAATTGCGAAATATATTTTACGAATTCGTCTGTGCAAGGATCACTTGCATGTTATATCACTGCAACATATTTCACTGGTTTATTATACTATTTAATAAATATTATGTCTTCATCTAGGGGAAGAAGCAATGTTTATCCATAGATAATGTTGATAAGACTGCTATCGCGGAAGTTACGTGGAGAAATACGAGTAAAAGTACCGTGAATCAACAAAGTTTAAACGTTATCTATTGTCACTCTTTCTCCACAAACGGTGTATATTAGCTAAACTGATTTATTGTCAAGAACCTGTGGTTTATCTGTACTCACTGGATTTAACATTATAAAAAACGTTTTCTAAAAAGTTCAATGGCCGATGCTTCAACCCTTTCAATTTTTTCTTTTTTTTATCCTATTAAACGATAATAACTGCAGTCATACCGATCAATAAACAACTTCATTTTTTCCTTTCCGGTCAGCAGAGTGGTCGGAATTATCGCAACCGTTGACCCATGTTTTTCAAAACGGGGTTTACAAAAGATTGTATAACTCGCGTAATTTTGATTATTTCTCATTTGAAAATATCACACATGTAGTTCAAATATCAATGAACATGTGAGCGAAATCCGAATGAAAAATTCCTGAGAAACAGAAATCGAAAACCAGAGTACCCCCTAAAGCAGTTCTTGTTGGGACCAAGCTTCGAACTAGGAGGAAGACTGAAGGTAAAGGAAGATTCATGCTAAATTTTGTGGAATATCAGGTGCATACGGACCTGTCCCTGAATGAGATTGATGTCCTCGTGTTGATCAGCGTTCGCGCCTACGAGCTTGCAGTGTAGTTCAGGTCCGGGGGTGTCGACGCCGCACGTGGCCGAAGCGATGATTTCCTTGCCCTCGGCTAGATTGAAATAAGGCGGCGTCAGGATCTCGCTGCTGACCTGGTGGATCAGCAGGAGCCAGGCCAGGGAAGCTACCAGCAACCACCTCGGCATCCTGACAGTGGACAGAGATCAGGCCCGCCACTGTCGGCACCTCTCCTCTTCCTCAATCCTCTTCCACCGCGTGTCCTGTCCAGCGATCCTGCCAGCTAAGAGAGAGACGCACTCTGTCCTCTTCCTCTTCCTCTCTCTGTCCGCTTTCTTCTTCTTTTTCTTCCTTCTTCAGATCTCTTCCTCCCTTCTCTCTCTCTCTCCCTTTCTCTCCTGAGGAGAACACCGCGAGAAAGACGCCCGGTTGCTGATGGTGCCTGAACGGCTTCTCGGTGCAGACTGACAGACCGGAGGTCACCGAGGACCGGCTGCCGGTCATGGTAGAGGGGCGGCGCGGGTGGAGAGCCCATCGTGGTCCACGCAGCGCCGCACACACTCTTTACAACCACATGCTGCCGCTACTGTCTCGTCAACGGTTCTATACCAGACCCACGAATTTTTTTCTCGGCTTACAAAAAACTATCCCGGTAATTGAAAATATTATGGAACTTTGGGGATGCGCGCAATTACTAAAAAAGAAAATTTTCTATTAAACAAGTTCGAAGGGATTAAAGAACGAAGGTTGAAAGGGTGGTAGAAAGTAATTGTAAGTGGTTTTCAAAAATAACCGTGAGACGTGGGATGTTGTAGTTTGAGATCAGTCACCCAGCAACATTTTTATTCAACAATCCTCTTCAACCTTACAACCAGACTCTTCGTATTAGGCGTAACTTCAACATGATTGAGTATTGAGCGAAATTGAGTATATTTCAATAAGTACGCCATCTATTAAAACTCGGGAAGAGCAAGGCCTGCGGACATCACCTATTTATAATTAATTTGAACAAATAATTATGTGTTACTATCGATCCACGACAGTGCTCATCGAAGTGGTCAACACAACTGTGTGTTTGAATTTTAAAATGTCCCAATTAATAAATCTATGAGTCCACAAAGTTTACAGTAAATCGGCGACTCGGAGGTCTCGCGCTCTTCTCGTGGGCAAGAATGTGACTAAATTGCCCGTGAGGGAACGTTGAACACGTTCCAAATTTTTAATCCCGTTTCACCGGTTGCATTCTGTAGTAAATAGCAGAGCACATGATGCTCGAGCTTAACAAGGTTGATATGATAAAATTTCCTAGCAGCAACGTGTCCGCCGAATCCATCCATATAGTAAACACCCTCGCTGTGAACATGGAAAAATGTTAGCGCAAATCTTATCGATCGTGAACGAGGATTTACTATTTTTCAATGAAAAATAATCAACTTCTGTCTTCTTAACGCTAGTGTTAAATCAATGAAAATTCGGTAGAAAGAATTCGAAAACCGACCGCTTCCGGTATCGTTGACTTACTTAGGTTCGTGAAGGCAGAAATGAACCACGTGATCGGCGAAACAGTATCCGCGTTTTTGGCACGAAGTATAGCGAGCAATTGCACGATTTTGCTCGAAACAGAAATCGGAGTGCACATCGGCTGGAAATCGTAAAAAAATTTACATCTATATCGGAGCAATGATTGAACTAATTAACTGATTATCAACTAATCCACTAACCGCCAAAAATGTGAGAACTATTTTAGGAATGATCTGCAGTGCAAAAGAAGCACTGGTGACGAAATAAAATCCGGTGAACAGCATAGTGAATGTATTGATTTTGTTTAAGTACTTCAGGACTAGAAAAATTAGGATGTACTCTTGCAATAGGATAATGGGATATTCCAAATAAGACAACACGGAATAGCCGTTCGTGTAATTATAGCTGGTCATCACAGTGTAACTGAAAGTTGAAGAGAGTTTTGAAGAACATTAACAAGAGTAACACTAGGTTTTCATTCATTAAATGGTTTACCTTGTTAACTCTAACAAGAGGCCCACGATTGATATCTGATCAGCTGACTTGGCAGAGAGCAAGTTCAAAATTTGCGGAATTTTCAGAATGAAACACATGCCGATCGTTACGAGGCTCAGTAAGTCTGCCAATTGTTGCAGCACCATGTTTGTCAATTGTTTATTCGACCGATTCTATACTTTGAAAAATTCGAATTTTACAATTCATGTATTTACAACGAACGATAATTTGTTCCGAAACTTTCGCGATAGAATGTGACTTACGTATCAAGAGATCATTCGGATTTGAACAGATACGTCAACAGCGTTACGCACACTTCGTTTTGTTATACTTATCGCGGTTGAACATTTTTTATCTTTTTGTTCACGTATCGTTTGAACAATTCGCAGTGTTGCACGTTTGCACAGTGACGGAAGTAAAAGCTGCTTTGTTACTATAAGACTCTAGGCTCGTGACAATATTACTTTAATACAACTTTTTCAGCTTCCTGTATTAATCTTTTTACGGCTTGTCTGTGTGAGAATTGTCACATCTACTAACGCTGACGTATGGACGACAACGTGGACGTGGGTGTCTTACATCTACGTTTACGATGTGTTACGCACACCCCGACCATCGCCAGGAATGTTTAACACTTGCGTAATCACGGCCGCAGAAAGCACGTATACATAAATAACAAATTAGAATTCATAATTGTTCGCTGAACAAACGTTCCCACACCACCGCGTCGTCATCGGCGCCGTGTTTATCTGCATTCTGCATTTGGCAGCATTTGGGGAGTTTCGCCCTAGGATCTTTCGATAGACGCCTGCCAACTAAACCAACATCAATAATCCCCATTTTGTTCATGCTGAAGGATATGGTACCGCCATCTTGAACTGACAAATACTAGAAGCTTGGACATTTTGCCACAGATGGCGACACGTGCCTCTTCTACAATATTTATTGCAAAAAATAAAATTACAAATTACAAACGATGTAGCCAACAATTGTTAACGTACAATATCACAAATCTAAAATTCAGAATCACAATGATCAGTAAAAACCAACAAAAAATATCCCTACATTTTATTTATGTATTTAGCAATAAATACCATAAAAACGAAATGTTACAGCGCTTTCTAATGTCTTGCAATATTTTAATTTTATATGAATTCGTATATTATAACCATTAATACGACTTATGTCTTTGGCAATTTATCTGGAAATATATTGTTCTAAAAGTGCTCTTCTATCCCAGTTTGTTCCTAACAATCAAATATTTAGTATTTAAGATATGTGTATATATTAATATCGTTTCCTTTACGACGTTTTCTACATTCCTCCATTCGTAAATTCCTATAATTAGTATACTTCCCAGATAGCACACAATATCTTAAAGATGTCTGTTTCATGTCATTTTTATGTCTGAAAGTCTACGTCTGTAAAAGACGTGGTTCATACTACTGACAGATGCCTTTTGAAGACTTGTTTCAGATGTATGAGGGACGATGTCTTTCAAAGATCTTATTCAGATGTTCGTGGGTTCTCTACAAGTACTGACGAGTACATCTAGATGGCGTTGGTGAGAGCCGGAGTTCTATCTGACCAATCACGAAGCCCCAATTTTTCGCGCATGCGCAGCAATTTCAGCCTCAGTAACGAAACCTTTTCGATGAAATCGGGTAGCACCCAGAAGACTTTTAAAAATTTATTAGTGTATACATATGAAATATTGAAGTGATAAATTGGTGATAAATCGAACAAAATATTGTTCTAAAATCATGAGAACAATAATACCGGTACACTCCCGCCAATATAACTGTCTCAGAACGTCAGGGCTCTGGCTGCTCTGCTATTTCATTGTAGATACGCTCCTGTATTGGCCGCGCATCATAAAAACATACCTATTTACATACTAACTCTTCATTTTTATCTATTAAATCTGATTATATACATTCTTATACGTACTAATTTACGAGTGTTTCACTAAACCTGTGTACGTGAATAATTCCTGTCAAAGTTATGTGCCCATGTTACGTAAACACGGGTAAAGTAGTAAATAAGTGGATAAATCACGCGTAACCCTAACCCTATATAGTGAAGACATGGACATCGCCGAAGGAGAAAAAAATTCGGCACTATACGGTTCGCAGAATTTCGGCAAGTACTCGTCAGTAACGGGCTTTGGCCATACGCAAGCGGCGAAGAAGACAAAACGGAATGTTGCACTCCTCCAAGTTTGGGGAAGAAAACTATCATTGGTATGTAAACACAAAAAGTAGCACCCTACATATAGAACATGAAATTATTACATTCATAGCTGTACATCTCATGCTCTTACTGTAATTAGTATATTTTTTTTCATCAAAACATATTTCATTTTCAGTCATTGCAACCAGCGAGGGATAGACGTTATCGCTACTCACGAACAGACCCAGAGAGTGTGAAAGAAGACAGCAGAAACAGGAGCGAACAAATCGCAGCACGATTGGTATGTATATGCAAAAAGAAATACTCTCAGATACTGAATTTACTGTAATTACTATATTTTGTTCAATAAAACATATTTTATTTGCAGTAACTGCCACCACCAAGGAATCTGCGATTCTAAACAGACCAAGAGAATATGCATTATGGCAGCAGGAACAGGAGTGAACAAATCGCAGCACGATTGGTATGTATATGCAAAAAGAAACACTCTCAGATACTGAATTTACTGTAATTACTATATTTTGTTCAATAAAACATATTTTATTTGCAGTAACTGCCACCACCAAGGAATCTGTGATTCTAAACAGACCAAGAGAATATGCATTATGGCAGCAGAGACAGGAGTGAACAAATCGTAGGACGATTGGTATGTATATGCAAAAAGAAACACTCTCAGATACTGAATTTACTGTAATTACAATATTTTGTTCAATAAAACATATTTTATTTGCAGTAACTGCCTCCACCAAGGAATCTGCGATTCTAAACAGACCAAGAGAATATGCATTATGGCAGCAGGAACAGGAGTGAACAAATCGTAGGACGATTGGTATGTATATGCAAAAAGAAACACTCTCAGATACTGAATTTACTGTAATTACAATATTTTGTTCAATAAAACATATTTTATTTGCAGTAACTGCCTCCACCAAGGAATCTGCGATTCTAAACAGACCAAGAGAATATGCATTATGGCAGCAGGAACAGGAGTGAACAAATCGCAGCACGATTGGTATGTATATGCAAAAAGAAACACTCTCAGATACTGAATTTACTGTAATTACTATATTTTGTTCAATAAAACATATTTTATTTGCAGTAACTGCCACCACCAAGGAATCTGTGATTCTAAACAGACCAAGAGGATATGCATGATGGCAGCAGGAACAGGAGTGAACAAATCGTAGGACGATTGGTATGTATATGCAAAAAGAAACACTCTCAGATACTGAATTTACTGTAATTACAATATTTTGTTCAATAAAACATATTTTATTTGCAGTAACTGCCTCCACCAAGGAATCTGCGATTCTAAACAGACCAAGAGAATATGCATTATGGCAGCAGAAACAGGAGTGAACAAATCGCAGCACGATTGGTATGTATATGCAAAAAGAAACACTCTCAGATACTGAATTTACTGTAATTACTATATTTTGTTCAATAAAACATATTTTATTTGCAGTAACTGCCACCACCAAGGAATCTGTGATTCTAAACAGACCAAGAGGATATGCATTATGGCAGCAGGAACAGGAGTGAACAAATCGTAGGACGATTGGTATGTATATGCAAAAAGAAACACTCTCAGATACTGAATTTACTGTAATTACAATATTTTGTTCAATAAAACATATTTTATTTGCAGTAACTGCCTCCACCAAGGAATCTGCGATTCTAAACAGACCAAGAGAATATGCATTATGGCAGCAGAGACAGGAGTGAACAAATCGCAGCACGATTGGTATGTATATGCAAAAAGAAACACTCTCAGATACTGAATTTACTGTAATTACTATATTTTGTTCAATGAAACACATTTTATTTGCAGTAACTGCCACCACCAAGGAATCTGCGATTCTAAACAGACCGAGAGGATATACATGATGGCAGCAGGAACAGGAGTGAACAAATCGTAGGACGATTGGTATGTATATGCAAAAAGACATACTCTCAGATACTGAATTTACTGTAATTACAATATTTTGTTCAATAAAACATATTTTATTTGCAGTAACTGCCACCAGCGATGAATAAGTGCTCAGAAGCAGACGCAGAGAGTATGAAGGAAGGCAGGAGGAAGAGGAGTCAAGAAGCTGCTGCAATTGCCACTCAAGGCAGGATGCTACTACGCTAAAGGCGCTTATGGACCACCGTCAGCTTTTGCAAATTCAAAATTCTACAGCAGGTCTACCGTTGGAAGAAGGCAAAAAGACTGCAGACACATATGTTCTAATTAACTTTTTTATCTATAATAATATAATTTTAATTATTTTGTGTGTATGTATATTTTGAAAAATATATCTATTCGTCTATTTTAAACATGTCTGTATTTTACTTGTTTTTATTTCTATACCTTTTCCCTAACCTAACCTATAAATCTACGGGATACCTGAATGTTTCTAAAATGTCGCGCGAAAGACATCTGAGACATCTGAAAGATCTCAAACAGACATTAGAAAGATATCTTTAAGATCGTCAGTTTTGTCACAACGACCTTCCAACGACGTTCCACCGACATTGCAGCGGCATGCCACCGACGTTAGCGACATCTCTCAGATATTCGAATGTCTTGCGGCAGACATCATTCCAACATCTTTCAGATGTGTCTGTGCTATCTGGGTTAAAATGTACAACTATATTTTGAACTTGAAAAAAAGAGTTCGATACATATCAGAAACGCAATTTTGTCAATCTATTTATGTAGAAGTAATGAAAATCGTGGAATAAGCGGGTTTCAATTTTCGCTGAGCGAGAGGCGCATTCGGAGTTGATATGTGCGCCGTTTCGAATTGTGCAACCGCATTGGTGGCCGCAGTTTCTCCTTTCGCGAAACGCATCGTCGATCCCCATCCCCGGAAAGTACTCGAATGGAACTCTTCCACGGCGTGACAGACGGAATGCGGGAACGGGACTGACATGGAGTCAACCGTAACGCGAGGGATCCGCGTTTCTGTCTTTTAAATATCGATTTGCCCGGTCCCGCTCGGCCGTTATGTGACAACGATGAGCCTGTCCCCAACGAGCCGCTGAATCCACGGGAATTACGTGATGATCACACGACAGAGCCGCGAGTAACCTAGAGACGGGGGCCAGTACGTAAAATCCAATTTTTCCTCTGCTCTGAAACGTCAAATCGTATAGCTAGTACGAGAATCGCGTACTATCCGGGATGCAAACATCGGCCTTGCCGGGACTCGTTGAAGCGCTCCTCTCGCACGGCGTGCACTTTGGATCGAGATATTTCGAACATTTCGCGTTCCGGACGGCTCGAAGGTGAATCATACACCGTACACCGGCGGACAGACAGATATACGCTCTTTGCTCGAACAACGTGCGTCAAAATCCGATTGTGCAACGATCCCGACCAGACGTATTGACTTTACGTCACGTATCTCTTGACAGTGGCAAATACTTCTGCTCTAAGAATATCGTTTCTTCGCGATCTATCTTATCTCTCGTGACTCGCCGTTCCGCGAACGTGAGTAACGTCACACGATTAGGGAACCCGGAGGTTAGCCCTCGGCGAACAGAAAATCGTATCTCGAAATTATTTTCTTCCGCGGGGAGAGACGTCCCTCGATGAAGCTGTCGAAACGTTGAAATCTCTAAGGATGAGTTAGACATACGTTGAGGATCGTATCGGGACTCGGGTCTCCAGTGACCCAGCCTTTATTGTGCAAGGGTTAAATCGCAGATTTTAATCGGTAGAGGAAGATTGCATTTCGTATTTCCGAGATTTACTCACCAAAATCACTTTGATGATGTATCCCTCTGAATGTGTTTGCAGTTTCTTATTCATAATGGACCATGCGAAAAGTACAAGCACGTATGGAAACATGGAGATCATGACGCACTTGTGTATTGTCCATAATTGTTATTTTCAGGTAAGAATGTTTTACGATGGTTGGAAAAGAGACTGTACGTTTTAATGCGACGGCGATTCTTCTAGGGGACAATGTGGAACTTCCAGAAGTTTTGGCTACTATAAACGCTTCAGCGAACGCGTAGATTCACAAGCGTTGAGATGGACTCTCCACCGTCATGTTCGCTAAGCGCTACTGGACCTCTCAGTGATCTTGGTAGCAGTGGAATTGGAGGGTCCATTTCTAGCGATTCTGTACGCGCGCATCTTGCGATCGAGGTATAACTTCTCCCTGACACATCATGGATCTTTATGCGAGTCCCAAAGAAAATATTCCTTTCAATGTCTAAAAAAGATTTTCCGAATGTGGCAACCGTTTTCTAAAACGTTTCCAAGATTCACAGTTCATGCATGAGATAACACAAATTATTTGCCGTAGATGCAAGAGAGCGACATAGAGAGCAAATCTTTGTCTCAAGATTCTTTCGACTACTCTGATGGCATGTGTGGTGAGAACTTCAATACGCTGAAGAAAGGACCAGGCTGGCCGGATGCCGATGGAAAACTAGAAGTGGAAGTGGTCGATGTAGCGATTAAGCCTCCACCAGAGTTCCAGGATAGTCCCTCGCCTCCGAACTCCGAGTCCTCATCTGCACCGATCCTTAGCTACGCGCGAATGATGCGACAGAAAGCTCCGCAGCTGATAGACGATTACGCGGACAATCTGGTACAGTCAATGATCGAGGAAGCATTGATAATATCGTGCAGGATATCGTGGCCGGAAGGTAGAATAGCGCCGTCTACGACCCGTATACCGGTGGTAACGCGTAGCGTGCACAACCCTAAACGATTCTGGGCGACGGACCTGTTGACGCCGTCGTCGTGCCAGGGCGCCACCACGCTGATAACTCCTTACAACACGCTGAATCGTCCGAACTCACGGTGTTCCCTGGCTTCTTCCCGCTTGTCCAGTTCCCACAACTCTATCAACACTTCGGGGCTGAGTCACAAGGCGGACGACAGCAGTTTCATAACGTCTGCAATGTCGCACGACGTCTTAACGACCAGCGAGATCAGTGACATGTACAACGTACCGTTCGACTCGGACATCTACACGGTCCCGATAGACGTGGTGAGACCTCTGCACGACCTCAGGACCCCGCAAAGGCCGAAACGCCACAGACATCATCGCAAGAGGAGAAGAAACGTGTCCGCTAGCTCCCAGAGTGAGCTAGAAGCACATATACAACAAGCGAGGCATTACTGTGGCAAGCCACGCGCTATAACACACGTTATCAAGTCCCAGAGACTGTTGTCGGACGTTTGCTGCAATGAGAGTGGGAACGGTAAACGTCACAGTGTCCCAGGGACGTCTGGCCGACACGGTAATCGGACGTCCAACGGCCACATGCACAACATCGGCGAGCCGATTCACATGACTCTGCACGAGGTGCGCCAGTACCTGCAGACCCTGTACTCGAGCTCCAGTGATTCTAGTGAAAACAAACTGAAACGCGATAACAAGGCACCGATCAGTCACACGCCTATACACCTTGCGATGCCGAAAGGTATTAGTGTAAATAATAACAATAGATATAGCAACCCGCATACAGACTCGTCGACCGACATACCAATCTCGAACAAAAATAGCAACGGACTGATTCACAATAATAATAACAATAACAATAATAATAATAACAATAATAATGGTAACGTTAAGAAGCATAAAAAGAACACGTTCGTTAGTATTAAACATAAAAAGGTGAAAGAGGAGCCGCACAAGGAGAAGGTCGACTCTGAACGGGAGAAGATTAAGAAGAGCCAGCGGAACTTCTCGTTGAATCTGAAGCAGACCCTCTGCAACATCTTCAGATTCAGACGATTAGGCTCGCCGGATCATTTCGTCGAGAAACGGAACAGCATTGTACAGGGTGAAATCGTCGAGGAGGAGGAGGGCGTCGACTCTGACCAACACGCTAATAATAATAACACTACCTCGGAGGTAGACCCCTCCGCGCAAAAGCTACCTTTTTTTAAGCGAGCCCTGCCACCGTTGCCGAAAAGCAACGGCCACGTGGCCAGCGTGGAACAGGCGGAGGATGCGCTCACCACCATGGTGTCGAAACCCTGCGAGAGCCCAACCTCCATACTACAGATGCCGGCACCTGCGCCGAAACTCGAGGACGAGCCCGCTGAAGACACCAGCATGGATTTCGCAGCGAGCATCGAGAAAGTCAAAGATGTACGTCATCCAAATTTCTACAGAACGATCACCGAATCCCCGGTTTTATGCATTCATGGTTTATCCACGTATTATAGGAACAACATCACTTAATAACTATTTATTCATATCTAGTTCAAGCATTCTTGCCCCACTAATTACGATACAGATAGTTCCAAGGAATGGTCACAAACTGGACAAATAAATTCGTATATATAATAAGAAATTTGTACAATTGGCTATCGTTCTAACGATTGTCCAGATTCTGACTACACCTTGCTCGGATCGATACCTGGAAATAACTGATTATGTTTGAAACAGTACGGATGGTATTGGGGCCCTATATCCGGTGAAGCAGCAGAAAAGATACTGTCCAATGAGCCAGATGGGTCATTCATTGTGCGCGACAGTAGCGACGACCATTATATTTTCTCTCTATCGTTTAGACTTAACAGTTGCGTGCGACACGTGAGAATAGAGCATGACCAGGGTAAGTTCTCGATTGTCAGAGATACTTTTCTCACTTCGTACCGAGTATTGTACAGGTTCGTTGTGTTTTCTAACGTTTGTCTCTCTGCGTGCAGGTAACTTCAGCTTTGGTAGCTGCACGAAATTCAAATCTCACACGATCGTCGATTTCATCGAGAACGCGGTGGAGCATTCTCGCAGCGGACGATACCTGTTTTTTCTGCATCGTCGTCCAGTGTTGGGGCCAATGCGCGTACAGCTTCTGCACCCGGTGTCGCGGTTCAAGCAGGTGCAGAGCTTGCAGCACACGTGCAGGTTTGTTATACTGAAGATGGTGCGCAGGGATCTAATTCCGACTCTACCTCTGCCACGACGGCTGATCGACTATCTAAGCACGCCGCACTACTACAGCGAACAGTTAGCCGAGCAAGACGACAGGGCCGAGTCCCCCGTCAGCTCGTCCACCGGTGAATTAGAAAAGATTTGTTTCACTCCGCAGGGCCTATCGTGAGGTACAAGCGTGTAATGTTTCGTTCAACGTTGTACAATACTTGAGTATCTTATTGGTTCGAGGACGGTAACGATTCGAGTCATTGAAAAGAAGCTCTTGAAGCGTTATCGCGATTACATTTCAACCACACTACGTTCAGTTCCGCGATATAGGTTTTGCACTGCGAATTAATTCTTTTGTAGATCATATTCGCTTTCTTGCATTCGAAATGAACTCGTCTGCAAGCAAATTCTGATCTGCAAAAGGATGAACTTGAAATGCAAGTACCTGTACACGACTATGTTGAATTCCGTATCGTAACGTTCTTCGTGTACGTTTCCATTGAATTTCAATTATCGAAAACACACATGAACACACCCGCGCACGCACGCGCGCGAACACGCACACACATACACACGATATACGTCATCTTATCGAGAAGAAGGATAATCCGTTCCACGCAGCTCGTATGTAGGACTATAAACGACCGTAGTTACTTGCATAAAAGTGCTAGAAGAGAAAGGAAGCAAAGAAGTATTTAAAGACCGACGTGAAATGAAAAATTGAATTGGAAAATTCGCGTTCGCGTGATTCCATTAAACAATGCACAGATAAATATAATATATAAATTACCTTTTTCTCCATCGTTGCTTTTCAACACACGGTTAGTCGTGAAACGAATTCCGAGGGATTCGAGACTTGTTGCATTCGATTTCAGTTCCTGTCTCTCGTTTTAACGTAAACTTGCGATTCTATAACGCGACGAGCATATGTATGTAATATTCGTATATATTGACGCAGCGATCGAGTAACTCCTTCTTGAGTGCCATATACCCTAAACATTGCTATTTGGAATCAGGTATCGAAATGGTGAATGCATTCGCTTCCATTAAATACTCGTTAACGAATCGTCTGTTCGCCGGAGATTATCCAATTTCTAATAGTTAACTGTGGTTATTGCCATGCCATCCGAGTTGTAAAACTAACAACAATTACTGTACTAATTAGGAGTATGCAAATACAAACTGTATTGAAAATTATTTCGATAACATCTCGTTAACTATTAGGTTTAGAATTTAATCCTCTATCGCTTCACGATACAAAAAAGACATTATTGTTTGTAGAGTCTCGGACAATATTTCTATAGTGTTTTAACACACCTTGAATGCCTTGGCAACAACCACACATTACAATTAACTATTACAAATTACGCGTCACGGGTCTGCTAAGCGAACTCGGAAATCTGCAGGGGCTGTGGACGAGCTTTGCTCCGCCCCCTTTGCTCCGGAGGGGTCGCCATTGGCGTACGATCTCTCTCTAGCTCCGCACAGCAATTCTCATTGGTCCAGAATGTTGGAATGTTCGGGTTCGCTCGGAAAACTCGGTATACTGATCGCTATAAGAAACACGCGTTTTAATATAGCTAAAACGAAAGGAAATACGAATATAGTCAATCTATATCTTGCATTCAACGTCCGAATTTCATTGGGGCGATCAACGCGAGGTCGATGAATCATTTTTTGAACATTGATGCACGTACAAGCAATTATGGCGGAAGGGCGGTAGGCTAACATTTACATTAAGATATATTCTGGCGTATATAAAGCAAGCAAAAAAAAATAAAAAACATCAGTTATTGTGTCTGTTAACCGTAGGAAAACGTTTTCAATACGAATTGATTCATCCAGTTGTCGTGTCACGTTTTTAAGTTTAGACGTAGCTGCCACAGACTGATTAACTTAGAGGAAATATTCAACGAACTAATGGAATCATTAATGCTGTGTATAAGTATCTTCATCCGAGCATCGATCGTACTTTCTGGCCGATTATATGCGTTTCGTTTTCTCTTATGTTTCCTGATGGCATTCTGGGTGCGTAGATACATATACGCGTTTTATATGTCGCATCAATTCCCGACATGTATCGCGTATAGTTTCTCGGGTTCTTCTCTTGATTCACCAGAATGTTGCACGCATGTTCTACGTGCTCTACATGCTCAAACGACCACAAACAGGATTCAACGTCGTGCAATGCACTAAACCGAATTTAGTTACGTTATATTATTAATTTGCTTTAACTGTTAGTTTCTCGTCTGTACAGTTGTACTGTACTAAATTCGTAGCTTGTAACTAGACTACGGATCTTCATGCGAAATAAAAATTGTCTCCATCGATCGCAAGAAATAGAAACTAAATTGAACGCTATTTCTTCCCGTGATGATTTTAATAGAGGAGAAGTTATAAGATAAAGATCCGCAGTCTACTTGTAACCGTACTAGCTAAGAACTCGTAGAAGTCTGAATGAACGGTGTTTCTTCAATGCGACTTCACCATTCGAGTAAACACCAAAAACATTGGAGAACACTATTATTTATTGAATTTGATCGATTTCGTTCTACAGAAGTCTCTGTTTGATCATTGGCTTTTTATCAAAACTTTTAGGATTGTTTTTAGAAAAAATTATGCGACAACTATTTCCTGGGGACGTTATTTCGTAGAGCTGATGTTGCCAGACGTTTTTTCAATTCCGTTCTGTTTCTCCTTGTCCTGTGTAGCTTGATGAAACGACGGAATAGCGAAGGCCATGGTACAGAATATTGCTCAGAAGAATTTTCGCCCCTGTTTCGTTCGCACCGCCCCTTTTATGTTCCGTGAACTTTTGCAGTACTACAGAAAAATAAAATAATAACAAAAAAAAATAACAAATTTTATACTCAATATTCACGTGGTAGATTTTGCAATACGATTAACTAATTAACGGATCGTCGTCTGACAAGATCTATGTCTAAGGATGAATCTAAACATAATGTGAAGCATGTGCATATAATTAACGGTTAAAGGCACCACGATACCTCAGCCGCAGAGGGAGGTATATAGAGCAGAATTAGTACCATTTTATAACAAATGTATTTTACATTTAATATAAGTTGCACATACCGTATTCTTGTGAGGAAATTTAGCGTTTATCGGGAAGCGTCGATGCTTTATTTAAATTACATCTTGCTATCATTAAACGTTAATGTTATACAAGGAAAAAGAAAGAGTGAAAGAATGTGTGTGTGTGTGTGTGTGTGTGAGAGAGAGAGAGCAAGAGAGAACAAAACGTACTATGAGGATTCTATGCCAAGCGTCTTTAAGTAAAACGATACGTTTGAGGGAAAAAAAGAAAGGGAAAAAAATGTTTATTTTTCTTTTCTTTTCTTCTTGTCTTATTTGCATAATTGCGTGCAAGGAAGTGTGTCATCGAATAGTTTTGTATTTTTATAATGCCCCCCGTACGGCGGGAGCATAGCAAAAGCGTTGAATTCAATGTACACTTCTTCTACGAGAAATGTGATATTATTGTTAATGCATAAAAGCTTCTAATTAAACTGTACATTTTCCATGCGGTGGGAAAGAAGCCAGTGACGATCAGGGGTATAAAGAAAATTTTTTAAAGTGTAAGTATTCTTCTAAATAGAAAAACACCTTTGTATCAGGTTGTGAAAAATGTATGGTTCGTATGTATTTAATTAGACACGCGCGCCGATCGTAATCGATCTCTTTGCAAAAGATGAACTTGGCATAGAGGAGTAATTTCTTTGTTGTATACCAAAGTTTAGAAAACTGTATTCACTGTACAGCATTGTCCTGTAGGCTCTTGAAACGTTTGAAATCCTTATTAACGTTGCTTGTGCAATCGATATTTGTTATGTTTCGTTTGTACGATGTTGGTTGTGCCGCTTGTTTTTCAAATGTTTAAATTATTATCGATCTAGATAAAATAAAGTGGAATATAAACGAAGAGAACTGTACTATATAACGAGGAATACACAGGCGCAATGTTGTACTTTGTCTATGACATATTGGTACATCGATCTTTACTATTGTTTGTTATATATAATTGACAAGTGCTAGTCATAAACATTGCATTTTAAGTTGGACTTCAGTATTGTTTACTAATAAATATCAATTTACTTCCGAACAGTTGTATTTATTTTTTTATCTTTTTTGAGGGTCCAGACACGATTCTTTTAGACCGTAAGAGACACAACGTCTAAACAAGATCAGCAGGCTCTTTTATAACTAATATCTTCTTTGAACAACGGTTAACAATTGTTTGTTGTAGCTACAATTTGTTCGCGTTGCATAATTTATTTATTCTAGTCTAATATAGTGTATCACCAAGTTCGATGATTATTAGAGTGAGGGATGCACGATAATCAGAAACCTAAATACGAAAGCTTTTCATTTTGTAAATACTTAAGGCAGTAGAACGCTTAGGATAGTAGTATGCTTTTAAAAATGCATAAGATTTCTTCGGTGGAGCTTTATGTTATGGTGTACATTGACCAAAAAAGAAAATGAAACCCGAGTAAATCATCTACAGTTTTCAATCCAAGGAACCGCGGAATTCATGGCGCACAGACGTTCTAACAATTCCTCTGTTAAGTTTCGCCGTTTATTTAGCGTACAATTCGTAATAATAAACCTAACTTTTCCGTCACACCCCTTCCGTTTTAAGTATACAAACCCTGGCACACCCCACAGATACTCGCAAACACGTTCATTTACAATATTACTCCAGTTTCATTTTTCTCTGCTTAAAGATAACGTGACTCTCCGCAAAATGTAACAATGTATTTTTCAACATTATAGTAAAATAATCGAATGACAAATTGTTAGACAAAGATCATCACTCGGTATCGTTTCCGTGATTGCAATACACCAATTGTCTTTTGTTTTCCAATCAATTTATTAATGGTAAAAGAATATACTCTACGTGTAAACAAATGCGTATGTATTTGATTACCCATGTTTGTACTGCAATGTTGAAAATAAAATACATTTTTCCAGATTATTTCGTCAGCCACTTATTTTTTGCTTTCAACAAGAACATGTACCGCACAAGATAAACAATATCGAGTATCAGATAAAACTATATTACCTTTAAACATAACACGTACGTTGCACTGACTTGTGTATGACTTTTTTAAATTACAGTTCTGTTTTCGTTCGAAACATCTTCATTCAAGGCAGAACACCTAGACTTTTCCTAACTAGTTTCTGAGCGATTCTCTCGAATTCGGGCCGGTCCTCTCTCCACATTTTAGCAGCGTCCACGTTCGCTCCGCTCTCGTCGTTTGGCTCTGCTAGCATGCTTACTACGCTTAGCAATATTTTCTCCACGCTTTGAACTGGACTCCATCTTTCCGCACTGCTCTCGTAACCCATTGGATCATCACCAGGTGCGTGCAGTATACTTATACAGACTCTACCATCCGTGTAAACTGAAATTGAATTGACATGATTACTCTAGAGTTTCCTTTGTATCGGTCTTATTATTGTCAGAGGCTTACTATTCGGATGAAACATCTCGCAGGTGAACTGCATCTTTGGCGGACTCAAGGGATAGTCCGGAGGAAATATTAACTTGGCTGGGAACACACCACCTTCGAAGCATGTTCCTTCTGGTCCCCTGTAAACATGAAGCACTAATTAATAAATTTGAATATGTGACAAAAACTCTGTAAAAAGTAGAGCTGTTCTTCATTGCTGCAAACACTTTAATTAAGAACATGATTTTTGAAATATTCAAACACGATTTCACATTCTCTGCATCGTGAGCTTGCATGGAATCAAGGTCACCTGAAAGTAGCATTTTAAATTCGTACGTTTTTGCTGTTTCATGGTACGGAAACAAAAATACGGTACTCGATTTAGAAAAACGCACATCGACACACGGATAAATTTGAAGCTTTCAGAACCAAATATTTCACATAGAATCTATATAAAAATTGACAAAAATAACATTTCACATTTCTAAGCGCCGTTTGGTAAAATGATAGGTGCCCCGTGTTTAAAGAAAATAACAGAATGATGAATATTATGTTTGCAGATGGTGTAAATTAATTTGTAAAATGATCACTTACGTGATTAAAGCTTCCCATTCGAAAAAGTTCTCCTCGTTAATCGGTCCAGCGATAATGCCTTCGGTCGGGTTTAAGGTTAGCTCTGTAAATGTTGCGGTTTACTTGTTACATTATTGTCCAAGAACGAACGGGAATAAAAATTAGGTAGTTTACATAATGTATCTAAGCGAAAATCGGATCCTCACGTTTGTATTCTGCCATTAAACGTCTTAGCGCGGAACCAGCCATTGTTTTGGTCATGGGAATCAATGACGTTATTTGTCAGAACGTCGACGGACGAGCATTTAGGTTAACACGTCAAGGGTCGTCGACATTTAAATAACTAAGAAGCAGAACGAGACGATCCGTTCTCTTCGCACGATTCTGAAGAGAATATCGCGCGATTCGCAATTATAAATGGCGACAGAGGAACATAAATATTTAGCGGATATTATAAAAGCTACTCATGCCACGTTGCGAGAAGAAACCCGAAGTTACGGTCCTGAGATCGCGTGGGAGCGACACGTAACCCGCAAAGATATCTTACAGGTGCATTATTTCTTCGAAGAAATTGATATATTTTAATCCTACAATACTATAAGACACCGCTTAAAACGAAATAATTCTGTGTTGTATGAAAAACTTCATCGTACTTTCATATTTACAGAGTGTTGTTATTTATTGACTTCTCGAGACGTCGTTGAACGCAATGTTTTCATTAGTATTTCTAATAACTTGACAGACAGCTAATGTTTTCTGTACAAAATTAAGACGTACTGCTTATTTGTATCGGTTATTAATATTTCGTGTTACCACGTTTATTTTTTAGAACATTTAACATTCTTTTTGGTATTGATTTATACAATTTTTTAATCGTTTCAGTACTAAATTAGTTTCCTTTAGAACAGGCCTGGGCAATGTTAATCATAATTATATTCATAATTGTTTTGTTTCAAGTGGTGTCTTATAGTATTGTTTTATATTATAGTCAACACATTCTCTTGAAACTGTTTATGTTTCAGAAATATGCATCTTCCATGCACAAACTGGCAACCACATACTGGATGGAAAATAACTTAACTTCAGATAACACGACTCTCTGTAGAGTGCAATGGGTGAAGTCGCAATGCGAACAGTATTTTCTGAATGGTGGACTACAGAAGTACAATGAGAGAGAAGAATATATCAAGGAGAAGATCAATGTAGATTTAGTAGGAACCAAGGACGAACAACCTGTAAATAATGACTTAGAAAGTAAAAATTTTGTAGACCCTAGTCTACAAAGGAAGATAACACTGCTAGACGTAGGAAGTTGTTACAATCCTTTTGGAACACTGGACATGTTCGATGTAACTGCTATAGATTTAAATGGCATTCCTGAGAAGGTTTTACGTTGTGACTTTCTGAATGTTGATATTGGAGAAGAGAAACGTTTCTCTGTTGACAATCGTGAAATTTTCCAATTACCACAGAACTCGTATAATGTTGTCGTATTCTCATTGTTTTTGGAATATTTACCATGTCCGAGACAAAGATACATTTGCTGTAAGAAAGCATATGATCTCCTACAACCTGGAGGAATACTTTTAATCATAAGTCCTGACTCAAAGCACGTCGGTGCAAACGCGAAACTGATTAAATCGTGGAGATACGTATTAAGTAAATTAGGATTTATGAGAATCAAATACGAAAAATTGAAGCATATACACTGCCTTATATTCAGAAAATGTGTATTTAAACAGGTTGCAATGAGGTGGGCGAATACGCAAACGATACCAGAAAACGATCCTTTGTATCAGGATGATATAGCATTTTTTATTCCTCAAGATTTTCGTAATATTTCCTGTCAGGATAAACAGGAGGAAAGATATATGTATGACGAAGAAGAATTGACTTGTATGTTCAATGAATTACCTTTCGATGAGACATAGTTTTGTACATGAATATATCTGTCAATTTTATCGGTAACCGCTTGGTTCATCGTTTGAATGTTTCGCGCGAATTTGCAAATTCAATATGGAGCGACGGTAGCCACTGCTGTGCGGGAAATTCAAACTCTGTTATGTACATATTAATGCTCCAATTTGTATCGAATTTATACACAATCATTAGGATACTATATAGTGCCTGGTAGTACTTCTGCTACTTTTTATTTATAATAAAAATTAGTTGGAATAATCTAAGAAATAAAAAAAGGTTGTTAGTTACTGTTTAACAAGATAAGAAAGATAAGGAGCTTCCTCCTTATGAATCATCAGGATGCTCGTGCACAAATACATTGGGCTAAGCGGAAAAGGAAACCAGAGAATTGCGAGTGTTCGTTCGTATCGAAGTGAACATTGTGTGATCTAAATTTATAATAAATGGAGTACTTCAGCTTCGGAAGGAAAAATGGTTTACCGTCTCGTTACTCGTCGAACGAAACCCCGGTCATTTTGGATGTAACAGAAACGATCATTATCGCAATCTTCGTTATCCTAGGAATCTCTTATTCGTGTATTATACCGAGTTACAAGAAGAGACAGGTAATCAAATAAATTCTAAGATACCGAAAGACTTGTAGAAAGAATAATTACGAATAAAATATTTGTCCAGAGCATTTATATGTGCATTAAGGTGACACTCAGCTTAATAATAGGATGTGCATTACTCGGTAAGAATCACATTATTTATGAGAAATACAAGAAAAATGTATCAGAGAATCCCATGGGAGTAATTGCGGTATTGTAGAAATAAGCGAATTTCAGTGAATAATTTCGGTCAAGAATGGGAAGTGTGCAGCATAAGAACTAAAACACCCTATAGAGTCGGTAATGGCCATGAGATCGACGGTCTGATTGGTCTGAAGATAGGCCTGCGGTCATTGAACGTTACTTTGCAAGGTATTTTTCAATGAAAATAAATAAACGAATGAATTGATTACGATGCAATTATTTAGGAACAGGCAAGCAAGGAACTCTGCTTGAAAAAGAAACCATTAACTATAACGAAAGGTTTTGGTGGACGTGGGATCAAGGCAGATTCGGATTCGGTCCAGAAGGTACGAAATTAATCAAAATATATACCAATAATTATACAAGAGATTTCTAATTTCAGCTGGGCTTTTGCAAAGAAATTTCCGAGATGCTCAAAGAAGGGGAACGCCAATTCCGATTCTTTTAGTCGTCGAATACTTCGTCATCGACGGAGAAGGGATGCGATTCGGCAGATTCTACCGTTCCGCCGGGTGGTATTGTCATATTCTACTTTGGTTCGTGTCTGAATTATATTTCAAAAAATACGTTATGATTTTAGAATTGTAAAATTGTTTTTTTTATCAAACAGGGCAGCGTTCGCCTCGTGGATTTTGGCGAATATATTTTTACAGAGCGTGGGACGATACGCGGCGTATTTTTTCGGGATCACCGGTGGCTTGCAAATTTTAACTTGCATCGTTTGGAATTTCATACGTAATCCATTTCCACTCGTTATACCTTTCGAAGACGCGACTATACGATTGCATTTTGGTCGACACTTTTGGATGACTCTCAGTTGCGGTAAAACGATTTTGAATATTTTGTACGAAGGATCTACCGCCATGTTGAAGCTCCGTAATATTTGAATGTCTCCACGTTTAGGCGCGCTATGCATAGTATTGGCTGCTATATTACTTTACATGGACCTCCGGCATCCGAATGCATTGTCCATATTTTTGGATTCAAATCCGCTCAGCCAGTACGATGAATGCATAATGAGTGAGCTGTTGTATCAATATCTAATTAATTCTTTTCGTCCAGAACGTACATCGTCGAGAATAAAAGTGTTAATTTCAGAGTGCAGCATGGTGGAAAATGTTATGCGATACTCGGAACCCGGCGAATCAATGGAGATGAGATCGATTCCTGAAACTGCAACATTTGCTCAAAACAGCAGCGTAGTGAGTGATAGATATCATGAAAATTATACAATTCTACTCATTTAATTTCATTTAATTTATTTACACCAGACGGTGCTGAAAAGAAGATCTACTATAAAGAACGCTCAACGATTGCTTTTCCGGTGTCCTGTGCCGTTGAATCTTCCAAATGAGGAAGGAACCGAAGCGATGTACATAAATGACTTACTGAGGTGATTGAATTAAAAACATTCCTACGTACTCGTTAACGAGCCAACATTACCAATTGTATCACAAGCAACTTTTTTCTTTAGAGCGTCAAATTTACCTACCGACGAGGCCACGTTTCACGGTGAAGGAGGGACAGACACTCAGTTGTTGGTACAACTACCAAAGGAAACCGCGAGGACGAGAGTGATGGTTTGAAAAATGTGTGTATTATTTTACGTTACTACAGGAATGAAGATACAAGTTATCTTTTCATGTATGTACATACATTTCCAAAAAGTTTGAAAGTTTCGAATTCCTGTACTCCTTTTATTGACCAATGTATCGCGATACGCGTCGCAATATATTATTAAATTAACAAATTGAACCTCTGATAGACCGTGGATGTGTCAGCGTTTAAGTTTCAGACTCTGGTTTCTCTTTACTTTCGCTATTCTCGGACGTGTTTCTGTTCTTCTCCTCAGACTTCGACTCCTTCTCGGATTTCTTCTCTTTGCTCGACTTCTTTTCACTCTTCTCTTTGTCGGCCTTGTCTCCGTCACTTTTCTTCCCGTTATCCGACTTGTCTTTGCTTCTTCTCTCTTTGTCTTTGTCCTTTGACTTTTCGGAGTACTTGGATTTTGAGGATCTGGACTTCGACTTCGATCTGGATCTTCTGGACTTTGATTTCGAGCGTTTGCTGCGGGACCGCGACCGACTCCTTCGACGCGGTGATCTCTTCTTTCTGTCCTTCGATCTCGATCGTGATCTACGTGAGCGGGATCGCCGGGATCGTGAGCGTGAACGATGTCGGCCGCGTGAACTGCTTCTTCTGCGAGACGGGGACTTCCGTCTGCGTTCTTTAGACCTAGATCGCTTCGATCGGGATCGTGATCTGCGTCGGTGACGCGATCGAGAGCGTCTGTGGCGGGAACGGGAGCGTTTGCGCGATCTAGATCGTCTGCTGCGGCCCCTAGATCTTGATCGAGACTTCCGGCTGCGGGAACCGCTGCGACTACGCTTGTCCTTGGACAGCATACCGATCATTGGATCTATCGCGGCCGAAATTAAATTGTGAGCTTCTTTGACTCGCGACATTGCCTCCTCGATCTCTTTCTGCGCTGCTTCATTGCTCTTCGCCTCCGGCTTCGCTATCGCTTGTGTCGAATGGTAAATTTTAATCGGTCTATCCAGAAGCATCTTCCCGTTCAAAAGCAACGCAGATACGACTGCCGATTGTTCAGACAGCTCCACCAATGCATAGTGCTCAGTATCTGAGTCCCTTGTACATATACGCAAGTACTTCACTTCAACGCTGTTGTTGCTAAAGAAATCGAGTAGATTGTCTGTTGTCACAGAAGGGTCTAAGTTCGCTATGACCAATGTTCTCCTGATCTCCTCGATCCGCCTGCTGTCCAAGTGACCGGGTAGATGAGGATAAGGCGGGAGACCGTTCGCTTCTAGTTTCGGATCTATGGTGGTGATCACGTGATTCGGGGGAATTCCTTCGATCGCATTTACAAAGTTTGGTGGTAGCTTCGGTTCGGAAGGGTACAGACCTGGAAAAGTATAATCGTGAGTGTGTGTTTTTCTGCAAATACGGAGTTTTCTATAAATTTAATTTTGGAGTTACAGCGTTTTACCGATAATTCTTTCATTTTTCATTGTTTTTCTATGGAACTTTCACAAATATATTCGTCGGATTTTTAAAATGTATATAATTCCCATAATATTTACTTGCGTAACAAACTAGGGAAATTTCGGACGAAAAGAGGGACACGAGTTTGCATCCAAAACTTTCGTAGTTTGTTACACAACTAAATATCATCAGAATTATATCATATTCAGTATCGTTTTCATGAGAAAAATGCCACAAATATGTTGGCGAAAGTCCCATAGAAAAATCATGAAAAATATAAAAGTTTTGTTATTGGATGGTCTCACATAATACATAATGATAAGCTTCTCTGTAACCAAGGCCTCTCGAGGACTATGCTCTCAATAGTTCTAGGACAATTATAGGCCAGAAACTTGAGACATTTATCGATGAAACACTGTATCTGGTTTTGTTCTGCTATTCCTATAAGTGAAAGGTTCACATTAAAGAAAGGTAGAGGTACCGGTACATACCTGGGACAACGGTACCGTTGTTTGTTAACTCAAGGGCTCGTTGTTCGTCTGGAATGTCTCCATTTTGATACGGAATCACAATCAATGCGCGGTCAATGAAAACAGTGTTCGTCATGTGTTGGGCGACAGCGACGCATCCTTGGTCGTGGAACTTTATGTAACAAATACGCGATTGCACAGGCACCGCGACATCCCTTATAGTAGGATAAAGTCTGATATCCTCTATTTTTCCGAGGTACCCGAACAGCGTTTGCATTTGATCTTTGGTCGCCTGAGGTGCAATATTCGTCACCTGTACAACTTTCGTCGAACCCACCGCCATTCTGTCTGTTAATCCTGCTCCGTTATTTCTCGATCTAACGCGGAGAGGTTAACTCACCGAGGAATAGGATTGCGGGCGGAATATAATCGCGTACCGTCGCACAGAAATGTGGCCGCGTTGGACGCGTTACCACCAAATACGGTCGACCATAATAACAATGGCCGGTTTTGTCTTCGTTGAAACAGACTCACTTTAAAAGCAACGTTCCAGATCGGCGCGTTCTTCGGCTACACACAATTCTCCATACATTCTTCGCGTTTTTCTCCCGACGATTTTGGAACGTCGCTACGACGTGAACTATGAATTGCTAGATGGTGTAAACTGGTGTAAACGATTGTGCATTTGTGTACCGACTGTCGGCAACATGTCATGAGCAGTTTAGGCACGAATGATGGGGAAGAATAGATAGGACATTCTATAGATTTATTGATTTCTATTTTAAACCATATTGTATATATTTGTAGTTGCAAGGAAAAAATTGAGCTTTATAGTATAGGATTTACGTATTTACCAGATAAAGAGTCATGAAAACCAATTCGAAAGGCTCAGAAGAATAATTTGACAACGAGTAAGAAGAAACTTGTTTCGCGGATCTCGTTGGGCGTTAGCCTTCTCATTCTTGTTGTACGTTTCTGCTCCCCTACTTGATCACTCATAACGTTATGAATTCATTTTATATTTACATACGAGGACCAGGAGACAAATAATTTGTAATTTGTATCATTTTAACTTTAGATAGGATGCAATGTTCCACAATAACGGAGGTATCTGGTGCCCACGAGTCATAATGAGTCACAAGATAATTCAAAATGGTGGATAGCGATACAAAAGCGAGGTATGCAAGTATATGTATTTGTGCATTATTTCGTAAATATCTGGGGAAATGCTGCAATCAGTGATACAAATATATTTTTTCACAAGAAATATATACACACACACGCGCACGCACACGCACACACACACATATATTCCTCTTGCAAAACGTAGGGGAGAATTTATTGCATTTCTGGAACAGAACTTGCTGATTCATATTTTACAGATTACTCTACACATGTAATGATATACAGTGTACAAATTACTAAAGACGAAAATAATTTTCTAATGATTTCGATTAGTAATCTATGATTTGTTACTTGATAATTGATGAAATAATACATTGAACGTATTAGCATCATTCTTTTCACATAAACAAAACACTCGGGAGGAGTGCGTCAGATTCTTGTATTTACAACTGTTTTGTTGTAAATACAAGTACTGTATACATATTTACCAGTGCGTTTGGTAAATTAGGAACGTAAGTTTATTAGTGTTTGAGCTAGCAACATGAGCAATCAAATGTTCGAACTTGATGAGCAATATTAAAGAATTAATACTGTGAGCATAAAAACTTTGTAACCTATTCGGGAGAAAAAAGAATGGTTTCTAAATTACAATATTACTCGAAAAGGTACTTCAGTGTTACTTATATGGCGCTCAAGTGTTTGTTTCGCAATCGATACTCGATCGTTACAAAATTGGTTCTTGCACGATATGATTTTTTCATTCTCTCGTTCTCGTTTAATATTGATTCGACAGTTATTCGCAATACTCTTTTCACCGTACTCCGACGTTGAATCGTGTGTTACACGGCAAATCGTTAATAAACAAAGTAAAATACAGGAATTTCTCGTCATAACTTAAAGTAGTAAAAAACCAGAGATCGGACCGCACAATATTTCATGATTTTTACGTTGCAGAATACTGACAGAAGTGAACAATGTTTCTGTTTCATATGCAATCGCAGTCTCGCAACATTTATCGAACCAAATTTCTATCGTCATCCAACATAATTCTTAACTTCCGATTTGTTTATTACTAGACCGCGGATTTTATGTATTTATGAAGAAAATGAATAGCTGCAATTTAAATCGGGAAAAACATTAGATGAACTTAAAAATTATTAAACATTATTTTTAACTCATTAAACATATCTAGACGGAAAATAAATTTATATTCCATTCCAGTATGTTGCAATTCAAGTAGGAAATTATTATCTTGCATAAAGATCCGCAGTCTAATTATTGCTTAATATTATTTTAAATCGCAATACCGAAGGTACTGTGCGTTTCTCTCTTTACTCAGTCCACAATTTCCCTTCGATCAACGGGTGTTCGTCAACTTTGTACACCCCGAATACATATATGTATACAGCATATGTATATACATATACACGCATATAATATTTATAAAATATATATAATAAATAACAATATATTTATTGCTATATTCCTAAATATAAATAGAATAATAAAAATATGATACACTAATATATATGTATATAATACCTCGCGATTTCATTCTTGATTAAATCTTCAATTCTTGCGAAAGTCCGATTGATCAAAATGACTGGCGTAGCCTCTGACTATCGCGTGAAACTAACGTCAGCATGATAGAAATTTGCATTATTTAGTGACACGCAAAATAGTATTGCTTTTTATGAATACTGTATATCAATTTTACATCTAATATTGTCTCTAATATTGCCCCACAGCCAAGAGATTTGGACTTCGTTGGATTTGTTTACTTCTTTAGCAACTACTTGCCCCCTCCCCTCCCAAGTAATACCATTGATGAGTTCCACGTGATGGATTGATTCGAAAGTACGTCCCGCGATCGGATCATAATTTATTAAAACGTGTCACCGCAATTCTTGAAGACTCGCGGGCAATGTTGCCTCGCGAAGACGGCGTACGGGACGTTGCTGTTCACGTGAACCGGCTTGGATTTACTCATCTTATTCCACACGTGGATGGCCTTTGATTTCTCCAACATTTTCATCGTCGCGTTTTTGTCCTTCATCTCGAAGTATTTTCTCCATTTCTTATAGTGAATCGGATAGAACGTCGATGGCGGGAACACCTTGAACCCCTGACAGCGAGTGGTGGTCATTTCTCTAACCTGGAACATCATCAAATTATTTTATTAGGAGAACGTTTAGAGTAGCCAATAAATGTCTCTAATTACGAGAGCAATTGGTTCAACGTTCACGTGTATTAAAATAAACGCTTCTGCATATTCCAGAACGTTTCTTGATAAAACTAACAACGTGGCTGATGATGTAATCATTGCATTGTAATGTCGTCTCCTGATATAATCTAAGAATTCATGGTACAGTGTCTCCTATTCCTATGAAAAGAACACGAGAACTCTGTATAAATATTATTACATATCGACCACTCACGAGCTTTGTGGAACAGAGTTTCTGCAAGGTCCTGGTGATAACCCCCGGGCCATTGTTGCCCCAAATATTGCCGCGATAGTTCGTCTTCAAGTCGTGAATACACAAATCAGCGACTCGACGACCGAACGGAGTTAGGTCGAATCCCATAACTCCGGCGGCGATGTCTTCCCAGTCTTCTGCTCCGGCAAAGTTGGTCAAATTCACCAGGGACCTGTCGAAATTGCGCTTCATTCAATAATTAATAACTAAAAATTCAGTAACGAATATAAACGTACGATTTAGTTCTATGTTTTCACGTTTTGATTTCTTTGGTTATATCTGTGGTTGCACGCAAAAACGCAGCACGTCACAATTTTATTTGCCAGAAAAAAGTTTTGAAAACAAATTCGAAAGACTACAAAAAATAATGCAATTTTACTAATGTCCGGTGTGGAGAAATAATGGTCAAACCTTTAAACGGCAATATCAAAGAAGACTTTATTCCATTTTCTCAAGGGTTAAGGTCTTATAAAGAGAACTGTTCATTTTACAGGATTTTTTTAAACGCAATTCTCTTTATAAGACCTTAATCCTTGAGCAAATGGAATATAATCTTCTTTGAGAATTTTAAATAAATATGAGCATACCCGTGGTCTGAATCGGCCGGACGAGGCAACACGTATTGTTTTAAAATTGTTCATTTGTTATTTATTTAGTAGTTTTTCAGATAATTTAAATCACCGATGTTTTTCTTTAAATATTCATAATATGAATAATAAATGTTGATACGATAGCCATTCGGTATCACTGTGCAACGGTATCGAAGAACAAAACAGCAGAAAATTTCGATCGATTAGTAATTAATGTAGCTTCTGTATTGTTTGCTAGTAACAACAGGAGTTGTTGATTAGCCATGATTCGTAAATCAGATCTAATTTGTGTCCAATCTGAACTGCTTTAAGTGCAATGATTATTTTCGCTTTGACTTAGGAGGGATTGGTAAATCAATGATAGTTGAATGATTAGCTCACGTAGTGACGACGACGTCCAAGTCCAAATAAATGCCGCCGAACTTCCACAGGGTCAGATATCTCAGTATGTCTGACATGTGGCTCCTCGGCCATTGACTCCTTTTCAGCACGTCGCCTTTGTACCATTGTTCCAAGGGTGTTTTCTTCACATACTCCTCGGCAAAGATTCGTCTGATCTTGACGTTCGGATAGGTGAGCAGCTGATTGAACATCTCCTGCGAGCGGTTCGAAATCCCTGATTGCGAGAGGAAGAAAAGGTAGACGTTCATGCTGGGGTTCATGTTCGCTGCTGACTCCACGGCACATGCTTGTCGAGCGTTCAACACCAGACCGGCATCGTTGAAGCATGATGTCTCGTGGAAGAAGATGTTCTTGTCCTTTATCGGCTTGTCGGATACTGGAACAGAGCGACGTATTTTACAAAGAATCCGTGATATTCGCGGATGACACACTCGACGTTCGCAGTGTACAGAATACAGAAAGTAGATCAGGGTTCTTTAACTATTAATAAACTGTCGATTTCCAAAATGTAAATGTTCTAGTTTCCTTCTAATAGTTTTAATAATTCGATAAAAACGCAACAATATTTTTTAATTCATCCAACGGAGGTTCAACTCTCACTCATTTACTTTTAATTGCTAAGATTGGATGCGAGACCCAACTGAGATTTTATTTGGAAGTTGGTTCAAAATCAAAATTCAAAATCAAAATTCTCTGCATCGATCGCAAGGTACAGGCACCGACTAAGAATTTGTTAAAATTTATTTTGTCTCCCTACTGTTTTGTGTCTCGTCAATTTAAATTTGTTGCGAGTCCGTGAAGTCCGCAGTCTGGTTAATAAGTGGATGACAAGATTAAAGGTAGTAGATATAATGATTAAAATAGAGAGTTTTTTTAATTTAGATGAAAAAATCATCGCTCTATCTCGTTTCTGTAGAAAGTTCTTTGATTCTGACGGAAAATTCATCACTTCGTCCCACTGCGCGGCGGCAACGCGATTGTGTATTGACATGCAGGCCACCGTGCCAGCCGTAACATGAATTATTCTGTCGTGCAAATAGGATTCGTATCGATTACACTTTAAATTATTACGATCGTGAATCCGCTGCGTGCGATCGTTCGTCAATGGAGGTCAGCACGCGTACGGGAAACATAAATTACAGGTGTGTCGTGAGTTAGAGGCATAGGTGTGCCGAGTGAAAGCGCCGAGCTTTACCGAGACACCCTCGTGTTGCCCTATACGATACGCAACGTTCTACAAACATGACAGGATTGAATTTATTTTGCGTTGAACCTAAACGATAACGATACAGGCTGATTTATTAAATTGGAAATAACATAACTGTATTTTTAATTTTCTTCCAATGTTTTCGCTGTTTTAAATTACACCTACTCAGTTTTGAATTAAATACATCAAATCCGTTGTCTCATAAAGGCAAGCCCGATTTATACAAATTCATCGTTTATAAAAGAAATATCAAAGAAAAACAATTCGTCGTTCTGTTAATATTCTGCATAATTATCATTAGAACTCTAACTAGAATGGACGTCTGAGTCACAGGATGTGCATTACTTATCGGTAGGGAAGTCTTATCGTCGAATTTTATTAGTTAGACCTCTCCTGTTAGCCATATTTTAGTTAAACGTTTAGATATTATTCGCGTTTGTTGAACAAATGCGCTGTTTCTACAGTTAAGACGTAGATTTTACTCCTACTAAACAGCGTCACATTTTCCTGTTTACTGCATTCCTTGATTCTTGCAACCATGATCACGTTGATTGCATGAATCAGCCGCGCAGTCGCAATGAATTAAAATAATCTCTTAGCGCAGTGACTAATTGATTTTCTGCGCTAATTGAATGAATGATTTCACAACAGTTCAGTTGTTAAGAAGAAAATGAAGGATCGAGACGTACCTGACTCCGGATTGAAATCCGGAAGACTATCCGACGTGCTCGGGGAATCATAGCAAGTGATCACGTTAGAGTCGTGTGGGTTGGTGAACGGCAGCCTTTGGATAAAGTCATTGTTGGTCGAGATCATGATCAGGAAAAGCATGACAGCGCAGACGAAGCATAGCACCAGCCTCTTCTTCATCTTCCTCGCCTGGATTAGGTTCGGCCCAACCATGAAGGATCACAATGGTTTGAACAAATCGATGATTGACCCGGTCATCTCCTTTCTAGCGTGATCGAGCGATCTGTAAACGATCGATTATCCTTTATTCGCCGCGTCTCGATCGCCTAATCAATATAATAGTGATGGTCAGATCGGGAATCTTTGTGCAAAGTAAGAACATTTAAAACAACAGGTCACAAGTGAAGTATTTTTTCGTTCTTCAACAATTTCAATTTGTTCAGAACCTATAGTGGGAAGAAATATTACAGAACTTATAGTTTTAAAGAACTTTGCAATGCAATACAGTATTAAATGACTTGCAACTTTAGAAGACAGAGCCTAAATTATTACAAAATTTAAAGCAGTCGCGATTAGATAGCATTTTACGTTCTTGGTTTTAAAATGAGACGCATGGGGCAGCGAATCAGCAAGGAGAGCACGTGCTTAGGGTATCCGGAAAATATGATAGCAGAAAAATATTCTCAGTTCTACATATTTTATATGGTGAAAATATTGCTAAGTATTAGGTTGGAGGGAAAGTTCTGTCGTATGTTAAAGAAAACGTTGGAATCGATTTATAACAATATATGTTGAATATATTCACTGACTCTAGATAGAGCGCGCGATTGCGACTATGCGGTTGCGAGTTCGAATCCCGCGTCCGGCACCTCTGGAAATATTCAATGTGCTATTTTAAAAAACTGTGGTGCCCAAGGTGGTTCGGAACCCACCGTAATAAAAAGTAGGTCCCGCTGAAATAGGCGATAGGGACAGTGTTGGTAGAGGTGAGAAGTGTGGAATGGGATTTGAAACCCTGAGGGGACCAAATTTCCATTACATATAAATATACATATTCACTGACTCACTGGCGACACGTGGTTTTTATTTACAAGCAAAATTACCTGTTTATCTAAAATACGACAGAACTTTTCCTCCAACCTAATGTTTATGTGCATAGTATTTGAAGTGCTTAGGGCACCTAAAGGTCTGAATCCAGTACTGTGTATAAGTCGATAACTATCTTACCCCATAATAAAGTATCGGATCTAGTTTATAGCGATAATTCTGTCGCAATACATCACTGATAATTAGACTTAATTCTCAGACAGCGGATTTTATACACTTATGACAAAAATGAGTAGGTGCTATTTAAAATAGTAAAGACATTAGAGAGGAATTGAAAAATTCTGTTATAATATATTATTTTCAATCTATTGAACTTATTAAGAGAGAAAATGTTTATTTTGCAGTCCTTCTTCTTAGCAATGAATCATCATCAGCGTATCTTTTTTATTGCAAGGATTGCATTAAAATCCAGAGATAAGATTGACATTTTCTTTACACAGTTTGTTTTACAACATTACAGACATGTTGAGCGAGTTCCAATGGTTTTGACGGGTTAGCGCCGCCAAGTTGCGTGTAGTGACGGTCGCGCGCTGCTTACCGACGTACACCCCTTTCGATTTAGGGCTGTAACTTTTCCGAAGCTTCGAAGTTTCGAAGTCTTATACCATGTCACGATTTAGGTAGCTAAACTCTCCACCGAAGACGTATCTACCGTGGCCACCATAATAATTTACTATAGAGGTGCGAAATTAGAAACTTTGATTCTCATCACCTTCGAATTTTCAGAAATCAAACCTTCAAACCTTCGAAGGAAAGTTGCAGCCCTACTTTGAATGGAAAAAACATCGAGAAATACCTGTTTACCTTATTACTTCATCATATTGTCAATTTAACACCGAGGAACATAAATAAGCGATGGATAAGGATTAAGCTTCGAAAAACATTAACTGCGTGAGAAATAACGGTTTACCTTGTTCTATCATCGATCTTTTACCACTGTCAATTTGACACTGAGGGACAGATTCAATTCGTGAAACGAGGGACGAATGAGGGTTGAAAGAAGTTCACTACGTGTTCATGACAACAACGTACACCCCTTTTGATTGAGCAAGCAGGTTATGATGTCCAAACGCTGATATAGCACTACGTTGGACAGGCCCGAGATCATCGTTACCGTGTTCTGCAGTGGGGTTCCGGTGGCGAATTACCTATCGATTGGCAGTGTGATTACGCCGAGACCTCTCGTCAGTTTATCCCACAGCGGGGTGTGAACTGGTCCATTATATGTCATGGATAAAAGTCCAGTGCATCACGTCAACATCATCGACGTCGTTTAAATGCCATGCTGCTCTGTCACGAGACAGTAAGCTGCAACGCGAGCAGCTCGAAAGACGCGAACGAGGATGAAATTGAAACGTTTTCGGGGACAGTGTCACTGGTGCTCGGTGACACTTAAACGAAGTCTCGCGGTTTACGCCACCCGAACCGTTTCGCCGGCAAACCGAGAACACACTACATACCGTTTTCCCCCCTTTTAGATCATGCGTGTAACTCGTCTCTGCGACGCCGACGAACGGCCGACAAACGCATGCGTCGTTCGAACCAGGATTATCGGACAACTGTGATATATCTTGTGATTTTAGTAATCTGTATTTGCACAATTGATTAGCTGTCCCAGATGGTAAAAATGTTTGCGAGGGGTCTTGCGAACGTGATTGGAGAATTTTCAAAGTTCCGAGAGGGTTACACTGTTCGACATTTGATCGGGGTAAACTTGTGGAAAAGATAATTCCTCGCGGATTTCGATTACATTGAAATATGTTATAAATCTCGACATTCTGAACACAACTTTTTCCTATACAAATAATAGGCGTTCTCATTTGGTATCTTAGCGATATTAACAGAAAACTGATACATAGTTCGATTATAGCGAATTTCGCCTTTTTAACTTTTAATTACTCGCGCATAGTACTTACAGTCTGAAAACTATAAATTCAGTGTTTCACGGGTAAACTAAAGGTTTACTACACTATCAAATATCTATTTTTCATTAAAGTAATTACTATAGTCATGTAGTGCGAGTAACTGTAGATTAAAAAAAATTTATTTAGGTCTGGGTTGGGAGGGGATGCAGGGGGAGCGGCTATGTCCCTTCCTATCATTTGACAAATGTTTATTTAAAAAGGAGCAGCAACTTGTCCCACTTCCAAAAATCGCTCTGTAAAGCTCGTGTATCTTGCAATTAATTCTCACAATTTTCATTATACATAAAAATCCGCAATCGAAACCTGAAACCGTTTAGGTTGCTACTGGGGTTTCAGCACTGTTTTAATATCGATTTTTGGTCTGGAACCCTTATGGGGAACTGCATCGTGCATGGGGGTGCACCCCATTGTCCGAACGCTGTAATAGCTGGCATTCTACTATCTGAACTGCCATTTTGTTAGCAAAAACGAAAGAAGAATAGAAGAACATGTTGGATATCAGAATGCGGTGATTAGATAGCGGATTTTATGCATTTGTGACAAAAATGAGTAGGTGCAATTTAAAACGGTAAAAACATTAGAGGAATTTTAAAATACTGTTATATTATGTTCAACCTATTAAATATCAATTTCTATTTCACTTCAGTTTGTTAAAATTCACGTAGAAAACTTTTGTTTTGGATAAATTCTTAAATTGCATTTTCAGTGCAAGTCCGACTGCAGGGTTCAAGTTTCAGTTTTTTCAAGCTGTTGTAAGACATTTTCAAAGACATCCAAAGAGTTCCAGAGTCTTTTTTCACCTATTACCGTTTCTTTCTGCACACACCATGGTGTGCGCGATTAAGTATCGGTTACAATCTGGAGAAACGTAACAAAATTACAAGTATGTGATATTACATTCCTTCGACAGGATGACGCATCGTCATCAGACTATACTTTGTGCGAATACTGAAACTCACGAGCAATTACGTGCACGTAATTGTTCGATTGCATTCATAATAGTTGGATTATAGTTGAGGAAGATGATTCTATACAAATGTTCTAAGAAGTTGTCCTAATTCCGTGAACCGTCGCATATAATATTTCCGGGAAGCGGAGAAGATATTGCTAGCATATTTATAATGCGTACGTAGATCCTGCAATCGCTTTTACAATTGTGTACTCAATATCGTAGTTCTAAGATTGTAAATTGATACCGATAAGACTTGTCTTTCAATCGCAACATTTATATAGCAAATATTAGGATACTTTATATATATATTTTCTAGTTCTATATCCAATGTCGAATCTGTTTCAAATCATGTGAAACAACTTTGATATCGTAATCATTTTCAAATCACATTCCCCTTTTCTTGCAAAACTGTGTCACTCGAATAGTTCGGTGTTTTCTTACGCTTTCTAGGATGTATTTCGGCTGGAGTAAAAAACAGAAGGCCATCTACGTGATCTCGTCGGTATAGAAGGCCACTGTGGAGATTCTCGTCGGTCAAAAGGGAAATTGTCACGCAACCATCTTAACACCAACGAGAGACTGTTAGTATTGTCACATTCTGCACCGAACGTATTCCAAGTTAAGCAGATATTTCAGACGATGTTTTAGTGATTTAAGATTTACAATATTAAAAGCAAAACTCAAGGACAAAAGATTCCTAGAAATATTAAGAAAACATTGACGCATAATTTTCGGAAAATCACCGATTCCGACTTTAAATTTTATGCGAGATACCTCAATTTGTATTTTCAAAGTATTTCATAAACGAGAATTATTACCTTACACTTTTTCATACATAAATGTTCGAAGAATCGATCTGTGGGAAAGGAAATATGTTGAAGAACAGAGTAAGGGAGAGTTTACTGTAAACAATTAAAATGGCAAAAGAATTATTATAGGCATTGAACAGATAGAATCAATAAATTTATCGTAGTATTTATGTTGAATAAATTAATACGAATGTGCATGCTTTAAAATTTATTCTGTATCTCGACTTCTATTGCCTACTTTGACTAAAAAATTATATGGTCAAATAGTCAAGGGAGTGCTGGTTAACATCGTTGACGAAAGGAATTATTATAAACATTGAACAGCCAGAAATAATAAATTTCTCTGTAAATTGTATCGAATAAATTAACGCGCGCGAATATTCATGTTATAAATGTTATTCTATATCTGGAGTTCTATTGCATATTTTTAGAAAAAAATTAGATGGTCAGATAGTCAAGGGAGTGCTGGTTAACATCGTTGACGAAAGGAATTGTTATAAACATTGAACAGCGAGAAATAATAAATTTCTCTGTAAATTGTATCGAATAAATTAATGCGCGCGAATATTCATGTCATAAATGTTATTCTATATCTGGAGTTCTATTGCATATTTTTAGAAAAAAATTAGATGGTCGGATAGTCAAGGGAGTGCTGGTTAACATCGTTGACGAAAGGAATTGTTATAAACATTGAACAGCGAGAAATAACAAATTTATCAATAATTACTAACACGGCGATCGAATCGATCGATGGTAGAGGAGTGGGGAGAGGCAGCGAAGCGAGAGCGCTGAGTCAGTCAGTCACTGTCAGTCAGTTAGTCGGGACGGCGGAGCCGGCAGGGGCGGACGTGTTGCGGTACCGAGGGTGCCAGGAGGTCCTTGGAGACCAGGGGTGGACCAGGAGTGACCAGAGGTTCCCTGGTGAGTTTTAATTCAAATATTCTTGAATGCTTGTTGCTTTGTTCACTCGTGGTTCACTTTCTACTGTTTTCACTGCACAATCATTTTCAATGATTACCTCCAATATTCTTATTGCAATTTCCATCAGAGAATGAACTTTCACAGTTCAGTGTTCGAAATATATTTATATTTCTGATGTTGGACTTGTGTATTTCTTCCTACTTCTGTTTGTCAAATTCGCACTTTTGCCTATCTAATTTCTCGATAATTACTCGACGTACTTGCATAACTTGGTAGTTCGTTGTTGTAAGAAAGGGAGCCAGAAGGAATATTGCATTCGTTCTGACTCCCTTTCCGGGTCTCTTGTGCAGCAACCTCCACGTGGTGAGACCTGGGCAATCGGCATTATCCTTTATTCGTAAGAACTTTCAGTATCTCACGAATAAAGGATAATGCCGAGCTAATAGCTGCACATGTACACTTTTTGATAGAGTTTAAAACTTTCAAAATATAGGAACATATTTCATTATATTGAATATGAATTTACTGCCAGCTAGCTCACAGGCGGCCAAGGATACATCGATGGTTTGTTCGTTTACCCTTGGCCACCTTCGGTTCGTTGTTTCGAAGTACACGTTCAGTCAGTGAACAAGTCAATTTTAATTTCTGATGTGATAAGTGTTCACATCAGAACTTTGACAAGTTCTTCTTCGAAAAATTTTCACATCTTGTTGAAAATTGGTATTCCTCCGATCGGAGTTCCCTCAGGGGCTCGCTCACGGGTGGGGCCTTGAGCGAGTACGGGGAGTCGCGTCCCTGGGGCTACCCGAATCGCCTATAGCTCTGTCAGGCCGCACTCGTGTGCGGGGTTAGTTTGGCTCTCGTGAGCTGGTGATATGTTGGCTCTCGTGAGCTGGTGATATGTTGGCTCTCGTGAGCTGGTCATCTTGTTTACTCTCGTCAACTCGTTTTCTGGTTTTCTCGTTTTCTGGTTTTCTCGATTTCTCGTTTTCTGGTTTTCTCATTTTCTGGTTCTTCTGGTTTTCTCGTTTTCTTGTTTTCATGTTTTCTCTTTTCTCGTTTTCTCGTTTTTTCGTTTTTTGATTCTCTCTCGTCAGCTGTACTGGTGGTTCAGTAGGAATTCGCACACGTGTGCGGCATTATGTGTTGTGTATAACAATTATTAGTCTGTTTCAACTAGAGTACTACAGCCAGAGAGCCAACCATCCATCCATTCAGCCAACCAGCCATCCATCCATCCATCCATCCATCCATCCATCCATCCATCCATCCAGCCAGCCAGCCAGCCATCCATTCTTATCGTCGAACGAAGAGGGCACAGAGAAGGAAGAGGGCACATCCCAAAGGAGAGTTGTCGGAAAACAGAAACAGAAACAGTACCGGAAACAGAAACGGAAACAGAAACGGATCACAGAGACACGGTGTCAGAAACAGAAACAGATACAGAAACGGGAACAGAAACGGAAACGGGAACAGAAACAGAAACGGAAACTATTGTATATGAGTCTAAGATACTAAACGCATTAAAACATGCAAATAGATATCAAAACCATATACAATAGACACAGATAGCGGAAACAGAAACAGTCACAGACACAGAAACAGTCACAGAAACGGAAACGGGCCCAGAAACGGAGACGGTTAACAGATACAGAAACAGAGCCAGAAACAGATACAGAAACAGAAACAGAAACCGACAACTCGAAGAAGAAGGAAGGAAGGATGACTGAAGATGGAAGAAGAGGAGATGAGAGGAGGAGGATTGGCAGAAGACAACGTGAGAAGGTAAGTAAGATCAAAGTTCCCTCAGGGGCTCGCTCACGGGTGGGGCCTTGAGCGAGTACGGGGAGTCGCGTCCCTGGGGCTACCCGAATCGCCTATAGCTTGTTCAAGCCGCACACGTGTGCGAAGTTAGTTTGGTTTGCTTTCGTGAGTTCGTTTTCTCCTTTTTAGTATGTTCTCATCATCTGGTTTCTCGTTTTCGTCTTCTATGCGGACTCTTCTCTTATCCTGATTACACAAAGAAGAGGAGGACACTCGCCAAAGAAGACAACGGCGTTATAGTTAAGTTGCGTTAGCCAGTAATACTTTATTTTATGCGATAGTTATTAAGAATTGTATATCGTCGTTGTATACACGTCGAGTAATTATCGCCGTAAATTCACTTTGTTCGTTTTTTTTTTACTCCGACACAGTCTTCTACTGTGTCGGACACCTTTTGCTCGTACGTAGTATGTACCAGATTGATTGGTACGGGAGTTCGCGGTAGTTTATATTAATGGGGGGTCGAGACGCGTTGTGTCCGCTCTTTACCACTCTCCCGTAAAATTTTTCCACCCATGTCCGTCTCTGGCGGCAGGTGGTTGGAGAAGTTGGTATTGTAGTCGGAACTCCTCTCGACCATTGCTCGCGTTACCCTCAAACCAGAGCCTTCTGCTCTGGTTTGCTTAGTTTTTCTCTCTTCTTGAAAGAATCAGAGCCTTCAGCCTGATTCGCTTTTTGTCCCCCGTGAATCGAGGACTTCTTCTTCGATTCACACCCTTTTGCTCCGCGATAATTACTCGACGTACTTGCGTAGTATACTAGTATAAGTTCGGCGTTGTAAGAAAGGGAGCCAGAAGGAATATTGCATTCGTTCTGACTCCCTTTCAGGGTCTCTTGTGCAGCAACCTCCTCGTGGTGAGACCTGGGCAATCGGCATTATCCTTTATTCGTAAGAACTTTCAGCATCTCACGAATAAAGGATAATGCCGAGCTAATAGCTGCACATGTACACTTTTTGATAGAGTTTAAAACTTTCAAAATATAGGAACATATTTCATTATATTGAATATGAATTTACTTCCAGCTAGCTCGCACTCGGCCAAGGATACATCGATGGTTTGTTCGTTTACCCTTGGCCACCTTCGGTTCGTTGTTTCAAAGTACACGTTCAGTCAATGAACAAGTCAATTTTAATTTCTGATGTGATAAGTGTTCACATCAGAACTTTGACAAGTTCTTCTTCGAAAAATTTTTACATCTTCTTGAAAATTGGTATTCCTCCGATCGGAGTTCCCTCAGGGGCTCGCTCACGGGTGGGGCCTTGAGCGAGTACGGGGAGTCGCGTCCCTGGGGCTACCCGAATCGCCTATAGGTCGGTTAGGCTTGCTCACGAGAGTTCGCTTTTTGGTTTGCTCACGAGAGCTCTTTTTCTGGTTTGCTCACGAGAGTTCTTTTTCTGGTTTGCTCTCGAGAGCTCGTTTTCTCGTTTTCTGTTTTCCTCTCGTCATCTGCTTTCTTGTTTCGTCTCGAGTGCGGAAGTTTGTTTTGTCCTGGTGAGTATGTTGGGATTCGCACTTGTGTGTAGGATTTTGTGTTGCGTCCAAATATAATTAGTCTGTTTCAGTTAGGATACAACAGCCGACGTCTTTCAACGTCGACGAAGAGGACACACCAAGAAGAGGAGGACACACACCGAAGAAGACATCAGCGTATATTTAAGTTGCGTTAGTCAGTAAGAATTTATTTTATGCGATAGTTATTAAGTTTGTAAATCGTCGTTGTTAATACGTCGAGTAATTATCGCCGTAAATTCACTTTGTTCGTTTTTTTTTTACTCCGACACAGTCTTCTACTGTGTCGGACTACTTTGTTCGTACGTAGTATGTACCAGATCAATTGGTACGGGAGTTCGCGGTAGTTTATTAATTAATGGGGGGGTCGAGACGCGTTGTGTCCGCTCTTTACCACTCTCCCGTAAAATTTTTCCACCCATGTCCGTCTCTGGCGGCAGGTGGTTGGAGAAGTTGGTATCGTTGTCGGAACTCCTCTCGACCATTGCTCGCGTTACCCTCAAACCAGAGCCTTCTGCTCTGGTTTGCTTAGTTTTTCTTTTTCAAAGAATCAGAGCCTTCTGCTCTATTCGATTTTTCTTTTTGAAAGAATCAGAGCCTTCTGCTCTATTCGATTTTTCTTTTTGAAAGAATCAGAGCCTTCTGCTCTATTCGTTTTTTCTTTTTGAAAGAATCAGAGCCTTCTGCTCTATTAGATTTTTCTCTTTGAAAGAATCAGAGCCTTCAGCCTGATTCGCTTTTTGTCCCCCGTGGATCGGGGACTTCTTCTCCGATCCACACCCTTTTGCTCCGCGATAATTACTCGACGTACTTGCGTAACTTAGTATAAGTCCGACGTTGTAAGAAAGGGAGCCAGAAGGAATATCGCATTCGTTCTGACTCCCTTTCAGGGTCTCTTGTGCAGCAACCTCCACGTGGTGAGACCTGGGCAATCGGCATTATCCTTTATTCTTAAGAACGTTCAGTATCTTACGAATAAAGGATAATGTCGAGCAAATAGCTGCACGTGTACAATTTTTGATAGAGTTTAAAATTTGCATAATATAGAAAGACATTTCAATTAAGTGATTACGAATTTACTTCCAGCTTGCTTGCAGTCGGCCAAGGGAACATCGATGCTTTCGTCATTTACCCTTGGCCACCTTCAGTTCGTTATTTCAAAGTTCTTATTCAGTCAGCGAACATTCCAATTTCAATTTCTGCTTTTCCAACTATTCATTTTGGAACTTTCACAAGTTCCACTTCGAACAATTTTTACATCTTGTTGAAAATTGGTATTCCTCCGATCGGAGTTCCCTCAGGGGCTCACTCACGGATGGGGACCGTGAGTGAGTACGGGGAGTCGCGTCCCTGGGGCTACCCGAATCGCCTATAGGTAGGTCTTGTTGCACTCTTGTGCTGGGTTGGTTTTGCTCACGAGAGCTCTTTTTCTGGTTTGCTCACGTGAGCTCTTTTTCTGGTTTGCTCTCGAGAGCTCGTTTTCTGGTTAGCTCGTTTTCTTGTGGTTATGTTGGGATTCGCACTCGTGTGCGGGAGTTTGTGTTGTGTCTAAATACGATTAGTCTGTTTCAGTTAGGATACAACAGCCGACGTCTTTCATCGTCGACGGAGAGGACACAAACCATAGAAGACAACTGCGTATAGTTAAGTTGCGTTATTCATAAGAATTTGTTTTATGCGATAGTTATTAAGTTTGTAAATCGTCGTTGTATATACGTCGAGTAATTATCGCCGTAAATTCACTTTGTTCGTTTTTTTTTTTACTCCGACACAGTCTTCTACTGTGTCGGACTACTTTGTTCGTACGTAGTATGTACCAGATCAATTGGTACGGGAGTTCGCGGTAGTTTATTAATTAATGGGGGGGTCGAGACGCGTTGTGTCCGCTCTTTACCACTCTCCCGTAAAATTTTTCCACCCATGTCCGTCTCTGGCGGCAGGTGGTTGGAGAAGTTGGTATCGTTGTCGGAACTCCTCTCGACCATTGCTCGCGTTACCCTCAAACCAGAGCCTTCTGCTCTGGTTTGCTTAGTTTTTCTTTTTGAAAGAATCAGAGCCTTCTGCTCTATTCGATTTTTCTTTTTGAAAGAATCAGAGCCTTCTGCTCTATTCGATTTTTCTTTTTGGAAGAATCAGAGCCTTCTGCTCTATTCGATTTTTCTTTTTGAGAGAATCAGAGCCTTCTGCTCTATTCGATTTTTCTTTTTGAGAGAATCAGAGCCTTCTGCTCTATTCGATTTTTCTTTTTGAAAGAATCAGAGCCTTCTGCTCTATTAGATTTTTCTCTTTGAAAGAATCAGAGCCTTCAGCCTGATTCGCTTTTTGTCCCCCGTGGATCGGGGACTTCTTCTCCGATCCACACCCTTTTGCTCCGCGATAATTACTCGACGTACTTGCGTAACTTAGTATAAGTCCGACGTTGTAAGAAAGGGAGCCAGAAGGAATATCGCATTCGTTCTGACTCCCTTTCAGGGTCTCTTGTGCAGCAACCTCCACGTGGTGAGACCTGGGCAATCGATATTACCCTCTATTCGTAAGATATTCCATTATCTTATGAATAAAGGGTAATATCGAGCTAATAGCTGCTCGTTTACAATTTTTGATAACGATATGTAATAGAGTTTAAGACTTGCAAATAAAAATACATATTTCATTACATTGAATCTGAATTTACTTTCAGCTTGCTCGTAGTCGGCTAAGGGTATTTCGGACGCTGTGTTAGTTTACCCTTAGCCCACATCCAGTTCTGATTTTCTAAGAGGTCCCTTTCGAACTTTAATAAATTCCCGTTGGAAAAATTTTCAAAATCATGTGGAAAGTTGGTATACCTCCGTATCTCGTCGGTGCCGAGATGTCTGCCTTACTTAGTTATCAATCCTAGATGACGTTACGGTGATTGACTGCGGTAGACGTTAATTTATCGACAAAATATGTTCTACTTTTTACAGTTTCTACCTTGATCTGGATTAGTTCTAGATTGATTCTGAGTTAGTTCTGGTTTACATTTGGATATGATTACGTTTAATTTTCATTAAACGTATACTCGGTAAGATAGAAAATGACATTTTGTGAAATAGGGACCGAATGTATCGATCGCTGGCAATTTTATGCTAAAAATTAGCCGTCAGTGGCGCCACAGGTGCTGCACCGTTAGTTAACGGTCGAATACGTTAGCCGTTGGTGGCGCAATGGTCGTTTGCGCAGCGAGTGGTCAGTACACAGTGAAAATGGCGCCGCTTGAGTGAAGGTGGGTGATTCTGTGCGTGCGTGTGCCCGGAAAGTGCGAGTTTCTCGGAAATGTGGCAGGATTTGGACGGTCTGGGTGGTGCGGGAGTGAATTCCGGTGGTCACCAGGTGGACCAGTTCTGCGCAACGGGTAAGAACAATTGTCGAACATCCGTTGAACAGGTCCATCCCGACGTATACAGTTCTCCTGACCAAAGTCTTGGTTTCTCCCTGTCAGAGCGCACGCGCTCTTTCTCCTTTTCTATCGTACACACGTCGTAAACAAAACGAAATCACCTTTCTCCCGTCTTCCAGAATCAAGACGATCCTTTCGAACAATCCCGTTCCCTCTTACTTATATTGTACTATCCCGTGCACTCGAAACTACTCTAGTAACCCTAACAGCGTTACCCGCATCTGTCAACAAGAAAGACACAGCTTCACACAGGATCTCGAACGATTCTGTACATTACCAAACACAATCTCGGACGACCGATAAAATTATACAATATATCCTAACAGAAGAAAATGTTTTTATCGAAAGCTGCGTGAACGATTATCTCGTCTGTTTACGTTCGCGCCTCTTGAAACAAAATCTCCGGTGAATCACTCGGTTGCGCAAAACGCGTGTAGAGGTTAGAGCAGACTCTAACGAGCTACGATCGCATCGGTTTCATTCGAGTGAAACACGAGAGCGATTTAACGTTGCGGCTCTCGTGGTGCGACGCTTGTGTTTACGTTCGTCGCATTTCTACTTAGGCGTGTGGACAGGTTGATCGAACTATTTGCTGATCGGATTTGTTATCGAAATGCAAGCGAGACTGTGCTGTCAAAGTATTGCTTGCAAAGACGTCATTTTAGTCTTCAAACAATTCTTTCAAAGCTTCGACCGTGTTACTTTCTATTTAGTTGACACTAGGATATTGTTCCTGTAACTGTGGAAAGATTAACGAAACTGTTTCGTGTAGATTGGAATGTAGAAAATGTGAATGATCCGCAGAGTGGAGGGGGCAGTAGTCTTACTGAAAATGGTTCAAGAGGGGTTGATAATGAAACTGCTTCTGCTGCTGTTTATTAATCTCAAGGCATTATGTAATTTATTTTGCAGTATTTGTTACGAATTATCGATTATCATCCTTTTCCCTGTATCGTCAAATATTTCTAGACCTTGATAAAAAGCAAATGAAATATTGACGAAGATTTGGTCCTAATCACCGGACACAAGGAATTTGTGATAATAAATGAATTGTTCAATTAATTTAATGTGAACATGAGAATGAACCGCAGAATGGGGGGGAACAGTAGTCTTCCTGAAAACGGTTTATCAAATATCTAGCGAGGTATCAAGCAGTTTACATACAAGTTGGAAAAAATGATTTAAGCGATTTTAAGTCCACGGGCACGAGAAACAGCTTATTATAAATGACGGGTCAGGTGTCCGAGGGCTTGCGTAAGGATCGCAGAGTTTGATGGCACAATTCGGTGAGGTTCGGTGAAATTAGATGATCGGTAAGGCTCGAGATTAATTTAGATTTGTGTATGGATGTTTGTTTAACAGCGATTTAAATCCATGGTGAGCCCTTGACGATCGACGAAGCACGGCTATCGACCCCGTTACGTTCCACGGCGAAGCAACAGTTTCTAATTGTTCCGCTGAGGCACGTAACCTAGCCTAATCCGAATAGCCGACGACTATATACTTTCCGCTGCGCTCTGCGGCGCGCGAGAAGGAAGAGAGGTTAGCGTACCCGTTCCGAGTTACATAACCTCGCACCGAGGTCGAGACCGGGGATGATCATACGGTACTACCGTCACGACGTAGCGCAGGTGGCAGAACGCGTTATGAATGGCGTATGAAAACGCGTATACACATGGTAGCGATCATTTCCTCTCTCGTTACCACTCCCCTCACCCCTATGTATAGTAACCGCGTTTCCATGTTTACGCTTGGCCGAGTGCCGGCCAGATAATAAGGGCGACCTGACAGAAGCGCCGCGAATAGTTTTGTCTTGCTCGAACCACTTTCTAGTGTCGCTACGCCGCGCGCCTCTTCGCGCAAAATCCATGCACAAAGTATTCGTATTCGTACACCTTTTACGAACGAATAACTTTTGCAACATTGCACCCAACAGTTTCAGCTTCTTTCAAACTTTAGAAGTATTAACCCTTAGCACTCGATTGGCGCCTCTGAGGCGCCACTAAAAATTGCTGTACTATTATTTAAATAATTGTTTACGCTATCAGATATGTCGGTATCTAACCAATTACTATACATTTAAGTATTGTATGAGGTATTATATCAATTACATATTTATCAAATTTCAAAAACCATAGAGAATGGAAATATTGTAGGTCAGAAGAAACGTTTAATTTTCGAGTTAAAATAGTTCCGAGGGCAAAGGGTTAAGAGATGATTTTTTGTTTTTAATTGTTATTGGTCGCGATTTCGAAGGAGAACGTAAAGGTCAGGATTCGTAAATTTTTTATGTGTGGCCTGTAATGAAAATTTCAAATGTATCTTGTAAATCTAAATATGTTATACATAGTTATCTCTGCCTCTCAGTAGCTAGTAGATAACCGCATATTGTTCTTTTTAAAAATGTGAACGATATGAAGTTTGTCATACCTCGTTTTGTCCATTTTCAGCGAAGGAATTTATAAAATGATTTATCTTGCTGTCCTACCAAGGGACAAAGTTGAGGATTAATTTTTCATCGCTTTATTTATTCTTTGTGGTCACGACCGCATATCCGTAGTCTAATGACGAGGAAGAAAAATTCCTTTGGCGATGGTATCGGTCAGTTATGAATTTTTCATTGATTTAGTTACGTATTCGCGGAGAAAAGGATTCATAACTTATTTGCAACTGGCTGCTTCCTATATGCGCATTTTCTTCCCATCGGTTATGTGATCATACATATTTTTTTTGCGGATTATTCATATGCGTTTTTGTGTTAAGAGTTCGATAACATGGCACGAGGTGTTATCGTGCTCGGACGACGTGCTTATTGTTGCGGTTTATCAATCGCGAGTATATCGATAAATGCAGGTTCTTTCTTCGGTATCGGATTTCTGTTTGGTAATCCTTGTCACCTGGAAATTTCCATTGTAGTGCCTGGCGTACACACCTGAAACGTCCTCGGCAAGGACGAGAGTTTGAACGACATCCATCAAATGTATTATAAAGTAATATTTGTTTGAAACGTTTGATCGATAAATCAGATAAAAGAATGGAAACATTTTCGAATGGTTGCTTTCTAACATCGTCCTGTACATCAACGATAGGAATCAATCCTATAAGAATAGGTACGAAATTACCTGTCAGTCAAATGTCAAGGGTTAATGTGCTAGGCAAGGTTGCCAACTATTTTGTTCCTGGTTTATTATTGCAGATACGCAGTACAGATGTATACTCACACGCTGTGTGGAAGTTTAGAAGCACACTATAAAAATAACGTAATTAATACTAGTACATGTGTATGCATTCAAAATATAACGAGACTGTCGCGTTGGAAAATTTTTAGAAGAAAATTAATGAGAGGTCTTAAGATCTTAGGACCATTATTTGGAAGAATATTTTTATAAAGATGTTGAATTAGCAACTGTGTTAGTAACTAGAAGGGCCAATCGGAAAGCCCTGCAGCAGATAGCGATCTCTTAGACGAGTTTACTAGAAGTTGTACACAGTCTCTTCGCGATGAATAATTGATGAAGTGTTCCTGGCACTGAATAGTGTCTGCAGAAATCGGTTCAAGGTGTTTATAATGAAACCTGCCTGTTCGCCACTTGTTCCCCTTTGGTGTCTAATCCCATTCGCGTTTATTCGGCGCGTCTATACCGCGACCCCAGCCTTAATTCGAAAGACCTATTTTTAGATCTTTCGCTAAATTGCTCCTAATGAGGTCCCATCCTCCGCTCACGGCATCGCATCGAGGATGCACTATTGTGTTCGAACAGTCTCTCGATACGGTGCCGGTCCTCGGTCTATCAAGTTCACGATCAATTCTTAATTACCCATCGATAAACAAAATCAGTGTGTACTCATTTCTTCTGCGAACACCACTGAAAGATGGCCGAAACGTAAGTTACCTTCGATTGACGCTCCTGCAACCTTCGGATTCCTCTTTGATGATCACTTTCCCTGCTGCAAGGCTCAATCTAGCTGATCGTCCAAGATAGATGGTTGCAAACATGCATGTGTACGCGTTGCAGGCCAGATTATTATAAAAAAATTGGCTAGGTGAAATATAAAACGATAAACGATTAGAAAATTTGAAGGATATTACGATATTGTTTTTAATGCGATAAAGTCATAAATAGACTGCGGATGTTCATGTAATTTGCAAGTTTTGTACATGAATTTTAAGAAACTCGAATCAAATGGAATCTTATTTTCTGTGGTAGTAGTCTTTTTAGATCTAAAATAAAATAAAATCGTACTGAATTCTGTCATATTTTATATCCATTTCTTTAACATGTTCAACAGCGATAATTGCGTAAAAATCCGCAGTCTAATCATTAAGAACTTTTTTATTTTGGATAAAGATACATAGTTTAGAGGGCGTGCTCTCTATTTTGATTCTCGGGGTTGAGGCAAAGGAACGTATTCCAGATTTCGGCATTTGTGTTTGACAAAAGCACTGTTCTGTTTCGCAGAATTGACGCCCGAGGAGCAGAAGATCCTGATAGACATAAGGCGGAAGAAGACGGAGCTGCTGCTAGCTATACAAGTGAGTCAATTGGCCTATTTCACAAAATCGTTTTATCTGCGACCCCGTTCTCGTGAGAAAGCATTTCCCGTGGTTTTACCGGGGCCTGGATGTCGATATTCCGCATTCCGTATGCATTGCGCTCTTACGAACTTTATAATCGATAAACATTTCCATTCGACCAAAACTCTTGGCTAGACGGTGTCTCCCCTTGCGTCGCCAATCTTTCCGCAGTTACGATTCTGTGCACAACTCGTCCTCCCGTCGAAGTATTTCGTAATTAGACTGCGGACTTTATGCAGTTGTCCTGTGACATAGAATGATATTGCATCAAATGTTTGTCATGATATTTATTGTTCAGTTTTTACTTGATTCGACAATTTAAGAATTAAACAGCAGGAATTAATGTTTGCACGAAGACCCGCAGTCTAATCACGAATACAGTGACTACCACTAACATTCGGACACTCTTAAAAAGACGATAACTTTTTTAATATAAAATGTTCAGCCTCTAACTGCAATAAATCTAAAGACTATTACATCTTTCAATGTCCGTCGTTTTTTCCCGTATCGTTCGATTTCGATGAAATAAATTAAATATTCAATATAGGCACACATAAAAACGTTGTAACGACCAATTGCAATTTTTTTAAAGATACGATAAGAATAAAATAGTGCAATGTTAAAAGTGTTATCGTTTTGTTTAGAGGATACGAATATTAATGGGAGTCATTGTACATAAAATCCACAGTCGAACGACCACGATATATCGCACGTACACCATTTGTTTAGAATCGTCTACAATTGGGATCGACTAAAAGTAAACTAATACGCGGTAAGACGAGTTCTCATCGCCTGTTATCAGCGAGCATAACGCGACCAAGCTGGAACAAAGCTCTGGTTTCTCGTCCCACCCTCGTTATCGTCGTGACCAACGAATGATCTCACTCATCAGTTTCGTCTAACGAAGTGAGTCACGCTCGCAAAGGCCTCGCCTCGGAAAGATTTCTTCTCGTATTCGTGATAAGACGACGCGATAATCCGGTTCGAATGTCGAAAACGACTCGAAAGCAACGAGCACTTCCGTTGGGAATCGCCACACCGTGGGTACACTTTTCCAGGATCGAGAAGCAGGTGTCCGAAGTGCGAGTGCCAGCTGTTTTTCTGTCCATGGGAACTTTTCAACGTAGCTTTCGGATGGAAGACGAGTGCGTGGGTAGTAGTTTCTATAGGATAGGATCCACGTAGCCCTTTTCCTTTGAAAATGTTCACGAAGGGTTCAATGGACGGGAAAACAGTGGTCACTGGAAACTGATTGTGAGTCACTTGGTTGAGCAGTCTCGGTTGAGTCATAAATGATTTCTGAGTTATTTCTGAGGTTCTGTCCGGTATTCACCGTGAACTCTCAGGCATCGAATGCGTCCTCGAATGAAGAAGCAGATCCTTTTGTCGAAACAGTTCAACGTTTCTTTCGATCCAGTTTACAGATTCTGCGTAGCTACAGCCAGTCTCATTGGCGGCACAACTTTCAGGGCACATTCCACAGTTCAAATTCAATGTTGCAATAATAATTCTGTATAAAGGACAGTGCTCACCAAGGCATATACGTTCTTTTTACATTTAGTAAAGTAGATTCATTTTTGTATAGATTTTTAACGCTGGTTTTATTTATCACTTGCATATAAAACTTCAAAAATAGTCAGCTTCTTCTCAGATTTCACTTTCTGTGAATAATTACATGTAAATTCCACTCCACAGTTTAAATTCATTTTCTGCGGGTACCATTGGTCCCCATCGATTAAAATGGCGGAAATGTGCTCGGTCTTCTAGCGCATAAAAACAAAAATTGTGGATTGAACGTCCGAACGTCGCCGGAAACTCCTGCACCTCAGGGTTAAAAAGGGTGCAAAACAACGGCGGACCGAGCGCACGCAATGTTTCCGCTCCGTTATCGAAACGGACCGAGACGAAACAAGAACGGAAAACGCGTCCCCCGCCCAAGAAGTCACCGATCCACCCGACAAACGCGCCTTTAATGACAGAGGTAATTTGTGTCGCTGGCGAGTTTGCGTCGTTTCAGAAGGCCGGTCGCGCGCGTCTCCTTGTCCACTTTATCATTCGTTTTGTCCTCCGTAGCCGGGTAACCATTGTACTTTTCTCCTTTTAAATCCGCATCGCAGAGAGCTACGGAGAGTCAACAGAAGGAGAAAGAAAGAGAGAGAGAACAACCTGCTCTTTCTCTCCTCTGTTGTCGGGACCAGCGTGTTCTCATTCCGATCTCGCCGAGCAGATAGGGGTTCCGAGACCATAGCCGCAGACGAGAGTCTCGGGTAAAGACTGGTCAGGTGCTTTTTTTCCATCCCCCGGATCCATCTATGGAAAGAGGATCTCCGGATCGAGAGCTTAGACTCCGCGAGATCTCGATGCTTGGATTCTGCTACTCGCAATTCACCAGCCGTTGCGTTGTTGCGGATAGACCCTTGTTCTATCTGCCCTTGTTGATGGGAATCGTTCACTTTTCTACGGTAGACATTCACACAAATGTCTGTCCTTTCGTAGTGGACGTCACGGTTGCAAAGGGAATGGTACTTTTCGAGAATGATTGAGATTGAGATGCTCCATTTTTTTCACAGTGTCCATTTTGTCGTTAGTTTATCGGGATGTTTGTTTTATCATAGTGGACGTTGCTACTTCGATGGTTATTATTAATTATTATAAGAATTTCGAAGATTGTAACTAATATTAATTATATGATTTGAAGGATCTTTGTTCTTTTGCAGTGGACGTTATTGTTGCTACTTCGGTGGTTATTATTAATCATTGTAAGAATTTAGAAGATTGTAACTAATATTAGTCACATGATTTGAAGGATCTTTGTTCTTTTGCAGTGGACGTTATTGTTGCTACTTCGATGGTTATTATTAATGATTGTAAGAATTTAGAGGATTCTAACTAATACTAATCATATGATTCGAAGGACTTTGTCTTTTCGAAGTGGACGTTGTCGATGCTACTTCGATGGTTATTATGAAATATTGAAATTATTTAGAGGATTGTAACTAATATTAATAATATAATTTGAAGGATCTTTGTTCTTTTGAAGTAGACGTCGTTGTTGCTACTTCGATGGTTATAATTAGACCGCGGAAATTTATGCAATTTTCAATGTATCGAGACCATTTGTAAAAAGGGGGATCGAATAAAATATTATTTTCAGTGGTAGTAGCATTTGTAGATCTGAAATATATCAAGATTTGACTAGATTCTGTCGAACGATGTATATTCAGAAACCATAAATGCATAAAGATAATATTAATCACGATTTGAAGGGTTGTAAGCGATCAGGGTTGAATTAATACAAACTGAGCATCTAGTTTAGTAACAATAACAATAATTTAGAGGGTCGGGGGACGAAAAAGCGATACAGGTAGTAGTTCGGATCATAGCGGTGCAAAAAGACGCAGACACAAAGCAATGGCGTCCCGGTTTTATCTCCCACGTTGTTCCACCGTAAAAACTGCTCACGTGGATGATAAACGGGTAACGTTTCCACGAAGGTTAGGATCTGTATAAGATACGGGTTTGTCGGATCTATTTCCGTGTGAAGTTCAAAAACCCGGTGAACTCGCGAGGACAAATAAAAATGTCTGAAAGAAGCTCGATGCCCGAGTCCGCTTTTTACTGGAGCCAAAAAAGACTTTGTTCCTTTAACAACGGTTGCCTCTGAACTCGAACAGAAATTGTTAACCATTTCACTGTAAATCCGAGCAGAGTTAGAACAGTAACCCCTGAATGGACTCTTTTCAGCGAGCTTCAAAAATAACAGCAACCCCGATCAATATATCGGATATTCATTTTTAGCGAATTGTTTAATGGATTTCTACAGGAGTCTGCTTTACAGCATAGAAAGTACAGCCGGATAGCGAATGTTTCTATAAATCATTAATTAGTTAAATAATTGTTTATCTAAAGTGTGAATAGTCTACTTAAGGATTAAGAGACAAGAACGTTGATATGGAATGAAGTACTTGCAATTAGAGCAGATAAGAAGATTAGTCTGGTTTTTTGCAAAGTCCTACGGATAAACGAACGAATATACATTTTAGCGAAATGGTAAACGGATTTCCGGATAACGAATGTTTCTATAAATCATTAAATAGTTAAATAATTGTTTATCTAATGTGTCAATAGTCTACTTAAGGATTAAGAGACAAGAACGTTGATACGGAATGCACTACTTTGCAATTAGAGCAGATAAGATTAGTCTGGTTGTTTGCAAAGTCCTACGGATAAAACGAGCAATCGATAGAGTCTAGACTACACTAATTCATCGAATGAAATATCCCCAGTCTTCAGAGAAATGATATAACCGCGTTATAGTAGCTCGTGTTGGTTCAGCTTTACGTCGGTGGTTCTCGTGGGGTGAAAAATGAATCTGCGGGAGAGGTTACGTAAGGACAATAGGCTGGATACTAACAATGGAACTTTCTGAAAGGAGGATACTAAATAAAAGTGCAATCCCCCAGCCCTCCCAGTGCGTATGAATTAAAAGTGCTTCGCCGAAACAAATGGTATTTACGTACCTCTGTGGAGTCGCGGAACAAATGAAAAAAATTATATCTTCCGGAACGGTATTAAAGCTTGCAGTGCAACCACGGTATATCCAGGATTAAAATTTTTTTATTATGCGCGGACCAATTCAGAAAATTACCAACACGGAATAATGTACAGCTGTAACAAATTTGTTTTAAACAGAAAACAGCCAATTAATTTTTAAATAAAAATTGCTGTTGCATCGGTGTGTGGATCAAAGCGATTTTTATGAAAATTATTATATTCATTTACTCTGTGAGTATAGAAAGCATAAGCGTTAAACAATCGACGGCCACAGAGATTTGCATAATGGGCTGTAGAGTGCTCCGAAGCGTCCCGTTGCTTGTAAACATCAGTTACAATTTGGTGGAAGGACACTGGACGTCCGGAGCCACTAATTCGCAAGCGTGAGACCGAGACGTAGTGGAATTATGCGAAACTCGGTACCGTTAAACGCGACTGTCACGGCCGGCAGGTAATATTGCACGGCCGTATTAAAAGCCGGGCATTTGTCGGACATAAAAAGCCTGAGAAGCATCCGCTTGTTTGCGGTAGTTGCTCAAGGTTCAAGGAAAAAGAATGTATACGTTCGCGGCAAAGATTGTTTCTCGTCGGTCTTTCTTGCGCTCTGTCGGTAACAATGGACATTTTACACGTTCCCCGACATTCACCGGGAAGTAAACCGTTATTCCTCGAGGGAGGAAGACGTATAACAACGCGGAAAATTAACTAGACGGTGGAACGCGTTCCCGGGGAAACTCATTAAGAAGGGATACACGCCCTTCCGTCTTTAATGGCCACGTAAAATGAATGCGCAACGGCCTTCGAAGCCGTTCCCACGCGGTTCAACACTCTCCCGTTCGTTTGTTCCCTCTGTTCCGGTGGTAATTGCAATTTTCTTCATTACCGTCGATCTATAGCTTCTTCAGATGGCTCCACGCTGTAATTCTTGCAACTGTAAATCATTTTCCAACTGGTTTCTTCGAGCCATTTGTCTGTTATAGTCTGTCGACTAAACTGTGGATTTTGTGTATTTATAAAGAATATTTTATTCATAGTACGGGAAACATAAAGTAATTAATAAGAATAATGAAATTATACGGACAGTTGATAATGTAGAAATTCTCTTTTCCGTCTTGTTTTTATAATTCGCACAAATCATATACCACTGTTTATTAACTAATTAGCAGACTGCGTATATTAATGCATTTATAGTACGAAAATTTGTTTTACATAATGAGCTCGGTTTTGTTTATCAGTTTCCTACTTTATCAATCGAAGTCGATAAAAGCGTCGTACGAGGGCACTGCATACACTTGTTTACCATTTTTAATTAACTCACTCGTAATTAACATTACAAACGAGTCTCACTGTGCTCTTGAATAAAGTCATTGAAACCACTGAGGTCGCTGAGGTCTCGTTGATTAACGAATAATTGTTTATATATTTCACGGTACTTATCTGCGGTGTATTACACTTTATAGGGGAGATATCAATCGGAGAAAAAAAAACAATACATATTTCTATGTTCATTCAATTGCGCGTAACTGCACGGTACTACGCGTAAATATTTTCTTATGCTATGAAATGATCGTTTAATGACTACAAGCGTATCTGACCTAAAAATAAAATTCCAGGATGTCTCTTTCTGATAAGGTGTTTCCGTGGTGGTTGATACGGTTCCGCTTACTCGTTCGCTTCGAGAGATTCGTGATTACTACAGTCATCTACCGGGAACATTTCTTCTTAATCAAAGGTTAAAATCATTACAGTAATTGCAAATTTAAAAAATCTGAACACCGGTGAGGTACGTTTATCCTTTGTGTAGTCAACCAGGTACCCGTTTATTGTATTTCTTTCAACAATTTGTTAAATGTTCCTCTAAAATATATTACAAAGTTCCTCTGAATGTCCATTCTTTACTCGCTAACATATTCATTCATAGCCTTATAATGAGAATTTGTGTAAACGTGTTAAATACGGAAAGATTTGAAAGAATCCATACATTTTGGTTGACTACATTAGGGTTAATAATGATCATAGCAGTGCCATAATGTCCTCGAGTCCTAGACATTTTGTTTTAGCGAAAATTTTAATAAAATATCGTGGTACCACATATTTTCCCGAATTTTTTTAATAGTGTCTAACTTTATGGTCCGAAATTTTTCCACGATCGCGGGCACAATGACCGTTGATTTAAAACGTCCCTGAACCCGCGAGCATACCGCGGACAATTGCGCGATTATGGCGCCACTTCACCGCAGACATAGCCCACGGCTTATGGTATTTCTCCCATAGTCGTGTTAATAGATCGCTAACTATAGCATTCGGTTGATTGATGCCAATGACTCATTCCTAACCGTTGTTCACCAGTATATCGCTTCTCCGGTCGCGGACACTTTTCATAAAGAGCTTAATACGGTAAAGCTGTTGACCTTAGACGTTAATGGATTAGTGTGCCCTCCTCGAGCTAGGGTAATTGATTTCGTGCGACCTAATTAAAAAGTTTGATGGATGAGTTTCTTGATATTGGCGAGGTCGAGGAGCGACGAAGCTGCGGAGCAACCTTTTTCACGACTGCAGGAGATCGCCTCTTAAACTTGCGGCTTCAGCCCTTATCCTAAAGACGCTTTAATCAACCGTAGTCTGGAAACCGGTTTCTTTTTTTATCTCGTAATTGTTAGCCACGGGCACAATTGAACACCGCAAAGTTGATTGTCGGCAAAATTCTCAAGAGAATTATGCAAGAAAAATCATTCTACAGGCTTCTCGATCTTGATCCCTCTAACATCATTGCTAGACAGCCGATATTTAATGTGTTTATACAAAATAAAATTTTTTAAAGGCTTCTGATGTTTTTACCGTTGTAAATTGCACCTATTAATTTTCATCATAAATCCATAAAATCCGCTGTCTAATCATCAGAATCCTCCAACAACAAATACAGCTGAACACCGCAAAGTTGATTGTCGACAAAATTCTCAAGAGAATTATGCAAGAAAAATCATTCTACAGGCTTCTCGATTTTGATCCCTCTAACATCATTGCTAGACAGCCGATATTTAATGTGTTTATACAAAATAAAATTTTTTAAAGGCTTCTGATGTTTTTACCGTTGTAAATTGCACCTACTAATTTTTATCATAAATCCATAAAATCCGCTGCCTAATCATCAGAATCCTCCAACAACAAATACAGCTAAACACCGCAAAGTTGATTGTCGGCAAAATTCTCAAGAGAATTATGCAAGAAAAATCATTCTACAGGCTTCTCGATCTTGATCCCTCTAACATCATGGCTAGACAGCCGGTGTTTAATGTGTTTATACAAAATAAAATTTTTTAAAGGCTTCTGATGTTTTTACCGTTGTAAATCGCACCTATTAATTTTCATCATAAATCCATAAAATCCGCTGTCTAATCATCAGAATCCTCCAACAACAAATACAGCTGAACACCGCAAAGTTGATTGTCTACAAAATTCTCAAACGATTTATAGGAATAAAATAATTCAGCCACTAGACAGCAGATGTCTATGCAAAATAAAAATTTTCTATCTGAATTGCAACAAACTGGAATTCGATACAAATTTATATCATTTTCCAATATGTTTAACAAGTTGAAAATAATATAACCGCATTTCTAAATTCGTCTAACGTTTTCACTGTAATAAATTGCACCTACTAAGTTTTGTCATAAACGCATAAAATCCGCTGTCTGATCATCAGAATCCTCCAGCCACAGATACAAAGAAACACTGCAAAACAGATTGTCGATGAAATTCTCCAAAGAATTAAGGAAATGAAATAATTTAACCAGCTTCTCGATCTTGACCCCTTAACAACATCACGCTCCTCCAGCTCGCATAACAGTGCCATTTTCAGCAGCCGTTCTCTCGAAGGCGAACGCCACTTACACAACGGTTCGGCCATGGTTCGCGGGTTTCGCCTTCTGTTTAATGTAATTACACGCAAATCGCGATGTTGTTGACTCTCGATGGCAATCGTACGAGCTCGTGTTGTAACCACAACAAGGCTGCAGCCGTCAACAAACCGTCGGCGTCGGATTCGCTATCAGATTCGACAGTCGTGAGTCGGTGCTCGCGAATACACATCTGTGCGGGTCGCTGGTGTCGCTTTCAGTGATCGGAACAAAATAGTTTCCGGTGGTCGTGTGTCTCACGATCGGAGAACGTTCTTCGTGAAATCGCTGGTCGGTTTCGGTGGTTCGATCGACGAACAAAACACAGAACAGTGGTTCACGTGGAGACATAGTGAAAAATTCCGAACATGGAACGAAGTGTGGCGGTCGGCAAACTCGTCGAGCGAATTTCCCCGGAGGTTCTCGCGCTCGTCGGCCCTCTTAAATGGATTTAATCGATTTAGCAGTCTGTCGTCTGATCCACGTGGGTCCTGACCCTCGACACCCATGACGTCAACCTCTCGTCGAACCAACGGAGGACGGGACTGCTCGTGTTGCTTGCTCACCGTTATCTGGCTGTTCCGTGGCGAACGACGACGGTCTCGACAGGTGAAATCTCATCAAGATTTGCGAGGAATGTACGCGAAGGCGCCCCGAGAAAAAGGAGGACGTCGATACTTAACGCTCCTCGGAAAATTGATCTCTCAATTTGTTGCTACCAGACCGCGACCTCCTTTTTTTAATCAAGTATTTCAAGTGCTACACTTATTTCCGATCTGCTAGAATTTCGCATAAAATCAAACACTGCGAACTACTTTTATTTTGCAACTAGCTGACCCGACAGACGTCCTGCCCAAATTTCAATAAATTTGTTTGCGATAGTTCTAATTACGCATATCCATTGTTCAAATCGTGAGTTATCGTCTTCAGTTTATACAAAAATCCCATAGAAAAAAGCACTTCCATTTTTCCAGGCAACTTTTCCAATTTTTCTTTCCCTAAAAACCTTAAGACGTGAATAATGCAATTTCCTATTGAAATATTGATTAAAAGCTGCGACATTCGTTTTTTGTTGTATTAAAATATGATTCAGAAATCACTTTTAGTTTTTCCCGAATTTTTTTATTTTCCCGGGCAACTTTTCCAATTTTTTTTTTACGCTAAAAATCTGATTCGGACTACAACGAACATTAAATAAAAAATTATCCAAATTGGTCCAGCCGTTCTCACGTGATGTCGTAACCAACGAACAACATTTCATTTTTATTATATAGAAGAGACGTCTTGTAGCATCTTGAAAACTTGTTCGATCTGTTCTATCGTTCGATAAGATTGACGTTCCTCCTTTTTTTCGACGGATCTTCCACGTATTGTTTGTTGTTCAGTTCTTTGGTTCTCTAATCGGAGCTTCTCTATCGCTTCCTGAAACAGACAGCTTATGGCAATCTCTAACCCCACGCTTTAGTACAGAAATTGTTGTACTAACCTCTCGAGAACGAATTGAGGAAAGCCTTTTTGGAAAGTGATGTCTTTGTTACACTAACCAGCTAGCTCAACCCTTTTGTGGACAACTGGGTGTCGATTTCTACTATTCTCTTAACCACGGCGAAGTCTTGGTCTGTCTCGACCCAGAATTAATCGTCATCCTGGTGAATTGAATACAGGTATCTACGAGAAGCACCTTCATCAATTATGTAATTAGACTGTGGACTTTTATGTAAAATAAAAAAATGTTTGCACAGATTGCAGGAGACAGGAGCCAAGTAAAAATTGTATCCATCTTTTAATTGTTCTATCAAGCTAATACATTGAGACTAATACATTGATGTGCTTAAATAATTTTTTAACACGTCCCCTGCTTTAAATTGTACGTGTCCATTTTTCTCATAGATGCGTAAAATCCGCAGTCTAATTATAAGAATTTGTTTTATATAAGTATGTAGGCGGCGATTAAAATCGCGTTTGACTATAAATCAGAAAAATGACGGTCTCAGCTTTCTAAGAAGGGTAACACGGAGGGGAAAGTCTTCGGAAACTTTCGGTACACGGTGCGAAGAGGAGAATGTAAGAATATCTATCCCGGCGGCCCGGTTAGACGAGAGATAGCGCGCGCGCTAGGCTGAAAAGATTATTTTTCCACGTCCGATGGGTTCGTCGGGCCAAGAAAATTGCGGGATTCGCAACTCGGAGGCCCACTGACCCGGTTCGCACCGCGGTTTTCATATTTTCCGAGGGGATCCCACGCGAGAATGAAACTTTCTATGCCGTCGCGTGCGCCGGAGAATAAATACCGTGATTAAAAACAATTTTTGGGACGAGCCCGTGGAGACGACGCAACTTTTAAAATGCTGTTCGACGTGCCGTGTCCTAATTAATAGCATAAACCAAACAAACCAATGATTATCTCGACGTCTTGCGAGACGCCACGCAATTAGACACGAATCCTTACAGACAGAATTGGTATTGTAAAAAAAAAGTAACTTAGAAAAATGAGATACCGTACAAAGATCCGTCTTTACGGCAACCATAAAAATCGTGAAAGACGACGGTCGTCTGAAAGAGTGTCACAAAAAGGATATCCGAAGCACGTTCTAAAAAATGAGGCTATAAACCAGAAGCTCTTTTCCCACCGATTAAAGCAGAAGTCGCTCGTGTTTCTTGAAATTTCAGCGTGATGCTCGTGTCTTTTTAGAGCGTGGTACTATGAACTGATCGAAACCCTTCCGAGAATATCGTGTTATCGCTCGCGTGGCGAATTAGATTGTCGCCGCTGAGAAAACGGAGTTGTGCAATGTTTGTTTAGTCTTTTCATCGAGATCGAACAAACAGGAACAGATAGCGTGCACGCGAATTTTAATTTTAATGCAACCTTTCCGAAATCATTCTTCGCACACCGTCAAGAAATTGATTCATCCAGCTTCTGGAAACAATCTTGTCTCACGTATAAAGGTATTAGATCAAGTATCATGAGTCACGGTGCATGTTCGGTCTCGGCTCGCAAGTTTTTATCGCGGTTTCGCACGCCGCGAGACGCGTTACCTGGAAGTCCACTAATCACTCGCATGCACTTAGATTGTTTCCATTAAAGACTGATTCACAAGTGGTTGCGGGGAACTTCTGTTCTACGAGTTACATAACAAAGCTCGATTGTCCTCCAGGCGAGAGCGCAAAACGAGTAAAGGCAGTTCGGTTCTCGAAGACGGTCGCGAATGGTTCAACGTATTCTTCAAAAAGCGATAATTGCTATTAAACGGTAACGACATTCGGGTTCGTTAACGCCCTCGCTGTAATCGTACATTCATTTGTTTGTACCGTTGGCGCTCGTATGCGATACCCTGTTGCGAAACTAATTATTTCGCCGGTTGTTTGCTGCGCGCGTTATCGGCTCGTTTGATAATTACCGTAGTGCCGCGAAAAACATGCGAATCCGGACCAAGATGTGAACTATTTTTCCGTCATTCTATTCGACAATCCAGACAGTACATTTGGACGTTTGGTAGCGAGTCCGAGAAATGCATGAATGCATACAATCAGTAGTCTGATCAATATAAATCGACATTATAATGATGCTTATAAAAACGACATTACAATGATGATTATAAAATTGGCATTATAATGATGATTGTAAACTTGACGTTGCAATGATGATTATAAAATTGACATTATAAAGATGATTATAAAATTGACATTATAATGATGATTATAAAATTGACATTGCAATAATGATTATAAAATTGACATTGCAATAATGATTATAAAATTGACATTATAATGATGATTATAAAATTGACATTGCAATAATGATTATGAAATTGACATTATAATGATGATTATAAAATTGACATTGCAATAATGATTATAAAATTGACATTATAATGATGATTATAAAATGGACATTACAATGATGATTATAAAATTGACATTATAATGATGATTATAAACTTGACATTGCAATGATGATTATAAAATTGACATTATAACGATGATTATAAAACTGACATTATAATGATGATTATAATCTTGACGTTGCAATAATGATTATAAAATTGACATTACAACGATGATTATAAAATTGACATTATAATGATGATTATAAACTGGACATTGCAATGATGATTATAAAATTGACATTATCACGATGATTATAAAACTGACATTATAATGATGATTATAATCTTGACATTGCAATAATGATTATAAAATTGACATTATAATGATGCTTATAAACTGGACATTGCAATGATGATTATAAAATTGACATTATAAAAATCATTATAAAAGTGATGCCTCGTGCGCAATTATACATGATCATCAATACACATTCGTTGCAAATCCAGTCAACAAAGGTTGATTAGCGGTGCAAAGCTCGAAAATGGTTCGTCTCGCCGTAGAATCGTCGAGCAAGTAGTCCTAACGTGCCGAAAGTCGAAGCGGGCTACTCTCGGTCCCGGAAGTTGGTACAGCGACGACGATAATGCTTTAGTTGCGCGTAATGATCCAGAGCACGGGGCTAATGTTCCGCGAAACCCGTTGGTCGTTTAAAAACGCGCGATGCCACCGGCCGTTGGGTTGCGCGAAGTGCAATGAATTTGGTGCTCTCAGTCCCAGAGGACGCCATATGGCGTCGCGCGATTTACGGTCCGCCGTTGCACACATTTGACCGACATTTCGGCCCGCGGTTTCTCTCTCGGCGTCGCATAGGAAAGCCGGCGGATACAGAGAATTATTTGCACTCGACCAGACGTGGTCGTTGAACGGTGTACCTACGTTATACGGTGTACAATATGCCCGAGAGAAAATGATTCCTGCCGTTTACAACCGGAGCACGCTGTACGACCGGACCGCCGGCAAGAATCATCGCTTGCAGCGATGCACATCCGAGGTCCAGTGACTCACGGTTTGTCCATCAACGTTACCACGAAGTAGATCCTACCGGTTATTGCAGCGATACGTCACAGCTTCCTCCATGGGCGAGAGCTCGTCACCGTCATTCAGCAATTTATCTTCTTTCTTTTTCCAGCCGAGGCGTTAATGGTCTCGACGGAAGTGGCGCGGGTCGCGTCGGGTGCGATGGAAACGGGACCGGGAGAGTCTGCAGTCCTTTCGGCAATTTTTCATTTCGCCGGATTCTATTCGATCGCGAAGACCGAACGCGAGAATTAAACACGGTCGGCTGTATTAATGCCTCGAGACACTCGACGCGATGGTCCCAGAATGATTTCGGTGTTATCGGACAACACTTCGAAACAAGCACTTTAATTTCCCTAATGCATCCTAGTCGAAACACAGTTTTACTAAAGCACACGCTCACTCCGACGAACCAAAACCCACTCACCAATTAGAATCGATTTAGTCACCCCATGCAGTTTACAGCCAATCAATAGAAAAGGATCCCAGTCGACGTAATACGCGACACGATGCAGAACTGAAAAATATCTCTAATCGTTCACAATTAGAAAGCACATTATCACGTCGATCAAAACACATTTCCCAACCGGTGATTATTCCATAATTTTGAAAAATCGTATTATATATATTATTATATATATCAAAACACATTTCCCAACCGGTGATTATTCCATAATTTTGAAAAATCGTATTATATATATTATTCCATAATATTGCACATGGCTAAACACTTTTTAATGGAACCTTCAATAGCAACAGCAATTTTCTTTGTGAACTAACAAGTCACCCTTATATTAAGATTGCAATGTAAAAGAAAATTTCTATGCTTCCTTTTGGTACAGCATAATTATTAAAAATCCTATTGATAGGCTTCCGATAGGTAAATTATTAAATTACACAGCTAGATCATGTTTTACACACGTCTCGATTATTTATTACTTTTTCGGTGTTTTTGCATAATGTTTGCCTGACATTGATCTGAAACTACATTATCAACACGGACGATTCAAATTCTTCATCGGTTTCGGGCTGCGGAGGTTCTCGCGTTCGCAGATGTCGGAAGCGAGAATCCCCTAAAGAGTTGAAGAGCAAAACAAATCTAGTTAGATGGTACATATATGTATAGTGGGGTGGACATTGAGGGAACAAGCACGCATCTGCGTAACCGTCACGCGATAAACGCGTGCACGCGAGCAAGCTTAATCGTCCGGTTGCAGCTGCAGCAGGTGCAACGAGAGGGGGGACCATCTCGACTTGTCTTCTTTCTTGTGTAAAAGGGGAATTCGCGGTTCCGGAATTTCGAAGTATGCACGAGGAACGCGTGCCGCGTCGACCTCGGTAACCAGAAAGAACGCACACGTGACCCGTTCGATTTTCGATGGCCACCGGGGAAATTCAGCCAGTCGTTCGATAAACAACCGAGAACAAAGGCCAGCTTTTCCCTGTCGCGGATACTCGACGCTGAATCATGCTCGACGGAATCCCATTCTTTTTCACAGTGGCACGAGCGCCGCGATCCTCTTTTTTATTATTCCCCTTCTGAATTCTAACTCGTTTTTCGGAAATATTCGGGAGAAAGACAATGTCGTTGGCAAAATATTGAACCCTTGTGACTTATAGTAAAAAAATGTATTTTCCCCGCGAAAATGGTCCCACGCCATAATTGCTCGGATACGTCGAGCCCAGGGATTTCGAACTGCGACGGTTTTCGAAGACACGTGACTTATGGCGTTTCCACCGGCGTATCAACGGATTTATGGCGTGGAATCGGGCATTTTACACCGGATAGCGAATTAGATCGTCGTTGTTTACTAATGGAATAAGCTCGACGGCCGCGCTGGTTCCCGCATTTTGCATTGTAATTCCACTCGCGACGCAGCCATCGCCGATTTTATTCGACCCGCGTGTTCAATTTCCCTCTGCAGCTTTCGCGAGTGCGCTGTGATTAATTGGGAAGCCATTTAATCCCCGAGCACCAAGATATGAACGCGTTTTAGTTGCTTGTTGGAGGATGCTGGTTATTAAATTAATTTACCGAGATGACTGAATGAAATGGATGGTGAAACAACAATTGTCCGAGTTCATCTTGAGAAATTAACATTAAATAAAAATTAACTCGTCGAAGAATTTTCATAAAATCGTTCAATGTTTTCGATGTTTTCATTTGTCATAAGCTCAGCTAAAACAGTTGTAAAGATTGATTTTAACTATTGTTTTTCACAATTCCAACCAAATTCATTTTTTAACCCTTCGCTGCATAGTGTATCATATCTGATACAGTTAACAAATCTCGTATATAGTAAACTAATAATGTGTTTTCTTACTATGTTTATTTTTCTGAAAATGTTGTTTTAATTTTCTTTAATATTTTTTCCTTAAATAGAACACAAAAACTGACCTTCTTTCAATTATTTTCATCCCAATTTAAAAAAATCATGCAGTGAAGGGTTAAATAATTCTTCTAGCCGTACAGAGAAATTGAAGTCGTCTAGTCCATTCATAAAATAGTTATTTTGATTGAACCCTCATACGTTCCTCAGGGTGAAAATTCGCCCATTTACTATTTCTGGTTACTATAAAATGATTGATCCCTCTTTATCTGTGTTGTGAGACGTATTTCTCTAAAATGTGACGTGATGAGTGAAGCAAAGTTTATTAGTTTAAAGTGTGAAGCAGAAATGGGTGAGAAAGTATCATAGAATCTTTTATGCAACTATTTCTGAAGAGCAGTCATCAGTTATGCATATAACTGTATAATGATCAGCCGACATCGTGCAGGATTTTGGATGGTTGTCGGCCGATCGGAATCAGTGTTCTTCGAAAACACATTTGCGTCGGTCCGAGAACCGGCGCGCGGAGAACAATGATTAACTAAAATTAGCCGGTTGCAAGACACGTTCGGGTTCGATCGCAGACTGGGAACGGCACGAGGGCGCATCGCGGTGCATCGGCGGGACGGTGCATCGCGGCGCATACTTGCGTGGATCGTGAAAAGAATGCTTCCGAGAACGAAGGGGGAGGACGCTGAAATTTCGCAGACTGCTTATCAATTGCTGGCGCGGTCTCGAGTGTCGCTAAGGGCGTTGACAGACAGTTCAAACGGTTCGAACACGACTCTTTATCTTTCTCTCTCTCCCTCTCTCTCTCTCTCGAGATTCATGCTACGGAGCAAAGTTATTCCATCCGGACCACGTAAAGGATTGTGCAATCTATCTCTTGGAAAAATTGTTTTATACTGCGATAAACTCTGCTGGGAACGCTGTAAATAATTATTATTGCTACTCCGGAGACGGAAGTCTGCGACCGTAACGAGGGAAGGTCGCGATAACAACTGACTCGCCCCTGGAATATTGTAGAAAAATTCCACGGAATTTTATTATATTTGTTGTAGATAAATTACAGTAGCGATATTTCTTCGGTTAATTCATTCATCTCTGCCATCTTTTAAAATTGAAATTCTTCTTTCTCCAAGCAGGTACTTGGAAACTTTGATATTCAGTACCCTCGATGAACTATTTTTACGTTTAAGATAAGTCTCGTTTGCTAAGGGTTGAAAGTCAAGTCTCCAATTAAAAGTAAAATTTTTCAAACATCCCTGCCAACTATAAAATGCTCTTTGCCCATGCCGCGGTCTGAAACGAAGTTTGACTGGCAATTTCAACCTAAAACGCAGCTTATTAAACAGCCTCGCAATGTTTAATGAGAGTTCCATCTAATTTGTATTACGTAATATGTCCCCCACTGCTGAAATTCAATGGCTAACATTTTCCACGATGTTCAACGTATTACGGTCTGCCGATTTGAAACTTTCGGTGCATGTTTTACAACCCGAATAGACGATGATAATAATAACGGCAAGACAATTACGTTTGTCGATCGCCGTTGAGAGAGACTACGCGATTCCAAGAGCCAATTAAACGAGCACTCGTGTTGGAAATTAACATCGGCTTTTCGAGCCAACGGGGAAAAATGTTTCCTCCGTGCAATTTATAGTTTTTCCGTGGTGCATTGGCACATTTCGAAGCGTACCGAGCAAAGAGTCACGAGTAGCATCAGCTTGACCCGGCCACGAGAGCGAACGCAAACGTAAGGCTGATCCTCGCAACTGGGCCGAGTTATAGTTCTCTTTTACGAGGGAATGCCGGGCAAAAATGCTGCACGAAAATATTGCGTGCGGCTCCGAGTTTTATTTCGCAGGTGGATCCGCGATTTCTCGCGAGCCGGTCGGCTGCTGTCGATTTTTATCGCTCCCGATAAAAATATTCCAGCTTCGATATTAACTCTTTGCTTCAATAAACGAAATTTTCTACGATATTCACTGGTATTTTACAGTGTGAATGAAAATCCTCAAATTCTTACTGTTTTAACTCGCTGCTACTCATTTTGCCTCATTTTACCACGGTTTTTTCAATTGAATCGTTACAACCGGATGTTTCGCAGCTACTTTGTTGGCCTCGGTCTGCGAAAGATTACGATAAATTAAACTCTGAAATATAATTTACTTTGTGACACGCACCTGCTCGTCTCAAGAAACAAATGACGCACACCTTTAGCTGTCCGATGATTCTCACGACTTCCTATCTTCTGCACGTACACGTTCGCTCGTTTTTTCGTCGCTGGAGTCCCTAATAAATTGCTCAGTAGCAACAGCAATTCTCCACTCGGACCAGCAAGTCATTTTAAGTAATACGCTCCATTAACTTCTTTCGAGGTCGTTACCTAAAAGAAAATAATCATTAGTCATCGAAGAGCCTATTAGCGTATTATCTACCGACTGTTATTTGATAATTTCCCAAGATCTGGAATTCACAGCTACAGTTGGCGTGCAAAGTATTCAAGTATTGAAAAGTATCCACTAAAAAAACTATTCAATCGGTTATATATCATAACAAATCACATGTCTTCCATTAATCCTTTGTTGCATAGTGTATCACATCTGATACAGTTAACAAATCTGGTATATAATAATCTAAGAATGTGTTTTCTTATTATCTTTATTTTTCTTAAAATATTGTTTTAATTTTTTAAGAATATTTTTCCCTTAAATAAAACACTAAAACCATCTTTTAATTTTTTCATCCCAATTGAAAAAATATACATACATAATTTTAATGGATAAATATTTAAAAAAAAATAGAATTCTACTTTACCGCTCTTTCTACCCACCGATCAGCGCGGCAAGAGTTCAAAAATTCAAACCAGTTCGATCAGTAAGTCCGTATATCAGGACTGCTTCAAGCTTGATTCATTTATTCCGCGTGTTCGCTGGTTGAAATTCGAGATCTGCATAAGCGTGTGCAAGCCTGGTGCATCCGACAGTCGCAGGAGTACCTGGTAAACTGGTAAAATCCTGTAAAAAAGGAGGTTGTCGGTGTTTTCTTTTTGAAAAAAGGACTACAGGTCGCCGGGTTGCAAGGTTCGCGAGGCACGGGCGCATGCGTGGCACGGTCACGTGACGCGAGGCGCCAGCTGGTCCTACGATTTCTTCGGGCTCGTCAGTCGCACGTCGGCCGCCGCGCGGAGCGGTTGGTTCTAGTTCTCACAGAACTCTGTCACTCATCCCGACGCACACTACACAATCACGCTCCTATCATTCGACGCATATCATTCCACCGCGACGTCGCCGATATATATATATCCACGAGTCGAAAGTACACATCGACGGCGTTCAAGTGCAATTACCATATAGTCTGAATAATTATCTCTCGTGACTAATTACATAGTTTATCGGAGAGTGAATCACACTCGGTACCACGAACTATCCAGCGATTCGCACTCTGACCGAATCGCAATATCGAAAGCACTCTCTCTTTGTCGGCAGTGTTTACGTTTTGTTTCACGTGGTGCGGCGTGTTATCGATATCCTCTGTCGATCGAGATTTTTTGTCGTGCCAATCGTTTCGTAATTTAACGCGCGCGCGAGTGAAAGAGAACAGCGGAAGACAGTTCGCGCGTCAATGTCACCCTCGAGACCGGATCGTTTCGGTGTCGCGTGTTGCGTGCGGTGTCACAAAGTGAGATTAGGGTGCTCCTGAAAGTACAGGGACGCGGGAATCGAGACGAGCCCGGTGCAAACAGTCTCGGAGACGGGTGCCACCATGATTTTCACCGGCAGGTCGGTGGACGCGCTCGACGAGGTGCGCGGCGGTAACGTGCAGACGGAACACCACCGTCGAGACGTCAGCGCCGTCGCCATAGCCGCAGGATGGTTCTCCAGCCTGCGCAAACCCGGCAAAAGGAACAAGAAGGGCTACCAAAAGCAGGCTAAGAGCGCGTGGGATCTCACCACATTATCCACGGTTCGTTCAACCATCTATCTCAAACTTTGTTTACTCGAACACGCACTCTCGGACAGAGTCATCAATTTGCTGTCAATATAATTATTTTCTTTTTTCAATTGAAGCTGAAATATTTAGGAATATGGGGAAATAGACAGGCTATAGTACGAACGCTTTTTTTACCCTTGAAAATTGTGGCTTATCCAAAAAATACCACGTACGGATAGATTCTTTTCTTGACATGCTATACATCATTTTTTGTAAATCTAGGCAAAAAACCTTTTCTGATACAATCTGTGTACTTAAATATATAGAATCATTTTTATAAATTCAATAATTATGTAATAGAAAATCTGGAAACGGTCATTTGACTGGTAATGCAAATGTACCCCATAAAAACAGAAATAGAAGGTTGATGAATGGAGAAAATTTCTAACGATATTCTGGGAATGCTATCTGTGGTGTTTCGAATTTTTTAACTATTGTAAAAGCAGCAATGTTTCACATATACTTACACAAATTTTGTTGTTCACATTTTGTTCACACGGTTCGCATTACAATAGCAGTGCACAGAGAGAAGGTTAATTGTCAAAACTGATGCACATCTTGCTCTCCATTTTCCGAAAGCGATTTTATCGAAAGATACGCGAGGCAAGCTCGTGGTATCGACTGAATTCGAGAATGTATAGGTTGAATATAGTAATGAACTAACGAATCTAATAATAGATGCAGTACAGTGTGCTAGTTTCCCATGCACAGATGATAAATGCACAAGTCAGAAATGTTCGAGAGCTTCGCTTTTCGTCCGACTGTATAATTCGCGATATTATTCTATCAATTTTCTCCGGTTACTTTTTAATTCGTTATCTTTGAAGTTGGCGCCGGTACGATGAAGCAAGTTACCGATGTTGTTCGCATCGCTGTGATAATCGATCGGAAATCGTTCATTACCGACTGCCGTCTATTAAATCAACACCCGAGCTTAGTTGTGCAAACAAAACGCAAACAGCCGCAACTCGGACGGATAATGTTCCCGAGCGAGGTTCAATTACCACATCCCCGAATGCCGGGACGCTTGTTTTTCTCGCGCAATTCGCGCCTGCGATAATCGACCGTTAAAAACTCAACGCCGCTATTTTTAACGGTTCAACTTCTGTCTAGATGATACGCATACCTCGACGCAATATTGTGACGCTAACTTCCTCGCAACGTTCCTCTCTCTCTCTCTCGCTCTCTCTCTCTCTCTCTCTCTCTCTCTCGCAGCCTTTCAACATTTCGTGCTTACATTTCGCGTTAGCATTCCACGCAAATACTAGTTTATTACTCGTTTTTATCGTCAGAATTACCACGACGCTTTGTCACGAGAGATACACGTGATATCACCGGATGAAACTTAGGGGTGCGACGACAACAGCTCCTTTTATCATTTATAGCGTGTTCCGTTCATTTGTCACTTTTTTTTAGATTGTTCACGCGTAACCAGTTTTATTCAACACTAGCTGACCCGACAGACGTTGTCCTGTACAATTTTAATGAATTTGTTTGTGAAGCAATTTCAATTTGAATCTTGAAATTCAATTCGTTGACATCAATGTTTTTCGTATTGGGAACCGATAATACTTGCACCGTTTCAAAAATTATAATTTTTGCTGTTTGTCCGATTTTTCCTACTTTCCTTTGTGATTGTCTCGAATTTTTTTTTCTGAAAGCTTTTCCAGAACTATAATGAACAAAATAAAAAAAGTATTATGCGTATCCATCGTTCGAATCTTGAGTTATGGTCTTGAGTTCGTACAAAAATCCCATAGATAAAAGCATTTTCATTTTTCCGGGAAATTTTTCCAATTTTTCTTTCCCTAAAAACCTTATTCGGACTATTACGAACATTTTTTGAAAAAAATTAGACAAATCGGTCCAGCCGTTCCCACGTGATGTCGTGACCAACGAACAGCATTTCATTTTTATTATATAGATGACTAGAGTAATTACAAAATTGCATTTATTTAGAATTCGTATCATTTTTGATCAAATATGTACTTCAATAGAGAAGTTCGCTAAAAAATTTCTCCGGAAAACATATCTGTAACTTCAATATGTTTAAAAGAACAAATCAGGAGCAACTCAAACTCGTCATTCAATTATTCAAATCACTGCACGATGATAGAGACACCTCGAAAAATATGTTCAGATAGATTGATAAACCATGCTGAAATTCATCTGAACAATCAATCGTTGCTTTCGAAAATTTTCATGAAACACTAGGATATAAAATACGACAGAATTGCGTACGATTTTAATTGATCTCTTATCTAAAAAGGCTACTACCATGTACATTTTGTACAAAAATTACTAATTGCATAAACATCCGCAGTCGAATTGTGAGCCACATTTTTAGGTAGCTGTTTGGATATTCATTGAAATGATTTCACTGTGGAAAACCATGAGCGGGAAATGTGAATGACCGTGCACACAATGGAAACCGCGGGTTCGATTCGCGAGGTTATTAATCCGCGGCAGTTTCCGGCGATCCTGGAACACTGTGCGAACAGTGTACGGGCATTGGTCGAGCCGCGATCGAGACACGAACGATCGGTTATTGAAAAGGAGCCAACAGGCGATTCGTAAATAAATCGCCGGCCGTATTAAACCGGTAGGGGAACGGTGTAAAATAGGGGATCGCCGGTGGCGCTCCAAACTTGGCCGGCCGGCCAAATTTATTTCTAGGTAGTTAGCACGGTTGGATCCTGCCCCGAAGCTTGTTTTCATTCTGTAATTTTATTTCATTTAATTAGCGGGATATAGGGCTTCCGGCGTGCACCGGAGTTTACAGAAATGGAGTCGCTCTATAAATACGCGGACGTTCGAAAGTTCGTTTGCAGAAAAATTTGAACAAGTGAAAAAAGAACTTGGTATTCCCTCTTAACGGATGCTAATTGTTCCATGTATAATGATCAGAATGTATTAAAGTAACTCACGAAAAGAGCAATATAATTTTAACTCTGATGCGCCACTAAAAATTGCTGGAACATTATTAAATATGTATCAAATCAATTACTAAACATTTGAGTAATGTACGAGGTATTATATCAATTTCATAAAATTTCACAAATCATATGGAATGGAAATATTGTAGGTAGGAAAAAATGTTTAATTTTCGAGTTGAAATAGCTCCGAGTGCAAAGGGTTAAATAGGGAGTTCAATGCTTCTCCTTGAATTCGTCGCGTCCTCCAACATTCGGTTTTCACTCGGAAACATGAAAGGGACAGCGGAACAATAAACTATCACGGGTAACGAACAGTTGTCTGTACAATGACTGTTATGACCACGGTCTAACGAACCCGGTGAATGGCGGCAGAAAAGATTTTCTCGAATAACTCGGCCCGGTAGCGCACCGTCTTCCGCTATTTTGAAAGAAGTTATTCAACGGCCAGCTGAATGGATTAACCCGAGTGGAATACACGAATATCATTCACGCTCGTATCGCTCGCGACGGCATACAGACAGTTTTCTCGTGGCTCGACACGTAAAATACCATCTCGCGACGTCGCGAATTCAGAGGATCGCGTTTGGCCAACGTAGAAAGGATCATCTGTGTGCAATTTTTGCTGCACGGGGCAGAGGGATTGGCTTAGGAGAGGAAATTAGCCCTCGAAAATCCATTCGGAAGAAAGTTTGAATTTTTATTCGACGATCACTCGAATGATGCAACTCAGCGCCGTTAGCCTTTTTCGATCGTGTTTCTTTTTCGTAGGCAATTTAAAATTTTCGTGCTCTGATTTCTCAGCCAATTAGCCTACGGTCGTCGTTTGATTCGCGTGTGCCGGATTTTTCCCGACGATTAGAGCAAGCGTCATTCCCACGTAATTAGGTCCACAAGGACGGGATGATCCCGTGGATCAATTACGTGATCCTCGACGTGGCGTATGACGCGTGTAACCCACTGATAATTGATTCGCGTTACGCGGAATCTGTGCAAAGCGATGCCTCTGTTTGCCCCGACGGATTTTCCTTCGAATTAATTGGAAATCTCCGGATTTTCGCTTAAAACGTTGCGCAACTAACGAGACCGTTCGACTAGATATCAACCCCGAATTACGAAACACTGTTTGCATTGGAAAAAAAAACAAACGATTTCATCATGTTTACAATCGTCTCAATCCGAGTCGATAAAATCCGATGAAACTGAACGAAACATGCGCGATAAGCTTCGAAAAGCTGATTTGCATAAACATCCGCAAAGAAGTTGCATTATATCGAAGTCAAATGGGAATTCGGTGTCGTCCTTGATGGACGATTTCCAAACGATATGGCGTCGAGAGGATCACGCGCATGGATCTTAACGAGTCGATTACCATTTGGAAGTTTTAACCAAAGTACTTTCTACTTCGATTAGCGTTTACTCGTGGTCTAGTCGTGTTCGGAACATGCCAAGGGGTCGTGCTTAGTATAGCGTAGTACATATATCAACGGCATATGGCATTCTAGCTGGGGGCTATCAATTTTTACGACAACACGATCGCGTGCACGTGGCTCACGCGTTTCAGAAATCTTTCGGTGACCTTGCTTGAAATGCCGCAGCAGAAGACCTTAACTGCGTTTACGCCACTCGGAAGCTGCCGCGTTCCTTAATTGATCGATCCTAAATTGACACCGGAATGACCGCGTTTCACGTTGTCAGTATCAGATTAACAACCAACTTGTTCACTTGACTCTCAGACGATGCGCTAACTGGTTTGACTTTTGACTTGTACTGTGCGGACTCGAGAAGTTTGAGAGTGAAACGGTTCACGTTGGCCCGTTGTAGTCCCCACCACTGCCTGGCGCACGATAGCCACGCCCACTAAACGCTAATCTCAACTATTATTACTTTTCTTTTTTTTATTAAGCATTTCAGATCTCAACTGAGATCTATATCTGCTGTGCAAATGTAAATTACAGTAAATACATATTCATACATACATAGACAATATTAAATCAAATTAAACTATTATTACTTTAAATGGTAATATTAAAAATTCTTAAAGAGATGAAATTTTTAAGCATAATAATCTTCAGTTTATACAACTTCTAAATAAATAAATTTGTATACAATGCTTACAGATGGCAAATACTATATGCGAGCAATCGAAAGTTAAGTTACATGTACTCGAACTTTTTCAAGCTGCAATAACAATTTTCTCGAAAGTTTTAAAGGGTGATTCAATCCAGATTGGCGTTTCCAGATTATGTAACGTAATCCATGTTACGTGTTTCTCCGTGATAGTGCACCTTCGACGATATTAGTCGCAGTATTTTTGGGTTAATGGATCGCGGACAGACCGGACAGAGATCCGAATAGATGACGGTTTTGAAAGGAGTTATTTTTTTCCTCGCGTTTTCGCGCGTTGACGAGTCCCGGAATCGATGGAACCGTTTCGATTATATCCGTGGTGTGTGATGCGTCGAATTCTCCCCGGCCAGCTCGTAAATCGTCCAACGGGAAAAGTGTGTCGATCGGTTTCCGAGACTCGGCTGGACTCTGCACGTACCCGCTTTTACATAAATTACGTTTCCGGACGAATCGCGGCGAGACTAGGCTGAATACAAACGTTTCTGCATAGTCATCTTCCCGGAATATTAAATGTCGCAGCGAAAGTCGCGCTTTCTAGTCGTGATTCTGGACCTCAGCGTCGCGGAATGTTTTTCAACGTAAAACAATTCGGTTAACGATTTTGGTAAAGGAACAAATTTCTCACATTCACCTCAGCAATTATTATATTGTGCTAGCTGACCCGACAGACGTTGTTCTGTCCAAATTTCAATAAATTTGTTTGTGATCGTTTTAATTACGCATATCAAATCTCATAGTAAAAAACACTCATTGTTTCCCTAATTTTCCAACTTTTCTTTCTCTAAAAACCTTATTCGGACTATTACGAACATTTTTTTTTAATTATCCAAATTTCAGCCGTTCTTAAGTGATACGCTTACCAACGAATAGCATTTAATTTTTATTTATATAGATAATTTATATATTATTAAACTGCAGATCTTCGTGCATTTATGAAGAACATGGTTTTTAAGGGATGAAATCAATTTTTATGTTATTCCTGCTTCTCACGATCAATGCAAAACATTTTTATTTTACATAAAGATCCCTTTGTTTCGATTATTTTACGTCGCTTTTTCAACTGCTATGGTTATTAAACGACGGGACCTACAGTTTAAGGTGGGTTCCGAACCACCTTGGGCACCACAGTTTTTTAATTAATTAAATTAAATAAATTTAAAAAAAATTAAAACATAAAGATTCCTAGTTTATATGTAGGTATATTATATTATAACTAGACAGCGGATCTTTCTGCAGAATACAAATTTTTGCTTGAATTACAAGAAACTGGAGTGTAATAGAAATTTTATTTGAAAATCCTTATATCTTGACAACTGTAAAATAAATTGCCGAATTCCACAGTCCCCCTTTTCCCGTATGACTGTCCCCGATCGACCCCTTGGCTAATCCGAGGAACGCTGAAACAATGGAACAGAGTCCTCAACAGATTGATGTTCCTTACTGAACAAGGTAATCTGTGTACACCGGGTGACTCGCTGAATGAATAGGCTCCGTCAGCGACGCGTCATCGTCACTGTCGTAAACGTGTCAGAATCAGAACTAACTCAGGGACTATCTTATCGACTATCGCCGCACCTGATATTTGGGACGTCGACGACGTGTATCGGATTGACTTGTTTACCAGTCCGTCCTTAATCGGCCGCTTGACGTCAACAATTGTTCGTTTACGGGCGGATGATAGCAGCATGGACCCGTCAACGACGACAGTTACGTAAGCGTTTGGCCACCGGTGAACCGGGGTCATTGTCGTGACGAACAACCGGTTCAACATCAAAGGCAATTAACCGGCCGCACGGAACGTCATGTTTTTATCGGCGTGAGTCATTACGAAACTTCGACATTAGCTGAAAACAATCCGCGTGGGTGTTCAGCGCACGGTTCACCAATTTCCATCGATTCTTCTCGTCTTATTCATTGACGACTCGTGCCCCCATTTAGCGACATTCTGGCTCGGACAAGATTGACACATGGAGCTGAAAGATACGTTTTGATGACAGGAAAAAATTCGAATTTTCCTTTTATTCAATTAAAAATATATTAAGTAGTTGAGAAAGTAATTTTGTTGTTTTATTACCGCAAGGTTGAAAATGCGGTGCACGGAAGAAAAAGTTGTGCGCTGTTTAAGGAGAGGATTACCATTCTTTCGGTTTTTTCAACGTTTTTTTATGCGGTGTAAATTTCATTTCAAGTATTTTTAAGTTGTCTGAAAAATTGCAGAGGATTGTAGAAATAAATGGGCTTTAATTTTCCATTGAGAAAACGAAATGATTTTCTGTACTGACCAGCGTGTTCCGCGATTATACATGGAAATGAGAATTCTTGGACAGAAAGTCTCTGTTTGGCAGCGACCGTAGGCAGGAAACAGTCTGACCGCTTCAGGGGTGGTAAGTTTCGGGGTTTGACCTGGAAGGCTTTATTGCGCACGACTGTGCGGCTTGCAAACGGACGGTGAACGAAAGGCAAAAGAGGAGAGGAGAGAGATAGAGAGAATGAGCAACAAAGGAGGTAGGTTTTATTTCAAGCGATACCCCTTTCCGCTCGATGGTCCCATCTTTCGCCTTTGCTACTGTATCTGGGTTATTCCTTTTTCGCAACCGAGAAAAAAGAATATCGCTGGCGGGCAGCCAGCGTCGCGACGACTGGGAAATGGGATAAGTAATTAGATCAATTTGGGAGACGAGGGCGCGACGGATAGGGAGAGGTCGAAGCACGAGAAGACTGTGGGGACCGTCTGAGAACGTGACAGCGAGTTAACTGATGGTAGGCGGGGCGTAGCCACAGTGAGGGCGAGTAGGGAGCGTGGAAATCGTGGAGGGGATAGATGCGGACCAATGGGGAGACCGTAAAGTGCTGCCGGAGCCCCGATAGTTGGTCTTGTGGACCCAATAGTGATTTCATAAGCAGATAATAATTAACTGGTCGATGAACCAAAATCGATGATGGAGTTAGCAGGGAATATAAAAGCTATTCAATAAATATGAATAATTATTCATCGATTTACTTCAAATTAGAAAAATGTAGACGATTTTGTGCGAAATTGTAGCACAGATAGAACTTCGTTCGCAGTCAATTCGAACTTGTCTGTTCCGCGAAGGTTTAGCGAAAGAGAATATGATCATGACTGACAATGAAACACGATCGGAATCGAAACAGCAGGTGCATAAAGGGAGCTTCCATCCATCGAGTACAGAGTCTGCGAACGAATCAACAAGCATCGAAGAAGCCGTGCAAATAAATAGACGCGCGACGGACGGATTTAGTAATCTTGGATCGTGTTCTTCAAGGCTGGATAGCGCGTACAGTGCGACAATTGCGAGCGCGTCTAATAATATTGCTACTGCCGGTCGCGGTGCTACTCGAAAGCAAAGGATAACAAAGTTACAAGTTGCAGTCGGTGTCGTGACTATTAACATTTTACTGCCTTCTGCGGGACACTGAAATGAAACTTTGTTTATTGGAGCACGGCTACCAGATAATATTCTGGCTATTGCTGCGCATTCATACATTTTTACATACATTTATGCTTTCCACTTTTTCACATTTTCTCTTCTATTCCCTTAATTCTACGCTCGTCATTGTCGTTCTTATTTTCTTCTTTTTTACATCCACATCTACCGACTCTATATAATAGCGCTTCAATATTTCTCAGGCATCTCCACTATTTCTATTCACTATTCAGTGAATATTTATTAAATACTGTCCGGTGTCGTCTACGTAAACGTAGTCTAGTGCCTACTCACTCCACTACCGAGCAATGCTATGCTGGCAACGGCGATACTTTTCGATAACGCGATCCGTATTTTATTCTGTCCTTCTTTTTTCTAAACAGGTAATGAACCTGGGAATTTAAACATCAGAAATAAATAAAAGTTACCTAGGGCTAATGTGCCCTCTACACTTTTGATATTGAATTTAGTTATTTTCTCATTATATATCTTGTTTTGATTGACTTGAATGTGTTGGAGCAAGAAAATTATCAAACAACTTGCTGATTTAAAAGCAATTAGCTTATCATTGGGGTTGGTGTTTTTTTGTTGGTTGATTGGTACGTTGTGTATGTTGTTTTGCGTTGAGTTGAAGATTTGATATTTCATTCTGTCCTTCCCTATGTTCGGCTCTGCATTGAATTATCTTTCGGCGCGGTAGACGCAGTCATAAATAAAAAAAAATAAAGTAATCTTTGCAAACGCTGTCTTCCGAGAATACGCCTGTTGGATAGTATTTAAGGATTTACTATACTCTCTTCTCTCCCACCGTTCAGGAACTCTACCTCACGCACTTCCTCGTGACAACCAGAGCTCGATCCTAGAACGAGCCACGTCGGCGCACAGCCAGACAATGCATGGCTAATCGCGTCGCGACTGAGATCCTCCAATTAGCATAACTTTGGGGCACAAGCAAACACAGTATACGCTATAGCATCGTAGGGAAGGGCCGACGACGCCGTCTCGCCGGGATAATACTGTCTCCAAAGAGAGGACACGTGGGCTGCTTGACCAAGGGAAAATCGTATTTCTATCGCAATAGAGAAGAGGGGGAGAGAAGTAAGAGAGAGAGAGAGAGGGAGCAAGAGGGACAACTAGGTGCGCGTAGATGTGTTTACCCGAGCGGAACACGTGTCACTGGCCAACGCTAAACCTGGCATTGTGTGTTTACACTGGAGAGAGAGACGGTATCGATCTATTCCCGTTTGGCATGCATGCCGCGTATCGGCGGCCATTTGTCCGCGAACCGGTACGCGACGACGGAAATCGAGGGTGTAACCCGACGATTCCGACTGCGAATTCTATAGGACCGTCCAAAAACCGCGAACCCGATTCTATAGAAACAATGCCGCTTCACTTTTCCCCAGTTTCCTTTGTCCGGTACTAAATCAATTGCTACAAGTGCGCGTGTTGTACAGGAAAACAGCATTTGACGTGTATGATGGAGGATCATGTAGAATGTGAAAGAAATGTTACGATCAGACTGCGATTATTTGTGCAAAATAAAAACTGCATCAACCGCAAGAAACAGCAGTAAGATGACAATTTCTTTATTGAATTTCAATTCTTCTGCTTCATATTATCAAATTCTTTTAACCCTCAGGGCGAGAGTCCACCCATTCAATATATTCGCACATTGTAAAATTATTCATCCTTTAATGTCTACGTCGGGAGATGTATTTCTTTAAAATGTGACGCTATGAAGGAAACATAATTTGTTGATTTAACGTGTAAAATAAAAATTGATGAATTGTTATCCTAGTCTCTTTCATGCTATTTTTGAGGAACATATGAGGGTTAATCTGTCTACATATTTAAATTGCATCTACCCATTTTTATCATAAATGCATAAAATCCACAGTTAAGTTATGGTCGAACTCGCTGAATAACAAGTCCCAAGACTATCTAGCAGCATGAAGAAGTTGCTCATCTTCGTGTTGGGTGTGAGGTTGTATGATACAAGAGGGCGCAGGGAAGAGGCGCAGCGAGCATTGCTTGTAGAGAGAATCCAAAGAGTGAACCTTCTAAATATATATTAAATAGTTTGTTATAAAAACGATCTCTTTTTTATCCAACCCACATTGGATGTTCAAACACACCCACAACACATTTAACCACAGTTGTGCCATAAGATCACGTAGAACGAGTACGTTCTAGGTCAAAAGAAATGATAAAACTCGCTCAATAACAAGTCTCAAGACTGTCTAACAGCATGAAAAAGCTGCTCATCTTCGTGTTGGGTGTTCAAACACACCCACAACACATTTAACCACAGTTGTGCCATAAGATCACGTAGAACGAGTACGTTCTAGGTCAAAAGAAATGATAAAACTCGCTCAATAACAAGTCTCAAGACTGTCTAACAGCATGAAGAAGTTGCTCATCTTCGTGTTGGGTGTTCAAACACACCCACAACACATTTAACCACAGTTGTGCCATAAGATCACGTAAAACGAGTACGTTCTAGGTCAAAAGAAATGATAAAACTCGCTCAATAACAAGTCTCAAGACTGTCTAACAGCATGAAAAAGCTGCTCATCGTCGCGTTGGGTGTCCGAAAGCGGAAATGCTCCGACAAACGTACTCGCAACACATTCATCAACAGTTGTACCTCAGTGGTACCTCAGTTGTAACGCACTTGTATCACGCTTGTAACGCAGGAATATCGATAGTCCAATTAGCGTAGAAATCGCGAGATCTTGCTAGGAGATTCGCGACGTGGGCGCCGTTGATGTTAATGTTCCCGGTTGTCCAGCAAGGCCGAGGACGCGCGGCCGCGTAATTGGCTCGCTGCCAGTCGTCTTAATGCTGGTGAAGATTCTTTTATTAAAAGAAGACAGAAAGAGAGAGAGGGAGAGATATGAGTAGGGCTGGCCGTGCTCCAGAAATTATGAATCGTCGAAAGAGAAGGAGAGCGGGCGCATCGATGATGTACCGGCGCAAGTCTGCGGAAGCGGACGATGACTCGGACCTTTAAGGCTTCCTTTTAATGGAACGAAAACCGTACTACGGTTCCTTGACCCCACTTCATCATTGCGAGTTCGTCCGGTAACCGAGCTGGAAATGAACGCGTTAACGTCGGAGAATATTTAATAAATTTTTTAATTACCTCTCCCATGGTTAGAAAAACCCCTGCCAAGAGGGAGATACCATTGACCGTCACTTTATGCAATTAGATACCTCGATAATTACTCCCGACGATGATTGATCCGTTGATTCGAGTATGCTCGAGAGAAATATCGGTTAATGGGGATTCTTTCGCTGATTGGGTGTCCAACGTGTATAATAGTGTGCGCGTAAATGGGTCGATTTGAAAGTTACTGTTAGAGGAAATTATTGATTACTGATAACTCTTTGTTTCGTGCGAATTGTTCCCGTTTTAGCGTTGTCTCGACGGGCTCATTTTTCCTGGGATAGAGTGTACCTGCCTACCTTGGAGTAGTTTGGAATGGTTCGGGAAACAAAAAGAATGTCTGGCGGCGGACGATTGTTCCTGCGATTCCCGGGGGGGATCGATTTTTACCGGGTAACGAATTATAGTCGGTGCAAATTGCATAACTCGCAGCTAAAATCGCCGATCTTGCCCGAAACTGTAATTCTACATTCTGCGGTGTAGAACCCTCGCCGAGCTGAGTAGGTAGAATTCGGTAGAGCTCGAATTATAGGAGAGCATCGAATTCTGAAATTCAGAAATTTCTACCCTTCGTTATTTCCTCATGATTGTGAAAAAATATATTATTTGCAAGTGGAAAGTTCGAGTATTTTCGATTATTTTCATCTTAATATATCAATTAGCAATAGCGAAAAAAAATGATAAAGTGTATTATGTTTATTAAATTTTGGGGGATTATCCTTCAGTCTAACATTGTTTTACACACGATAAAATTACAAATGTCGCTTATCCTGTTAGACCCTTTACCTAGAAATAACAGAACGCTATAACTTATTTCTGGAGAAACGTATGAAATTGACACGAGAGATGGATTAAGGTTAATCGTTGGATAACGAGGCATTAAGTAAAAGTGAATAACATCGAAATGTTAAGAATCGACTAGTTCGCGTAGCAGAACGCGAGACTCTCGCTAAACCGAGTCGATTTACGAGTCCTCGGTATTGACCGAGAAATAATCCTCCCGGGAGCCGTGAACCATAACCGACTACAGTCTGCGAGACTCATCGATAGGGACATGGTGGGTGCAATCGAGCGATCCCAGACGCTTTTCGAGCAGCTGTGTACATACACACAGAAGACACGCTCTCCCTTGTAAAATATATCCTTTCCCCGGTATGCTTTCGCATATACGGCGACAAGCGTTTCGTGCGTTTACCCACCTCGCGTACAATAACGCTCTTCAGGCTCGTATCAAGGTGGAAAGACGAGTGCACAGAGGATTGCGTTCAGTTGCGGAATATTTCACGACAGCTGCGACGAATGTGCGTCCGCATGTCGTCCGTCTAGCTGATCCTGGAATTCCGGTTCGCGAGACCAGCGTCGGCGCCGATTGCGAAACCATGGCGCCGGGCACAACCATAATCGCCAGGTACCGGGCTTTGTTGTCGACTCTACAGGGTGCTTCAGAGGGCGCGTGCCCTTCCCGCGATTCGGTTTGCGGCGATAATAGGCGTGGTTGGGATAAATGATGCTGGGATTAGTGTAAGGTGCGTAAATATTGTGGTCGGGGCTATTAGCATGATCCTCGGTGACTGCTCTGTACTGATCCTTAGCAGTCAAATAGGGTCTTTTATGACTCAGGAGAAATTTCACTCTTCCATTTCTTTCTTTATAGATTTTAGTGAACTGGAACTAATGCAATTGTTCTGTTTCAAGCAGTCAGAACTGCAAAGATAGTGCAAGGCGTGTAAAATATTGGTCCAGGCAATTAGCATAATCCTCGGTAACTGCTCTGTACTGATCCTCAGCAGTCAAATAGGTTCTTTTATGACTCAGGCGATATTTCACTCTTCCATTTCTTTCATTGTAAGTTTTAGTGACTTGGAAATAATACAATTGTTCGGTCTCAAGCAGTCAGAACTACAGGAATTAGTGCAATGCGTGTAAATATTTATCCGGACAATTAGCATGATCCTCGGTGACTGCTCTATACTGATCCTCAGCAGTCAAATAGGGTCTTTTATGACTCAAGCGATATTTCACTCTTCCATTTCTTTCTTTATAGATTTTAGTGATCTGTAACTAATGCAATTGTTGGGTCTCAAGCAGTCAGAACTACAGGGATTAGTGCAAGGCGTGTAAATATTGGTCGAGGCTATTAACATGATCCTCGGTGACTGCTCTATACTGATCCTCAGCAGTCAAGTAGGGTCGTTTATGACTCAAGCGATATTTCACTCTTCCATTTCTTTCATTGTAAATTTTAATTACTTGGAAATAATGCAATTGTTCGTTCTCAAGCAGTCAGAACTACACAGATTAGTGCAGACATGTAAATATTTGTGGGGGCTATTAACATGAACCTCGATGATTGCGCTGTACTGATCATCAGCAATCAAGTAGGGTCGTTTAGCGAATAGAAAATAATACAACGGTGTCTTTCACTGTTCTGCCACTGTCGTAAATCTGATTATTGTGTTAGAACGTCTGGACTCCCATCGGACAGGCCAGTGATGGATGCACAAGGTGTCTGCCAAGAATGAACCAAGCCCGCGAGACGTAGTAAAATCCGAAAAAAATCGGGGAAGGGGTAAAGAACGCGCAATCGTGGCACGATTAAAAATAATCATGCGAGTAGGCAGGTATGTTGAAGGTGCGTCAGAGGCGTGCGATCTTCTGTCGTTGGAATTCGCAACGTGCTATTTCAGCGAATGATTCATCGACAGGCAATGAACGAACGACGATCTCTTCCGTGCACGCTGTTTTTCGTTTACAAGCTGCCCGGAACACATCAATGAAACTACGGCGCGCGTGGCTCTTATATTTAACTCCGGGTAACTCACCTCGCGTAAAAATGGCGTATCTTCGATATTCGTTGAAATCTCACGACGATACGCTACCCCCGAATTCTCAGCAGTTTATTAGATCATTTCATTAGCCGTAACTTTTTTGAAGTGATACTTTGCTGAGGGTAACAATTTTCTGATCCAACGGAAGTCGAAAGTCGAGCGCGAAAATTTAAACGGAGAAAAATAATTGAAAATATAATATAATATAATAAGAAAAGAAAAAAATAAAAAGAAAAATATAATATAATAAGTGAAAAATAATTTCTTACCCCGACGGGATTCGAACCCCGGTCCACCGATTGGGACAACCAACGATCTTTAGAATGACAGCGAATATTTTGGTATATATCGCAACGAATAAAATGCTCGGTTGTAGGATCAAACGAAAAGGTTAGAAATACATGGTTATGTTACGACTACAGACATACATATGGAGATAGACTGCATCGTCTTACGGACGAGTTTTTTTTTCAATTTACCGGATGCTTCTCGACACGCACTCTTGTTCGAGAGACGTCACGGGGAATGTCTCCAGCGAGATATCGTTTCACTCGTGTCCCGAATCGATCAAACGTCGAGTCGGATAGGTGTCGAGGCGGATTTTACGGCGAACCGGGAAACGGAAGCGGCGACACGCGATTGCTTTTATCGGCGCGATCATGGCCAACGCGTTCCCGTTCGAGTGTGAATAAACAAATGGTTCCGGGAACGATTAAACCGTGCTCACGTCGAGAGTTGCACCTGGTTGTTTGATTTTACAGCTTGGATCGACTCGTGTATGCTTTTAACACTCGTTCCCCATTCCTGTGTTCCCTCGTATTTATAAAAATCGTCTGGACTGAAATTTTTCTATGCAGCTGATAGAACAAGATGAACTAAGAAGACTATAATTGTGCCATCGCGTTGAACGTTCGGACAGAATGTTTAAAAAAAAATATTGTTCCCCAAACGAAAGGAGTCGACTGATAATTCCATGAATTGCATCAGCAGAAAATTGCCATCATCGCTAGAGTTCCCATTAAAAGACATGACCGATGTCGTGTGTCCCTTCGAATTCTTCGTTCGCGAAAGCCGACGGAACTCAAAGAGCTCTTTCCGGTCTTGTTCACGTGAAAATCGTTTGGTTTCGAGCGGTCGTGTCCGCAAAGTTAGTTTCCCGGCTAGATGAAACGCTGGGAGGCTCGTGACCTAAGCGAAAGGAAGAGGAGGGACGAAGCTGAAGAGGAAGGGGAGCAGCGTGAAGAGTAGAAAGAGAGATTCCCTCGTGCTCTCGTGGTCGTTCTCGTCCTCTCGCTCGGCCGACGGCCTTGAGAGGTCACTTTACTGGGACCGTTCGCTGAATACCTGGCGAAGAAAGGAACTGGAACGTGCATGAGGCGGTTAGGCCAGCCGTGGTAGAGGGGACGAGGCCGGTGCTCCGTTCTCGGCCATTATAATAACGTCCACTTCGCGAAACGAGCCGTCATTTTCTCGGTAGAAAACAACGTGTCGTCCCTCTCGGTGACTATCCCATTTTCTCGGTCGTTTCTTTTTTTTTCGAAATTCCCCTTCGGAGAGTTATCTCGTATTTTTAGTCACCGGTTTATGGCGCTTCGCTTATACGAGACTCGTCGCCAACCAGCCGATTTTTCGATCCTCCCGTGGTCGACGAAGCGTAACCGGGGATATGTAAAGTTATTCCAACCACGAATCACGCTGCGTTGCTCGCGAGGAACCTCGTGCCGTGATTCCGAGTAATAAAGTAGCCAGAGATCCGCGGAGACGAATAGCTCCGTAGAAATCCGGAGTAAATCTTGCTTTTATTGTTTTCTATGAGTAACGAGGCGGCGAGGAAACTTTTTTTTCCGGATCTACTTGGTTACTTCAAGAAAATCCTGGAAGAGAACCCAGAACGGAAGTGAATCTAGGTTCTCGAGGACCGATGGGGAGACTAGAGTGGCGCAACGTGTGTAAGGGACACAGGATACGTAACTGGATTTCTTTTTTAACCTCTTTTTCCTTGTCTCAAACCTACTGGTCAAGACTGAGGGATATTTGAAAGGAATTCCAGGACCTTTGAAAAATTATGAAAAGCTATACCTGATAATAACAGTTTCGATCGGACTGCTAATGACAGAGTAATCTCCACTGGTCGCGATTCGTGGTTCACCCTGTGTACTGTAAATAATTCGCAAATAAAAATCTCTAGATGAAAAGAAAAGGACACGGGGAATGTCCCTGCTGATTTCGTGCATGGTTTCTGAGGAGATGGTCGTCTGGGTTAGGTTCTGGCAGCACATGGCCACCGTCTGGTATTTCTGTCACGCAGAGAAAAAAGAAAACCGTTGGTCCGATGCAAATCTCGTCTCGTGTAGAGCTTTCGGCCCTGGATCTTTATCTGATCGATCCGCGGAGAGAGAGACTGCTCTAATTGTTTCCTGTTCCCGAGGGGAAATTTATTTTTCAGTGGACAGTCCGCCGCGCAGATTAAACGGCGATAATGTTAACGAGATAGATAGAGCGGCGCCAGGAATGGGATATTCTGGATCTTTCACTGGACGACTGGTCTTCGACCAGTAGCAAGTTACATGGCCAGTTAGGCGACTTTTCTTCTCTAAAGTCGTATAAGGTGAACGTAAACACGCAACTTCTTGCGGCGGGGAACTCTTGTGCAACCACGCGCGAATTCCGGATAGTACATACTGCTGGAGTTAGTATTTATTTTTGGCGGTTGTTGATGGTCGCCGTAAATTTTACTAATTATAGATAGCGCTGGTACTGCTGATTGGTGCTCGGTGATGGCGTTGACAGCAGGTAGCTACTCGTTTAGATACAGTAGCAATTAGACAGCGGATTTTATGCATTTGTGATGAAAATAAGTAGGAGTAATTTAAAATAGTGAAAACTCTAACAGAGAATTTCAATATACAGAGTTTAACCGAGTTTATTAATTAGATTGCGGATTTATCTGCATTTATGAAGAGATTGAGTAGGTAAAATATAAAACAAAGATTAGAGACATCTAAGAATATTGTTACGTTGTACTCGATGTAAAACATCTATTAAGGGATAAATATTTTTATTTTGCATATAAAAATCCGCATTCGTTACACTGTACAACATCGATCATTCTACATATACGGCACACGTCATTGCTTGCATGAATGACACACATTAGAAAACTCATATTAAGAAAATAAATTTTCATTTCATTCGAATTTGTTGCAACTCGTGCAGACAATTTTTACTTTGCATAAAGATCCGCTGTCTGGCAAATAGACTATTAATGATCTTCTAATTCCCGCAAACTAATCAACCTGAAAGGAATTCCAATTTTCTTATGCAACGATGTCAACGGTCGTCCCGACGCTTTCACATCTTGCAAAACTGATTATCCTCCATCCGTGTAAGAGCAAGACAGCGTTCCGAGAGTATTCGCGCGGCTGCGGACGGATCTGCTCGGCGGCGCTCATCTTTTTGCATAGCAAATCGAGTGTCCAAGGCCGGCGCAAGGCCACGGGAAAAGAAATAGCCGTTTGCTTTTGCTTTCCACGAGCTGAACCAGCGGAGGAGGACGACGAGGAGCAGTATACATCGTCGTGCGTGTTTCAGACACGCGATGTAGGTCGCCCGGGACAGAGAAAAAGAAATGGGACGAAAGCTCGGAGAGGCTACAGCCTCTCGGATCCGCTGGGCTCTCGCGCAAACACGCTCCAGGCAAAGGACGAATTCGCTTCTCTTCTTTTTTTTTTTTTTTAGAACAGCTCACGGCTCTTTCCTCTGTTTACTTTTTTCTATTTTCTGCTCTGATCCGAACCGTTTTGTTGAATGAAATCGACGGTGTAACCAGTTTCGGTGACGCACGCAGATCGTAATGAACGGCCAACAACGCGCACCGACGTCACGATCGGCCCCGATCCTGCTCGTTTGTTCTCTCCAGAAGCGGAAAAACTGTCGCCGAACAGGATCTTGTGGAAAGGAAAACCGAGAAAGAGAAACCTCCGTGCACGTTTATAGACACTTGTTAGAAAAGCACTTGGAGTTTTAAGAACGCGAACTTTTGATATTCTCCTGGGTGCTCCAGAAGTTTTGCTTCAACATCGAAATTCATTTGGAACCTCTTACAATGTATGATTGTGTTGTCTAAATTTGAACCACATTGTGGGTTCTGGAATGTCTCATAGGCCTCACAATTTTTGCACGAACCAGTAGAATTGATTCGCAAGCCCTACAATTATTCAGGGACTTCAAAATTCTTTTTTAAGTTCTTACATATTTTCGCACGAACCTGTAGAATTTATTCCAGATCCTTACAATTTTCTGAGGGGTCTCGAAATTCATTTTTAAGCTCTCACAACTTTTGAATAGGCCTCCACAAGTTTTTGGCAGGTTCCAAAACATTGTCACAGGCCCCACAATTTTTTCGCAGGCTCTACAATTGTTCTATCAATTCCTGAATTTTTTCCAGTGATCCTAAAATTAACTGACAGCCCCTACAATTTTTAGATCGGTTCTGAAACGTCTCATTATTTTTTAATAGTTTTCTACAAGTTTTTGGCAGGTTCCAGAACGTTCTCACTAGTCCCACAATTTTTTCGCAGGCTCTACAATTGTTCTATGAATTCCTGAATTTTTTTCAGTGATCCTAAAATTAACTGACAGCTCCTACAATTTTTAGATCGGTTCTGAAACGTCTCATTATTTTTTAATAGTTCTCTACAAGTTTTTGGCAGGTTCCAAGAACCTTCTCACAGGCCCCACAATTTTTTCGCAGGCTCTACAATTGTTCTATCAATTCCTGAATTTTTTCCAGTGATCCTAAAATTAACTGACAGCTCCTACAATTTTTAGATCGGTTCTGAAACGTCTCATTATTTTTTAACAGTTCTCTACAAGTTTTTGGCAGGTTCCAGAACGTTCTCACAGGTCCCATAATTTTTTCGCAGGCTCTAAAATTGTTCTTTAAATTCCAACAATTTTTTCATTGAACCTGAAATTATTTAACAACCCCTACAATTTTTAGATAGTTTCTAAAACGTCTCACAATTTTCTGCTTGATCTGAAATTTCCCAAACCTCTGCAAACACTCGCCAGGACCCGATATGCTCTTTCGAAGACGTCCACCAATGAATACTCTAAATAAAAGCCTAAAAGCTGCCGGTATCGCAGTCTAGTCTCGGTCTGTCGGGGACAAGATACTGAAGATACCGGCCGGGAACGTAATCTGCATAGCGGCCGAATATCTCTCGTTAATGGATGAAGCCAGAAATACAAAGGGACCGGGAAAGAGGGTAGTCGTCTCTTCCCTGATGAACTTTCAGCCCGATTCCGTGCACCGCGAAGTGTGTCAAGTCAGGTAGAACTCTCGTCGAGTCATAGAAAAGCGAGCAGACTGGTCTCGCGGTCTCGAAAATAAACGCGGTTGCTCGCCTATTATTGGATAGAAAAGAAGGCCATGCACGGAGACAGAGAAGAATCTGTCTCTCACACACTCTCTCTCTCTCTCTCTTGAGGCCGGTGGCTTCTCCGATATTTCCCGCAAATATCGTATAAATATTAATATCGATCGTCGGTGCGCGCGAACCAACAGAACGTGCCTCGCCTCGCAAGAATAGTTGAATCGACCGAATTAACATAATAATGGGATTCGTTATTAGTCGTGGGTCAAACAGCAGCCAACTCTTGCTAGCCTACTCGCGATCATGGCTGCTTCTCGAGCCCTCATACCCCGGAAATGCGAGAACTTGCGAGAAGTTGGCGAAACGTGTCTGGGAAAACGGATGCATATTGAACCGTCCTATAAACTTGTTCCTCAACGTTAACGTAAATTGAAAATGAACAGATATATGGGGCCAGAAAACAGACATTTCGTTGCGTTAACAAATAAACAGTACAATTACCATGGACATCGAGCAGCCTAATTATTGGCTGTTTAATCTCCCCACCAATGAGTGTTTAAACATACTAAAGTGGTTTTTGTTCGGGGCCCCACGAGTCTATCCAATTAGACCCGACGTTGACCCGAAAATGAATATTCAGCTATCGCCGGTATAAAATATCAACGGCGGTCATTTAAATACAGTATACTTTCGAAAGTTTATCCAGTTGGACTCGGCGTGTCGACCTCGCGATGAATATTCAGCGATCCCAGGCATAAAATAACAATAGCGAATATAAAAAAAAAGCAGCGTTGAACGCTCGTCGTAGTATCGTTCGCTATCGTTCCTGATTCTTGTCGCTGCCTGGTGACTGGAATTCGTTAATCCGTTCCTGTTGATGTGCTTGATCCTGCGAAAACCGTTTCCTGTTTGCGTGGGAATCATGGAACTTTTTATCCGGACGTGAAACTTCATTTTTAATCTGGTATCACAATATTTCGATTCGTGGGCGAAGAAGGTGACGTAAAAGCACTAATTTTCTAATGTTTTCCAACAGTACATGGTTCAAATGCTGTGCTGCGTTCGGTTTCGCCACGGTCATAAATCAACTCCCATACGTTGGGATCTACGGGACGTGAGAAGATCGAAAGAGTGATAAATACGGTAAACATTGACTTTGCAGTTTCGTTTTCCACATTAAGTAGATTGCTTCGATTTCGTAAATATTTATAGATCGAGCGACGAAATTTTACACGACGCGGAGAATATTTTTCTGACAAAGACGACGGTCGATTAAATATTTATGAGCTAGGCAAAAAGGAAACACTCGAAAGAAAACGCTGGGTATTTCAGAAAGAAAATACCGGGCGACATGAGTTTCCGCACAAAGAAACATTTTCGTCCGAAAATAGTCCGTTGATTTGATATTCACGGGTCGGGGGTATAGTGAAAGAAAATTGTATGCAAGACGGAATCGGTGTCGGCAAGAATATCGAGAACGCGAAGCGATGGATCGACACCGTCATCGACAGATTCGTCGATCACGCGTCCGGCTAAATTGACAATCGAGGATGAACGTCCCTCGTAACGGATCTACGGGGTGCGACGATCGATGGCGAAGTCACGTTACTTTTTTTCCTGTCGCGAGAGAGTGGCGGGCATATTTTGCAAGCCCTTCGGTTTTAATTAATTTCCCCTATTGTCCCCGTCGTGGGATTAATTATCCCCCGTCGGCGAGGTCCAACGGCAGATATGCTCGTCCCATTCCCTCGGTGAAACAGCCTGTTGTGCCTGCTACACGCGGATGTTACGTGTGCGGTACTGCTTATCCACCGGGTGAGTCGAAAGTAGTCACATTCTAACTTTTTTTTTATTATAGAAAATCTCTTACGAGATTTATTACAACATAATTACAAAACAGAAATAATACACTATATACAATACAGATTATGAAGATTACAAAACAGAATAGGTTTCTTGTAGAAATGCAGATATTATAATACGCACATATGATTAATAGGAACAGTATATGAACAGAGAGAGAATAGGAAAAAAAATTATACTTTAAGGCCACAGCTTTTAAAAAATGATAACATGTAATGACAACCATATTCTAAATTAGCAGACCAATATTGTGCGTATAACACCGCACGACCGAAGTGAAAATTTCTATAGCGATTGTACACCCCTGTTTGTTTCTCTCTCGCTCGGCGTTTCACGTCGGAGCGTGACGGATCAGACTGATTCAAGAAGTTTTGATCAACGAAGTTTTCACTTCAATAATTCTGCGGCGCCGCAGAATGTAAGAATTCGATGTAGTGCGCGATTTATTAAACGCAGGGTGTCTCAAAAGTATCAATTAGATATTGCTTTATTTTCAGCCTTACAGCTAAGAAACATTGGACTTGGTTTACATTAATCTATTTATACACAACTATCTTATTTCACACATTCGTTCCATACCTTTTCTCATTCATTTCTGTATCTCACACATTCCTACCCTGTTTTACTCTTTTAGTATCCTAATTATCACTAACCCGCTTAATTCTATACTTAATGCTTCCCTCCCCATTCCCTAATTTTTGCATTTTTTGTTTGTTATACTCTTTGGTATTCTCTTTGGTTTGTTTATGCTCTCTTTTCTCCAAAAGTATCAATTACAAGAACCACAATTTCTCTATTCTTCATTACGAGCTTCGTTATAATTATAACACGAGAAATGTTATAATTAGACTGGATGGATTAGATTAGGATCTTTATGCATTTATTGACTTCTAAAAATTTTAAAAAAATGCTGGAGTATTTTTATTCATGGTCGATCTAGACATGCTAGAAAATAAACATCCGTGGTTTGATTATAATTTTCGAGCGACGGTGTAGTGGCAGTGTTTTTCGATTACGATACCCGGTGCCGGGTGGGTGCCAGGTACTCGAACCAAGAGTATGAAAGTACAGTGCGCGCGGTAGCGTAAGGTATCACGGCGAAAGGGGGAGCAGAAATGTCGGCTCGCCGCATTCCACGGACTTTTAACGACTGTAACCCTCATTTCCTTCGACATCGAGCCGTTAACTATGCTCGCGGACACCGACTGAAAGACGCGCGGCAACTTTCAACCAGCCACCTTTGTGCTTCGCCCCGTTCCCTCGAGAGCACACTCCCCCCTCTCTCGTTGCTTTTGCCTCGCGGTGAGATTCTTTTAATTATCGCGATATCCTGTTCCCGCGGTCGATCCCCAACCCGATACCGTGTTCAGGATTGTTAGAATTTCCGCGACTCCGATATCCCAGACGATCTACATCGGATGATGCGATCGGCTTCCTGGAACACCGTTTGGCTACGGCGTAATAATCTCGCCAGAGGATACCGTCACTCTTGTAATAATTGTAATTAGTCTGCGCCGCTTCGTTGTAGACATTCTTCTATAAAAATTAGGAACAAGGGAAAATTCGATGCTCCCACTGGAACCTCCGTTATGCTTCCAAAAAGATTAGAATCGCCGGTTCTCACGATGATGAGTCGATCTTCGTGCAAAATAAAATTTTCTTACCCGATTTGCTGCAAGCTGAAGTGTAATAAAAATTTATCGAAAAAATTATTCTACAACAGCCTAATCTTTTTTGAATAAAACAAAAGAAAATATAGCTGAATCGAACAAACAGTTCCTGGGATAAAAATTTGTAAGGGAGGTCTGTGTTTTCGTATCTCTAAATTCTTCTAATGTTTTCACCGTTTTGAATTACACCTACTCATTCTTGCCATAAATGCGACAATTTATGAATTCTGCTCCATCCACTTTACTTTTCCACTTGCAACAATCACCTACCTAGCAACATAAAATCGTTCTACAGGATCCAAAAATCCTTAGAAGCCCGTAAAATATTTTTCAGCAAAGAGGATCCATTAGCGAGCGGTATAAAATTACTAATCAGCTTACCATCGCGTAAGCCTTTCGAAAACGTAGACTTTCGAGCGCGAAAATAGAAAATTGTGCGCAAGGACCATTATCATCGACGCTTCACCGCGAAACCGTTGCATCTCGACGGAATGCAGCACCCGTAGAACCGCAAGGCTTCATCAGGCCGTTTCTAGTCGATGATTACGAGGACAGGAGGAAGATAACAATTTCCCTAAATCGGGGAATGTAGGAAGTCGTGGAAAATACGGCGCGATGAAGGAAACTTGATTGGCCGGTGGGAAAAGCATGGTTATAGCGGCGGGGAGTAGTATAACCGGTGTGTGCGTGCAAGGGACGAGATCGTGATCGAGGGATATACGTTGGCGATCGAGGATCCAGGAACGCGGAAGCTTTATGCTCGCGTGTTTCTGGTCGGTATCTTGCTATCTTTTCACTTTAGATGGCTGAACAAGCCGAACCGTGCATCGATCGCGACGTGTGGCTAATCGGCCGGAAACGTCTTCTTCCACGTTATGTTCCTCTTCGTCTTCTTCTTCAGCTCCTGTAGCAAACACATTCCCGAAGTCAATTCTAGATTTATATAAAACAATTTTAGTTTCTTTTGTGAAAACAGAAGAAAAGTCACGTAAAAGGTAAAAAAAACACTGACAAACGCGAACAAACCTGCGAAAACGTTCGTGCCAATTCTCTGGGTATTCTGGGTAGAATGTCACGAGGCGCTACCAACCTCGAGGACCAATCTCGATCTCCAACGATCTCGAGATCCACGTTTGTGTGCATCGTCGCGCAGCAGAGCCCTAATTCTAGCGTTCCATTCGTTTCTTTTTCCAGCGAATATATAGATCGGAGACTTTCACCTCGGTTCTCCAACTCGAGCACCAGGGTTTCCACCGGAGAATTTAGTGTCATCTCGAGCATGTATCTTTAGCCGTGACTTATGTAACGCGGTCTAAATAGGCGGTTAAAGTCGTCGCGGCCCGAGACCGTCCTTTTTCAGAGGCTTCGAGCGCGTGCTCTGGATCCGAGTCAACTGGAAAGAGGGTAACAAGTGGACGCATAGCGGAGAGAGATTCCTCGGGGACCTCTCTGAACAGGGTATTTATAGTTTGCTGGCTTAAATAAGGATAAACCCTGTTATTATTGGTCACCGGAATATGCTGCGACTCGAGTTTACGCTGCATTCCTCGTATTAGATCTTCAGGGAGCCTTCGTACACCTTGGCAGACCTTGCAGAACCTCGATGAACTTTACACAGCTTTGGTAGACCTTGCAGAACCTTCATCAGGTTCATACAGCTTTGGTAGACCTTGTAGAACCTTCATGAAGCTTTATACAGCTTTGGTAGACCTTGGAAAACCTCGATGAGCTTTATACAGCTTTGGTAAACTGTGGAGAACCTCCATGAGCTTTGCACAGCTTTGGTAGACCTTGCAGAACCTTCATCAGGTTCATACAGCTTTGGTAGACCTTGTAGAACCTTCATGAAGCTTTATACAGCTTTGGTAGACCTTGGAAAACCTCGATGAGCTTTATACAGCTTTGGTAAACTGTGGAGAACCTCCATGAGCTTTGCACAGCTTTGGTAGACCTTGCAGAACCTTCATAAGGTTCATACAGCTTTGGTAGACCTTGTAGAACTTTCATGAAGCTTTATACAGCTTTGGTAGACCTTGGAGAACCTCGATGAGCTTTATACAGCTTTGGTAAACTGTGGAGAACCTCCATGAGCTTTGCACAGCTTTGGTAGACCTTGCTGAACCTTCATCAGATTTATACAGCTTTGGTAGACCTTGTAGAACCTTCATGAAGCTTTATACAGCTTTGGTAGACCTTGGAAAACCTCGATGAGCTTTATACAGCTTTGGTAAACTGTGGAGAACCTCCATGGGCTTTGCACAGCTTTGGTAGACCTTGCAGAACCTTCATAAGGTTTATACAGCTTTGGTAGACCTTGTAGAACCTTCATGAAGCTTTATACAGCTTTGGTAAACCTTGGAGAACCTCGATGAGCTTTATACAGCTTTGGTAAACTGTGGAGAACCTCCATGGGCTTTGCACAGCTTTGGTAGACCTTGCAGAACTTTCATGAGCTTTATACAGTTTTGGTAGACCTTGCAGAACTTTCACGAATTTTATACATTTTTGGTAGACCTTGCAGAACCTCGGTGAACTTCGTACAGCTTTGATAGACCTTGTAGAACCTTCATCCGGTTTATACATCTTTGGCAGACCTTGCAGAATCTCGATGAGCTTTATACAGCTTTGATGAACTGTGTAGAATCTCCATGAGCTTTACACAGCTTTGGTAGACCTTGTAGAACGTTCATGAATTTCGTACAGATTTGATAGACCTTACAGAACCTTAATGAAGTTTACCCAGCTTTTGTTAGATTGTCAACCTGTCTTTGAAAATGATCGAGATCTTCAAAGAGCTCCGAAAGCACTCGGCTAAACATGTCAAGGCACCGGAATTGTAGACTGGATCCTCTCCCGAACAAGATGCCACCCTCTCTCTCTCTCTGGAATATCGTGTCTGCTACTTCCCATTTATCATCAGTTGTTCCGATCCAGGTCACGCGTGAAACTCGATTCGTCGTTCGTCGCTGTCTCCAGTTTCCGTCTCGAAAGCGGACATAAAATAGTCGAATGCTTGGCGAATCGATATAATGCGCTCCGATGGATTGACTCGTTCACGAAGTCTCGGGGAAACGATCTCTCGTTCCCTCAACGCGGAGATGGTAACAGGCATTGTCTGGCCGACAGAGGCAACAACAGCAAGAAAAAGTCCGCGAAACGACCGACGCGAATTCCCTGAGGCTGCTGGCTCGAGGCTCGTTCCTGCGATTGCGGCGTATTACAATATGTAAGAGGGCCTCGCATTGTTTCCTCGGCACAGAAGTATCCGTGGAAAACGTGAAAAAGGATCCGGGGTCTCCTTCTTTCTCTGTTCCTGTTCTCGCCCTCGGGAAATCCGCTCTACTAGCCCTGGGAAACATCTCGAGGATTTTTAACCTCCATTCCTTCTTTCACCTGGGCATCCAGCTTCGATGGGTGCTCGCCAGTGTGTGTTCTTAACCTATTTGCAATCAATAGGCTGCCGGTTTGTTGATGTATTTGCCAGCAGAAACGGGCGGGATCAAATGAAACCGAGTAAGAGATCAATCCGGAAAGATGAAAATTAAACAAATCGATAGACCAGTCGTCGAATCCAATTTCTGGTTATGGATCGTCGAGCATTTTCACGGATCTTCTCGGCTCGAAAATAACGCGAGGCTTCCTCGATCGGCATTTCGGAATTTTCCGTGGTCAGGATCGATCGTCGAGCAGCGATCACTTGACCCACATGAGCGAGAACGAGGCTTTTAATCACTGGCTCGATTTAATTGTTCCTATGCGATAAGCCTGCTCGACCCCCCCGTCTTTTGTTGCCCCGAATTAACAAATCTAATAACGAATCCCGTAAAAAAAAAACGAACGTCGACCGCCGTTGATTGCGGAAAAATGAATTCCGATCGACGGCACAGAAAAGTTGGACGGCAAAAGAATCAGAACTCGCGTCCGTTGTTCGACACGCCGAGGGGATGCTTTTAAAAGGCTGAATGCGCTTCGTGTGGATTTTTCGAATTACTCAGAAACCACGAGGAAGCTTTCCGCTGTATCAGCTTTTTAGATCCGGACGTGGGCGATGACCTTTTTCAAAATATTGAGGGCCTGGAGAATATTGAAGGTTTACTGGATGAAAATGCACAACGTACTCGATTGTACAAGCCGCCATTGTACAATCTGCATTCCGCTCCGGGAAAACGTAGTAGATTCGTGATTAATTTTTCGTTTCGGAAAATGAAAGACCCGAGGTATGTTGCGCGGTCGATTCCAAACCTGTAAAAAGTTTTTTCACTTTGCGGTCTGACCTTTTCGGCCGGATGAAATGTGATAATGAAAATTAATTATTTCAACCGGTGGGAAGTTGGTGATATTCTTGATAATAATAGTTTTTATTTTTCGCGGCGCCAGGTTCGATCATTATTACTTTTTCTATATTAGCCCTACTTGTAGCAAGTGTGTAGGCATTGTCATACGTGTGCTATCTAAATGGTAGAGGAAAAAGGAAAGGTGGTGTTTCGTCCTAGACCCGCTAGAGGACTCTTATATCTTAGACTCATATTCTTGATGTTTGGAATTTTCCCTTCGCCTCTCAACGGAGATCGACTGTGGCTTATCTTTCATTCGGGGGAACAAATGAATTACTCATCGCTACAGATTGCAGTCGAAACGACGGGCCTGGAAATGATCGTGATTCCACAATCTCCGCGAAAAGGAAGCGCCTCGTTCCTTATCGCATCCTGTGCGCATCGCTCTAGGAATGCCCGCCCCGTTGTTTATCTCCATTCCTTGTCGCAACCGGCAACTTTCATTTTCGCAAAACACCAGCCATAACGCAACACCAGCAATCTTCCTTGTCCGCTTACCCGTGGGCCAATCATTAACTAATTGCACCTTCATGTTTATATATTTATTTATTTTGGAAGAGATCCGAGAAAATCGTCTCGCTCTCTTTAAACATTATTGTAACAGATCGAAACATTGATAATATGATTTTAAAAATATGGTTCTATTTGGGAGAGCCTACAGAATGATTCCACGCAAAAATCGTTCGCACAGCTTTTACGGTTCGGGCAGAAGACATTTTCAAAGTGGAAGCACTTTGCTCCAAACTTAAATTTCTCGAGATCCGAGGCTGATGACGAGAAAAGACTTCCACTGTTATTCTCGAACGGGTTTCTTTCATAAAATGCCGGAGAATTTAGCAGTTAAGGTGTTAACGAGGTCTAACCTGTCCCCATTCCATTCATCGTATGATTAAACGACTGCAGTCCTTGTTCGAGCAAGGACGAATAAAAAATTGTTAATGCAAATTGAAAGTCAAATTTCGCGACCCAGATATGGAGATACGCGGCGCGTATTTTCCGATCCGCGATTATGCAACTGGTTATCGTGAAAGCGGCGATAATGCATGTGCAAACGCGAACCTTGTCGGTCGCCGAGTGATTCATCGTTTCGCGATGCCGCTCTTGCCGGTAGGTGACTTAAAATGCAAATGATCGCCACGTGTTTTCCCATCGTGTCGATCGGGAACGTTTCGAAGATGAATCGTCGACAATTGCAAATCGACTGGAAGCTATTGTTAGAAAGGAACAAGTGCGGACAACAAAGTAGCATTTTCTTCGTAACGAGTTCGCTCGTTTAATCAACGGAGGACCATCAGATTAGAAATAAAAATAAAAATGAGTCACGCATTTCGCAGTAATTCTGCAAAACACGATAAATGAACAATTAAAAATAATTTCAGACTAACATCTAACAATTCGCTAATTTACGCTTGCAATTATACCGGCAATTTCGTTCGCATTAAAGTACGAAGATTTTGCCACGAGGAAAGAACGAAATAATCGCGAAGGCTGAAGCACGCCCCCGCCATTTTGACTTGGACTTCCGGCGCGACGACGGAAAATGGCGCGTGGCATTGTCACTAGTCGAATTAATTCTTGGAGGGCATCGCATAAGGACGTCCGACGATATTTTCTGTCGATGATGACATACGCGTCGATTAGCAATGCAGAATGCCGGAATGACACATTGCAATGCGAATCACAATGGTTGTTTGTGGTTAACTGTCGTTCCATGGGACAGGCTCTCGGGGGTCCAGTCGCAACTGGTGCTCGACTTTCTCCCCTTCACAATCTTTCCCCTCGCATCTGAGGCAAAATATCTCGTGCAACTACCATGGGGAGTTCTACGAGCCTTCAACTGTCTTTTATTGCTGGTTGAATGAGGCTCGATGTTTATAGACATGTTGATTTATGTTGTCGAGCATCGACAGATTCGAACAACACTTAAACTATCTTTCTTTCTGAAGAGAAGAAATAAATGTGGTTTCTTGCAATCGATGCACAACGTTTTTATTTTACATAAAGATCCGCAGTTTATTCATGATCAATATTTTTATTGTTCTTGTTCAAAGATTCAGTAAAACAGTAGTTCAAATTTGGATTAATTCAATTGATCGAATTTTTCGATCAACTCTGTTTCATTAATATTTTATGAATGGGTGTCATTATTGTATAAAAATGTTCGATGAAGAACAGTAAGATAAATGTTTATTTTATGATCGTAGAGAGACTTCTTGCAATCGATGCGCAACATTTTTATTTTACATAAAGATCGGCAGTTTATTCATGATCAATATTTTTATTGTTCTTGTTTAATGATTCAGTAAAACAGTAGATCAAATTTAGATTAATTCAATTGAACGAATTATTCGATCAACTCTGTTTCATTAATATTTTATGACTGGGTGTCATTATTGTATAAAAATGTTCGATGAAGAACAGTAAGATAAATGTTTATGTTATGATCGTAGAGAGACTTCTTGCAATCGATGCGCAACATTTTTATTTTACATAAAGATCCGTAGTTTATTCATGATCAATACTTTTATTGTTCTTGTTTAATAATTCAGTAAAACAGTAGATCAAATTTAGATTAATTCAATTGAACGAATTATTCGATCAACTCTGTTTCATTAATATTTTATGACTGGGTGTCATTATTGTATAAAAATGTCCGATGAATGAAACTTCTTGCGCAACATTTTCATTTCACAAAAAAATCCGCAGTTTAGTCGAAAAAATAATGAGTTCTGCTCCGTTCAACTAAGAATTTGAAAGAGTTTGGACCGGCTTGTTACTGGAAGACGAGAGTGGACGCGCAGATCAACAGCAATTAATTTCGATTAGGCCGACCGGAAATGAATTCGACCGTGAACAGTCGCGGCACGCGATCTCGACTGAAATTGTCCAATGAATGGATCTGATCGTTGGCTGGGCTGGCTATGTTCCTGCAATTGTTATGGGAGAACAACCCCGTTCGAAATCTATATCCGAGCGAAAGAGGCAGCGAGGTAAGAGCCGCATTGTTCTCGATTCGCTCGAGAGAAGCGATTTCTTGGTTAAAGGGTCAGTGTATCGGCGATTAATAAAAGTGTCTATGGTTGCTGCCGCGTGCATATAAAAATAAAGCTCACCCTCGGGAGCCGGTAAATAGCGCGTGTATACCGTTTAAGCGAATTAACTCCGGCACACGCGATTTGTTCCGCGCTCATCTCGTTCCGATTAACCGTGGCAGCTTGACTAATCGCCGCGCGATGCTCGATCGACCAAAAATCGAATCACCAATTGCTCGATCCCGTGACCTAAACTGCCAAATCGCTCCTACATTTCTCTATTTTTTTAACGAGGATCTGTTCGAGAATTTCCAAGTCGAAGTGGAGGCTTCTAGTATAAAATAATCTTTCCCAATCTAACAATTAAATCAATGAGCCAGAGAGCCGTCACCGATCGGTTTGCTCTTCATGTCTCTTTTATTTTTCAACGAGGATTTATCGAAGAAATTTCCAAGTCGAAGTGGAGGCTTCCAGTATAGAATAATTTTTAATAACCCAACAATTAGATCACTGAGCCAGAAAGTTAAGCCGTCACCGATCGGTTTGCCACGAATCCGAGAATTTCGACTAAAAATAAAACAACGCATCGGCCCCGATGATGTTGACAAGCTAGTTAAAGAGTTAACCGTGGAAACTAGTCGACCATGCTGCAGAGCGATACTGTCGGTGTGGAACGGGGCTAATCTTGGTCCGGTCGATGAGAGCACGCGTGTGTATGTGTCTTTTTGTTCCGCGGTTTTGCGGATCGGTGGTTTGGTGGTTTCGGTCTGGGAAGTCGTGTGCAGGCCCCCGAGTCTTCTGCTTCCGTTTGTTTGGAATCAATGAAGTGGATGGAGGTCAGGTTCTTTCGCCTGGGAATGCGGTGAGGAGCTTCTGAACGCCTCGACGAGGTCCAATTCTGTGCGTTACCCTTTCCAACCTTTCAGCTGGATTCAAAACAGTCGCCCAAATATTTCTAAACACGCTCATAAACGATGTATTAGGTATTTGCAAAAATGTTTCATTCATAACGATTAGACAGTTGATTTTATGCATTTACGATGAAACTAGATAGGTGTAATTTAAAACAATGAAAACATTAAAAGAATCTACAAATACTGTAATGTTATTTCCAATCTATTAACCCTTAGCACTCGAGTGGCGCCTCTGAGGCGTCACTAAAAATTGCTGTACGATTATTTAAAATATTGTTTACATTATTAGATATATCGGTATCTAACCAATCACTAAACATTTAAGTATTGAATGAGGTGTTATATCAATTTCATATCAGTAAAATTTAAAAAATCATAGAGAATGGAAATATTCTTGGTCAGAAGAAACGTTTGATTTTTTAGTTGAAACAGCTCCGAGTGCAAAGGGTTAAACATATTAAGGCAGAAAATAAATTTCTAATTCACTCCAGTTAGTTACAAATCAGCTAGAAAATGTTCATTTTGGATAAAGATCATAAATGCAATTTGCAATTATGGTGGTTCCCAAAATCAATTCAACGCGTCCACAGTACCCATATTAAATCAACTTAAAAATTCAGTAAAAAAATAATTGGAGGTATCTAAAGTTCCACGTGAACAGTAATGTAGAGAGTAGCTGAAGGTTAAAAATTCCCTAAAAGAAAATCGGCGTATCAGCTCGTGCGAGACGTTGGAGAAGGCGTCACGCAGCCAGGAAAATTCGCGTGCGAAAGGGAAAGGGCACCGAGGTTGCGTGTCGAGGGAGTGGGGGGTTGAACAGACGGTGAAACTCGGTTTTCCGCGTTCGAGATCCTCTCGGGCGTGCAGCTATCAATAGGTCGTTCATTGAGAGAGAGTCGCGGCGATACGCCCTTGGGAGGCTAGTCGCTCAAGGTCGAATCGGAAGGGGTAGATCGATCGCGGCCAGACGACGACGGTTCGCGTTTTCGCGTGCAGAGCAGACACGGAACAGACGCGGTTCAACTGAACTCGGCTCGACGCGGTGCCGTTTTCTCACGCGTCGACGACGACCGGCCGGATACGCGGCTGCGGATAGGACAAAAGGTACAACAGAGACAATACAAGAGAGCCCGGCACCACAGACGGTCGACTTATTGTCCGTGGTATCGTGCACGTTAACGAGGTCCGTCGAAGACAACGAGGACCACTTCCGGTCTTGCAGCCAACCCATCTATCCAAATTTCTCTTCAGCATCTTTTCTCCCAAACCCTGCAAAACCTTTTGCACTCGGAGCTCCTTTAATCTCCGGACGGTGCGCCATTTTTACAACGATACAATTCATAGTAAAGTAACAAATGATCGAACCTTGCGCCGAAAACATTAAACATTCTATGTTAACACTTTAACGACCGCCCGTCTACGCAGTCAAACGTTGCCAGGGGCCGGCAGTATTTTTGAAGAATTAATTTTAAAGAACTTTATTGAATTATTATTAATAAAGAACTTTATTGAATATTTTTCCTTTGTATGATAATTATTAAAGCAATCACCTACATGTAATGGTATTTTACATGTCTCACACATAAAACGGTTGTTCCGGCTATCACACACATGTTGTGTGAGCGGTCGTTAAAGTGTTAACAACAAATACGATCGATAGAAGGATATATTTATACAATTCATAATGTTTGACACCGTGTATTAGATCGTTCGGAATGTGATTTCGTGTAGCGAATGGCGTTGCTTCCATTTGTTATTACTAGACTGCGGATCTTTATGCGAAATGAAAATTGTCACCAACGATTACAAGAATTATTTCTTCCCTTAACAATTTTAATAGAGGAGAAATCATATATTGACATTCATTTCCGGACGATTTAATATAAATCGTATTTGTACGCTACTGTGCAAGATAAAAATTGTTTGGATTAAATGCGGTGTACAGGATCCACATAAACGTTTAGATGTTTTTTTAAACACTCAAGGGACACAGGAAGATTATTGCAATATTTTCTAGAGGTGTCTCCACCCGGACGAATCAGAACGTAGCAAACGTAATAATTTCTGCACACGGTTACAATCTCAAAGCAGCTACATAATGTTTAAAGAAGTGTTCGTGCATCGTACGTAGCAACAAAGGACGAAGCATTTCGCCATCTACTATTAACGGGTTAAAGGATAACGAGTCTTTTCCACTGACTCCGGAACGAAACACCACCTTTTTTTTCACCCTTTTATATATTTCTTTTTACCAAAGTAACGATACCCGCGCTAACGAAGCTTGCGGAGCGGAACGCGCGCAGTGCCTACCTACTTCCGGCAACGAGAAAAATTTTCATCGGAGCTGAAACGACTCCTCTCTTCTTCGTGCTCTCTTTTCTCTTTGCTTTTTCGTTTTTTCGCTGCCACGAATGCGACTGAGAGATTTTCGGGTTCCTCGAGCGGAGATAACAAATCTTCGTCCAAAGGTTTTTGTCCGAGTTACATGGCCACGTAGCGCGATGCGAACGCGACGGAAATGTTATTAAGTAATAACCCGAGAGCATGATCGCGCGCGACTTGCTATGGAGATTGACGTTATCGACGATACAGCAACGAATAGAAGACTCGGTTGAGGAGCAAGAATTTCAACACCTTTACAATATTATCAGTTTTCAATTTTGTTAGACAACTATAAATTTCTATCTTCATTAGTAATACCACTTGTAAATCTAAAATAAATAAGAATCATACTAAATTCTGTTGAACTGAATACTCGAGCATGTTTTAAAGATTTTTATAAGTCATAAATGCATAAACATCCGCAGTCTAGTTATAATATGTATAATACACTTATAGACTGTGGATCTTTATGTAAAATAAAAATTGATTTCATCCCTTAACGACTTTGTTCTTCATAAATGCATAAAGATCTGCAGTTTAATAATACACAATACGATATAATAATTACTGAAGTGAATTGTTTTACGTTAAAAAACATTCTACGACGTGCAGGTCCAGAATCACGACTAGAATGTATCGTCCCGAAATTTTCTTAAACTTTTCACAATGCACCGGCCTCCCACTCAAAAAATTAAAATCTATAGAACTTTCTGACGCGACGCACCCTGCACAAAAACCGTGCTGCTTGACGAACGCAGTGGATTTCGTGGGAAGGAGCGGCTCATCAAATTTGTATTATTTTTCTGAAAAGGAGAGCGATCTCGCCAACAAAAGGAGATTTCATCTGCGTCGTGTCGCCGGCTCGAGGGATTAAGGGAACAAAAGAGGGACGCGTATCCAGGGGCCTAAACGCGAAAACATTCCACGTGGCGACGAGGCGGGTCGTTAAGTCGCCTAGGTGCTTGTCTGGGATAGGTGTGGCCCTTTCCCTGCAGACCGATCGGAGGGCCGATAGCTGCCAGCCGGAGGGAACTCGCAGAAAAACCTTTTTCCACCCTCGCCCAGGAACGCTTTTCTTCCGCGAATGAAATTTCTGCGCCGGCTAATACCCGACATTGTTATTAGACTGCGGATATTTGTGCATTTACGTCGGCGAATCGCGGAAATATAACTTCCACAGGATGTTTGTCTCATCTGGAATCGTCACCTTGATTTTGATCATCGTTATCAGTAGGATATTCATGGTTGGCTCTTGAAAATGTATTTTCTAAACGTAACAGAAATTGGGAAAGAATGCGGTAATATTTTTTCTGCAACTACCCCCGTGGTCAAGGCGAAGGGTTGCGACTTGGCACACATTGTTGTTTCTTTGCGAGCTAGCCAACGGTCCATCGGCAATTTAATCTAGTTCGAGGACACTTTTGACGTTCCCTGAAAAGTCTGCAGGAAGTTCACGGTCGACGAAACACTTAAATAATGTCAGTAACATCTTCTAGTATCGAATGTGCACAGAGGGTTGAATATTTTTATGTTACTAGCCAAAGTAATTCTCTGGTGTTCATTAGTATTGCTAGAGCTTTCGATAATTGAGGCGTCGACCGTCCGCTTCGGACCGGATTTAATGGATTGGAAATGACCGTTTAATCCCATTGTTTTATTTTATTATGCCGAAATACGTTCTATGCGATCCGAATAATTTATCGCGGTCGAAATATTGTACAATGCGAGCTGCCATGTGCTCGCCCATTTACTATAAAACCATTTGCATATTCCTTTGTATGTTGTATATATGTGGATGCAGATATATGTGATTATTTAAGTAGACGCGTCAAGAATAAATAATAACCGCAGTAATAACAATTTACGAGGTTATGAATTTTAAACGGATACGAAGAATAACACCGCGTACCATTATCAAAAGCTTTTAACGCTCTGTTAAAATGTTTGCAATCGTGTCGAGATAATAAACGCGCGAATAGTTTTGAAAATTCACGATGTTTTTAATTAAGCCTTTCATGGCGGACGCGTGTATAATCCTGTCCGAACGATAAGAGCAACAATCCCGCGGATATCGTGCACACACGGGGGAACCCTTATCAACCCCTGCGAGAGAGGGTCAAAGCCTAACACAAACTTAGGGGTGGCCTTTTCCGGCTGCGAACGGACGGAGGGTTGCTTTGCGCCGCTACGGCTAAAATTAAACAGTTCCTGTTTTATTTGGGAACGGAGCGTTTTCTCGAAATTAACGAATACGGTTCCGACGGAACGGCGCACACTGAAATTGGTCAGTGCCGCCATTAACAGCTCCAATACCATTTTCAAAATATGTGTTGCATCGTTAAATTCACATAATAGGAATTTTTATTTTTCGCGGCGCATAGGTTCGATCATTATTACTTTGTATTAGCCCTACTTGTAGCAAATTTGTAAGAATTGTCATACGTGTGCTATCTAAATAGTAGAGGAAAAGGAAAGGTGGTGTTTCGTCCTAGAAATGCGCCGCGAAAAATAAAAATTCCTATTATCTAATATGGCGATCGCGAAAAAAACAATTGTTAAATTCACAGATTCAATAAATTACTGAACGTATTTAATATTTTCATAAACCACTAAAACTATTGTACGAGGTATCAGTTTTATATTGTTAAAATTAAGAAAATCATATAAAACAGAAATTAAAATTCGAATATTAATGGAAACATGATGTTCAAACTATGCGATTTTTAGATTCATAAGAGAAGATCATTATTCAACTGTCGACATTAAGTACTCTATACAGTTTGGTCGTAAAATTCGGAATTCAAATATGTTTGGGAACGAGACAGTTTTATACGAAGCGCGTCGCATCTCTGGGGAGAGGAACATTCTTATTCAATTCTGGACTGTGTAAATCAGTCCGTAAAACTGTCTATTTGCGTGAAGGCGCGTTAGAATCGATTCCCGATATACCGCGTCGCCGATTTTCAGTAATCCTTTCGTATATTTAGTTTGCCTCGTACGGTTGAAAAGTAAAAATAGAAGGAATTCCTCTTTATCGTCGCACGAGCCACCGATCGGGGCACCTGGATAACAAATGGAGCGTCGTAACGCGGTTGTTGTACCCTAGGACGACGTGTCTGCCTCTCCCCTCGTCTTGATATTATCGGGGGTCGCCCCCCTATCCTTCCCCTTTGCCATCCTTCGTGGGCGAACTGTACACAACCTTCTTCCTGTCGTTCACCTTTCGCGTCGTTATCCTCTTACCGGATAAGAATATCCACCCCTAGCTTCTAATTAATCGCCTTAGACTAATGTTTACTTGTTCCTCGCCCTACACGCTGCTCCAAAATTCATGGGCTTGCTGCTGTGCCAATACATCCTCGTCAAGAGCGTGCAAAAAAATAGTTATGGTTCAATCACCGTCAGGGGCGGATCCAGACAAGTGGAGACCCTAAGCGGTCAAATATTTCGCCACCCCCCAAAAAAAAAGTTTCAAGAAAACTCATAAAGTCATAACCTAAAAAAAATGTAATCAAAAATTCCAAAAATATCTGTTAACCCTCATCCACTCGACGTGGTACCCGGGTACCTATTTCAAATTCATTTAGAATAGTACAAAAAATTACCCGTGTGGATGAGGGTTAATGATAGCCAGTTACACGATTTGAAAAGTTAAAGATTTTCTGCTCCAAGCGAGGAGTCCCGGAAAAACTATCCGGGGCCCTAAGCGACCGCTCAGTCCGCTTGTTCCGGCCCTGATCACCATCGTAAAAGCATTTATATATTTCCCCTGGTAATTTGCACTAAAATCATACAACAGTATTCTTTAAATCGTTCTATCGTTTTGCGTTTGATCTGTACGGTCTGGTCATAAATGCTCAAAATCCGCAGTCCGGTTGTAATAGAGGGTAAAAATTCGGAATGTCGGCGAAAGGGTTGCCAGGGGATTTCATATAATAATTTGTCCGCGTGTATTTCCACGGGCGGGCATTCTGGTCGAACGACAAAAGGCACCGGGGGAGGAATTATAGAAACTGGAATGGCTCGACCATTGCCGTCTATGGCGAGCCACTCTTTTTCCCATCGTTTCCCCCCCCCACCCCCTCTTTTTCCTCCATCATTTCCCACCCCTCGTCGCGCGTCCGGCAGCGCAGTTCCCTCTCCGATAAATATTTTACGGTCGCGTGTTCGCGTCATTTCCCAACACGAAGATCACGTCGGGATGTCGCGGGAAAATGGGCGCGCCGTTTGCACGCGACCATCGATTTCTTCATTTTTTTTCCTCCCCCCTCCCCTGCTCCTCCTCCTCCTCGGTTGTGTGCGTCGACGAGGACGTCGACGATCAAACTTCCCCGTTTCATTGCTCAATCCTCGTCCAGACAGTTCGCATCGAGCGAAAAATAAAACAAGAGTAAATCGGAAATGCAGGAGGGACACGGGAAAAAGGGTTGCATCGGTGGCTTTCACGGTCTCGTGTTTCCGTTTCGAATTACTCGTACCCTTTGATGGGACATTTTCTGGAGGCGCGGCTGCCATTCGAGCTTCGACGACGACGCGTGCCATTTCGACATTTGCTCGAACGCATCTCTGCCTCTGATTATGTCTACATACTGTCCACATGCGAATCTCCCTGCCTGAATCATTTTGCTTTCAGTTGATAATTGTATTTTTTACCATTTTATGCGCTACGAAGATTTTTGTACACGATTGAATTTTGTTAAATTTATTTTAAAGATTAATACCCTTTACAGTTGGAGCTATTTTAACTTGAGAATTGAACAGTTCTTCCGACACGGATATGGAATTGATATAATACCACATACAATATTTAAATGTGTAGTAATTGATTAGATACTTACAATACGTGCGTAATAATTGATTAGACGCTTACAACGATGATGTATAATTGGAAGAAATGATAGGATTAATTAAATTGCTAATATTCTGTTCACGAAAATTTTATTTCACGTTCACGGTATCATTTTCTGGGAGCCGCGTATCGTTTGGAGTGTGAAACACTTTTTTTCCCCCGGTGCATTTTTATCCATCGCTGGTCGCAGAGGACTTTCACAGTCGTAGAAACGGAAAGGAATAGGTGATTCGGTTGTCGCGAGGCTCGCCAGCGTAAATTTTCCGCTTCCTTTCGGCCGGGTCGCCCTAAAACTGTTTATCGCAGCCCTCTGCTAAGCAAGCACGGTTTATTTTTAACCGGATACATTCACGATGCGTTACACGTCCCGTCCGCTTTTGTCGTGGAACACTTGTCGATGGAGAACGCGACAAGACACGAAAGAGTGTCGTGTTCGTTCCGACGCGACTGAAATCTGCGGAAGTTCGTTCCTTGTGAATGCGTTCTGCTCTTTATTCGAAATTTTTACCTGGTTGAACCGATAGTGGAGTCTATTAACAATTCTAATTAATTTTTAAGTTGTACTACAATATACATGGAATCGATAGAACATGAAATCAGTAGAATGTAGAATCAGTTGAATGTAAAATCGATAGAATCAATAGAATTAATAGAGTATAGAGAATAGAATCAATAGAATTAATAGAGTGTAGAGAATAGAGTCATCAGAATTCATAGAATATAGAAAATAAAATTAATAGAATAAATTGAATTAGTAGAATATAGGAAATAAAATTAATAGAATAAATTGAATTAGTAGAATATAATAGGAAATGAAATTAATAGAATAAATGAAATTGATAGAATATAGTAAGTAAAATTAATAGAATAAATAAAAATAATAGAGTATGGAGAATAGAATCAATAGAATTAATAAAGTGTAGAGAATAGAATCAACAGAATTTGTAGAATATAGAAAATAAAATTAATAGAATAAATTGAATTAGTAGAATATAGGAAATGAAATTAATAGAATAAATGGAATTGATAGAATATAGTAAGTAAAATTAATAGAATAAATAAAAATAATAGAGTATGGAGAATAGAATCAATAGAATTAATAAAGTGTAGAGAATAGAATCAACAGAATTCATAGAATATAGAAAATAATATTAATAGAATAAATTGAATTGATAGAATATAGAAAATAAAATTAATAGAATAAATGAAATTGATAGAATATAGAAAGTTAAATTAATAGAATAAATAGAATGAATGAAACGTGTAAAATCGAATTAATGGAACACGAAGAGTATAAAATGAACAGAAACCAGATTACAGAATGTCAATTACGAATCAGTAGTAAGAACAAAATACACAATTCGTAGTTTGAAATAGGTCAAAAATTCACAGCGACAGAAAGATAGATCGTGCTGAGCAAAGGCTCGGGTGCTCCATATCTGTAGTAATAAAAAGTTCCTCGGGCTCGCGGCACCAGGTGACTATCCTTGGACGTTGGTACGATTAAATATAATTGCATAAGACAGGCATAAAACAAAAGAAACGATTTACGAGTCGGACAGAAGATTCAAAGAGAAAAAAAGGTACCGACCTCGGTAGGATCCGCGATGTTATGCAAAGGACAAAGAGAAAGAGACAAAGTGGAGAGGGTAGAGAGAAAGAGATCGTGGAAACGAGTCGCTGGAAGACCCTGAAGAGCAAACGGCAGGTGCTTCGCCGGGTACGATTATTTGCCCGGCAATCTTCAGAGATCTTCGACCTCCGGCCGCCATCCAATCTGATCGTGCACGATTTTCGGGGAAACAGAGCGGAAGCCATCGCACTCCGCACAAAATTCCGATGACTCCTTCGCCAAAACGATTATCGATACCCTGCGAATTTTCTGCGTTCCTCCATATTTTCTGTCAATTTGCTGGCATTCTAAATTTTTTATCACACTCTTCCGTAGTCGATAAATTTTCAAGTAGACTGTAGATTTTATGAAAACATAAAATTCCGGAGACACGAGAAAAATTTTTGTTTCTGCATAAGATCCACAGTTTGATAACGAGCATTTTATACTTTTATTTATGATTGAATACGAAGATTGAAGCTCGCTGAAATGATAAAAAGCAGACGGAATTTTTAACAATCGCGCGTGCGAAAGCCCGAGGACCAATTTCGCAAGTGTACCAGCAAGTTCTGCAAACGGTGGCATTGCGTTACGGGACCGCCACAAAGGGTATAGCCGGATAAGATGGTCAAAAATGCCCTTGAACCGAATTTTATCGACGATGCGTCATTCGATAGGGCACCAAGAAAAAACATACTGTGCAAAGTTTCAACCCTGTATCTCGATCGGGAGGGTAGTTATGGGGTAAAATCGAAAAATCAGTTTTTGGCCTTTTTTACCTAGTTAATGATGTCCAGAAATTCTGAAAAAAATCTGACACATGTCAAGTACCCAAATTCATACTTTGCAATTGGTTTCAGATTTTTAAATTGAAAATCCTGCTTGTAAAAAATCAAAAACCTCAAAAAAATCGAAAAAATGCAGATTTTACATGGAAGTTCTGAATTGGCCAACTTTATATTTTTACAGTAGCGATATATTGTTACAGGTATTGTTCATGAATTTTTTCAGATTTTTTGGTTTGGTGCGTTGTTGTTAAAAAAAATAAAAACCGATTTTTTCGACGTTTTTTCCGCGAAGAACTAAGCTAACCTTAAAATTATTACGTTCTATTTATTCTGTAAGTCTATCAGACACTTATAAACCTTGAACATTTCTCAAAAATAATTAAACAATGAAATCGGCTTGATTAGTATTTTTACTGTCAGTGTATTACATCTAAAAATATTAACCACATTCCCAACAGCTCGGTTGGCTCAGCGCGTTGATCGTTCGACTGTTGTCCTGCTTATACTAGGTTCACGCCCGGCATACGTATAATTTTTTTTTTACTTGATCAATTCTTTTTTTTATGTCTAACTGTATAATAATCAATGGTATTTTTGTAGATTTCTTTTAGAAGCAGTATTTAAATATTTAAAAAATATATCTCTTTATTTAAAATTCTAGACCACCTTATTGATTCTATAACTGTATTTATTTTTTTTTTGTACTGTGTAATTTTCGAACCAAAATGTTACATTTAACACACCTAACACACGAGGTTTTGGCATCAAGGACTTCTACACTTGCCATGCTGATAATACTCACACAATTTTCACATTTCGGACTTTTTCCATACCCCGGTCTGGAAGGGGTAAGTTCAGTTTTAAAACCGTACCCCTCCCCAACTACACCCGCGACCGATAAAGAATTAACAGGTAACAACAACCCTAGTAATCCGTTACCTGTTGGTCGTGATCGACAGAGTCAGAAAGCAAGGAGAGAAAAGAAAAGATGAACGTAAACGTAAAGATAAACGTAAACGGACAGCGTAAAGGTACAAGATAATAAAACACGGACACTTTGTCCGTCGAAATATAGTTTTACACAATGGTGATTCATACACAATAATTGCCGTTCCGCACTAAAGACGAGGTACTAAAAACGAATGCTTCGAAAGAATAGATTACAATAGATTTTCCCTATAACGGATTATTTAAAACTCGAGGATACGTATAGATTTACTGCAGAAAATATATAATACTACCAGAATTAAGAAGACGCATAACTAAAAATTGATGATAATAACAATTACTCCAAAATTTTTTTTGCGAATTTTACCTTAACATATGTCTTAAATATTTAAATATTGCTTCTGAAAGAAATCTACAAAAATACCATTGATTATTATACAGTTAGACATAAAAAAAAGAATTGATCAAGTAAAAAAAAAATTATACGTATGCCGGGCGTGAACCTAGTATAAGCAGGACAACAGTCGAACGATCAACGCGCTGAGCCAACCGAGCTGTTGGGAATGTGGTTAATATTTTTAGATGTAATACACTGACAGTAAAAATACTAATCAAGCCGATTTCATTGTTTAATTATTTTTGAGAAATGTTCAAGGTTTATAAGTGTCTGATAGACTTACAGAATAAATAGAACGTAATAATTTTAAGGTTAGCTTAGTTCTTCGCGGAAAAAACGTCGAAAAAATCGGTTTTTATTTTTTTTAACAACAACGCACCAAACCAAAAAATCTGAAAAAATTCATGAACAATACCTGTAACAATATATCGCTACTGTAAAAATATAAAGTTGGCCAATTCAGAACTTCCATGTAAAATCTGCATTTTTTCGATTTTTTTGAGGTTTTTGATTTTTTACAAGCAGGATTTTCAATTTAAAAATCTGAAACCAATTGCAAAGTATGAATTTGGGTACTTGACATGTGTCAGATTTTTTTCAGAATTTCTGGACATCATTAACTAGGTAAAAAAGGCCAAAAACTGATTTTTCGATTTTACCCCATAACTACCCTCCCGATCGAGATACAGGGTTGAAACTTTGCACAGTATGTTTTTTCTTGGTGCCCTATCGAATGACGCATCGTCGATAAAATTCGGTTCAAGGGCATTTTTGACCATCTTATCCGGCTATACCCTTTCATTCGCACTGTAACAGCGGACGTAACGTACGTCGACTCGCTGTTCAGAACAGAACTTTCTCTGTACGTGATCGTAAATAAAAAATACTTTCCGTGACCGGCAACAATTAGTGTGTTCTCTGCGAAGGAGTCGCTGCACTGCGGATATTTATGCGTTTCCGCCGAAAAGAAATTTGCCAGAAGACTCGAAACTCGTGTAAGTTCTCAACAGACCTCTACTCCAGCAAATGACGTAGAGCGGGACCAAAATGGCGTCGTTCCCACTTGCCCGATTGTTGCGCTTTAATAATCGCGAATCGAAAGTCGTGGAAATAAATCATTCCCAGTGCAAGTGGGTAGTAAATAGAAACCGGGCGAGCAATTAAGTTTGACAATTCCTGGAAATCAGGTTAACAATTCCACGCGGAAACCAGCGAGAGGATCGATGAATATTCGCAGCTCGTCACCTTCGCGGGAAAGAAAGCCGAACATTAATTAGGCCGGATATCCTTTCGTCGCTAATTAAGCGGGATTTGTTCTGAACAAACGAGGACTCCAATCTTTTCAATATTTATTTCTCCCTTTGAGATCTCCAAAAAAAGTTTTCAGGAAAGGGAGTGCGAATTTTATGAAACGAATTACTGGACTACTTTCTAGAGACTTTGTCACTCGCTCGGAACGAAAAATTGCGGGCGATTCTTTTTTTTTTACGGAGACTAAGGAACTTTAAAAACTTCGAGAGGTGAAAAGTCGCCAGTCCAATAAAGAAGAATTCGGTCGAATTTATCGTACGGTTATTATTTCACCATATTCAACAGAACCGCACTTTCCACTCGGCCACAGAGTATATTTTCGTTTGGCTTCCTCTAAATTACTTTCCTCGGTGTCCGTGCAACGACGTTCAACTCTCGAGTCCGTGTCTCACGGTTATGTTTTGACCCGGAACCCACCGCCTTCGACCTTAATCCGGGATCAGACACTTCCGGAAAAAACATGGCCTCTTTAATTGCGACACAGTACGCCGGGGAAACTTGGATTCGCCTAACCGAGAGCACCGAGAAAGAAGAGAGAAGGAAATCGCGCGGTGGACCATGCGCGGGTTTCGGTGCTTCTCGAAAACCCCTTATTATTTTTAAGCCCCGCTTCCGACAAATCAACGATTCCGTGTTCCCCTTCTTTCGTTTGCTGCGCAGGAAAATGTTCGTTGGACTGTTAAAACGAAATTACTGGAAACTGCGGAGTATTATGGAAAAGAGAAATACACCTGCGGTTTCAGATCCAGGAAATTTGTTTTTAGTTCCTTCAATGGATCGAGAACTCTTGAAAAGAACGACCATTTGAAGAAACAAAAGATCATAATCGAATTCGCCATGCTCTCGTCAATTTAAACCAAACTCTAGACCGACCGGTGCAACCGAAATTCTTTTTGTTAAACCAATCGATCCCTTTTATTATCCTACGTATGAAAGCATTAAATGATTAAGTCAATACAAGAAGTATCCAAACTCAGTGTTTATTCTGATAAAAGTTGTCCAATATAATATAAAGTTACATTAACCCTTATCACTCGAATGGCGACTCTAAGAGTGGCACCAATAAAAATTTCTGTACCATTATTCATAACATCTAGATCGGAAGAAATGTTTAATAGATAGATAGATAGATAGATAGAATAGTTTATTCCCTTTGCGGGGTACAACTGCGGACCTCCGCTCCGCTTACAAGGAGAAAATACAAAAAATAAAAAAAAAATAAATAACAAAAATCATCCACTTCTCTTAATCTACATTTCGACATTTCGAGAGAGAAAACATACCATACTCATTCACGACTCATACCATCATTCACTCTCTGGAAAGAAATGTTTAATATCTTCGTTAAAATATCTCCAAGTGCAAACGGCTGAAGAACAAAGTGGAACTGCACCCGGCGGTTGCATCGATGCACCCACATAAATAATGTCGAGATTGTCAGATCCCACTTTGCAGGATTGCAAACTAACTGAACCGCCTAAGATCAACGTGCTCGCGAAGTTTGCAAACTTTCGCACTTAGTTAGCAGGTCCGAAGGATCCGGAATAATCTTGTTGATCGACGATGAAGTTTTGTGCATCGTTTCCGATCACAGCTACCCGCTAGTATGAAAAGCTCGAGAGCAGGAAACGCTCGAGCGTTCGATGAAGGTGGGCGGGTGTCACATTCACTGTGCTTCTTCCCTCTTGGTAGCCACCCCTGAAAGGTGCTCGGCTAATCTAGATCGCGAGTGGGCAGAGGGTGCGCGCCAGGTGAAGGACTTCGTTTAAACGCGGGAAATCAGGGTGGGTGGATTCATCGCATTGGTGAGAACATAGGCAAAGAAACACTGTGGGTGGATTCTGAATTAGACGACGACGACGACGATGCGAGAAACGTTCAATTCCGCGTGGCGTGGTTGGTTTTGATTTACGACGTGAGATTACTCGAGGCTGGCTCTGGCTCTTCAAATATTACTCGGAACGGTCTGCTTCCAGTAATAACCTGAGCCTCTGTTATCTCGTTCGAAGAACGCTGAGTTGCGTTCCTAAAGTATGCTCCTCTCGCCTATAGAATCCTTATTTAGATCTTCTATAACAGGCCTGGACGATTAGAACGTGTAAATATTGTTGAAAGCCAGAAATTTCTTCTGGTAGAAACCTTTATCGAATGTTTCACCATTAAAGTTTCACTCTTTTGTACCTGCAGAATATTGTTTCGCAGGGAAGACGAGTGTATTCGACTCATTTAAAAAATGCAGCAGATCCTCGGCCGCAGGGGATTATAAATTTTCTACGTAAAATGGTGATTGTTAGCGGTTGCAGCAAACAATTTCAGCTCCGCGACTTTGAATTCCCTGGCTGCAGTAAGCCTCATTAAAAAGTTAGTCAGGATTAGCCGAAAGTTCCTTGCATCCCCTAAATAAAGCAATAGAAGTTAAGAAGAGCTGGAAGGTAAGATGCTAGGAATCTCGAAGTTAGAAGAAAGAAGGTATGGAGAAACTAATAACTATGAAGTTGAGTTTGCCGTATCACATTTTCTTTACAGTTACAGCGATTAAAGCGTCTTTATCCCCAAAGATATCGTGGAAGAGAAAAGAAAGTTTGATGCTTAAATATTGGATACGAACGAATCGATTCTCATTTCGTTTAAAAAGAAAGGCGTAACATGGATATTTGTTAGGCTTTAATAAAAATCTTCATTCCAACAACCGTAGTCCCGTTGAAAGCACCGGTTCTCGTTAGATCACCGAAGTTAAACAATGTGGAACGTGAACGGCACTAGGATGGGTGACCGTCTGGTAAAAAACCGGAAAGTGACCCACCCGAGGTGTTTTTCACGTGTTGTTGGCAAAAGGGTGGTTCGGAACCCACCATAAACTGTAGGTCCCGCTGACAAGGCGATGGTGTGAGTGGAAAGAGGGGGAAATGAATTTGAAACCCAGAGGGGACCAAATATCATGTTACATACAATAAAAATCTTCATGATGAGCGAGACTCGTTAGAATTACAGCAAGGGGTTGATAGAGGGGAAGTGAGTTTTGGTGGAGTTCAAAAATGAAAAACCAGGGACCTAGGAACCTAACTACTCCCTTAGATACCTATTCACCAAAACAACTAACTAATCGGTCCCCACCCCTACGCGAAAGCGCAATGATAGGGGGAATTTAGAAATCCCGATCCACCCCCACAGAATTGCACCCTATTTCTTAACTCTTCAGGTAGCTCTCCAAGTGTGTCTCGCAGTTCGTCGGCATCCCCCGAGATCGTTGACGCGCGAAGAAGCCGTTCTGGTGCCGGATCCTCTGACACTTTCCGTTTCTTGTTTTCAGCAACTGAAAGATGAGCTGGGCGAGGTGGTGGCCGAGATGGAGGCGATGGAGGGCGGAGGTCTTGCTGCCGACGAGACCAAGCCGTCGAACAAGGCGAAGCAGACGTCGATCGGCCGCAAGAAGTTCAACATGGACCCGAAGAAGGGCATCGAGTACCTGATCGAGCATAACCTGCTGGCACCGACGCCCGAGGACGTCGCGCAGTTTCTCTACAAGGGCGAAGGCCTGAACAAGACAGCGATAGGCGATTATTTAGGGGAGAGGCACGACTTCAACGAAAGGGTGCTCAGGGCGTTCGTCGAGCTGCACGATTTCACGGACCTGATCCTGGTGCAGGCGCTGCGACAGTTTCTTTGGTCGTTCAGGCTACCGGGTGAGGCGCAGAAGATCGACAGGATGATGGAGTGCTTCGCGCAGAGGTACTGCCAGTTGAACCCGAACATCTTCACCAACACCGACACCTGTTACGTACTCAGTTTCGCTATCATCATGCTGAACACCTCCCTGCACAACCCTAGCGTCAAGGACAAACCTAGCGTTGAACAGTTCATCTCCATGAACAGGGGCATCAACAATGGCGGAGACCTTCCGCGGGAGCTACTCGTGGTGAGTAGCTTTTACTCTTCTTTTGGGAGTGAACTTCTTCTGTTGCGTACGCTAATCTGGAGGGGTCACATGAAAATCACCGACAATAACTTTGGTCGACAACGATTTTAGTCGACAAATTTAATCGACAACGATTTTAGTCGACGCCAGTATTATTAGTGAAGGGATCCCATGGACATCACCGACACAAATTTCCTTGTCATGGTTTTCACCGACAATATATCACCGACTCCAGACTTGACCGATAACGCCTTTAACCGAAAACGACTTTCATCGACAACGATTTTGACTGAGAAAGAATTTGATCGACTACGATTTTGACTGACAACGAATCGAAAATTGTTGTCAGTCAAAATTGTTGTCGATCACAGTCGTTTTCGGTTAAAGGCGCTGTCAGTCAAATCTCGAATCGGTGAAAACATGGTGCACACATTTTTTTCTTCAAGTCTACTGCACCGACACTTTTACTCTTGTATAAAACATGTAGTTTCACAAATCTTGTAGTAACATCGCTTCTAAAGATGGTGCACAGACTTTTTTCTTCAAGTCTTCTGCACTGACACTTTTACTCTTGTATAAAAATATAATTATTACGTTATAAGAAGAATTAGATGTAGTGGGCTAACGTTGTTGTCAAACGATATTAAATCCAGAGTCGGTGAAACCTGTGTCGGCGATTTCCATGGGACTCAATCTAGAGAACAGGATCTCTATCTTTAAGATAGGACTTTAATCTTTAAGAATCTGAATCGAAGAAAGCTGATTATAATTATTAGCATTAAACAAGGATGTAGGAACCGAACCGTTGAAACAATTTTCCCACAGCAGCGCAACAGCGATAACGATTAGGGTGGTCTGCAGGAAACGCCTACGTTCGAACGGATTCGTAACAGTAAATCGACTGCGATACTCATTCAGGACACGGTCCCCGATGTAATTGAACGCGATACTACGATATACGGTGCAGTTTCAATTTGTCGCTTTTCTAAAGCGTAACCGCGGAAAACTGAACGCCCGCCGACATGCCATTCCGCGCTCTGTTATTACGGAACGGTGTTTGAACATCAGGTGCCGACCGCCCACCGCAAGATGGAAATGATACGTTCACACGATTGATTGCAGCTCGTTGCATTAATGAGCGAACGCTGCTTGGAACGTTGTCGACGAATTCTGTGGATCTGATGCGTTTGTTGGGTGCTGGCCAATATTCGGCATAGTGGACTGCTGATGATAGATACCCGACTGAATGTGTATCAGTGTTGATGCTTCGTGGGTGCGGATTCATAGTGAATTTTTTATGAGTGGTAGAGGGTGATTGCAGGTCGATGTTTTGGGATAAATGATAGGAGATGAATGTTTGAAATTGATGATTGGGGATTAATAATTTGAAATTGATGTTTGGTGAATGTCTGAAGATAAGTGGTTGAAGAAGAGTGTTTAAAGATGAATGTTTGACGATTGGTCTTTGGATTTTAGCCAGTGGAGGTCGATGATTGGAAATGGGTGTTTGAAGTTGATGATTGGAGATGGGTGTTTGAAGTTGATGATTGGAGATTAATGATATGAACTAGATGTATGGCAATGAATGTCTGAAAATGAATATTTGGCGATTGGTCTTTGGATATTGGCCAGTGGAGGTCGATGATTGGAAATGGGTGTTTGAAGTTGATGATTGGAGATGGGTGTTTGAAGTTGATGATTGGAGATTAATGATATGAACTAGATGTATGGTAATAATTGTCTGAAGATATTTGTTTCAAGATGAATGTTTGGCGATTGTTTGGCGATTGGACTTTGGATATTGGCCAGTGGAGGTCGATGATGGGAAATGGGTGTTTGAAGTTGATGATTGGAGGTCAATGATTGGAGATGGGTGTTTGAAGTTGATGATTGGAGAGTAATGATATGAACTAGATGTATGGTGATGAATGTCTGAAGATGAATGTTTGGCGATTGGTCTTTGGATATTGGCCAGTGGAGGTCGATGATTGGAAATGGGTGTTTGAAGTTGATGATTGGAGATGGGTGTTTGAAGTTGATGATTGGAGATTAATGATATGAACTAGATGTATGGCAATGGATATCTGAAGATATTTGTTTGAAGATGAATATTTGGCGATTGGTTTTTGGCTATTGACCAGTGGAGGTGGATGATTGGCGATAGGTGTTTGAAGATTGATGATTGGAGATCAATCATAGAAACTGGATGTATGGTAATGAATGTCTGAAGATGCGTCTAGAAATTCCATCGCGTGTCAGTGTAGATCTCGCCTGGTGTATCGTTCGAGTCGGGCTCTAATAAACAGAATAAATAACAGAATGGTCGTGCGGCAACAACGGACGCGCGTCATCGAGCTTGCACACGCGAAAGGTCGCCAAAGTGGCGTGTTAGCATCCGCGAGCCTCGTGGCTGACCAGGATATAAAGCAATTGTCGCGCTTTAGAAGTCGCTCGCAGCTATTAGACGAACGCAGCGGTGCTAACGGGGAAGTCCGTTGCATTGATGCCTTAATCATAGATTTATGTAAAGCGGCGGCCAAGCGTTGAATATCACCTAAGCGACGCGCTATGCGAAGGATACTGACATCTGCTATTCTGTCGAAAAAGTAGTCGGCGATCTTCTCGAGTTTTTGATAAAGAAAAGCTTCCATAGTCTCTAAATGAAACGTTCTAAACCTTGACACGCACACGATGTGAAAAATACATTTTAACATTGAAAGAATCAAAGCTCCATTATTTGTTCCAAAAAAATATTATCGAAATTTCATCTACCGAAGCTTGTAAATATCTGAACGCTGTTTAACTTTTGTTCGAAACATTTTTTTAACGGAATTATTTTATCTGTTTTTATTAGAGTAAAAGTAGTTGTCAATGAAATAGTGCCATTGTTTTCGACAATTAAAAATAATATACTCTACTGTGCGATGACCAAATGTCGTCACTTCCACTCGATAGCAGAGACCCAACTAAAATAGCTCCTCACCACCCCTTCAACCCCATTAGGCGAACGCAACCGACAAGAGACACAAGCTAACTTTGCATTGACGCAAAACCGGTCACCTTGTAACATATTCTCGGTTGCATACCGTGCACTATAGTCCATGCACTATCGCAGTGAATACAGTGAACCAAAGAGAAGTTAAATACTTTCCCAAATTGCTCGCGTAGAAGTTGAATCGACGCGCGAGTATGGTAAACGTAACTAGCTGTGACAGTGTGGATAGTGTGAAACGTTTAAGGATTTTTGTTGAGACATAGTTCTTTGAAATTGGAATGTCTCCTTTCAGAGCCTGTACGAGAGCATAAAGACAGAGCCGTTCAAGATCCCGGAGGACGACGGGAACGACTTGATGCACACGTTCTTCAACCCGGACAAGGAGGGCTGGCTCTGGAAGCAAGGTAACGGTTCGCAGGGAATTCGACAGCGTGCGTCCTCGTACGACGTATACAATCTCGTATACCTCTCATTCTGGTGTGATCGGAGACACCGGGAAATCTCTTTTGTGTGGCTGAGATGATGTTGCCGGTCGCCATCTTGCCTCAGAGAATTCCCGTGGTCCGGATGAATGGACACGTTAACCCTTTACAGCAGACGAACTACACCGTCCGTGAAATCGTCTCTTTTTTACGCACAGCAACTAAGAAAATCTAGTGACTCAGAGAATCTGGGGAACCTAGTGATCTAGGGAGTGTTGATAACTAAACTGCGGATCTTCAAGCAGTTGCATCAAAATTGAATTGATGAGATTGAAAATTTATGGAAAATTTTAAAAATTGAAGATGTCAATGTAAGATTTCTCCTTTATTTTCGCCGAATAATGCAAATTACGTCTCGTAAACGTAAAAATTGAACTTTCGAGGGCGATTGCAGTCTAGTTTGATTCTTTATTGAGTGCTTTTGAGTACTAAAAAATCCTCTTTGCATTTTCTTTGCATTATCGAGAAATGAGAAGGCGCATCCCGCGCCCTTGCAATCATAGAAACCCCTTAGAAGCTTGCAGTTACTTGAGCATGAATGTTCATTGCATTTGTAAGGTGGCTCTAATTGCTCCGTTGTTTATTATCCTCGTTTCCGTGGCGTGCCACCGTCTATTTGCCCACTCGTTTTATTCGATAAGCCTAATAAACAGTTTTATTGGACGGCCGTGAGCAGACACGTAGCACTGTAATTCACTTTCCATTTGTTTCATTTCCTGATCGAGCCACCCCCTCGTTCTCTCAGCCGCTCCCTTTCTTCCCCTAATTCGCTCTTCGCACGATCCATCATGTTTCGAGGAGGCAGCCGTATGCCACCCACGGAGCGTCACAGCGATACGCATCGCTTCCGTGACATGCGAGTGGCAGCAGGATGCACAAGATACACCGCGATCCTGTCGTTTCTCGATCGATCCGAGTCAATCAATTCACGGATGCTTAAAGCGCGTCGTTGCTGCAAAGGGTTCACGCGGCGACGGAATTTTCAATGAAAGTACTTATCTGATCGTTGTACAATCGGTCTGTGACGAAGATTAAAGACAGCATCCAGTTTCTAACGTAGCAAACCGTTAAATCAGAAACGAGCTGAAATAGAAACTCCGGCTAGTCGCTAGGCAAACGATAATCTTCAATATCAACAATAGAGAACATTGTCCTCGTCCGATGTAGCTCGTACAAGTTCGCTAAGTTGGCCTCGCCGAAACGGTCCATAAAATATTGAAAATTCCGTCGCGAAGGTGCGAGTGAGAACGTCCCGGAACAGCGTCTCCCAAACTCTCGGCCTCGGAGCGAGCGCCACGGATCGCTCGAATATTTTCAGCATTATTCGGACGCATTCCAAGGATACTGTCAGCGATTCTAGATAGGGGGGTCCAGGTATTTCGGCTCGGGGTCCGGCCTTGGTGAATCATCGGCACTGGGAAGCCAGAAGTCTAGGAGATTAGAGATTTGGGGAAACTAGAGCATGGCGGGGAAGAAGTTGCCCGGCTCTGACTTAGGGGATTAGAGATCTTGCAGAATATAGAGACCTAGAAATTTAGGGGTCTAGGGGAATATATCTAGAAACATAGAGGTCTAGAGAATATAGAAATATAGGTCTAGGCGAAGATAGAGATCTAGAAACCTGGAGGTCTAGAAAACCTAGAGGTCTAGGATACCAGTGGTCTAGGAAACTAGTGGTCTAGGAAACCAGTGGTCTAGGAAACCAGTGGTATAGGAAATCAGTGATCTAGGAAACCAGTGGTCTAGGAAACCAGTGGTCTAGGGAAATATAGAGACCTAGAATCCTAGAGGTCTAGGAAACCAGTGGTGTAGGAAATCAGTGATCTAGGAAACCAGTGGTTTAGGGGAATATAGAGACCTAGAAACCTAGTGATTTAGGAAACCAGTAGTCTAGGATTCCACAGGACTACGAAATCAGTAATCTGGGAAACCAGTGGTCTAGGAAATCAGTGTTCTAGGAAACCAGTGGTCTAGGGAAATATAGAGATCTATAAACCTAGAGGTCTAAAAACCAGTGGTCTAGGAAACCGGTGTTCTAGGAAACCAGTGGTCTAGGGAAATATAGAGATCTATAAACCTAGAGGTCTAAAAACCAGTGGTCTAGGAAACCGGTGTTCTAAGAAAGCAGTGGTCTAGAGGAATATAGAGACCTAGAAACCCAGAGGTCTAGAGGAATATAGAAACCTAGAAACCTAGAGATCTAGGGAAATATAGAGAATCCTAAAAACTTAGAGATCTAGGAAACCAGTGGTCTAGGGAACCAAAGGTCTAGAAAACCAGTGATCTAGGGGAATATAGAGACCTAGAAAGGAACCAGTGGTCTGAGGAGCCAGAGATCTCGGAAGCTAGTTGACCTGGGAACATAAGGGCCCGGGCTCGCGAATGGAGACCGTTTGGGAGTCGCGGTTCTCGCGATAGTTGTGAGACCCCGACAAGACGACGATCGTTAGAAGTCTGTGTACCAACATATTCTTATATCGGATCGCTTTGTCCCTCTGCTGCCCATGACGGAGACAGCAGGTAAATAACGCATCCGCGATCGGTGCATCGATCCTCAGCTACATACGACCAATCCACTGTTACAGGCGGACGTTACAAGAGCTGGAAGAGACGATGGTTCATACTGAACGACAACTGTCTGTACTACTTCGAGTACACCACCGACAAGGAGCCACGGGGCATCATACCGTTGGAGAACATTCAGGTTAGAGAGGTGCAGGACCGGCACAAGCCGCATTGCTTCGAGCTGTACGCCGCCGGATCCGAGTTCATCAAGGCGTGCAAAACCGACAGCGAGGGAAAAGTCGTCGAAGGTACCCGCCACGGATACCTAGGAATTAATCATGCGCACACCCAGGCTGCGTCGCGCCCAATGATTCTCTTGCTCGCGGCGTTTCGCTTTGAAAATTCTGCCTCTAGCCGTAATTAATCCATAAGTGGGCTTTGGAAATGCATTTGAAAAATCCATCGACTTCGTTCAACCCTTGTTCTATGATCCCTTTCACGATTACATTGGTTCTTTTGTATTCGAACGTTCTATTAGATCGTTCGAAAAGTCATTTCGTTTTTCGTGTAGAGACTTTTGTCATCGCATCAAAGTACGCTTTTAAAAATGCAGTACACGAAAGAAAAAAATTGTCTGCCATTCAAGGAGAGGATGTACCATCGGATTTTCTATTTTGTCGCTTTTCTCAGCATTTATCATGCAGTGCAAATTTCATTGAAACAAGAAAATCAAATTGTACGAGTATCTTTAAGAGTTGTCTGAGAAATCGGAAAAGATCATAGAACAAAAAAAAAATTGGCTTCCATTATCCCTGGGGAAAACGAAACGACTTTCCGAACGATCTAATATGTATTTAGAATATAAATTCCACTTGAATATGAATTTTAAAATTTCCGAGGACAGAGGCAATACTGTACATCCTCCATTTCTCGTTAGTCGAGTTGCCGATCAATTTTTCACGGCGATTCCCACGAGCGAAAACTTGCTACAATTTGCGATTCAATACGTGGAAGCTAAAAAGAACCGGGGAACAGTGTAGACGAGCGAAACGTTGGGAACAAAAGTATCCGTTTCTCACGTGGCCTGATCGGGTCGCGTGTGCGTGCCGCTCCGTCATTTAAAACGCGGTTCTTTTTTTCTTCTCGCGTCGCGCCGGTAATTACAGCAGAGAACCGCGCCGTTAACCGTTACTTCACGTTTATTGCAGGTAAGCACACTGTGTACAGAATGTCCGCGGCTACGGACGAAGAGAAAGAAGAATGGATCAAGTGCGTGCGGTAAGTCTGCGTTTCGTTGCGTTGCGTTTCCTTGCTGTTCTGTTTGTGAATAATTTAAGGGGGAAGTACGTCGAGGCCGTGGTACTTCTACCCGCGTTTTCACGCTACCATGAACCTTTTAATAAAATAAAAAGGGGGAGAAGCCGTGTGTGCGTGCGAGGATTCCTGCGAAACCGCCGCAGTTATCTACAGGCTTTGTCTCGGGGAATTTTAAGCGCATTCGGAACTCGGCTCGAGTCCATTTCAAGCGGAATTCCGATCAGTATTTTTCAAAAAAAATGCGGAGAAATTACGGGGTTATATGTGGGATACAATTATGCATCTTTTTAAAAAAAGATCCTTAAAGGGGACACTATATTCTCATTTTACTTCAATTTTAAAACACATTGCAAAATTAATGGTGAAAGAAACATTTATCCCAAATGACTATTTTTAGTAGAAATTCTTATGTTTTCGCTATATGCTCCTAAAAAGTCATTTTCATCGGTTTGTTAGTTCTAGTCTTACAATTTAATGAAGAGAGGGGAACATTGTTTTTCACACGTCTGTAAAATCAACAATTTTGGATTCGTTCGTGGGTCTCTAAAGACTACAATATATTCGAATTCGTAGAATAACCCTTCTTGTAATTCACTTTTCTGGACACCAGAGCAATTGTTCTTTCCTAGCGACTCTAACATGATCGTTTAATTTCAGGCAAAGCATATCGCACAACCCGTTCTACGACATGCTGGCAGCGCGGAAGAAGAAGGCGCAGAAAACGAACGTGCACTCGAAGAGCTAAGCGCCGCCTAGGACACGGCTTCGTAAGAAGCTTGGCGAGACACAAGACTGTCTGTTCACGAGCCTGCGTGATCGGCACAGGATCGTGGAAGTACAATCAAACGTGGACGCGGATGTCCATCGACGAAGAAGAAGAAAACGCGCGCCGAGGATCTCGCGGATTTAGGACAGGTGTCACAAGGTCGCCTGCGAGGTATCATCCTCAGCGAGTCCGAGGATGATCTCGAGGAATCGGGCGATGCTTGCTATTTGACTGAGAGTCGTATGCCGTTGCGTTTTCTAAATAGGAACGAGCTGCGCTTTAGAGAGGCCTAGTTTATTAATTTCAAAGAAATCCGGAGCCAGACTCGAACAGGCGAGAACAGGGCATGAAAACTGTTATAAAATTGATTACAATCTTGAAGAACCTTCGTTCAGAATAACTATTAAGAACTGTAAATTCGAGCTGTTATCTGTTTAAATTATTGTTTCCATAAATGTTATTTAGTTGGTACTGTGTCTGTTTCGAAACGGTTCGAGACTGAATGAAATAGTAGTTTGGAAATGTTGGTTTTTAATTATGATTGTTTAGGGCGAAGGCTCTCCGTGATTGTTTTAATCAGGACATTTGTGTAACAATTGTTTTTGAAACTGTTTCAAGCCCGTGACGAAAGGCTTAGGTTGTTGCACATGTTCGAGGACAGGTCCGTAGCTCCGGTCGTCGCGGATGCTTGTCGAGTAGAGGGCCAATAGGAGACACTGGGGACTTTCGTTGTCGTAGATACTGTTCTCGCACCGTTGTTTTGCCCTTAGAGCCGGAGCTAAGAGTCCTTAGACAAGTGCGACGCGCATCGAATCGCAAGTAGGGCTCTTGTCACTTTCTTGGGTGTTCGAGTGCTTGGATCGCTTATTATTACACTGTGGATTCTGTATTTTCGTGGAAGATGCGTCAGACATGTAGTAGCAAGTTTTGATGACGAAAATTATTTTCTATGCAATCCTTAAACGTATTTTAACGTCAACTAAAATACGCAAAAATGATCTTGGCACGGAAATGATTTTAAATTGAGTGCAAAATATTTTCCGGCTATCTTTAAGTCTACGATTTTGCAAAAATTTGAAGTTGCTGCTTCCTTAAGTTGCTTCTAGAATGTTCGACTCTGCAATGCCATTACACCTAATTTGAATCCGAGTATCCAAACAGAACACTGTGAGTAAGAGCCCTCAACCAAACAGGATGGAAACAGGGGAAACCGTCCCCATTTTCGGGCAGCTTTATCAAATCGGTCGGAGACGTGAAATATGTATTTTGTACCGTTTCGCGAGCTTTTTGCGAACAGAAAGGGGCAAGAAATTAGCGTGGAACAATGACTCGCGGCTAACTAAGCGTGTTGTTTCTTAGGACATCGATTTCTCTTTGTTATTGTTGACAAGTAATTTGTTGATTCATGTCCCAACATTCATATCCAACAGTGGATCGGAATACTTTCACCTATTAACACTTTGTCTACCTGTTAATGAGTCTTTCAACGACTGTACTATATCTAAACGAAGCTTAACAATTTTCTTCTCACAAAGACCTTAAAAGAAACGATTAGAGGTAACTAACGCTTTTACTAAAATTTATTAGGAGCCCACAATTGTTATTCTTCGATTCTCGGAAGACCAATAAATAGTCGGTAGATGAATTGTTAATTACCGGGACGGGTAAAACAAATGATCAGACCCAGATTTCTCGTTTCACGATTGAATTGATCGTTACCGAAGTGATCGAGTCGGATGTCCTTCGATAGATGACTGTTAGCCACCGTTTACAGGCGCGAGAGCGAATCGGTGAGACGCGTGTATTAATGTGATAGTCGTGTATTTATTTAATGAGGAAGATGAAGAGTGTGTAGATAAGACTAGGTAATATGTTTCCTTGATATGCCAGAAATTCTCTTGGACCGTACATTATCGTACGGTCCGTAGGTACGGCATGATTAGCCAATTATGCGACTGTAGGCTAGAAACGACATCGTTTTCCTTTCGTTTGGATATACATATATTTATATATATATAGATATAAATGCATATATATATACATATATATAAATATACATATTGCGGCGCGGGGCACGTAGCTTCGGGCATTATACATACATATTATACATACTGCAATATAATTAGTTTCGATTGAACAGGGCAACGTAAAGATCAAGCAAGAATCGATAGTAACTTGAGACGAGATCGACCACGAGCAAGATTTAACCCTTAGCACTCGAGTGGCCACTCAGAGAGTCACTAAATATTGCTATATTATTATTAAAAATATTGTTGCAGTATTGGAGGAAGTGTTGCATCAATTTCATATCCATGAAATGGCAAAAACGATATAGAATGGAATAATTCTAGGAAGAAACGTTTCATTTTCCAATTAAAACAGCTTCGACTGCAAAGGGTTACCAGTACTTTTTCGTGTACAAAGTTGAGAGTATCGGGCCTGTTGGTATTTCTCCACACGACAGAAATGTTAGCGCTAATGCGAAACTAAATGCCACGCGTAATTTATTTGTACAATTTAATAGTATAGCTGCATATCGTCATGCCAGATTTCCAATTGTCGCTGAATATTTCTCTTGCTGCTAGGATACAATCTTCCTTTTTTATAAACACTTGTACAATCTTCATTAGCATTTCTCATCAACCTTAAATCCTGGCCCATGCTTTCGACCAACGATAATTGCTACTGGACAATATTCCAGTTATTCCAGACAAGGAAATTATATCAATGATTAAAATGAGAAGAAAGCAATCTCGACATTCGAAATAATATAACAGCGATATTTATTATCGTGGGATATAATTGAATGTGTCCACCTATTAAGTATTGGTCTTTTTTCTATCTATTTTAAATGTTGACATAATTTCGACTCTCCGCGTATCCAAGTTACTCTCGTCTCCGTTCGTAGACGGAAAGCAGATAGGACATAACTACAGACTTTTGAGACAGTTCTTTCTTTTCTAATTGAATTTGATAATGGTGTCTCTTTGGATAATAGCAACGTTTTTGTAATTCAAAGTATATTCATTATTACTAGTCAGAAATGGTATTCGTGAAAACTGTTTTCCATGAAGAACGTGTCTCAGATTAGTCGACCGGTGTACCAGAAGTTTTCAATATTCCTTTGTACCGTGTAGCACATCATTATACTCGCAATAGTTTCCTCATTTCTAGGATAAGCTGAATTTTACGAGTCCGTTTTCGGATTAAGAACTTTCTAAACGTAGATACCTTCCAGTTTCACAGTTACCTTGGATCTTAACAAGCTTCGATTCAGTCGTGTTTCGCATAGTGATTCCCAATGATTCTTAGATGTTACTGATATTGCGATTGTACAAATAACTGTGTTTGAACTGTAGTTGATTTATACTTATTCATCTCTCGCTTATAAATTAATTTCACTTTGAACAACTTTTGGGATAAATACCAGACAAACGTGAATTAATTTGTCAGTGAACACACTGTTTAATAACGCAAATTACACGCTGTGTATTATTGCAGTATTACATACTGTATGTGAATTGATAGAATTGTATATAATCGCCAATGTTGGTAACAACAGGAATCATTGAGAAGCGTTCTATATCGAGGAACAGAAGTGTTTAATACTGTGAAGAGAGATAGTACTATGCAATGGATAAACTGTGGATCTTTGAATGATGTTTCTATTGCTTGAAATCGATGCAGACAATTTTTATTTTGCATAAAGATCCGCAATCTAACAATGGGATTACAAAGTATAAACTGTATCGGTTCTTATTCTACTGTGCTCGAAACTGCTCGTCAGGACATAGTTCGTTTAGTTTCCGTTCTTGGAACATTATTGAAATCGATGCAATGTTTATTTCGCAGAGAGATCTAGTTACGACTTCATCATGTTCCAAGAACATCAGAATCGTGTACGAATACTTCTGTTCCTCTGAATACCTCGACAAAAAACGACCGAAAAGCCAAGAATGATAGAAAAGAAAAAGATGCGGGTGCCTTTGAGACCTTGTTCAAGCTAGTCGTAACAGCGGATCCGTCTTGCGTAGTGGGGTAACGAAGAAAAAAAGTATCAACGGTTTTAGGTTCAATTTTTGCTGTGTACGTACAAGGAAATGTCGGACATCGAAAACGCCTTATTACGATACATTACAATAACGAAACGCAGAAATAATTATATAGGGCAAAGGATTAAAAAGAAAAGAAGAGAAAAAAAAAAGAACGATAAATATAGGGCATAAGATTTTTTAATGTCACGCTGTATTTAATGATAGAGCGAGTCGAGAACGATCAAAAAACGGTGGATTTTTCTATAATATAATAATATCCGTGGAAAAGATAGTTTCTCGTGTTTTTTCACAGACAATTGTTTCGTGGCCATCGACCCGTCCTTGGATCAAACTTTGTACAGAATCGTTTCTCTCGTTTTCTACTGCCTGCGAAGATCAATTGAAACCGTTCAACGTGTAATCCACGGTCATTGTTTGTCCGTTAATATTTAATATTTATCTGTGGACAGAGTCTTCTCGTTTCCACACACAATTGCTGCACCGGGCAGCGGTACGAATTTAGGTATAAACAAAATGAGAAACAAAAAGAAAGATGAACTTACTGGTCCAGAAATCGTTAGAAGTTGTGTAAAGTTAGGTTTTAGACGATACGCTCCCGTTAATTCGTTAACGTCCCTCGTGTCATGTTCCCTTGGAATATTGTTTGTCAGTTGATGTAATATAATTTATATTCTATTTAGAAGGACTGGATTTTTTCTGTCTCTATCAATTCGTCGAGTTCTGATAGTCTTTGAGCATGCGACAACGAAATGTTAGAATTAATGAATCGACAGCCGTGTATAAAAATGAATAGGGAATTTTGAGGATGAGGATTGATGCGGAAGAAAGTTGTATAATTTTAAAGTACTACTGGGGGATAATGGAGGATGACTATAGAGCTCGGATTGTTAGTAAGACGATTCATTCAGTCCGAGAATTGTATAAAGAACTGTACTTTATAACTGAGAATTTGTACATTTCGTTGTATATTATTTTCACTCGATAACTGTTATGTATTCATAATGATCTGTATCTACGAACTTATATGTATTAATTTAAACACAATAAATATTTCCATTTCGTAAGAAACGTACGAGAAAACGAATGCCATCTAAATGAAATCTTATTCTTTCACCCTGTCAATTAACTTTGTTCACTTTCATCGAGATATTATTTATAATAATGCAGTTGCATTTTGAGTTTCACTAAATTTATTTATAAAATTTTTAGCGATTAGTAGTAGGTTACATACACGCAGTAGTGTTTCAATTTCAATTCCTCGGTTTCAAGCAATAGTAGGCTGCATCTTATGTACATGTTCAATATCAACATTTTATGTATACAAATACAATGAATAAATAAAGATATTATCCTAAAGAACCGTATATATTTATTGCACCACCTATTCTTCCCGAATGTCTAGCTCAACGCTGAATTGTACTACTAAATTTTTGAAAATTTTCGGTCTTCTGACTTATCGTTGACTTGTACTACTGGAACTCAATTTTCGAAAAATTTTAACAATTTTTGGCCGTCTGACTTGTCCTTGAGTTGTACTACTGAATTTTCGAAAATTTTTCGGCCGTCTGATTTATGGTTGACTTGTACTACTTTTCAATTTGCTAAAATTTTCGAAAATTTTCGAAAACTGGAAAGTAGTACAAGTCAACCATAAATCAGACGGCCGAAAATTTTAGGAAATTCAGTAGTACAACTCAACGACAAGTCAGACGCTCGAAAATTTTCGGCCGTCTGATTTATGGTTGACTTGTACTACTTCTCAATTTGCTAAAATTTTCGAAAAGTTTCGAAAACTGGAAAGTAGTACAAGTCAACCATAAATCAAAGTGTGCAGCTATTAGCTCGGTATTATTCTTTATTCATAAGATATTTGAAGTTCTTACTAATAGAGAATAATACCGATTGGCCAGGTCTCACCACGAGGAGGTTGCTGCACAAGAGACCCGAAAAGGGAGTCAGAACGAATGCGATATTCCTTCTGGCTCGGCGTAAGAATGTTGATCTATCGATTTTTGAACTGATCGATCCATGTCGGTAATGCAGAACCGTAGACAGAAAACTGCATTGCATGGAATGTCTATATATTGATCCTCGTCAATGGTTTAAATTATTCATGTCTTCAGTACTCACTTCACAGTACTCAGTACCCCGTGACTGTTCGCGATTCGCTCCAAATAAACGTGTAGCTCAATTATAACAGACACAATGATTTCACTGCGATTTGTTTCCCGGCGAAACATCCATCAGATTCGTCAATTTCATAAATGGTAGGTGTCATCATCTATCGATTTTATGATTCCGAGATTATGGGAAACGTGATTGCATAACCTCACTTTTGAGTACATTTCTTGTACCGAAAATAAAGCTAGATTTCACGTTGAAAACGTCTGCATACTCTTTATTCCTTGTTGTAATTGAAATGTTCATTTAAAAATGCTTATAGATAGCTAACAATAGTTGCGTACTCCATTTAATAATGACGATGTTTATACATAAACAAACGTGTGAGACAAACAAATTACAAGTACTTAGAACAATGTAATGCTTCGTACTTCATATTAATACAATTTCATTTTCTTAAATATTACAGATTATGTTTATGATTAATTTCTGTCTTCCATTTAGCGTTGTTCAACAGGCCGATGCAGCCACTGCTACTGCTAGCGAGGCGTCAGCTTCTGTTTCGTTAGATTCTAGCAAGAGCATAGACGTTAGTCCTAAAATTGATCAAATTGCAAATCAAATTATTGGCTTGAATCTTATAGAAGTAGCACAATTGAGCGAGGTGCTCAAAAAACGATTAAACTTGCCGGATGCACCTGTGATGCCAATGGGTGGCTTTGTTGCTGCAGCTCCTGCTGAGGTATCATCTAAACTCACATAACATTTCTGTTGCAAATTTGTAGCCTGAGGAACACATATTCCGTTTCATTTCAGGAAGAAGATGTGATGCCACAAGTAGTACAAACTTCATTTACAGTTAAACTAACAGGCTTTGACGAAACAAAGAAAATTGGTTTGATCAAAGAGTTGAAGAACATATTACCTGACTGCAATCTTGTGAAGGTAATATTTATCATGTCCTTTGTAACTATTTCTCAAACAAACAAACATGTGTTCTAATTTTATTAATACTTTACTAAGGCCAAAAAATTCGTCGATGCTCTCCCGGGAATAGTACAATCAAATGTTGTAAAGGAAGAAGCTGACAAGTTGAAGAGCGTCATCACGAGTGCAGGCGGCGTTGTGGAGATCGAATAATTGTTAAACATTAGCTTATGTAAATATTTTAAAGCAAGCAGGAGATCACTGAAGTGGTTTGATAGTATTTTGTAATGTCTCCGAAATCGATTAAGATTAAAACAGAAACTATTTTGTTTTGTAAAGGAATATCGTTTCCATTATGCATTTCCCTAGACAGATCTTTTTATACTGTATCTTTTGCGAGTTCGCGGTTGCATTACTTAGATCTCGTATTTTCACAATATTCGCTGCATTGAAGGTATATACATAATTAAGGTAATCGTATATTTGTACATAAACGTCATGCAATTGTATTAAGCCAAGTAACTAATAAAGTGAAATTCGAGAACACTGTACAGATATTTCAGTTAAACCAGAGGATTTAGTTCTTCAATGTAATAAACAGCGGATTTTATGCATTTATGACAAAAATGAGTAGATGTAATTTAAAACAGAGAAGATATTAGAAGAATTTAAGAGTATTGCCATATTATTTTCAACTTATTAAACATATTAAGAAAGAAAAGAACTCTCTTGTTGCAATTCAAGTAGAAAATTTTAATTTTGATAAAGATCCGCTGTCTAATTATAATATAATGTACAATATGATATAACAATTGTTGTGGCAAATCAGAAGAATTTTTTCCTTCAGTAATTTATTAATTATTAATGAAGTTACGTGAAGGTAAAAATTGTTTAGAAAGGACTAAGAATTTTCATTTGTAAAACTTTGAAAATATAAAACTAATCAGAATGAATTGAATCCGAGTCCTGTGATAATAATTCAGATTTAATTTACAGTATCCTATTGCAGCAGTTTAGTATACATCTAAAGTTCTTGAAATATATTCGGAACAGCAGAGTGGCAGAGGCTCTAGTGAATACAAACTAACAATAAGATAAGAGCAAGTGATCAAGGTAACGGCGTAGATCGCGCAGAACGAGAATATATAATTTCCTCGATTACAACGTCCCCAAAAACCTGAACCATAAATCTCATTTGTAGTCTCATTGCTTATTCTTAAATAAAGACAGGTGGTTTGATAAGACTGTCTGCTGAAAACGAATCGTTTCAAGTTAATCGACGAATTCAACAACTGGCGCTGCGATAACAGTGGTATCGATAAAATAAGGGCCGTAGCAATTACGCTTATAATATGCATGAGCGATTGAACAGGTCCTGCGTAGATTAGTAGAACGTTGGAATAAAGTTGTGTAGAGAAGCTGGAATTATTGTAATTCCTGGTGCATTGGATTGCAGTGGGTTTATTTCGGTGATAGAAGAGGGGGTAAGGAATGAGAAATTTTTTTGTTTCATCGAACGACCGATGCGGGGATAAATGTGTTGGTGCGACGGCACTGCGCCACGACGACTACTGCCACGATGGCCGAGGAGACTGACACAAACGATAAAGCGACGATGGAAAGTATAGCGCAAAATATACTTGAGGTTCGTGTCAGCCGTGATCAGGACAGTGCTCGATTAACGTAATAGTGGTTTTCGGAGTGCCGGGTTAGAATGTGACCGTGGTGACACTGTAATCCAAGTCACATTTTCTGTGATTTTGACAGATCAGTGCCGGAGGTGGGTCCGCGTCGAACGAAGTCGCTGCGCTCGAGTTTCAAGCCTCCCAGGTGATATCCAGGCTCGAGGAAGCTGTTGTCAAAGCAGCCGATGGAGGCGGCAACACTTGGAACAACCCCTCAGGCTTTTTATCGCAATCGAAAACCCCGGACGAAATATTAACTTTGATCCAGGTAAATACAACGCTAGCAGAAGCCATTGCCACGCACCCATTGGCCGGTCCCATTCGTTGGGAGCGGTGATTGGCTCGCGCCTGTTCCTTGAACTTCGGCGAGCGGCCATCACGTGGTCGAACGAATCGGTTGATTGCCACTGGGCTGTCCCTGTGGCGCCAATTTTCAAATATTCCTTATGCTCGTGTCGCTATTGTTTACTATAACGCTTTATTATTACGTGACTCTTTATGCGTTTACAGGAGAATTGAATAAATGAAATTTGGAAAATTTTTAAAAATGAACACGTCGATATAATAGGATTTCTCCTCCGTTAAAATGATTAATAGTAATACACTGCGGATCTTTATGCATATTTATGGTTTATAAAAATTTCGCAAAAAGGCTCGAATATAAAATTTTTATTTGCTTTAGATTTACAAAGGCTGTTCCCATTAAATATAGTATTTTATTTGATTCCACTATCTTAAAATTTGTCTGCAGAAATTGGAAAATGCATAAACGCAGTATAATTGTTACAATAATGTTTACTAGAGAAATTCTTGAACTTTCCTCCCAAAAAGCTTCCTCTTTTTTTTATTATTTATTGTTTTTAATGCATCGAATAAATTATTATTGTTACTTTATGAAATAAACCAATCTGATTTTAATATCACCCAATTTTCAATGTGTTTATAGCGAAATGAATAGTAGGAACAGTAGGATATATTATTTTCATAATTATTGCTGAATTCTAATGCATTTACAAGCAATGTAATACTCTATGAATACTGTACAACGTACAAGTCATAAATTATTCATTGAAATTACTCAATTGTCAACAGGTATTGCCAATTGTTTTTCCTATTGTGAGTCACTTGATATGTCTGGTCACCTTGAACAGCCACCTTGTTATTACTGGTTCTACTCGACCTGATAATTTAATATGCATTTCCATAGCAGTCGTTAACAATCCTACTGTGTTCACAAAGAGTAGATATGTTCACGTTATGAAAAATTATTATGCATAGACACACCCAACATAAATATATTTGATACATACAGACACCCTATAAGGATATAAACAAAAAGCATACCTTCCCAATTAATTAGAAAATATGATCTAGTATAATCGAATATAATCTCGATCCTGTTTTTTAAACCTTTGCACTCGAATGGAAACGGTTTTTAAACAATTAAATTCTTATGTATTCTATAAATTGCTAAAAATTTCAATATCTTATGAAAAAACAGGTTCAATTTCATATGAACAGTGTAAAAATGATTATATGGAATAAAAATCTTCTAGAGTGAAAGATATATCTTGATCTGCGAGTTCAAAGTGTTAAAAGGGGAGATATGTTTTTTGTTTATATTCTAACAGGGTGTCTATGTTGTAAAGATTATTCAAGGATTTTCAAACTCCCATTTATTTTCACCACTCAACAGGTGAACGTCACAGTGGATGTATCAGATAGTGTTAGAACCAATTCTCACCGATTAATAATTTCACAGGATTTAGTAATCCACGAAGATGGTCCACAACTATCAGAGGACGGTTCCACAGAAATAGCAGCGAGTCAAGTGACTACCCTGCCGACATTAACGGAGCCAGCGAAGTTAGCATTGATAACATACACGGTTTCCGCTTACGCGCTAGCCCTCCCGAAATCCCATGCCCAAAAACTAGCTGGTCGTTTGGCTGCCGACACGACCAGATGGCTCAGCCACATCTTTCGTTTCGTCGACTGTGCCTCCTCGTTCCACGAGGATCATTTGGAAGGCTTGGTCCGAGTCACCAGGTTAGCCTTGCACCGGAAGTATCCTCGCTACATGGAAGATGGGTTCACAGCCCTTGCAGCCTCGCCACCATTAATTTACAGCTCGGTTGCCGCACCCTTAGGCGTGGTCCAACATCTCTGCAGACAGGTATAGCGATTCCTGTAGTCGGGGAACCCCTTGCTCTACAATATCGAGTTAGCTTTCATCTTTTAATTATTCGCATACAGTATTTGCAATCTCCAAACTTAAAATTTAGTGTTTCAAGCATGAACAAAGGTGTCGACTACAGTAGCAAATCTATTGTGCCTTAAGGTATTTATATTATACATGAAAGTTTATTTATGTTGGAATGATATAAAGTTTCATGTAACCAGTTATGTAGAATGCTATACTAGCTTTCATTGCTAGAGCAACGATTTGTTTTTACATTCTTTTACTAGACACCCATTCAATTACTGATTTTCTTTTTCTTCTAAGATGTTGTAACGAAGTTATAGTTATTGTAAATTTAAAGACAGTCGTAGAGCAAGGGTTTAGTTGCTGCTAGAGAGATTGGGATTACTAATTCTGAGGCCGTGCGTTTTCCAGCTCTCGTTGCCGCTTCACTGTGTAAGACCCATCCCCCATAACACGATGTTCGGGTCAAGGTATAGTATGGACGTGTCCGCTTTGGAGCGACGATTAGCTGAGGACACGCAATCGAACAGCGTGACGCCGCTTCTAGTGCTAGCCGAGGCTGGTTCCGTGCTAACTGGACACTGCGATAACATCGCCAGGCTGCGTGCTATTTGCGATAAATACAATGTCTGGCTCCATCTCCGGGGACACTCGTTGGCCGCGTTGGCGTTGAACAATTCCGCGAAAGATCTGGTACATCCTCCCTACTCTTCATTTCCTTAACATTTCAATTATGGGAATATTTTTACTTATCAAAGTATCTTTCAGCCCTCAAAGGTAGCAGACAGTATCACATTACCCTTGGGCATTTGGCTTGGTACACCTTCTTTGCCAGTAGTTGTATCCTTTTAATCAGACGTATGAAAAAAACTTCGAAAGATAGGAGAGATGGGATTATTTGTCCTTAATTCGCATTGCACACAGACATTGTACAGATTAACGGACACAAAAGGAGGTCGACCTACTCCGAGGGACACAACGTTGTCCTTGGTGTCGGGCTTGATGGCAGACTCATTATCAAGACGTCTGCCAACGTTGCCTCTGTGGGCTACGTTGCAAGCTTTGGGTCGGGATGGTGTACATAACAGGTTGAAGAGATGCTTTCTGGCTGTGGAGGACTTGTACCATACGATCAAGAAATTCAATTGCATAAGGATATTGGTAATTTCCGAAAACACGTTACTAGACAACAGATTGTTACGCAAAAGATAAATTGCCTGCATCAATGAGCAGAGTTGAACTCCGTTAATCTCCTCTGTTGTTACACGTTACCCTGTGTGTACTCTGCCAGGGTACTGAATTATCTTCTCCATGTTTCAGAGCCAACCTCCGGGAGGCGAAACAGGCTCCTACACAATAAACGAGCTATTATCAAGCCCGGTGAGCAATCCCCAGTTGTTCGAGGCTGTAGCCAGCGCTTTAGTGTTTCAATTCGTGCCTGCGGACCGGGATTCCCAATCGACAGAACCCGTCCCGCCGTATTACGACAAGCTAAACTCCTGGCTAGGGCAGATTCTACAAAGAGACATCGAAAACGTACAAATAGAGCTGTGCGAGATCGAGAATCACGGTGTAGCAATCCGCATTTGTCCGTTGGAAAACTCGAAGGAACCACCTTCCAGCAATGATGTAGATAATGTGGTCACTTGTCTCGAGCAGCAAATAGTGAGTTCATATCTGTACGATAGCTGTATGCGGTTACTAATGCAACCTAATCGCATGTTTGAAAAATTATTTCTTATCACTCGGTCAACAGGAAATACTGATGGCGACTGTGGAGCACAAAGAAACATTCGTGAAATTAGTATCGGAGAATGACTCGTTGCATTTAGTGGAGATGCCGGATTGGGCAGGCCTAGGCGGCGTTCGTTATGCTCCTCCTACCTGGATCCATGTAATGACCGATCAAGCGAAAGAGGAGCTGAATAGATTAAATACGCAATTGGTTGAAGCTTTGCGAAGCACAGATGCGGCGTTCTCTTTGGGCGAAGGGGGCGATGGTCTAGCATGCGTGCGATTCGGAATGGTCACGCAGGAGACAGGTGACCGTCAGCCTCGAGCTGTGAAGTCCATGCTGAAGAAACATCGAGTCACTTTTTGTTGCTTCAGCGTGGACGTTAGGGTTTTCGAAAATTCTCAGGAATCCCGATGTACAGTGGGTGTATAAAGTATTCTTACATCCTTCACAAATGAATAACTATTTCAAAATTGGACCCAACAGCTTGAGTTCTTCTGAGACGTTAGAAAGATTAGTTAGCTAGTGTAAAGGTCACGATCTTTAAATTTTTTATCTGTGTGTAATATGTACTTTGTACACCCACTGTATTTGTGAATATTGTCGAGTTCTCACACAGCTCCAATGGAACTATATTTCCACAGATGTAGCCGAGCTACTGTCCCTAGTTTTAAAAGTCGGTCAAGAGGTGGAAGCTAGCTCCAAGCTGTTGGAAACAATATCCGAGGTCGTGAAGCGCGGTATTGAAGCAGCGCAGACAGATTTGGAGAGGGAGAACGCGGAGAAGATGTGGCAGGAAGGTATTCTGAGGCACGTGCCTGTGGTAGGGACGTTCGTGAATTGGTGGAGCCCTCCATCAAAGGAAACTGGCGTTCGTGGCCGTAGTTTGAATCTCCAAGCTGGTAACTACCACACTTTACTCACGTTTACAAATTGTACATTGAGCGGGACTGACTGGAGTGCTTGTTCCAGGTGTCGTCGAGAGCACAGAGAACATATACAAGTACCACATGCAGCTGCAGCCGAATACCACGGTGATAAACGGATCCGGTGCTAGAACTCCTCCGCAGCCATTAGTGCAGACCCCAGTCGGTGCTGGTAGTCAAAGCCACAGTCGTTCGTCGAGTCATTCCAGTCTGCAAAGCGGCAAGAGCATTTCGGTGATTACGAACGCCGTGTCTCATCCGCAAGTGAAAGAGGAATCCGGCGAGGTGAAGTCGTAGTAAAGAAGACGAGACATCGTTCATCAACAGAGAAACTCTCACAGCCAGGTCCGGTGGACTCGGTGGCGGACGAACACTAAGAGCGAAACGATCGAAACGTTTCCCCGCTGACGCTAAACAGTTTACACTCGCAGAGCAAAGCATTAGTCCCTAAAAGCATGCGTCGAAGAGCTTGGTAACTCGATCGAGGTAAACACGCCATTACTTTTGTCATTCTAATCTGAATAAAGTATTTTACGTTACTTCTTCATCATGTCCCATCGACCGCATTCTATTCTCTCTTCACCTGTTTTCTTTTCGTGCGAGGTTCTAGTTTTCCGGGAGCTCTGGTCTGTCGAATGTGGCTTGTGTACTTATTAGACTGATCCGATAGCAAGTATCTCGGTACTATCTCTCGTTCTTGCAGCACAATAGGCAAGCGGTTTGTTACGCTAAATAGACTGCGGATGTTCCAGAATATTTTTTATATTGTTTCTGCTTTTGATACGCAACTTCAGTTTCGGTCCTAGTTTCTCTGTTTTTGTACAATTACGTGTGATCATTCGTTTCCTTTAAAGGAATTTAATTAATCCTAGATAACTAAACTATCACGCACGGAAGTAACGGCGTTAACATCGCGAATTTTATCTTCCAACGAAACAGGATTAAGGCATAAGAATAAGGAAACAAGATCTGATATCACAATATTCAATTGTTCTAATTGACATTCTTACCTTGGATTAATTATCCAGGATTGAGGAAGCGGAAAGATTGGTTGTAAGGTACTATTATATTTTATTATGTATATAAGCGAGCATTGAACATCTGCAGTCTACTCGTAAGGCAATTTCTTCGTGCAATCTTGGAAGTCATTTACTTTGACGTTCGTCGATTCAGTGCGTAACAATCTACTAATAACAGTTAAAGTTCTAACCAAGTGACTAAGTTATCAGCGATAGAACTTTACGCTTCATTAAGTGCACACGTGTCTTCTTTAGTCTCCTTACTATTACTCTCCTTCTTTAGTCACGGTTTTGTTTCCTTTTTCTTCCTCTCAACAAATGCCTCCGTTTAAAACGATGGCATACACAGCGACACGAATTTGATTCTCTCCTAAAGCACAACGTACGAATGGTTGCGACAAGACACAATGAATTCTGATCGCATAGTATGAGACATCAAAGTAAAAATTAACTAACCAAAGAGACACTTGCATGATTACTAGACAGCGGATCTTTCTGCAAAATAGAAATTTTCTACTTGAATTAATTTTCTTTCTTAATACGTTTACAATCTATTTTAATTTCTGTTGTGAATGCGTAAAATCCGCTGTCTATAATTACTGCGTAGCATTTCGGTCGTCTAACGGCCCGAAACACTGGGCAGTTCGATTGTTAGATCTACGGCAAGAATTGTTGCTGTTTAATGATACGTAACTTTTACATGGAACTCTACTTCCATCAAATTTAAACGACACTGATAAAAATGTTCGCATTGTCATAGTATTCAGTAAATTGTTGACAGATACAATTGTAAGTGAAACAAAAAAGAAAAATTAAGCTGTATGTATATTTATGTACCAAATTGTTGTAATAAAATATTACAATCAAATAAAATAATTCATGTGTAAGCTGACACTGTTTGTAATACTTTCGTCGAACACATTTCTCAATTCCGTAATGTCAGGGGCGGAACAAAAATGGTATCGAGGGGTTCTAAGACATTTTTCGAGGTCCCAAAGAAATCCAAAGGCAAGCCTATAATCCAGTAAATTTATGTGAGCCATTTGTATGGTTTGGTGGGGCATTATTGAAATCGTGTCGCGTGTTACCACATCTATAAATTATAAATTTTGTTAGGGGAGAGAAGCAATAAATGGACCGTGTCTCCTTACACTCCTCTCTCCGCATTTATGTCAGCAATTTGTATAGTTTGTAACGTTATACTTACATTCATTAATCGACTGAAATCTTGTCGCATGGTACCGCATCGGTTTTCAATTCCTGAAAGAATGTACGGCTAAATTTCGTTAGGGGAGAGAAGCAACGAATAAATGGACCGTGTCTCCTTACACTCCTCTCTGTCTTTAATTGATACCGCTGATAATTAGCAATAGAGTTGCAGTACAATTATCGGAGAAAGACGGCGAATGTTCTTCCCTCTATATTTAAGAAACGAGACATACAAAAGAACGAATTTGAGCCGCGTTCAAACGAAATTTGGCAAGAGATCCCCGGTTCATTTTCATGGTATATTTTTTTTATGTTTTTTCATTACGCTTGGACAAAGTCGAACGTGTACGAACAAAGAAAAAGAAAAACGTAAAAAGCTTCGTTAGTTACTGACTAGGATGTATCCTCCTCTTTCGATCAGTTGTAATGGTGTGACAACGTTCGAACTCTTCGTCCCTCCCCCCCGCCCCTCCTCCACGAAATCGAACCCTTACGAATTACAATTATAATTCGATTAACGGCTAGAACTAAGTGTGTTTTTTTCGCTATTCTACGCGCTATGACCGCACTTATTATTTCTTGTTCCTTTTATAATAAATATTACAACTATGTACAACGGGATTGAAACGTTCACTCCTACGGTCGACGGGGGTTGTTTCTCGTTTTCAACCCCCGTCGATGAATGTCGACCAACTCCGTGCGGAAAGACTCAACCTATCAACCGGGGATCATGAGAGTCTCTGTCCTTCGTATCCCCTATTTATTTAGATAAAGATTTCTTTCATTCAATTGTACTGTACTACCCTTGACAGAGAATGGTCGATCGAGATTGCGATTATGGCTATTGAAAGAATTAGACAGCGGACCTTTATGCAGAATAAACTTACTTAATTACCAGAGTTTTATCTATTATATTTTGCACATTAAGCAGAATATTTTCTACATGAAATACATGTAGTTATAACTAGACTGCCAATTTTTATGCATTTATAAAAAAAGTGGCTAGATGAAATATAAAACAGTGAGAAATTAGAAAAGTCTAAAGATAGTGTTATGTTGTTTTCAGCTGTAAAGAAATATTAAAGGATAAAGCGAGTTTTTATTTAACTAACGCTGCCCATAATCGCAGCTCAACATTTTTATTTCGCATAAAGATCCGCAGTTTGTTGATCGAACACTTTTTGCCAGAGGTGATACCATTGATAACAGCGTTGCACCGTGTTTATTGCAGGTTGAATCGTTTCCGGTTGTTGATTCGTTATCGATCGTGTTCCTGTGGTCATTAAAATGTGCGAAACCACCCGGTTAACAGGTCAAACACGTTGTCGCAATTGTGATCCAATCAGTGAAAGGACACAAACGCATCTTCCTTTGTCTCGTTTCAAACGTGTCAGCGAAGAAACCGTGAAAACGGAACGGTAGAGGAGAACGATGCTCGTATCTCTCAATGAAGTTTGTAACATTTAAATTCAAAAGTTTGATATATATATGTATATATCACGCTCACGCATTTGCTCTATTTTTTCATACATGCTTCTCACATACATACTCTCTCTTTCTTTTTCTCTCTCCCTCTATTTACACGCTCGATGAATAGAATGCGGAATATAAAGTCGTCCGCTGCTTTCGTTGCAAATTGTATCTTCATTGAATGATCGTTGGGCCTTCGACAGGTCGTACAGGAAGACTTTGCGCTCCGCAAATAATTCAATCTTCAGCTCGTATTTTTGCTTTCTCTCGGGCACGACATCCTCAGCTTCGAGGGAATGCTTCCTCGTCGATGACAGTGCCATAGTTTTAAGGAAAAATGCAAAATACAATTTACATGTTTTGTTCTCTTCTTTCAGTGCTCGTCTACCTTCCTAACACTTTATCTAACGACAGTCATACAATAGCCCTTCGCTTCTAATTCGTCAATTGATTCTTAGGCGTTTCATCTGAAAGTGCTTCAATCATTATTTTCTATTGTTTCATAATTATTTATGCATTTATAGGAAAATTGAGTAGATGAAATTTAAAATTGTTGGACCATTTTAAAAACTCAAGATGTCAATATATGATTTCTTCTGTATTGTAATCAGTAAGGGAAGAAATTGAATTTATATTTAAATATAACGATTGAACGTTGATTTTTGACGTAAAAAAGAAAATTATACACTTTCAGATGCTCCTGACGATGAATCTTTGATTTCGAAAGGACTATGAATTACTGGCCAGTTAAAGTGTCAAGAAGAATATGATTCCGCGCATCGGGGAGAACTAAATGCTACGAACGCGTTCTCCGAAAGAAAAAAACATTCTATAAAATGCTTCGCTGGATAGTCGACACCGATTACATCAGACGATCGTAGAACAATTTTCGGTCATTTACAAGAGAAATGATGCGAACGTGACGCACGCACGACTCCTTGCGCTTTCCACCGTGCTTTTGTACTTAAAACGTATGCTTGCCTGAGTGTCGGCGAAGATCGTTCATCTTTTTTTCTTAGATCCTTTGGATCCTCCCGGTCCGCGAACGGTTGTTAATAATTATTGTTTGCCAGAGTACTTCTTTTTTTCTCATTTTTGTAAAAATTCCTCGGACGCTCGACGTCACTAAATTTAAATATTAACGCTGATAAATATACATCTATTTATATATATATCACTCGTTCTGTGTTTTTCGTGCGGTAACTTCTTATATGTATAATATGTATAATATATATATAATATATCAAGTATATTCCTCGCAGAGACATGTAAAGTGTATATGTACTCAAATGTTTCGCACAGACAAATCAATGAAAATCTCGTTTGCGCGACTCCCTCGCTTGGTAAAAGTGTAAAAAAGTATATAAAAACCGTGTTTTATCGTGGCAGAGACGGGTAAAATCGTTTCTTCAACATATAATCGTTTCAAAATCGAAATCACGATCGAAACAAAAGATGAGTCCTTTCGTCTTACCATTGAAACAGAAATAAAAATTTTATTCAGAAAAACAAGGCGGTATTTTATGTGAAAAACTGAACGTTCGCGGTTTGTTTAATCAATGATCGACTTCGAAGAAAATCTTACTCGTCTCTGGTCTGTGGTAATTACGTATCGCGTATTTTTTTCCTGTGGTTTCGTGTTCTCGTGTAAATATCGATTAAAAATTCAACCCCCTACAGAGCGGAACAACAATATCACTCGATATAAAAAATGAACGCAAATCGACTATATAGGAATGGAGTTCGTATGACAAAGTACAAGTATTAACAAGCTTATATATAGAAAAACTAATAGTAAAAGACAAGTGGTAGGCCATGAGAAGTGATTCATTAACGATAAATTCTAAACCGAACGCTGGGACACCATCAAACATCCTTTAAGGCTCGTAAAGGATTAAAACTGTTCCCGTGTATATCTCGCTAAGTTTGAGATCTCCCTGGGATGAGAAAATGGTAGTTTGCCATTTCAGCCCATTAGGCGCCTTTCGGTTATTCTGTCAGTTGCTCGTGTGTCTAATACTTTCCATGAACATCAGCGGAACTTTGCCAAAGACTACGCAGAGAATTCAATATTAAAATCTGTCTGACCACAGTTCGATCCTGGCCCCGTACACATCGATCATTCCAACGATTATTAATCTTCAGTGACTTGCACTTGATTATCTACGTAATTGTTTACATGGAACTTTATACGATTCCAACGTAAATCAATTTTTATCCAGTGAAATACCTACTTCAATGCGAAACAGATATTTGATAGTGTAAACGGCATCTGTGTTCGTGCTTGAAACACTAAATTTAATGTTTTGAGATTGCACAAGTACATAAACATAAAAGAAGAACCAATTAATAATTGCTACGATTCCTTGTGAATCTAAAATCGTAAGAATTGTTTCAGAAAAAGATAAACCAGGCTTTCCAAATGACTTTAGTCAAATCTGTAAGCAGCTGGAAAACTGTCATGGCGTCGTTCCTCAGAAACTTGATCTCGCCACATGACTTTAACGTTCAATCATTTGAGAACTACACGAATTACGAAGCTGATACTTAGCTAACACGTAGATCTCGATGGCATCAACCTAAACCGCTAGAAATTGTTTACTTAAAACGAATTCGAAGTCGAACGACTCCGACTATAATTAGCTAACAGGAGATCTCCCACCGGAATAAGTTCAAACATGGCGAGCTACACACTCGATAGGCAAATCTAGACGCTAGACCTTGTGCATCCTCGTGTTCATAGTCTTGAGAACTGAGAAACTAACAAGCAATAAATACAACGATGACGATCCTTCTCTAATTATCCAGCTTCTTCCGTTTGTTTCATCGTCCGTGTGCCTCTTAGTCGAGAAGCAACGATCATTTACAGAATATAGGCTAACATAAAATGATATAATTACTGTACACGATATACAAGTACAAAATCTCGGATATACAAGATCCTTCTTCTTTAAACCATCACGCAGGTCTTTCTTTTTTCCGGTTTGTTCGAACGTTCGTGTGAACGATGGCAAGAAGAGGGATCGTTTCTATTTACTCTCAATATTTCCACAGAAAATTTCCATACAATATCATTAATCTAAATGTGTTTCGGTTATCATAGCTAATGAACTTACGCCCATTCTCGGCGACCTCTACGCGAATTTTTACAACGCAAAATCCATCTTCTCGCTTATCAAGCATTTCTTTCGCCCCCATTTTTCCTCTCACATCAACCGCAGACCTCTGATCTTGTCGCCACTTGTCACCGTACCCGGTGAAATTCGAAAACGTTGCCAAAAAGCAACCGGATTCCTCATTTTGATTGAGAAAAACAGTTGGGACTGCTCCCAACGTGTGCAAACTTTCTATAAAAGTAGAGGACGCGTCGGTGCACGCCTCCAGATTCTGTCGAGACTCTTCCAAGAGAATCGCGAACGTGTAAATCACCCGGTTCGCCTCCCCGAATCGTATAAAACTCCGAAATTTCGTAAACTTACGTTTAAACGTATATAAATCCCGCCATATCAAAAAGTGTACCAAATGATAATTGAGCTTTTCTTCGGGTATACTTTATAAAAACCGAAATGCATATTGGAAATACGCACGTAAATCGTAAAAAAGATGCGGAACACGACTCTTGATGAAGTTTCTCGAATGCGATGATATCGTTGGCGCGGGTCCATGGAAGCCTTCGACTTTCAACGAATGTGATACGTTTAAAAAAGAACAAACAAAATTAACCATTCTCAGAATTAAAATCAAAATCTTCGAAACTGAAATTCCTTGTTCGATCTCGAAGAAACGTTCTATTCGAACTAAAATATTTCACGTGATCTCAGAAGTGTCTGATAAAAAGTTTTTCTAATTAAAAGGTTCCAGTCCTGTCATTTCAAATTAGCTAGATCGCAGAGGACTGAGAAGAAACATCAGCCAAACGTCCACCACTAATTCTGATAATACTCTGCACGTTCATAGTCCGAACTTTTGGCCTAACACATTTTGCGATCGGTGGATACTCAGGTTTAAGGGAATACAACTACTCCTCAGAGTGCATACTTTAGGAGTTGAAAAATCCCTTAAGGTTAACCTCACTCTAAGGGGTAATTTCATTCCCTAAACTCGAAAGGTACGATTCAAATATTATTTACTGAACCATAGATGCGCAGAGACTCACCAAAATCGATAACTGACGTAGACAGAAGTTCCTCGCAAGAAGCTTCATGGACCCTAATTACAGCGCGGCAGTTTACACGGTTAGGTGGCCAGATTACAGTTCCGTGACGGCATACAAGTTAGGGTCGCTGCCCTGTACTTGGCTGAGCGTGGCCACAGTGGTCTTGTTATCTTGTCTAGACTGTGCCCTATTGTATGTTCCGTACATGTTGGGCACTGCGCTGCCCTGTGCGGCTCCGTTGAACTGGTTCCTGGTAAAGTTCCTGTCCAACGTTCGGACCTGATCCTGCATTTGGTCCTGGATACGGATATTAGGCGCTTTGTTGCGTACCAGCGATCGGAACTGATTCATGTTGGTCTGAGACCGCGATTCGAACTCCCATGTAGGCTGGTTGCTGGGGTTCGGGGGCAGCGGCCGATTCTGGTTCCAAGCTGGCGTAGGACCTCTCTTCAGGTTCGCCAGATTCTTCGGGTCCAGCGTCTGCGTCTTCCGGGAGTCCTGGAATGTGGCCAGGTGCGCGGGTCCGTGCGAATTGTGAGACAGGGTTCCGGTGAAAGACGCCACGCTCGGGGTCCAAGGTGGTTCTCTACCTGCAATTTCAAGTTCTTTGGTAAATTGTACAGATTCTGCTCGTTTATGAGCGTTTATGGTCGTCGACGTTTCCTCCAGAGCTGACCAACACCAACAACACATTTTGATAACCAATGGGAGACCCTTATACAGGGTGAACCGCGAATCGTGATCAGCAGAGATTGCTCTGTTATTGAAAACACGTAAAAAAGCAATTTTTTTTGTTATATAATATCAACATGTTTAAGTTATACAACAGTATTATATAATACTTACCGAATTCATCTTGAAACTTGAAGGTGACCTTAAAAAATTATGAACAAAAGAGTCGACAGAAAAGCTCTCTAGAAACCATGCTACATCTGATAAAAACAATTTCTACTTCCGACCTACATCGATCACGATTCGAACAGCACAATTTTCTACTTCCTCGGACAAGTATAAATTGATTCATGATTGTACAGAGTTAGAATGTGTTCGACAATGTAATTGTCTGTTTTCCACAGCTCTGGAGAGTTGTTGATGGTCATCAGTTCTTACCGGGCCCTGCGGGGGCGTGCCCTCAGTAAAAATCACTAGACTCTAGCGTCTTGCACTGTTTGCTCAGAGTCGCGTACTGGCCAGGTTGATCTCCGAGTCCAGAACGGTGCTCAGCTCGTCCACCTGCCGACTGCTGATTATGCTGAGACGATTTGTGATCCCCGCCTCCTCCGCTCCCGTTAACACCCCCACCTCTGTAAACCGGAAACCGAAACGAACAAAGTTGCAGCATTATCTTTCTCTCGGACGGTTCTCTCTGATATCTAACTCTGTGTCTCCTATTTTCTCAGGACATTCCGCGTAATATCATTCTGTTTATCATAGAACACTCTAAAGACAAATATGTATATGTAAATTGTATAAACACGCACGAAAGCGCACTAGATCTATCTCTGAAATCTTTCGTTTTTAAACATCGATCAAAAATATCTTGAACAAATGTTTCTAGAAAAATTTTTATAGAAATTCGACATTCAACGTTGCTGCGTAAAAACATCTATACCTACGATACAGTTATTGTTCCCCTTTAATATTTGAGATGTGATACTTCTTTTATTTTTTCGTTGGCAATTTCTGATTCGATTAAGAATGACGATCAATAACTGTACTGTTGTATGTTATGTGTTCTGCTGGCACAATTAAAGCGACATTCAAACCCTGAACACGATATCTATCGACACTGATCAGTCACATTGTAAACTATAACTGAATCCGTCCAGCACACTGTTAACAATAGTATAAATCAACTCATAAAAGATCAATAAAGAAATGTATATCGTCTATTAAGCGAATGTTTAAATAAAGATTTGATGTAACGCATACGCTTCATTGAAAGCTCTGTAAGCCAACAAAGTCTTATTACTGCGAACATCTGTGTACCTCACATCAAGTCTTCAATTCTTCAGCAATTATAACAAAAGTTTATCTCTCTACACGGCGGCTCTCAATTTTAACATGACTACTATCATTACTATAAATGCGAAACAAAGATTGTTCGTATTAATTGCGAGACTTAGAAACTCAGGAATATATTTCTCTGAAAATATATTCCCATAAAATTGAAGACCACCAAAGAGTTGCCTATAGAAAATTCAGTCCCTTGTACTACGAGATTAGTATCAGTAAACCTCACACAGCTCTTTCGTAGACTGCAGATCTTTATGCGAATTTTGATAACTTTCTTTTTCTCTTCTTTAATGATCCTATAGGTTTTTTGCACTTCGAATTCACCCTTGTGCAAGTCAAATTCAACCCTCTACAAATAAAGTATTTTCAAGTAAGTTTTTGTAGAAAGAAACGCAAAGATGTACCTCACTTTTGGTATAGATTATAAATGCATAAAATCCGCAGTCTACTCTTTAGTGTTCAATCTTTGTCGCGCTGTCTTCAGGAGTTGGTAGCATAGTGTACGTACTATATCATCTGAAGGATGTTCATCGGCAGCTACACTGAACTAGTACTAGTCGAACTAATTGTCTAATTGAACGTATAGGGTAAATAATCGTTCTGAGACTTTCCGCGACAAAGATTAAAGGCGGCTAAGAAATGAAAACCGAATAAAAAAGACTCATGCACAAACTTTAACATGCTCTCGTGCAGCTGACGTGCTCGAGCAGTCGCAGTAGCGTAGGACGGCGGGGGCGGCGTTAGCAAGAGAGGCTGCTTAATGATATTTTGAGTGCCATGAGCATTCGGATAAAGAGAAGGGGCTGTAGGCGGGTACGACCCTTGGCCTCGAAGGGTCCGCGCTGCTATCGCCTGCGAGGCTGCCGACGGTGGAAGGTACGGGTCCTGCTCGTCCACTTGGTGGTAATCTCTTCTAGAACAAACTCATCATCAATCATACCGCACCCTCCGGACGACCACACTGGTTTAAAATGCGGTTCCAGTTAAGCAACACGATTTTTAGCACAAATTGGAAAACGTTGCTGCATATGAACTATCTTATTTTCAACAGAGAAATCAACTTCGACATGTACAATCAACGATAACGAAAAACATGAGTCAAATATTGTTCCGCAGACTGATTCCTCACACGTGTTTAATTAATATCAGTGTATCTGGATTCTGTATGCTCCCTCGTCAGTTAGAACTGCACCTTAGACCAATGTGGAACAGCTGGATCGGACGAGTTATTAGATATGCACACTCACCGTTTCCGTATGTAGATCCAGGTGTGGGAGTCCACCCAAACCAACACGGTGAAGAAGAGGCCTGCTGCTAGACTTGCCAGCAGCATGAAGGTCAATCCATACCTGAGGGAGATTCATGAGTATTCATTAATACAAATTATTCTGTGAGACATCGGTAATCTCGAAATCCCTAATCAGCAAGTCCTAACCAAACTGAAGCTGTCAATTTATGTTCTACATCCGCTACACCCTATCTTTCATCTGTGGCGACTCTATATTTATCTTCGCTGATCGCTTACAAGTTTGAAAAATCATCGTAGACTTACAGCCCCAAATGGCACAGGCTCTTGGCAGCATGAACGTATTGCTTATGAAGAGGTTTGCAGTCGAGCAACGTAGCTAGGCCCGAGATCAGACTGTCTGCGGTGTGCACATGAGTGTCCAGGCTGCTCAACTTCGGTTGTACCTTCTGGTCCTTGAACAACTGCAACGCGAGCATTGTGATCTGGTTCAGGTTCTGAATCATGTCCTTAACGGTACGCTGGCCGTCTTGCAGTCTCTGAGTGAACGGGTTGCTGCGTGTATTCTCGCAGTGGGTGTAATAAGACAAAACTCCTGAGGCCAGTGTGGAGGGTACAGCTCTGGTTAGGTAGCCGTCTGGGGAGACGCATAGGTCGCCTAACGCCACCGATGTTGCCAGGTACAGCGAGGCCATTAGCCATGACACTATCACCGCGAACAGGCCGAACACAGAGAATCTGCAAGATGATGTTTCGCTAACGTTATTTTTGGAAACGACGACACTGCGATTATTCTGGATTGTGTAAGGCGTACAGTACTATCGTAGCTGTCGAGTGATACATTTTCGTAAAGCTCCGACAACTAGACGCTGTCGAATACTAGAAATTACACCACGAAAACGCAAAATTAGGTCACTTCGGGAAGCTTGCGTGCTAGATTGGTCTTTCATCTAGCGAATGCGACAACATTCACGCGCGAGAGGGTGCTAGTACCTTAATATTGTAACAAATTTAAGTGATTCGGGCGGTTATGATGTCTTACTTCCAACTGAATCGCGAAGGTACCTAGCTGTTCGGCTTCGCAAAGTTCTACAACCCTTAACTAGGCGCTGGAATGCAGCTAGCACATAAATTTGTTGTGCACAGTTTTACGTTCATGCAGCAGAATTACGATCTTATGAATAAATATGGGGTCGGGCGAGTTGCTGCGATGCCTGCGCTTGATTGCAACTTCGCGCGCCTGCTTAAGGGTTGAACAACCAGAGAGTGTTATAGCAACGTTGGCTTTCTTTTACGATTCCGTCGCGAATGCGCGGAAAGGTCCCGGAGGAGCGTAGATCGCTGAAATAAGCCACGGTTCGTCGACGATCATCGACCTCCGAGGAACGCAAAAAGGATCCCGTAGCCGAGAGAGAATCCAGTTAAATCCAGATGGACCCCTTTTCTCGCATGGTTTTTGCAGTGGTTCGGTGAAGAGAGGGAACGGACACGTACGTTATGAGAATGCATCTGGAATGTCTGGCGACACCGACGACCAGCACCACGCAGAGAACGAGAAGAGCGCTGAGGACGGTCATGGTGATCGGCCACCTGAATTGCTCGATCTTCTCCCCCATACCAATCGCACCGGCCAAGCTGATCCCGCTTAATGGTTTCCGGATCTCGTAGCTACGGTTCACCGCGATGCTGGTGTTCTGCTTCATGTTTTCCAGAGCAATCAGCAATAGATTCAGCATCGTTCTGTTGCTCGCAGGACCGTCGAACTCGTCGCCGAGCGAAATCAGCTCCGGCTCGATCTTCTTCTTCAGCGTCGCCTCTATGGTGTCAGTCTGGAACACAGAAGGTCTATATGTTACTTCAAGGAATATAACAATGTCTCAATATTCTTTTTTAAATTTTAATCAATCTGTCGTATTTTAAGGAAAACATTTGAATCAATTTATAGAAATATATATTTTTAATATTATCCTTGTCATTTTTCAGATAACCTGTCAATTCCCAATGACTCAACAGCAACATGCGTTTTTCATTTATAAGCAAAATTACCTAATTATTTAAAATACGACAGAACTTTCCTACAACCTAATCAAAATACAAAATAAATTCATCAGTTAGTCTATTAATCCACCATAAAATCAATGATATTTCTGAAATATCGAGACAATGGACGTTGTCAAGGGCTCGAGGATTTAATACCGCGCGAAAGCAGTATAGAAGTCGCGATATAGCAATACCGTGTACAAAATGGCGGAGCTTAGCCATGCCCCTGGTAAGCCGTTCAAATATCGAATTAATCCTTCGGCGCGATCTTCGGCGAGCTGGTAGTCCGGATAAGATCTTTAATTAAAAAAAAAATGGGATCTCCTGCGGATCGTGGGAAATCGGATTATTTATCTGGGTTGCCGTCGCGGATATTTCCTCGGGGCTCTCGTCTTTTTCGGACTTATACCGCCCCTGTTACGGTTGTCCGCGGAAGCTTCTCCACGCCATTCTTGACCTAAATGAACGAGCGTCTAGCTAAGGCACATTTAAACGCAGGAAAAAAGTGGAGCGCAAACTAATTATGAGCGGGTTTGCGGGTCCTTCTACTTTCCGTGATTAAAGTACGGGACGCGTGTACACGCCGGATAGACGAATGCCCCGGAGTACCGAGGAGAAAATTGATGATGACAGGTGAGCAGACGGGTCCACGACACTGTTAAGGGGGTGTTCGCCTTTCCAGGATTGCAAAGGTGCAGTATGCGTATTTTCATTTCTCAAAAGCTAGATAAAAGATCAATCTACACCGATGTCTCCCTCGAAAGTCCTACTTCTACGTTTACCAGGCGTAATTTAAATTATTTAGCAGCACGTAGTTATCATACAGCTGTGCGTGTAGCTATCTCGTGAAACTGTAACTTGAAAAATACCAACAATCAAAGCTTTGATCCTAGAAGATCAATGGTTCAAAAGTTTCAGTGATTCTATCAGAAATAGCTCAACTTTGTACACTCAACTTTTGAACCACTAATGTTATAGGATGGAAACTTAGATTTTTATCATTTCTCGTCCAAATCTACTGGTTCCGCGAGGGATACTTTTGATTTTGTTTCCACGAGCAATGGCGCGTTATAATTAGTTGGGGCCTTGAACAAAGTAGAATTTCGGGGCTCCTAGACCAAACTAAATAACTTTCACGTTGGACAAAATAAAACAATTGTAAGTTAGAAACTGGAATTGTTAGAAATATTTTTAAAGTTACCTCAACATTTAGTCGGTGCGATAGACGCAGTCATAAAATAAATAATGTCGATATGCGTATGTATTTTCCAAATTAGAGTATGATTTTGAAAGTTTTTATGAGAAAAACGTAGAATTTCGATCTTTGTTTGTGTTCGGAGCCCCAGGCACATTTGTTCAAGTTGCTCATGGGGTACGGGCCACTGCCCAGGATGTATGGACAGACTTGAACCGGGTTTTTTGGTGATAATGGGGGTGAATGGTACCAACCTGGTTGCGCACCCCCATGATGATTCCATCGACGTTCTTGGCAGCGGCGACTAGCTGCACCAAGCCGTTGTGAACGTCGTCGTTGCCATAGAGGCCGACGGCAACGGCACCGCTGCAGAGCAACGCCAGGATGGCCAGCGAAAACTTCAGCAGGGTTATCGACCTCCTGGGGCGCGGCTTCCGGTCGCAGCATCTCGTTACCAAGTATACCAGCAACACCAGCAACGTCAGGATTAGCCAGGCTGCAGGGATACTTCCAAGTATCCCGAGGCTCTGTAGATTAGAAAATGTTAAACGTTAATTATCGACGACATAAGCGTGCTCGTCGTCTGCTTGTTTTGCAATTAAACCTTGAAATTTCTCTATGATCGCTAACGATCGTCGAGTTTTTAATTAATGCCGCACGCAGAGGACTCCGACCGTGCCTCCATTAAGATGAAACCGGTGCGCTTTGAAAAATTACCTGGACAGCACCGCGGGAAAGTTGAACTGATCTATCGGTTTCCGGGGATCGAGGAGATCGACGTTCTACTCGACCGACGGACATGGACATTGTGCAATAAGCAAAATTTGATAATGAATTTTCGAATCGTGGTTTAACTCTAACCAAAAATTTTGCATAAAGATTGTAATGATTTGTATTAGCGAATAATTAAGTATAGTAGCTAGTACACAGCATGAAGATGGGCAGTCTAATGATTAGAGAGTGCCAGCGAGTAGTTAAACGATTTCCGTATCAATTACAAACAGACCGGAGATGTTGATGCAAGATAAACTCGTTCCGAATCTGTTGCAAGAGACCAGCATATTAATTTGTTTTTCCCCTTGGCGAGTTTGTTAAAATACTAATTAGATGTTTCACTGTTCCATGATTATCAGATGGTGGATCTTTATGCAAAATAAAAATGTTCTACTTGAATTGCAACAGACTGACCAGTTGGAAATAATATATAACAATATTTTTGTCATAATAATAATTATGAATAACCTTGGCTTCGACTAATTAGATTGCAGACCCCGTTCAATTGGGACTTATCGTTAGCCCGGCGAGTAGCATTAGGGAACAATCTGCACGTTCCTTTCATTCATGCTAATTAATACGCGAGGCAAAGATACGTAGCACGGTAGAGACACACGTTGTCGAACATAATTGTATCACGCGCGGTGAGACAAGTTATAAAATTGATCGTGCGTGTTGTTGCCGTCGGAACAATGAATGTTAATGATCCCTTGTACCGTCAGCCTTCGATAATGTTTGCATTTTATAACAGATCACGCCATGATGCTGATCACAACATACTTATTTCCATTAATTAAGTTTGTACAATTCAGCCGCTCGGTATTCGAAGCCGACGTGAAAAATGCTGATCGGTCAAGGTTGCTAAAGCTGAACTATCGTTATCGTCGCGATTATGTAATTCACATACGCAACATATATTTCTGCGCAGTAAATAATTTATTTCCGATCTGTAACATTGTAAATTCGCAGTCCATTAGAATATTAAAAAATTGTTCGCGATGGAAAGAAGGAAAAGTTCGAGTCTCTATTGTTGAAGTGATTATCGCTCGTTCAGACGAACCAGATCAATACGATATTCCGAAGTTGATCTGGCTTTCGAACGCGAGAGAGCAAACTTTCGCAAGGGGCTCCGGGATTAAAACGAAGTGGGTAGGAACGACGAGTAAACTACTCGAAACTCGACAAACTTGATCATAAGTAACCGAACAATATCATTTCTCAATATATTCCTCAGTCCGTCTCGCACTCTCTCTCCCTTGAACCACCGTCGCGAATCTTGTAAGAAGAAATGAGTTACGCTTCCAAGGAAAATTGCGCCACCGCCACATCCCCGCCATAATACCCACCATTCACTGCATACTTTTCCGTTTTCCTCGCCACTTATCTTCCGGCTAAACCAAGTTCAAGTAACTTCTTCTTTCTCATTCACTCGCTGCGGATTTAACGTGGCAGCTACAGTGGCCGTACCAACTATTCGTACGCCTTTTAAATACGAATAACTTTTTCAAAATTCGACCCAAACAGCTTGAGTTTCTACGAAACTAATGTGTAAATAATTTTTAAATTCTTTATCTCTGCCTGTGATGAAAATTTAAAACATGTGTTTGATAAATCTAACAAGGAGAGTGCACCAACGACGTCTCACCGATTTAGTTGAGACTCTGTATGCTTATAGATTTCGATCTCCCATTTACGAATATATACCATTATAGACGCTAACACTCAATAGTTGTCGAGATATTCATAAACAAAGTTCTTGCATTACTGCTTAAATCTGCTGTTGTAGAGTAGGTATACTTCCACCCGGTGGGCTAGGGTTCGATTCTCGTTTGGTGAAAATTTTTTTTTCATATTTATTTATATTATTTATTCAAAAACAAGTTAAAGAACAAAAGTATTAATAAATTATAAATAAATTAGCCGAAATTAATGAAATAGAAAGTATCCCCTCGTGTCTGAAAACAGAAAAAATAAAGTAAATATGGGAAGAGAAAATATGGTATAAGATAAATTTAATAATATTGCACTTACATATTTTTAATTACAACAGTGGTACGTGTTGTAAAAGCATACGTAAGAACTTTGTTTATGAATATCTCGACAACTATTGAGTGTTAGCGTCTATAATGGTATATATACGTAAATGGGAGATCGAGATCTATAAGTATACAGAGTCTCAACTAAATCGGTGAGACGTCGTTGGTGCACTCTCCTTGTAAGATCACTAGAATATATTTCCACCTAAACATTGAGCAATTATAAAAAATGCAGTATAGAACAAAGCCCATAAATTAACAGAACATGCTGAATCGCAGATTCTTACAATTTTTGATGTTTTCAATCAATTACATATCATAGGAACTTTCTACACGTATATAACTTACTTAGATTTTCAAAATTCATGTTTTAAATTTTTGTTGCAGGCACAGATAAAAAAGACTCGCGCAGTTATACATTTTTAAAAGGTATACGAACACTTTGCAACTGTTCGATCCCTCCAGGAATATATTACCAGGTTCACTGAGAAAGTGGATGATGCAAATTCGCGGGAAGATCAGCGAATCAAGAATCGTCGGAAGAAAGCGAGCTTTCCGAAAGGGGCTGCTCCTTTCAGGTGAAGAGAATTGCATGGTTCGAGGCATCCCGAGCTAATTCGAGTTTGCGACACCGGCTGCTATTATTTCTCCGTGGAAATTTGCATTTCAGAGGGGCGCGGTCGATTCCAGATCCGGCCCCGAAATAGTAAATTCCGTTTGCGCGAGAGGGAAACTTCGTTGCGGACGGGGTTTTCGCGCGGTGTTCCGGTTCGTTCGCCGGCAAATTTGATTTTTTCCGCGACGATACTCAAAAGCCCAAGTGTGCAGCATGCCGCGAGGTCAACCACCGGCGGATCGCGTGCGACCCTCGTGGAACTCGATCAATCGCAACCCGAGTGTGTTCACATTCTGTTCATTATTTACGGAACGGCATCGGTGAACTTCTTCCGTAATCACGGCTGCCGGAGGCTCGAGAAACCGCGGGACACTGACGACCCTGCATTTCGATCATTCAATATTCAGTTCGTCCCCCCGTGAATAACCGCAGACGGAAGCATGATCGCTCAGAGACACATGCTCTGCCTCCAAAAATCTTTGAACGAGCGTTTAATTTTGTACCAGTCCCAAGAACATACCTATTCACAGTTTTCCGCTTGTTATATTATGCTATAGCAACTTGGAAGAATCTTTTCAATCAAAAAGAATGATAGCATCACGAAGTAGATACTTCAAGCTTGAAAATAAGCCTGAGTTCATTACCCTAGTATTTGTCTTTACGAAGTTATAAGAATTTAAACTTTTAATGCGGGATGACGAATTAGTTTCAAAAATCTTTGAACGAGCGTTTAATTTTGTACCAGTCCCAAGAACACACCTATCTACAGTTTTCCGCTTGTTATAGTATACTATAGCAAGTTGGAAAAAATTTTTAGATGAAAAAGAATGATAGCATAACAAAGGAGATACTTCAAGCTTGAAAACAAGCCTGATTTCATTACCCTAGTATTTGTCTTTACGAAGTTATAAGTATTTAAACTTTTAATCCGGGATGACGAATTAGTTTCAAAAATCTTTGAACGAGCGTTTAATTTTGTACCAGTCCCAAGAACACACCTATCCACAGTTTTCCGCTTGTTACATTATGCTATAGCAACTTGGAAAAAATTTTTAGATGGAAAAGAATGATAGCATAACAAAGGAGATACTTCAAGCTTGAAATTAACCCTGAATTCATTACCCTAGTATTTGTCTTTACGAAATTATAAGAATTTAAACTTTTAATGCGGGATGACGAATTAGTTTCAAAAACCTTTGAACGAGCGTTTAATTTTGTACCAGTCCCAAGAACACACCTATCCACAGTTTTCCGCTTGTTATAATATGCTATAGCAACTTGGAAGAATCTTTTCAATCAAAAAGAAAGATAGCATAACAAAGTAGATACTTCAAGCTTGAAAATAAACCTGAGTTCATTACCCTAGTATTTGTCTTTACGAAGTTATAATAATTTAAACTTTTAATCCGGGATGACGAATTAGTTTCAAAAATCTTTGAACGAGCGTTTAATTTCGTTCTAGTCCCAAAAACACACCTATCCACAGTTTTCCGCTTGTTATATTATGCTATAGCAACTTGGAAAAAATTTTTAGATGAAAAAGAATGATAGCATCACAAAGTAGATATTTCAAGCTTGAAAATAACCCTGAGTTCATTACCCTAGTATTTGTCTTTACGAAGTTATAAGAATTTAAACTTTTAATCCGGGATGACGAGTCTGTTCGTTTAGTAATCGAGTTAATAATTCTTTTTACAATTCCACAATTTAGTTGTTGGAGGGAAAATGTTTGCTGGGTACATTTTATTTGATGATTGATGGTAATGTTTGAATGTCTACAATTTTTTGTAGGACTGTGAGTTCGTTGTCCAAATACTTTCCAAAGCGTTTATCTGTTTATACGCGTATCCTCTCCTCACACTTTCGTCAAAAACTTCGCCGACAGGGCGGAAGTGGCTCGGAACGCGTCTCCCCGCGAATTTATCCTAACTTTTCTTCCCCGGGAACGTCGCCGCGACAACCTCGTCAAACGGCAAACTTCGCCAAACAAGAATTTCATCTATAAATGTAAGCATCGTGTCGGACGATTCATCTTTCCGACTCCACTACTGCTGGTTCTCCGGAGAACGTACAGTTTTATGGACACTGCGCCATGATAATACAGTTGTGCACTGTTCTATGCAGCTAGCTGCAGCTGTGCACTCTGTACAAATTGCTTATTCGAAAACACGATTTCTTTCGGTGAATATCGAGCGAGATTAAGCGAGCACTATTTCGTTAATTTTAATTTTAGTTTTAATCATTTCATCCCCTCATTTAGAAGACTGTTTTCACCCCTTCAACACGAAGCATTCCCCCTAAAAAAGTATATAATCTCAGGTGTGGTTTCAACTCTTTGGACTTCTTCTACCATTATTCAAAATATTTGTTGAATTATTAAATTTGTATTGAATAATTTACTAGACGTATTCAATATTTTACTAAACCACTGAAAGTATTGTACGAGGTATTACATCAGTTCACGTTCATTATCACCCCTTCAACATGAAAAATTGCTGTTGAAAATTGTTTTTCACGGCTGTCCTCGACATTAAGCGATTAAAAACAATGTTTCTAGAGCATGTTTCCATGTTAGTTGTATAGCGGTGGTTTCAGAAACCGCTCAGCCCGACAAAAACGCTCTCGAGCGGACTGAAAGGTCCCCTCAGGTCCAGGCCTAACATCGTTCGGCTCTTTACATGATTTACGACGCTAACCGAGAACGTCCTATTCGCCTAATCTCGGTAGCACTTCTAAAACCACGAAGAATCGGCTACCATCTTTTTTTATTTTTTATTTGGAAATCTCATATGAGATTTATTACAACATAATGCTTAGTACAGAGTATTACATAACAAAGTACAGAGTATATTGTATAGTATAACAAAAATATTATAAGCAGTAGAAATATCAAAAATACTTAGGCACGTAGGTTGCATGTATTTAAAAAGGCTATTATATATAAACAAGCACCAATATTGCACCAATGGCAATTGGAAACCTGCTCTAATAAGGTTCTGGACAAGTTTGATCCTCTGATCTTCATATAGGTTGCACTGCCATAGAACATGGTTAAGTGTTTCCTGTTCCTGGTTACATTTACAATTGGGACTGTAATCGGCTACCATCTTAACCGACCGTAAAAACAAATAGTACAAACAAGTGTTTGAAGCAAGGAGTTAACAGAATTGGAAAAACTAGCTGAAAATCTTCATACTGTTTGAAGCAAGGGGAGGTTCAGTTGAGCGTATTGTTCTTACAAAAGAAGTGTAACGCGTTTTCTGCGAGCTGCAGAGAGGACGGCGCGGCACCGAGCCCGTATTTACTCTTTCAGTCGTTCCGCGAGCCTCGGAAAGAGAATCCATTTGCGATTTTACACGCTACCCCGCGTGTCCCACAAAGTTCGAGTCCTCTTTCTCACTCTCCTTCAACCTCCCCTCTGTCTCTCTTCATCTCGAGCCCTCTTCCGGATTTATTCCGGAGCTTGCGTCGCAGTAGGTGCAACGACCGTCTTTCCCGCGTGTTCCGTAAACAGTGAATGCCTGTCTAGACACGATTCGAGTTCTCGAGTTTCGGCCACTTCTTAACCCCTCGAGGACTGAATTTTTCCTCGAGAGGGGAGAAAAACACAGCGCTGCTGCCCGACGGAAAAACGCTATTTTCGAAGACGACATTTCCTTGGAAATCGTTTATGTTTCCGGTCGCTACATCCAGATACAGAATGTCGCTTCGCTCTATTTTTAGGTTGGCTTGCGGACATTCGGAATTTGTCAGCGGTGCATCAGCTTCGAACAATTTGAATTCGAATTGGTGCATTCTCACGATTCTCTGTTTTTAAATTCAGTTTAGAAGAAATTCTGCAGGTGAATTTTCCCGACTCAGTACCCACGTTTAATTTCTTTTTTAAAAATTCTGTAATGTTTTTGTTGACGAACAACAAAATTCTTGTAGACTTTTTATTACAAATTAATTTATATTAGAGACACCTAAAAATTATTCGTTGAAATGATGAAGTGCAGCGTCATTGAATATCGTAGAACGTTGTGGATGTTCACATAAGAGTTAAAGGTTGTGGAAAAATGCGAAGTGCACGTTCGGTTCGAGTATTTGCGTTGTCGGTTCGTCGGCGAAGTTAATCACGAGAGGAAAGTCCGAGTCGGCGATTATAATCGGAGTACCGAGCAGGTATAATCCTTTTAGGGGGCGGCTCTGCACGCGGATGTTTACCCCATTACCCCACATTTGTTCACGGAACATAATATCATCCGCTTTCCGTCGGTGTCCGCGCGTTTCCAACGGACGCACGTTGTCCCTTGGATCTCGAGTGATCTCGCTTCCGTGGACATGGAGAAAAAGGACCGACACCAGGCGACAATATTCGCTGGAATTAACGCGAATCTGTGCGCTCGTTGCAAATCGGCTTTAATCGGAACACTCGACGATGTTGGTACCAGATTAAACACGTTTCTGGTAACGATGTACCATCCCAGACTAAACAGGACGCTTTACAACGAATGTTACACCATCCCGTATTTTCGAAACTGAAAATTGTACTTGTTTATGCATTCTGTTTAAAATATCGTGCGCAAAACAATGCATCAGGTTAAAAGATAATCCACCTAAAATTTTTTAACACCCTAAACTTTATCATTTTTTTCTCGGTTGTTCATCAACATATTAAGATGAAAAAAAAAAACGAGAATATTTGGACTTCTCTCTTGCTTTACATATATTTATTTTGTTCACAATTGTGAGCAAATTGTGAAGGGTAGAAAAAATATTTATTTAGTATTTCTACCGAGCCTTAAAAGTAGCTGGTACATGTTCCCTTATAAAAATGACAAGATTCATTTTATTTAGACTTTGTTTAACTCCTATTGCGTCACGTGATCTACTAAAGATATCTATGAAATCATTTCTTATGAAATCATTCTTATTAAAATTCTCAATGCAAAAAGTATCTTGTCGAGAGGACATGGTGAATATTCCATTCATTGGTCCAGATGTTCCAGAAGCCCCGTTTTTTTTACAAGACTGTGCATTTTCTGTGCACGAAAAAAAAGCTGTTTGGATTACGAACGTTTTATACGACTCCATTTCTCTCTCACGCAAGAAGTTTACGACGCGTGTTACAAGCGGTGCACTGTGATCCCATAAAAAATGATTTATTACACACCGTGCCCCTCTGCAGTAGCAGCTCGGACGAAAGCGATAAATTAGTTTTGGAAAATGAACTTCCATCGTGAAGAATTAATTAATGAAAATCGCGATAATGCTTTCCACCGAGGTTGTTTTGTTGGAAATGAACATATTGTTCGCTGTGATAACGAACGACGCTGCGACTTCACCGGGAGCAAATAAATCTCGATTTTTTCCCTGTAATTCTGCAAGCGTTAATTAAACCGATTCTGTCCCAAATGAGCATTCCAACGAAATGCAACTCGATACATTTAATACATAGATTCGCTGAATCACAGTGCGGCAAGGAAAACGTGTCTGCAGCATTACATTCACATAAAAAACAATTATTTTCTGCTGGATAAAATCATTTGTAATTCCACTAATTTCTATTTCAAGCAAGAAACCATCAGGAAACAGGAAATCGCAGAGCAGGCAAAAATGTACAATTAAGAAACTAAAAGGAGAGCTAGATCTAAGCTCGTTTGAAACTCTGAGCATGCGATAACCTCGACAAAATATTTCTGCAACACGACTCCGTTATTTTTTCTGTTTTCCTGCTGCATCTTATCTCCTCCCTCTATCGCTTCATCTCTTATATACACGCAGAGACCCCGTGGACTCGGTTCGCATGTCTCCCAGGTTTTCTGCAAATTTCATGCTGGCACGGCTTCCTGTGTGGGATCTTCCATGTAATATCATATTCCTAGTAAAAGCCATTTACCGCCGGAGATAAGGAAGCTCTGGCTTACTAGTGTGTCTCACTTCATTTCAGGGTACAAATCCCGACTACAGAAAGTAAGAACTCGGACCTCGAAGTGGAGGTTCTTTTCCTGCCTCGTTAGAGAATTAGCAAACTGAAGACGATGATAGTCTTCTTTGTTTCACAACCGTGGAACGTTTCTGTGATTGTCATTAATATGGTTAGAACATCTAAAATGTGTTTCTTCTAAAGATTCAACGAGGAAGTACAAGTTTCTTTGGCCACCTCTGGAGTGCTCTATTCAACCAACATGGAATATCACTTGGCAAATTGGGAGGCTCTCTTCTTGGTCTTGTTAGACAATTAGCAAATTCAAGACGATGATGATCTTTTTTGTTTGACATCCGTGGAACGTTTCTGTGATTGTCACTAATATGATTAGAACATCTAAAATGTGTTTCTTCTAAAGATTCAACGAGGAAGTACATGTTTCTTTGACCACCTCTGGAGTGCTCTATTCAACCAACATGGAATATCACTTGGCAAATTGGGAGGCTCTCTTCCTGGTTTTGTTAGAGAATTAGCAAACTGAAGACGATGATGATCTTCTTTGTTTCACAACCGTGGAACGTTTCTGTGATTGCCATTAATATGGTCAGAACATCTAAAATGTGTTTCTTCTAAAGATTCAATGAGGAAGTACAAGTTTCTTTGACCACCTCTGGAGTGCTCTATTCAACCAACATGGAATATCACTTGGCAAATTGGGAGGCTCTCTTCCTGGTCTTGTTAGAGAATTAGCAAACTGAAGACGATGATGATCTTCTTTGTTTCACATCCGTGGAACATTTCTGTGATTGCCATTAATATGATTAGAACATCTGAAATGTGTTTCTTCTAAAGATTCAACGAGGAAGTACATGTTTCTTTGACCACCTCTGGAGTGCTCTATTCAACCAACATGGAATATCACTTGGCAAATTGGGAGGCTCTCTTCCTGGTCTTGTTAGAGAATTAGCAAACTGAAGACGATGATGATCTTCTTTGTTTCACAACCGTGGAACGTTTCTGTGATTGTCATTAATATGGTTAGATCATCTAAAATGTGTTTCTTCTAAAGATTCAACGAGGAAGTACATGTTTCTTTGACCACCTCTGGAGTGCTCTATTCAACCAATATGGAATATCACTTGGCAAATTCGGAGGCTCTCTTCCTGGCCTTGTTAGTAAATTAGCAAACTGAAGACGATGATGATCTTCTTTGTTTCACATCCGTGGAACGTTTCTGTGATTGTTATTAATATGGTTAGAACATCTAAAATGTGTTTCTTCTAAAGATTCAACGAGGAAGTACAAGTTTCTTTGGCCACATCTAGAGTGTTCTATTCAAATGGAATATCACTTGGCAAATTGGCAGGCTCTCTTCCTGGTCTTGTTAGACAATTAGCAAACTCTAGACGACTATAATCTTCTCTGTTTCACAATCGTGGAACGTTTCTGTGATTGTCACTAATATGATTAGAACATCTAAAATGTGTTTCTTCTAAAGATTCAACGAGGAAGTACAAGTTTCTTTGGCCACCTCTAGAGTGCTCTATTCAAATGGAATATCACTTGGCAAATTTCCAAGGAAAATTATGTAGCATAAACTGACGTTGATCGTCGCGAGTTCGCAAGGACTCGCGATGCGAGGGGTTGAAAATGGCGCCGGCAATTCGCGCAGCCCTCGTCGAACGGGAATTGGCGTGGTTGGGGGGTCGCAGTATTGCAACCCCGGTGTGCACACATTTCTGTTACGCCGTCGGTAGGGTAGGCACCCTGGTAGACGAAGGAGGAGCCCCGAGGAAACGCCTGTCTGAGCACCCTCGACGCAACACGAGCCCCGGTAATTGGGTGCCCGGCTATTGTTTCTGCCGCTTGAATATATTTCGCAACGCGAACTGTTCCGCCTGCCTGCCCGAGGCTAATTAAATCGTGAGACGCCGTTTTGTCGTGTCTTTCGACGCCTAACCTCCGATTCGACTGCTCTCCTTCGCTGTCCTCGTGGTCAACGGCGATCGGGGGTGCTGAAATCACCGGATGCTTTACGTTAGTTGAACATCGTTCATCCCCTATTCTCGTAACCCCTCAGCCAAGTAAGTTGAAACGAAACGATCGACGTTCAAAAATGCCTTCAATCTTTTTCTGAAAATTTTAACTGTTTTTATTTATCGGGATGTGTGCAATCTTTATGCATTTATGGGAGAATTGAGTAGATGGAATTGAAAATTCTTGGAACGTTTGACAAATTGAAGATGTCGATAGATGATATCTCCTCTATTAAAATAATTAAGAGAAGAAAAATAACATTCAACTAGTTTCTGTTTCTTGAAATCGATTCGGACAATTTTTATTCTGCATAAAGATCCGCAGTCTAGATGCCTTCAATCTTGTCCTAAAAATTATTTCAACTGTTTTATGGATACGAAGTTTAGCGAACTTTCGCAGAGAATTGTGAATAAATTAATAGTTTGATTGAGCCGAGTCGCGGGAAGAAGAGGACAATACGACGAGCGTGTCAGGCTCGTCCGATTGGTCTGCAAAAATGTGCATTTGCATAAACTTCCGCATCGCCTGATCATCGTCTGTAACGGTAAGATGGTTACTACAGTGTCTCACAAGTCGCCGTGGCGGCTTGTTATCCGCAAGCTTTTTTAAATTGCCACCAAAGCGAGTGAGTTGGTTCTAGCTGACGTAAGAGGAGAAGGAGGTGGAGAAAAGACGAAGAAACGAGTAGGAAAGCGGAAACAGGGTGGTAGAATAAAATGTAGGCGACTACGCGAATGCAGACAGAAGTAAGAAATAAAGATCAACAGACTGTGAATATGAATGGGGAAGAAGAGAAAATTCTGTATGTAACGCGCGTTAAGATAGCGGACGCAAGAAAGAGAGAGAGGGAGAGAAGGAGAGAAAGTTAAACAGAATAAAAGAAGGGGAGGGACCGAGTATTTACCGACCGAGCGAGGCAGAAAAAGCAGCATTGAAACGGGGGGATGAGGAAGGCCAGGGTAAGTGACGGAAAAAAGGCGAAGCGTGTAAAACGAGGAATAAAGCGGAGGAAGTCGTTCTCTTCAAAGTGGTTGAAAGCGCGGGAATAAGAAATATGAACGCCAAGGGACCGACACACGAAATGTGAACACGTCGCAGAGACACCCACAACGGCTTGATCGTTACCAGAAATCGCGAGGCGTCCGCAATTATACTCGAAAGCACGGCTGTTTCTATCGCGAACGATTCGACCGCCGATAAAATAAGGACAATTCAACCCAAACCGGTCGAGACTGCACGGCTCACCGATTCTGACAGTTGTTTCTATGATTGAGACTATGTTGCAACCTGATTTCATCAGGTATCAATCATTCGCTGCTGCGAATTCTGCTTGGGGAAAATTTGTTGCTCTGAATTCTGCTCGAACTCGATTTTTGCTACTTCGTTCAGGGATGTCTAGGCCCGATGACTCGAAAATGTAGGAATTTCAATTTTTAGAAAATGTATTCTGTTCACGATCTCTTTAGATATAGCCATTTGCATTCGGAAGTATTATAACTCGAAAATAAACCATTTCTTTCGAACTTCAATAACTCCATTGTATATTATTTTTTTCACTTTATGGATATGAAACTGATATAACACCTCTTCCAATATTTTAATGTGTAATAATTGATCAGATATCAACATATTTAACAACTTAAACAATTTTGTGAATAATGGTTCAGCAATTTTCAGTGCTAACTCTGACTCACCCCTCGACTGCAAGGGGCTAGACTATGTATTAGGCTAAATAAATCTTTTGAACCTTCGAAATTGGTGGAGGCTGCAGCTGGACAAAGATTGGACAAGGTATCAAAATTGACCGACATTAATGCGAGGCTGATCCTCTGGCGGAACACATGCCGTTTCTGCACCTGCCCGATTGATAATTAGAGGAAGAACGCGCGCAGTTGGCCCGACGCGACGGAAGGAAAAGAAGGGGATAAAAGGTGAACCGTGGCCTCTCTCGGTCTCGGTACCGTGTCGAAACGAGCGACAATCGAATCGCTCGAAAGCAACGAGAAAGAGAGAGAGAGAGAGAGAGAGATCCGTCTCTCTCTCGCAGGCTCCGTAGCCAATAAGTCGCTCTCGTGCACTCGACATCTGCAACGAAAGACGTTGCACGAGGCGATCGTGCTTCTCGTCGAGAGCTACGGGAAGCACGATGGGCGTGGAGTGAGGGGGCAAGAAGCTGGCGGGGGAGGGAAGTCCTAGCGATGGCTATAAGCTAGACAGCGGATTTTATGCATTTATAACAACAATGAGGAAAAGCCATATAAAGCAGCAACAGCATTAGTATAATTTAAAGATACTGGTATATTACATTCAACCCATTAAATATATTGAGAAAGAAAACCAATTTAAATGTCGCTCCAATTACTGTAATTCTGGTGGAAAAATATCCGCTGTCTTCCATGAGCTAATAACAACAGTACAATCAATCAAAACGATCCTCTCCACACATTTCAATATCCAGAAAATTTTTTCCCGTGGGAAATTGTTCACCATCGTCCATTGCAAGATCCATCTCATGCTGAATTAATTAGTCCCTGCAATGAATTATGTTTTCCATGTAGCACAGTGTGTTAAAATTAACAGGGTTGCGGAACAAGTATCAACAAAATGTAATTCTGTTTCGGAGGTCTCGACCCATCGCTACCAGCAATTCAACAACGAAGCTTCCCGTCGAGGTAACGACGTAATTGACTCGGATTCGAATCAATTGCTGCGATTCCCATCCCTACCGGCGTGTTTCGAGCGTTTTCTGCTCTCGATCCCATCGCTAGTTACCGGTCCGACGTCCTGAGCCCCGTTAAAGCCCACACGTTGCCCCAGGCACATTATACGAAAGCCTTTGTGCATTGTTTGAGCTTTCCCGGGCATTGTGCTTTCCAGTTACACACAGCTTGGATTCCCGGTGCACTCGCGGCATCCAGCTGTGCGTTTCTACGCGTCCTTTTCCTTCCCGTTTCTCATCGGTGTTTCTTATCTCTGTGATTCGTCTTCGTTTCTCTCTTTTTCATGCTACCTCCTCTTCTTCTCTCCCACTAGTCGTCACTGTGCGACGCCGCCGCCAAGAACCGTATGATCCTCATCCCGATGCAGAAGCTTTACACACGCCGCCTTTTGGACAGCCGTCTCGACGGGACAAGAAAAGCAGGAATACTCTCTGCCGGAAGAGGAGCATGCCGGGAACCGTCTTCCCGTCTGGGCTCTCCTTATTCTTCGGGACAGGCCACCGTGACGCGGTGCACCCCGGGAAAAAGTACGGATCCCGACAGGATACGCCTCGTCCTCGCTGCCATCGATCCCTGATCGTCGATAGCTCACTCACAGCTGATGATGCTACTGTGTCGGAATAATCTGCTTCCAGTTTTACATACACAGTATCCTCTTCTTACTGTTTCGTACACGCTCGTGAACGTTGTATATACACTACTGTGCAAAAGAAAGAAGCACTTGGTCATATTTAATAAAAAATTTAGTAAAAAATCAAATAAGAACACAGCAAGTTTCGAAAAAGGATTCCGCTGTTTAATTGAATAGTTCTGACAATATTGTCAAATGCTTTAAATACAATTTTAGTTTGTAAGATAGAAATAAGGATAAGCAAAATTTTAAATGTTATCGGCGCATTGGTTCGATCAATTAAATACTTTAAAACACTGTTTGCAAAATATCACAACATTTTATCTCGACGTTTCGATCTAAATTCAGATCATTTTCAAGAGATTAACAAAATAACATTGTGTCTGTAACGAAACAAAAGAAAATTATTTCAATTTATATAAGAAACCCAAAAACGATGAACCATATTATAATAAGAAAAATTTTACTCACTTGCGTAGTGTCACAAAACAAACTATAATAACTAGAAATAAGGATAGGTTAAGACGGGCGGAAAGCGAAATGGAGAAGTTGTAAAAGAATTGTAATCCTCAAAGGGAAACAATAAAGTCTTACAAACATGCATACATACTTTAAATATAATTTCTACGTAAAGATATTGTTCGTCATTATATCTTATAATTGTACCGGGTGCTTTTTTCTTTTGCACAGTAGTGTATATTAAAAATATCATTGTTCTAGAAAAAACATGTCAATTCACTTTTTCGTCAGATGCGAAGTTCTATTTCTTTGATGTCACACGTACGCGACACCGGTCGTTAGAGACTCGTTCTCGGGAATCACGTATACGCGAGCCCGGCCGTTTAAGCGTTGGGATCCCGAAATTTATTCAAGATGAATTTTAAAACGACAGGAACACGCCCGGCCACGCGAAACGCTCATATCTTCCTCCGGGAAGGTATAAGATGATTCATGCTCGTAGCTGTGTGCATATCTTGATCGATAAAACGACTGGATGGGGGAAAAAAGCGAACGTGTTCCGAGCGGTTCGACGTGTGTCGAGTCGAACCACCGAATAATGCTCTCTCTCTTCTCTCGTTCGCTTCATTCTCGAAGCGGAATTTTTTTTCCCCCTCGCTAATTGCTGCGGGGTTAAAACGGACTCGCGCCGCTTTTTAATCGGCAACCGCCGCGACACTAATTTCAATTCGCGTGTGTAATATTGTCGGGTGAACGCGTGGTGATCGATGTTTAACGGAAATCTGAAAGTTGTAAAATTTTCTGTTTGAAACATAATTAGTTTACGCTAGAAAATGTTTTTAAAAATATTCTGCTTTCACTCTGGCTCTTTTATGAGGTCCTTGGTTTGGTAAGGATTAACGCTTGTAATTTCGAGGCACGTTAATGAAATTAAATTGAAAATTACAGCACCTAGACCGCGTTAAAGAGATTCTATTAAAAATCGTAACATGCAGGGGCTAAATAAAATGAAAATATAATGTTGATCGCCGCAGCTTTCTTTCTGGTCTCGCACCAATTTGCGCATGCAATAAACAAAGATCCTTTAGAGACAAAGCGGATTTCGATCGAGACACAGTTTCATTCGATTACGCGCTTGCCTGCCGCGGCCATTACGAAACTTTTCCATTACCCCGGAAAAACAATTGACGATACTCGAATCTCAGGATCAAGTTAAAGTTCCGACATCCAACGTCCATTATCTCGCGCCGGTTTCATAGTGTACATCCTTTCTCGTATCCGCGAGGAGAGATAGAAGAACGTTGCCAAAGAATCTTCCGGTAATTTCCTCCGCGGACCAAGGACTCGGAAAGAGACGAGGATCGAGGAGCCATTTTGCTCGAAATCAACGTGGAACACGCTTTGTACCGTCGCCAAAACGGATCCCGAGCCGGAATTGCTTTCGGATATCGATGTTAGCTGGTGCACGACTGTTGCAACACGCGATTTATTTCCGCTGGACCGGTCCCGGAAACCTTATCCAAGACCTCGATGGACGATTCTCACGAGTCCTGATCGCAGGCAGCTCGTCCCACAGAATTTTCTACGTCCGCCGACGTGTTACCCGTCTAACTTTAACGAGCTTTTCATTTCATCGGTCCAGAAACGTCGAGTTTCGTTCCGACGATTCTCCTTGCAATTCTCGGAATGTCTCCTTATCAAATGTATGATCTATAAAAATGAAGAAACTTCGAGCCAGATGAATTTAATAAATGTTCGTAGACAAGCTAGAAAATGTTCCGTTAAAATAATTAATGAAGACATGGAGAGTACACCGAAAAATTGCAAGAAAAATATAAAATAACATTCGCTAGTTTTTTTTTTTTTTTTAATTGGGAAATCTCATATGAGATTTATTGCAACATAATGCTTAGTACAGAGTATTACATATCAAAGTACAGAGTATATAGTATAGCATAACAAAAATATTATAAGCAATAGAAAAATCAAAAATACTTAAGCACGTAGGTTACATGTATTTAAAAAGGCTATTATATATAAACAAGCACTAATATCGGGTTCAGCTATTAAGCATTCGTAGTTATTAGATGAATGCATAAATTCGTGCCCGGTTTTCATAGATATCATATCAGATCCATAGACATAAAAATTATGTAGTCACTATTCTTCTCTAATTTAGAAATAATTCATTCTATTCTAGTTGTAGAAAATAATGGTGACTATTCAATCATCTGATATTTGTAGCAGGTTTGATTAATGATTGGGCGACTTACCTCTAGGTAGATTTCGGAATGTGGATTGAAGGTGTTGTTGACCGAGTGAAGAGAGACGTTGAGGTGCGGCAGGCTGTGGAAGACCCTAGCGAGCAGCGGAACCGTGTACTGTTCGGGAAGCTGCTGACCGCCCGCCATTTTGGAGAACCCTTGTCTGCCGAAAACCCCGTTGAAGAGCCCCTCCTACTCGTCAAGACATGCTACGAGGCCTGCAACAACAACCAGCCACCGGGTTAAGAGTAGCTTCCGGCATTTTTCTCATTCTCCTTCTTTCCACGTCCTCCGGTTCGCGTTTCTAGACCGCTCGTGTCCGACTGAGACCGCAAAAATCATTTCAACAACAATGATTTTTATTCAATTACAATTTTGATCGAAACGATTCGATGAATGCGTCGAGCAGTAAAAACAGCATCGCGAACGTACACCGAAGGTAGGAAGATCTAAAACTAGCGGTGAGTCAGGATCAGGCGGAACGGAATAGCTCCCCAGCTAATTAATCATTAGCAGAAACGAATCTGCGAATAAATGCAGCATGCCTTCCGGATTAAGCGAGCATAACGCTTCCATCCGCGTTCCTCGCCGAAAGAACGGTTTCCTCGATTCACGGAGCAGGTCTCTCTCAGCAATAGCACGAGATTCCTCTCCCCTATTTTTTCTCGTTTCTCGGCAATTTTCATTTTCCTACGGTCGCCATAGCACGTCGAACCTCTCGCAAAAAAAAAAAGGAGACGACGCCTCTCTGAAACGGTGGCCAAGGTAAACGATCTTCGATCAGCTTCCAATAGCATCGGTCGTTGCACACGCAACCGCGCTGCTGACTCTTTGATAACTCCGTAAAGATTGCGCTCTACCCGGGAAAATTAAAAATTGTTTATTAAAATCGAGTTTCGAGCGATCCCGGGATTCTCCGAGAGGATCGGCGAAAATCCGCTCGAACGTGTAATCGAGGGAGCGGGATTAAATTCTTCATTCGAGATTTTTCTCGCCGCAAACTCGCTTTCGTTCCTGCGAGCCTGTCGACCTTATAGCATAATTGGATGGCGATGGTCGGATCGCCACGATAATGTTAATTGTTCCAGCGGATTTTATAAATTTTACACGCAACTTCTTTACTGTTCAAAATGACCAGGCTTTGGTTGAGTTAAATAATCCAGAATATCAAAAATCGTCGTACAAATTGTCCAATTTCTAGCGAATTTACTAAATGAACAGCTGCTGTATTAAATACAACAGGAAGATTGATTAGTATTTGAAAAAATTGGTACAATTGTTAAAATTTAAGACTACTGTAATGTTGTTTTGAATGTAACGAAGTCATTAAGGGATGAAATCAATTTTTATATTATTCCTGCTTATAAGAATGGCCAGAAATGTTAAAATACAACAGGAATTGTTAAAATTTAAGAACACTGTAAATGTTATGTTGAATGTAACGAAGTCATTAAGGGATCAAATCAATAATTAATTTATTCCTGCTTCCCACAATAAATGCAGAACATTTTACTCATCAATTATATAGTTACAAGTTGTTCTCTATGATTTTTTAAATTTGATAAATATGAAATTGGTATAATACCTCATACAATACTTAAATGTGTAGTAATTGGTTAGATACTGACATATCTGATAGTGTAAACAATTATTTAAATAATAGTACAGCAATTTTTAATTGATTTAAGGGTTAATTGATCGAGTTATATTTTATTGGAACTTATTTTGTCGTATACTATACGGCGGTGCAGTGGGTAGAAGATCTAAATGCTTCGAGAAGGAATGTTTCCTTTTATTCGTACGGAGCGACCTACGCGAACAATAGCGATCTATCGGCAAGTAATGTGTTTGTCAACAGGGCCTTGACACAGCCATGAACTGCGTCTCAGCAGCTCGACAATGTCCCTGACAAGCCGCAGTATAGTAAATCCTCATTCCGAGAGGCAGACTGTCATCGCGACACGTGGCGAATCGGATGTAACTGTCAGGGTCCCCGGTTGACAGTGAAACAACCCTCCGACGACGAGGGCTAATAATTCGTTAAAAAGAATCTCGAGATACTTCCGGACGAGGCACGTGTTCTCTTCTCTCTCATTCTTGCCAACTGTAGAAGAGAGAGAGAGAGAGAGAGAGAGAGATGAGAGTGGAGCAGCTGGCACAGATTTCATTAATTAAGCGCTCGTTGCTTCCACAACGCCGCTTCGAGCGTAATTGAATCAGTCCCTGGCAAAGCGTTTTCGGAGCATCGTCCTCGGCCGACGTTATCTAACAAAGATTAAACTGCGTCGACCGGGGTATTCGATTCGTACAGCTAAACGATGTCCAGACAATGAAATTCGACTATCTCCCTTGGTCTCACAGTCTCTCTGACCGGTCTCTTTTTCGGAATTGCCCTCCTTTTCGCGTGGCGGTCGGTGTAATGGCACGCCAAATCGGGTAATCGGTCTCTGGCAAATATTAGGCTCTCTAGTAAATAACGAGGATCTCTGTGAACCGTGGTAACATCAAGAATGTTGGTTTGTGGAAACGGTAACGGCCTTTGTGCACCGGGAACTGCCGCTTTCATTTTGTGCAACATTTTGTAGGTTACAGTATAGGTTTAGTGTAGGTTAACACTAAATGTACCACGATCGGTCCTAGATTTTCGATTTTACAATGGAAATTACAAAGATGCTTTCGTTAGAAATAATTTAATAAATATCTTTATTAAAGCACATATTACTCTATCAGAACATGTACCAGTTACTTTTAAGGCTCGGTAAAAAAAAAATGTCAAATTAATTTTAATTTATTTAGAATCATTCATTGTTTGTAATTATTGAAAAGTCTAATCGTAAGAAAATCTAATAGATAAAATTAAAAATGAGAAAATGGAATGTAGGATTTAAATATCTAGATAGATATAAAAATCGAGTGTACGCCAATTTTCCTCTTCCAGATAAATAGTAACTGTTCGAATTTCAAGCACGCGTTGGTTAAAAATATGACAGCGAGACCGGCGGGTGTAAATGTTGGCCAAAGGAGTGAAGTTTGCGACAAAGTCCACGGTGCGGCAAGAACAAGAGCAAAAATAAGAGAGCTTTTTCCAAGAGGATAGAGTTCGATTGGATAGCTTTCCTGGCTCGATTTACATAGTAACCACGATTCTATCCATTCTTCAACCGAGCCACGCCCACGCGTACATCCTTTATCGCCGTCAATTTCGAGACTTATCCTCAGAGCCAAAGTGCTCCTCTTTTCTTTCTCTCTGTTCCTCTCGCCTCAGCCAGAAATTGTCTTTTACAAAACGAGGGTTTAGTCGTACGTAACCGATAAAACGCAAGGATTTAGTGACGAATCAAGCGCCGAATGGAATATTAATGCGTTCGATACTGTTCGAAATTGATGGTTTCCGGTAGGATCGTCGTAAATGGGTCAACGAGATGCGTCGTCGCCGAGCTGTGTTATCTGTTATCTGGCACAGACCGTCAATTGCACACTGCATTTTCCCTGGTTTCACCTTACCTTCTTCCTTGGCTAGCCTCGATACCATTCTCGTGACACTAAACGACACGCTATAAATATGTACGTTCTCCGTCTGTACCAATGCGATCAAAGTTTGCACACAGATCTCTTCTCGTACACAGAAACTTTAGCAACCTGGGTGGTGCAAAATAAAAATCACCTACATCAGTTCTAAGGGACAGAAATGAATAAAAATTGAGAAAGCCTCAATTTCTCATCTAATTCAGTACTTAGGGACAGAAATGAATAAAACTTAAGAAACTGAGACTGTGTACATTGCCTAAAACACAAGGATTATCAAACTCCAATAAACCTTCCACTCGCAAAAATTGAATGAAAAAGAATAGCAATTTTTGCTAGAAAGAAAAAGGATTCGAAAGATAAATGGTAATATGCTATGATGAAATTACGAATTCCTCGAAGCTGCTGCACAACAGTATCAACCAGGAAAAACATAGTAAATTTGCATACTCAGTCAGACGCATTCTCAGCTCGCTCATCTCAGCAAGCTCGTCACCTCGCAACAAACACTATGTATCCAGCAGTTGCGCAACCATAAAGCTGGTCTTGCGAGGAGCACGTGAATCGTATTCAGCTCGAGACAAGGACACTGCGATCGTGGCATCCTTCGCCGAGGTAGACCCGGGAACATTGTGTCAAGAGACGGAGCAGATGTAACGCTGTTTAAAAGCCTAGGGGCATATTTCTAGCCGTGGTCTGTTCCCACGACGTTCCCACCACCGCGAGGAAGTTCAAGAATGGACCCAACTTCCCTCTGCTACGCCTCCGACGGCTTCCTTTGCCCTTCCTCCCTTCCGAGTCCCTTCATCCCCTCCTCCATGACACTTTCGTCCTTTTTGTTCGACGTGCTTCAGACCTGCGTTTAGAATGGCGATGGGAAGACAAAGAGCTAGGAAGGAACGCGAACTTTGCCCTTTTACTCGTTTCCCTTAACGCGAGGATCTCGGAAATTATTCTTGTTCTCGGTTAAATCAATTCTTTTTGAACATGATAAATGTTCGTACAGAAACAATAGAAGGGTGTAAGAAAATGATCTGTTAATAAAATAGTTTCCTGTCCTTCGGTCTACTCTCGTCCTTTTTGCTCAATAAGCCCGCGCTTCGGCCAGCGTTTAGAATTCCAGCCGAAGACAAAGGGCTAGGCAAGAACGCGAACTTCTCCCTTTTCCCTTTTCTTCCTCGTCTCCCTGGTTTTTAATACCGGATGCCTCGACGGTCGACCAATTTCCGCGGGAATTTTTCATGCGGCTCTCTCCACTCGTCCTGGAATTAACTTCGGAAAAGGTTACCGATTGTTGCGGCTCTTCTCCCGGAAGTTACTCTCCGTCCAAGCTCTGACGCCCTTCGTTCCGTTTCTCTACTTGAATTTCGCGTTTTATCTTCTCGGACCTTTATCCACCTTTTTTTTTCAGAGGCTGGGAGATAACGAATTTTTGTTTGCTGGGCTTCTTGGGCTTAATAAACGTCAGTGGGCAGCCAGTATTCTACCCTTTGTGCTAAGAACTATTTTACATAGAGTACGGAAAAATTCTACATTTTATTTATACGATCTTCTTCCTTTTGTAGAGTGCAAAATTTAGCTCAATTTCACCAATTCAATTTCTATGATACTATCAAATTAATTTCATAAAAATCTTAAATAAAACGTTTCGTTGGAAACAAGGATGATCTTCATTTTCTGAAGTATTAAATCGAGTTCATTTTTCCAATTCAATTACTATGTTACTGTCAAATTGGCCAATGGTAAGACATGAATATAATAAAATCGAGTACAGTTAATTTCATAAAATTCTTCTTTGGAAATGGAAAAATAAAACGTTTCGTTGGAAACAAAGATGATCTTCATTTTCTGAAGTATTAAATCGAGTTCATTTTTCCAATTCAATTACTATGTTACTGTCAAATTGGCCAATGGTAAGACATGGATATAATATAATAGAGTACAGTTAATTTCATAAAATTCTTCTTTGGAAATGAAAAAATAAAATGTTTCGTTGGAAACAATTGATGATCTTCATTTTCTGAAGTATTAATTCGAGTTCATTTTTCCAATTTAATTAATACGTTACTGTTAAATTGGCCAAAGGTAAGACACGAATATAATAGAATCAAGTACACTTAATTTCATAAAATTCTTCTTTGGAAATGAAAAAATAAAACGTTTCGTTGGAAACAAGGATGATCTTCATTTTCTGAAGTATTAAATCGAGTTCATTTTTCCAATTCAATTACTATATTACTGTCAAATTGGCCAATGGTAAGTCTTGAATATAATAGAATCAAGTACAGTTAATTTCATAAAATTCTTCTTTGGAAATGAAAAAATAAAATGTTTCGTTGGAAACAAGGATGATGTTCATTTTCTGAAGTATTAAATCGAGTTCATTTTTCCAATTTAATTAATACGTTACTGTCAAATTGGCCAATGGTAAAACATGAATATAATAGAATCAAGTACAGTTAATTTCATAAAATTCTTTTTTGGAAATGAAAATAATAAAACGTGTCGTTAAAAACAAGGCCGGCGGTTACGATTTTTTCCAGAGACAAGGACAATGTTTCTCGGGAACGTGTGCAATCCTCTTATGGCAACTCGTTCCCGCGGATCGCACCGTCAGGGAAATGTTCTCGTTTAACCCTCGTCCTATCTGCAGTTGCATCTTTGCACCGGCGGACCGATTTTCCCGCGATTCCTCGCGCCGCAACTGCATACCAGTGCACGCGCGACCTTGCGCACGTGACTCGGATGATCATGCGAACCTCCCTCTCACCATCTTCTCTGTCCCTCTGTCGCGAATTCCCGCGACTGTTGAAATAATTACAGAGCGGTGCGGCGAGACGAGCCAGCGAATTGTTCGGGAGAGTTATTCGGGCCGATCGCCGCGGAATGCGCGACAACCTGAGAACCTGGTGAACTCGTTCCCGCGAGTAAGCCAGACAGAATTCCGTCCTCCGGCCACTCTAACCGAAAGCTTATGGTTGGTTGACGTCATGCTCGCCGGATGATCGAAGTCTGCCGTTGTCGATTAATATTGATCCGGCTGGGCTTAGTGAACTTGAGACAGTTCAACTGGGACGATCGTTTGAAATCATTGTTTGATGTCTTTATTGGACGAGGTCGGTTATGGCTGCGTGGCTAATACCCTTGGTCATTTATTGAGCCATCTATCACGGCCCATTCCAGTTTGCGAATTATCGTATTGACCACGGATCCAAACAGGAATCTGTGTAGTTTCTGTATCTTGAAATTAATGCAAACGATTATTTATTTTGCATAAAATCTGCAGTACATTATGCAACAGAATGCAAATTTTGAAACTGATGAATAGACTGCGGATCTTTATGGAAAATAAAAATGTTTTGCATTGGTTGTTGTAAGTAGAAATTATGTAAAAGTTGATATCTTTCGTTAAAGATTTTGACTACTTATGAATTTTGACTTTAAATGCAGAAGAAAGGGTTTTAACGTCGCTGGATGGTTGGATGATTTTTGTTCTAACATTGAGTCGAGTATGGTTGATAGAAACCGTAGGATCATTGGAGATGATGTCTAGTAAGTAGACGTAACAATTCTCTTTCAGTAGCCACAATTGATCTGTTACTATTGTAATGAGCATGAACGACGATAACGCACCGTTGAATCGTGCGACGCTCCATTTTGTAATAGCATACTGCACGGGTGCAGTATGCACATGACAGACGTCAAGTGTCGCTTGTCGAAAGCCATTGTAACAGAAACGCCGGGTAATTTAATCAGGCTATCTCTTAACCCGACGACAATTGCTGTTGGAACAATTTTAACAGAATTCTGATCTCAACAAATGGTAAATGGAAATGTTCATGTAAATCTGAAGGCTGGAAAATAATAGAAAATAAATGTAATTACAGAATTTTTGATGCAAAATCAAGCTGTCATACGTCGAATATAAAAACTTGGATCTACAATGTGCACGATTGTAAAAATTCGGAAGAATTGTTCCACAGTCGTTATTGCGCCGGAAAATAAAAATTGCAATATGTGTCCATAGAGCTACAACAGTATAATTTGCAAAATAAAAGTATTACAAAGCCTTTCGATATTTTCGCTAAATCCTTTATCAATCGAACGTGAAAATAACAATAGTACGCGATCACAATCGCAGAAACGAAATTTGAAAAAAAAAACAAAACAAAATAACAGAGTTGTCATAAAGCTTTCGCCAATCGAAAATAAAAAAAAAATGTGATACGTGTTCGCTGTTGTAAATATTGTGGGGTGCAACTTTTGCTACGCTGCAAAAAGGGATGTTATAAAAAATAAATAGCTACTGAATTAAATTTTTGGATGCTGGAAGACAGCATGGGAAGAGAAAACGAAGCTGCTCTCGGCACTTCTCGCCGGTTACCGGATTTGTTTCCGTCAACAAGCTGGGAAGAATTACGCGGGCCGCTTAATTGACCGACACAGAGAGGGCAATTATGTTATTAGAACGTTTCTTCCTCTCTCTCTCGCGGGGTAGTTGACGATCCACTTCCTTCGTCCTAATTCGACGCTGCTATTTATAGAAAATAATGGTGAACCGCTTTAGACGACCAATTCGAAGAAACTGCATCGACTGCTAGTGTTGTTGAACTGCAATGTGCATCCCCTGCACATCTGTCCTCGCATTCTTTTACAGAACAAATCCCACAATATATCTTTACCGTAGTTTACTGCGATCAAAAATATTTTTCAACAGGAAATTATAAGTAGCAATTTTAATTCCAACATAAAGACATTCTTTCAATCAAGATCATTTTAAATCGAACCTGATTTTTCATACAACAGTTGAGCTTTTCACAATTTATGAAATACAGACGAATTTAATAATATTCAAACTGTTTTTTATAATGACAATTTTTACTGACGCCTCAGAGGCGCAATTTGAGTGCAAAGGGTTAATTGACTCCACCCCTTCAAAGACACGTGAATGACCAGACTTCTATACATTTGTTCAACTCATTAATATAAGGGAATATTGAAAAATAATTAATAACGCCTCGCAACGAAATAATTATTAACAAAATTACCTGGGCTGGTTCATTATAGCTTTTAAGGGTAGGTGAACATTATACGACCAATTGATAATACAGGCACACGTTCGTAAACAATGACTACTCGCAACAAAATAATTGAGGAAAGTAAATACTGCATTACAACAATAGACGGTATTGTCTTGCTATTTCCATTCTTCCCTGAATTTTGTATGCGATCAATAGACCGCGGAAGTTCATGCAACTTCCCACTTTCAAATGCCGTTTCACAAGGAACGGGAGAGAGAGGAAAAAAGAATATCTTTTGTCTGACAAAACTAGACTGCAGATTTCGTGCATTTATGCAACATGCACGTGCACTTAGTATCGAAAAATGGATGGTACAATAAACGTTGGGATGCTGAGGCTGATTTTATATTCTGGTAACGTTTAACAAAAAAAAATTAACCCTTCTGAAAAAATTCGTTAAAAATTCGTGATTTAATTATACGATATTTTCAATTAACAAAATCACATTAAAAATGGTACAAGTCGTGCAGAAATTCCCTTTTTTCCACTCTGTAACAGTTCGCAAAATTTTCCAACGCTTCGCAACAGCGGTGTCCAGCACTTTCCCAGGAAAAGCGCATGGGTTTCTTTATTTTTCAACCGATTTAGTATGAAAAATAGACGCACCGAACTGTGGAGGAACGTGTTCGGTGCGCGAACGGCGAATATGCTAATTATTTTCGTGCTAACGCGCCGGCCGAGGGAAAAAAAGGTAGAAGAAGCTCGGGATCAGGAAAAAGTCCGATAAAATAGCACGGTTACAGGTGAGAAAAAAGTTCCGCGTGCTGAACATCAGGAAACGATTCCTGTTTCTTGTTTCTCCCCCTATAACGAGCTTAGACAACGATTCCGTAACCGGTTAGAATTATCTTATCAGACTGCGTTCCTTGCCACGCACCGCGTTTTTCCCCGACATGGTTTTTACACTGTGCCGATAATCTTTCTCATCGACGAGTCCTCGAATTATCCCACGTGCTACGGTGATCACTGTGTTTGTTTAAAGGGCTGTTACTCGCGTTCCAATTAGTACAGATCTCCGGATCTTCATGGAAAATCAAAATTTCCCAAGTCAATCGTGAACGGCAGCAATTAGATAAAAATCTGATTTCTCTTTAATAATTCTTGGATTAGTCGGTTGCTAACTAAGAACGTCGCAACACATCCAAGAAAGACGATAGCAATTTTCTGCGTAATCCAATTCGTAACATTGAGTCACATCGTTTGATAATTTCTTTCGACCTACACATTTCAGAGCAAAACTGTTACGTTTGCCGTAGATATTACGTAACTGTTGAATATTTCGTTTCAACAGCTTGCGAACAATTTCAACACGGACTTTAGTACTCTTCGCTGCTTAGTTGGCAACATTTGTTTAATTAATCGAAGGTAGTAATCCTCGTTTTTATGGATTATAGCTCGTAAAAAACACGGTAATCCTTTTTTCCCCGCATCTCACCTCCTAACAAACACCACAGCTTCAGCATTACAAAATAATCCTCAATTTCACAGGTTATTCCATGATAAAAGTGCGAACGCAAATTCCTCGAATAATCCATATAGCAATTTTTTTCTTCTATAATTAAACAAAATTAAAATTTTTCTGATTTAATACACGCATAAAACTCGCAATACATTAATCACTCTTTCAACACACAAAGTGAAAAGAAAAATCGCTGGGAAATACCTGTTCGCACAAAACCCACGACTGTAAACATTGCGCCACGTAAAAATGCAATGAATAATGCACTGTAAAGAGTCTTCACCACTCGAAGTTAATAGATATTTGTCGCAGCAGATCGCAGGAAGACGCTCACTAACGACGCCGACTAATTGAAGCGGAATTAGACCGAGAGAAGAGATCGCTCGGATTTTTCCTTTGTGGATCGCCGAGGATCATGAGTCACAGGCTCGCCATTATGCTCTCTGGATCAGAAAGAGAGAAAGAGAGAGAGAGAGAGACAGAGAGAGAGCGGGAGTGAGAGTAGGAACTGCAATGTGTACCGTCTCGATAATTCATCGCGGAATTGTTTAAACTCTCGCCGTGTAATTTCTGTGTTTTCCGTGCAGGCGCGCGTAAAATCAAAATGTACGAGCAGCGGCGAGCCTCCGATTAATTATTTCGCGGTCGTAATTTCCCCGACGGGCTGCGCCTGTGTATTACCATCGCGTGGGGATTGTTTAAAAAACAGAAAAAAAAAATAGCAAACCGTAGATGATTCTGCCGGTCGATCCTCAACGTGGGAAAACAGCGGAGAATCGGAGTTTACCGTGGAGACAGTCGACGAGCAACTATCGTGGGTTTGGCGACGATATTGACTATTATCTACAGCAGTCTGGCTTTTTTTCCCATGGTACGATACGTGGTTTTGATAACGGCAGTGATAAGACACGGATGCATTCGGTTGATTCGCGGTTTTATTTGTTTTTCTTTCGGTAAGATAAGATAAGGTGGCTCTTCTTCTTGGAGGGTGCGGTGAACTTTCAAGGTCGTAGGCTGCTGGGTTAGGTTGAATTATTTTATTATTTTATTATTATTTATTTGCATGTTTTCAAGCTGTTTGGGTAGTAGTGTGTACCCGTTCAAGAACAGTCCACAAAATGTTCCTTGAACGGGCCGTATAGGGGCGAGCACACACAATTATCAATGGCGGACACTCGAAAACTTATACAAACGTGCGGAGAGAGGAGTTTCAACCGAGCGGTTTTCTAAAAATCTCTACAATGGGAAGTTTCGCAGAAAATTTCGGATATGCGGGCCATCGGCAATATGGCTCCGAAAGAGATGGGGGAGTAAGAGAGACAGAAATCGGAAGAGAGGGTTGAGCAGAGGGCGCCGGGAGTTCATTCGCGAAAGTTTTCTCATTGTCTCAGCGCGGGCAAGTTTCCCGTTGCAATTCCGCGAGATAAGTATCGACAGCTCGTCGCCGGTGCCCGTGGCGGGTACTTAGCATCGAGGTTCATTTGCAACGAGCTTTTAGCGTTAATAATGTCCCGTGGTCCGGGCCCCGGCTTGTTCAAGATTAAGGGAACAGCCTGAGCCGTCGGCGGCAACGCGTCGAGAAGAAGAGGGCGTCGTCTGAGCGTCGCGGCGCCTCCGGGCCGACTTATAATCCAGTACCATGATTTCCTTTTTACGGGGTTGCAATATTAAACGAGCGGCGACGGAGATACTCCCCGAGCCTTTTAGAACGCGCGGATCTCGCCAACTTATCCGTAAAACGAGACCACGATACGTGGCTATCTGGCCGGGGGATTTTCGCGCGATCTAACGACTATGCAAATCGAGACCTCGTCGTGGATCGTTCTCTACCGTCTGCCTTCTTCAGCTTCTTCTTACTCTTCGCGCTTTTTCAGTTGATAGCCGTCGATCTTTTAACGCTCCTATGGCGCTGTGAAAATCGTTTCGTCGTATACAGGTCGGACATTATTTTCTACGGTAATTTCAACATTGAGTCTCATGTAGAAAAAGTTTCGAGAACGTTCTTCTACTATTAACAATTTTTATTGTTCCAAATAAAATCGCGGAGTCCTACTTAGTCTTGATCGGCTGAGAATAAACATAGTTTCTAACAATCCTCTCATCCGTGAATAAAATAAATGCTTCAAAAACAATATTCAATAAATAGAATGCTAAAAAAAATTTCCAATAGGATATTGATCTTTAAAAATTGTCCAATTGATGCCTTGCACGTTCCAAATAAAATCGCAGGATACTACTTGATCTTGATCGACTGAGAATAAAAATGGTTTCTAAAAATCCTCTCATCCGTGAATAAAAGAAATGCTTCAAAAACAACATTCAACAAATAGAATGCTAAACAAAATTTCAATAGGATATTGATCTTTAAAAATTGTCCAATTGATGCCTTGCACGTTCCAAATAAAATCGCAGGATACTAAATGATCTTGATCGACTGAGAATAAAAATGGTTTCTAAAAATCCTCTCATCCGCGAATAAAAGAAATGCTTCAAAAACAACATTCAACAAATAGAATGCTAAAAAAATTTCCAATAGGATATTGATCTTTAAAAATTGTCCAATTGATGCCTTGCACGTTCCAAATAAAATCGCAGGATACTACTTGATCTTGATCGACTGAGAATAAAAATGGTTTCTAAAAATCCTCTCATCCGTGAATAAAAGAAATGCTTCAAAAACAATATTCAACAAATAGAATGCTAAAAAAAATTTCAATAGGATATTGATCTTTAAAAATTGTCCAATCGATGCCTTGTACGTTCCAAATAAAATCGCAGAATACTACTTGATCTTGATCGACTGAGAATAAAAATGGTTTCTAAAAATCCTCTCATCCGTGAATAAAAGAAATGCTTCAAAAACAACATTCAACAAATAGAATGCTAAACAAAATTTCAATAGGATATTGATCTTTAAAAATTGTCCAATTGATGCCTTGCACGTTCCAAATAAAATCGCAGAATACTACTTGATCTTGATCGACTGAGAATAAAAATGGTTTCTATAAATCCTCACGTCTGTAAATAAAATAAATGGATCAAAAGCAACATTCAACGAGTAGAATACTGAAACAAATTTTAATAAATCGACTTTGAAAAATGTTCAACTAGCGAGACAGTTAACGAAAAGTTGATTTCTGATTTTTGTTCCCGGTGTCGCGGGGTTGCCCTAAGCTGTAAGGGTAGGCGCATGCTCGGGAGTCGCGTTTTAACAATGGTCGTTGAACGTGTGCGGCCCCGTGTGTAGGTATATCGCATATTCGAGGCCGAGCTTTGTATCCCGAGCTTTCAATTATCAGGACAGAGAGATGGGAACAACTTCAGGCGAACTCGGCTAACTCGCCGGATGATGGTTGTCTAGCATTCGATTCTCCGGCGAGGACGCGATAAATTAGGAAATTTCGGCCTGTGAACACGGAAGGGAAAATGCGGATCGGTCGTGTACAACGAAAACGGAAATGACTTCGATAATACTGTTCTCGGCTCTTTGTTGCCGGGTCTTGACACCAGGCCGATATACCTTGTGATTAATAGTGCCGCTATTGTGCCTGTGATACTGTTCTCTGGTTTAACCTCTCCACACATCAGACGAGCCAAATTGATTAGAAATCCAAAATTGTCCAACAATTTCATTGATAAAAGCTTCGTTAAAGTCTCAGAAACGAAACGAGAAACTGTTTGTACACGATGTAAGTAAACTCTTGGTCCGGAATTTTTCAAATCAACTTCGCATAAAGAGTACACTTTTCAGATTCCATCCCGCTTGTCCAGAGCAGGGAGAACACAATTTCATACATGGTGGGTCAATAAGTTTCGATTAAATCATACTCCGGGCAAACTCGGCGCAGCGGAGCCAATCGAAACTCGCCAAAGAAAAATAAGAAACGTCCGAGAGAGTATCGGAAGCGGCTCGGAAGGGAGGCTGGCCGTTTCGTAAGCATCTGGCAAGCAGGTTTGTTTACGCGAATACATACACCGGTGGTCGCATAGTGTTCGCCTAAGGGATACGTTGTAAATCGTCGCATTTACGAGGCCTCCGCACCATATGGTCGAAAAGTTGCGGGGGCGGACCGTTCATTTACACCGTACGAGGAAGAGGTCTCTCGATGGAAGGAAGATGGTTTTTCCACCGGGAAAATCACGTTTACCTTCGTCGTCCCTTCGCGATCGCGTTAACGCCGGCTGGTTTTGAGGAGCCGGCGAACCGTTTGCCCGAATCGAATTTCTAGTTTTCTAGTTCGTCGCCGGCAAATTCATTTCTACCGCGCGCGCGAGCGTGGCGATAAATCGAATCGATTCTGATTATTATCGTTAAACGAATATGGAAAATAACCATTTTGTGGATGAAAAGAATTTTAACGTATATTTTTATCAATAAAAATTCAATACGATAGAAGTGAGTACAATTAATTCCATAAAATTCTTCTTTCCTTCTTTCTTTTTACTTATATTAGCTTGTTTGTTTTAGTTACAAAACAAGAATGGTGGTTACGATTTTTTTTTCCAGAGACAAGGACAATGTTTCTGTTATGGCAATTTTCTTACATGTACATTTACAGAATTAATTTTTTAGATGATAAAAGATGAACACTAAGTTACACATTTTTCCGGAGATCGATTTCAGTGGTTTGAATTTTGCGAGGATAGTGTTTACGTGTTTTCGCGAGTCCGCGCGAGCTTCCGGGTTAATGGCGTCCAAGTGATATTTATTTTACGCCGTGCGCGAGATTTATCGCGGACAAGAGCGCATAAAGGGACAGCGAGTCAGGGCGATTCTTTATCTCTTGTCTGAAATTGTCCGGGACAAGGGAGAACGGTGGCTACGTACGCTCGCCCCGCGACTTTGAAATATGCAAGAATTCTCGGGCCAATGGGAATATGGACACGTTTGCCTCTTACCGTGGGTTCGTGCCGAAGTCACGTCCCTTGAATTCCTGTTAACTCTTCGATCCGGTAAACGAACTCTAGTCGATCGATTTCTACTGTCTTCGCTCGGCATTACTGTGCCGGGAGAGTAGATTGTGGACGAAAAGGAACGATTTTCTGGGAAGATTGTGCTTATTACGGTCGATTTATGCTATCCGCACAGACACGGCACGTATCCGTCCAGACAGATTAATTCTTCAATGCATTCGAATGGAAGTGCATATAAGTACACATAAACACTTCCATTCAAATGCATTGAAGAATATCTGGTTGGATGCGTTCTGTGTCTGCGCGGATAGTATCAGATAGTTGCATAAGGAGTCACACCATTATTTCTAATTGCAGAAATATAATTGATGAATAAAGCTGTATTCTTTAAAATTTAACCATTGAATTTTCGTCGCATAATGGTTGGCCATTTCAGTGGGTCCTTGTAAGACGAAAACTGTAAAAACCTCGAAGAACTGGAGAAACCCTCTAAGAAATTTCAGCGTCGCGGGAACTCAGGGGTCAGAAGCATTCGAAAAATTTGAGCTCTCCGGCCCTGGAGTCCTGAGTTCTCTGAATAGTTGATGGGAACAGGGCAACGTGTTTCGTGCCCCGAGAGGGCCTCGGAGCGAAACGATTAATATCCGACCGTGCGAACGATTTGCGACGAGGATCGAGAGGATCGAGCCACACGATTCGATCGGGAGAGAGTCGTTGTTTCGCGTAGCGGCGTCGATATATTCGTCGACGTCCGTTCCGGCAGGCCGCGTTCCCATTGAGAGGAACTCGATTTGGTATTTGCATTCCGTAACCATTCCTTCGACGACATTATTGGTTCCTTCGACGCCGGGGTCAGAATAATATGAAGTATTGAAAGGGAGGGCCCACAGACGACGACGTCTACCTCGGGAATAGGGAAACGCCTTTGAAGATTTAAACAGTATTTGCGTCTCGCGAATACCAAACCGCGTTTTACTCTTTCACTCACTTTTCGTTTCACGACCACAGGCCGCCACAGAAAAGTAAGAAAGATTAATGCAGGAAGCCGAGCCCGGTGCCAAAGGAACCGCAATTATGATCACGGTTTCTCACTGATTTCAGCTTTTTACCGATCGTTCAACGCCGTACCATTATCCAGCCCGCTCACAGAGTTTCCCAGCTGTCTTTGGATCTCGGAGAAATGCTGATCCAGTATTTTTCTGCGGTGATTAGGATGGCGATGCTTTTGTTCCGAATATTAGGTCGCTCGGAAAGTAATTTCGTTTCTCGTGTACAGCTGGGATTGCTTCCGTTTGTCCACCTTTACGCATTTATAGCGAAATTGAATATATGAAATACAAAATTGTTGATAAAATTGAAGATGTCGATATATAATTCCTCCTCTACTGAAATCACTACGGGAAGAAAAAGAACATTCAATGTTCTATTTTGCATAAAAATCCGCACTCTAGTTATTACTTAACCTTGTTTTAAATCGCTTTATATTAAATTGGCTTTCAGTTTCTTTCGAGAAGTGACTTTCCGAACGGCTTACTAGGAGAAAGTACCTAGATCAAGTATAAAGAGAAAGAATTTCACCCGAATTTTCCACCCACGGAAGAATTGAACTGAAAGCGAATATTTTCAGCTACCCGAACGAAGAAGGCGACAGTTTAATTATTTTTAATTGTTGCGTTCGCAATCGCAGCCTCATACGTGCGATACGTGCATAGAAACGGGGAGCAAAAGAGAATGAGAGTACCGTGCAGAATAGAGAGAGGGGGAGAGAGAGAGCGAGAGAGAGAGAGAGAGAGAGAGAGAGAGATGAGAAGCAACGACTTCCGCCGATCGATTTCTGCGCTCGCAGTTAACTCCCTCGAGCTCCTTTATGCCACGCCTAGCCGCTCGATATTTCGCTTTTGTTATCCGGCCGGTGAAATCCATCCTGTCGATCGAGATCACGATTGTCGCATGATATCTCGATCCATATCCGATCGGAATCGCGGAACTCGCAAATCCTTCGAGCCTCTTCTTCTCTCTCGTGCTCTCTAGATCGCAGATACGGTTTCCGTCGCGTTAATGGCGGGTAATGAATCATAACGCGTGATTCAGGGAGGATATCTCCTTTCACTCGGATCTCTTTGCCTCGCAAAACCGTTCCCTCCGATTTTGCTCCAATTCGCCAGCTACGATCGTCGTTGTCACTCGGTTTGCTCAACCCTTCCGCAGATTCTCGCGAGACTACACTTTTTTTTCCCCAATAATTCTGCTCGTTCTAGGTTATCCCGCTTCTTCAGGATTCATTTTTTCATAATTTTTGTGGGAGACCAAACTCCAGGTTGAGGTTGAGTTTGAATCATGCAAAAGCCACGATTATTTCGCAAAAGCTCTCTGAAAAGTGCGTTTAACAATGCGTTCGACCGTGCCAAGGAAGATCACGGAAATTCCTCGGAAAAACGATCATTCCGCCGGAAAGTTTTGCAACAATGGAAAAGCAGAGCTGTGAGAACCGGAAGAGCAAACAGATTTGTGGTTTTCACTTAGCTATAATGGCCCGAGGAAAGATTTAAGCTACGAAATGTCCGATTCCAGTTTACTCGAAACCGCGCGCTGCCAGCCGAAAGAGCGAGCCGCGCGGCACTGTAGGTATGTATTTTCGAAAAAACAGCTGGCAATGGAAATAGTTTTCTTTCCGCGGTCGCTTCGCCGTGTGCTTTTTCAGCTTTCCAGACTGTTTTAAAAGCTTTTTGAAAGGCACTGGTTAATCCGCGGCCCTGTCGATGTCGAACAAGAAGAGCGGCGATGCGAGAATTAGGCCGCGTTCCCACTTCGACTGACTTCTGCCCTAGTCAACCACTCGAACATGCTTTATCCGCAAATAATTACCCGGAAAATCCTAAAACACGAAACTGAGACACCGGCAGTCTTCCCTGAACCTGGAACCGATGAATTCTGCGGATTTTCAAGCGTTCACAATTTCTTTGGTTTTTTTTTAATGTCCTTCGTTTTCCATATATAATTTTCGTGTTTCTTTTTTTCAAATGCTCTTTTCCTTCGTATACATTCGTTGTGGGTTTTTTAAAAATGTTCTTTTGTTGCATTTACGAGCACTCGACGATTAAGTTTTCTTTGAAAACAATCGGAAAATTAAAACCGGCTCGCAGACCGAGAGGCTGGCTCGTAAAAAGGAGATCGTAAAACGAGGGGGTGGGAGACGGTTACCAGAGAAGCTTTCGATGCAATTTTCTCGGGAAATAAAGTATTTCCTAGAAATGGCATGAAAAAGAACTAATAATACCGAGTCGCGGCGATAAAGTTTTGCCAGTCGATCGTAAAATCGTGCTTATCGAGGATCGAGGAATATTGTCGCGTTAAATTGTTACGCAAAAAAAAAACCAGTGAAACGTCTACAAAATGATTCGGACGGACTAGTTCCGATCGATCGATCTTTTAATTGCGGTTTCGTCGCGTCGCCAAAGTTTCGAGCTGCCCACCGCGGGAAATTTGAATGACCATGCGACGTGGATTACAGAAATTTAAGGGGAATTATGGGCACGCGATAAAACCGCCGAGGCTCGTTTAGCTGCGGCAGGTGCGGGCAACGATCTTCGGAGTCATTTTCCTCGGAAACAATGTCGCTGCCGCAAAAAAAGGACCGTTTTATTACTCATTCGCGGCGCATTCTGTCGCGCGTAATCATGCTTTTATCGTTTTTACCACGAGCCACGGCGCATCCTGCATCCGGGGAACGGTTAAGCGGTTACTGTATCGGCGACCGGCAGCTTCGGGAATTATGCACTTTCATTATTCTATGAAGAGCTGGAAATTCCGCGAGAAACGGTCTCCCCGTGAAGAAAATTCATTTTCTCGACGATTTTCAATCGATGCGAAGGGTATAGCCCTTTTTTAATATGTTGGTTTTGGATGTTTTAACAAGTTAGGTTTTCAATCAAGTTGGATTTTCCCTAATGTAATTTATATAGTTTCTTCGCGGTTTGCTTCTCGTTAGAAAGTTTCGGAGACGTGAGAACTCTTCTGAAACTGGTGGCTAGTTAAACGTTTAATTTAGCGTGCTGGAGACTGCAAGTTTCCAGATTGATGCACTTTGACATTTTGAACAACTGGTGTTATAATTAGACCGGGGATCTTGGTACAACATTTTCTGCACCAATTATAAGACATTGAACAGAGAACGATTTTTCCTCGAAACAGTTATACAATGAATTTTGAATAATGTACCAGCTTGACATTTTTCAAAGTTTCAACTTCAACTATCTGGGACGATTTCCTTCAAAAAATATGCGAAGCTTGAAATATGAAGTTTGTCGAACGAACGAGTTTCGTACAAGAAACATTTCTTAAGGGCGGAAATAATAGGAACGCCTTAAAACATTCATGAATGCGCACCTGGGTCACGGAATGATGCATTCAAAGGCTGCGAAAACCTTCAAAAAATTCCAAAGAATATATCCCGCGTTGCGGAATTTCGCGAATCGGGTCAAGATTTTTTTAAACAATTCAACTTCTCCGCAAGCTGTCGGGACCATACGACTCGAAGCAAATAGCTATTCGGAAAACTTTCGAGTACGGAGATTTTTAAATAATTCAAAACTCCGAAAGCGTTACGAAGTTGCCAGATTCAGCGCAAACCGGTCGCGTCTTAAAAAGTCGAGGAACCGTCGAGATCTTCGTGCAGCTTCGAACTTCTTTACCTAAGTTCTTTCATATTTTTACCAGCGAAAACATTTTATGCGCCGAAGCTTCCGAACTGGATAGAGAGAAAAGGACGAGACGATTTTATCGTTTAAATAACCAGATCTCCAAGTAAACTAGCATTAGAGCGAGAAAAAAAATCGCGACTTCGATATTACTTCGGTGCTTCAATATCTGTTCGGAAGTCTGAGTCGTTTCCGGTGCCAGTGTCCTTGCTGCATCCTTCTTTCCTGATCCGTGGAATCCTGTTCGATCTTGCAAACGTGTACTCCTCTTTTTATTATTTTTACCGATACTTCCGTCTCGATTGCAGAGAAGCAAATACGTTCTCAAAACAGGAATTTTCTTACCGTGTTTTATTGGCCCCGCAGGGTAGCCGGATAAATAAATTTTCAAGTCTTCCATTTACTTCGTAAAATGGTAATAGCACGAGGACAGCATACTGCAAAAATTTATCTACGACACTGAATCATGTCTGAACACGTAGCAAAGTGTCGCGTAATTGTTCATCGTGTAGTTCTCCAGCAATAAATTTGCAAAAATGTGGTGTTGCTAGAGTTTCGAGTCATTTCCGTAAGTCCAAGAAAGCCGATGACGTTATTACGCTTCTTAGCAAGGAGAATTTGAATAAACCATGAATCACGATCAAGGATGCTCCACTTACCGGGTTCCCAGGATATCCAGTATTCCCCAGGACATTCCAAAATTCACAAAAGCGACGTTAATCGAGTTCCTCGCGAAAAATCTTCGCGAGTGGCGCGTCGTGCCGAGAGTGAACTTCCTTGGACAATTAAGGACACTCTCCTAACTTCGTTCGGTCCATTTAATAATTTTCAAAGAGCGGAAGCGACTTCGAGGGAACCAGACTATCCTCGGGACGGTGTCAATGTTCATAGTTGCGGTGGGAGATTGTTAATCGTTCGTTATAACGAGCGCTGTTCGGAGTCGTATAAATATTCATGTGGTCGAGAGGCGCTCGAACATTTCCCTTTTTAATTTACTAATTAGAGAAGACGAGCTAATTCGTCGTTCGTATTCACGGCCACCTTTTACCGATGTCCCATTGCCCTTTCAAATTAACCAACAATGTTTTCTCTCTATTCTATCACCGGAAAAATGCAAGTTCACGAAATGTTTTGTCCTTTAACGAAATTGTTAAATTACGATATTAAATGAAATCGATAGAACGCAAGCTCCACAGAATTTTGCTCAGCGTTGATTTTTCCAATTTTTTTCGATAAAAGTATCGATTCGATAAAATACCGCAAGGTACAGTTATCGTTCCGCTTCAAGAGCAACTGGGATCACGGCCATCGTTGTCTAGATTGATCTAGAGACGTCCCACTGATACAGGGAAACGAGAACAACCGGAAGCAGAGGAGACGCGAATTACAGAAGTTCCAGGATTAGCGAGTTACCTACGCGAAAACGAATAGGAACATAAATGCGGCCGAAATGGAAAGTTTTATAATTAAAAACCGAGCCCGGAAGTGCCGCGAACATGGAGGAGTGGTTGGTACTCGTGTGCGCCCGGAAATAAAACTTAATGGACGCCGGGAACGTGTCGTATCACTTGCTCCAAATATTATATTATTATTTCCACTGTTCACAATACTCATTTACAATTTTTGTGGAGATCCCTTAATGCTTTCTTGCTTCGTTCACAATTTTTCTGCATTTTTCAACGATTTTGTATCTTATATACAATTTTTCTCGATTTCTTGAACGTTCTTTTTGCAATTGAAAATTTCGAAGACAATTTTTTTTTACAAACGTGTAGCAATCTCTGGTCTAAATCACAGTGAATTTTTTTCTGAATCCATCGCGTGTGTTCGGAGGGCCAAGATGGCGTTGAAACGTGATTTCTCGAGCGAGAATCGCCGGGTTCTCGATCTCACCCGGTTCGGAGCCAATCGATATTCAATTATCGAGAACTTCCGTCGACCGTGCTCGAAAAAGAGACGGCGAAATATTACGCGCGGAAGTTCTTTCGCTCCGCGAGAGAAGAGCCTCTTGATTTCGGAAATTTATTATACCGGCGAAGGAGATTGAGGGAGACCTCTTCGAGGACCTTCTAGTAGAAGACGCTGTTAGGTGTCCTCGACTCCTTCTATACAAGAGTTCAATGCTCCGACCTTTATCCTCCACTCGGATTATTTGTCAACAGATCATTCATTGTCACCGTGCGATGCAGATTCTCTATAGGTATCATTCGTTCCTTGCCAGTAGAATGGTACAAACCTCGGATTTTATATGTGTATATTCGAACAATAACTAGATGCAATTTAACACAGCAAGAACATTTAAAGAATTGTATACTGTCTGCATTTTTAGTTCACTAGAATGATTAAATAAACGACGAAAATTTCGCAACATAAAAATTTTTACGTTCACCCCTGCAGCCAAGGCATTACTGCATCTCGAAAACCTAGATCCAGCTCGCAACGATCATCACGATCAATTCCAGCGTCGAAAGTTCCTCCAATGAACATCCACCGCCTTTAACGACCGTAATCGGTTAAACTGTCAGCGAATTCATGCGGGGGCGGTTCGGAACTGTTCGGGACAGTGTTGGAAACGTGTCTCCGGTGAAATTCCGTCGGCCTAATTCATTCCAAGCTCTTCTCTTTCGATGCGTAATCTTTCTTTTGAAAAGCCGGAAGACGCGTCGCGACGACGACGACGTTGGGCGCTCCGCCGTCCGTTTCCGCATAGTTTGCCTTACAATTCTGCCGGGGGTAAAAAAGAGAGTCTCTCACTCCCTGAGAGTGAGAGAGAGAGAGAGAGCAGTCCCTTCGCGTCCCTTGCCCTTCTTTCCGGCCGGTCTCGAGGCCCCGAAGCGTTTGCACGGAAAATTCAAGCGGTGAAAGGAACGCGCGCTCGCTCGCTGCGAGAGAGTATATCGCGCGCGCGGCGAGACGATACCACGAGATGTTAATTCAAAGATAATTTAAGGCGGAAACGGGCTTGAAAGCTGCGCGCCCAGCTTCCTCAGACTCCGGGCCCACTGTATATCCGAATGATCATAAAGCTCTGTCCACATTTGTTACCGCACCTCGTTAGAACGTCGCGAGTAATCTCGTGGTAACGAGGATCGGTCCGTTTCATTTCACATAGCCCAGGCCAATACCCGTAACCACCGCTGCGTTCTGTTCAATTTTTAGTCGTTTCAACGTGTCGCTTTGTGATCCGCTGCCTTTTCATAGAGATTTTTTATAAATATTTTTTCACTGACCCGGAAAGTGGATCTAATCGATTTGATAAATTGTTGCGACCCGATCCCCTAATGCAAAAGCGTGTCAGCCCGCGTCCTTTTCAATTTTTGGTCATTTAAACGTAACACTATGTGATCCGCTCCCTTTCCAGATTTTTCACAAATATTTTTTAATGAGCTAGAAAGTGAATGTAAACGGTGTTACAAATTGCTCCGACCCGATCCCCTAATGCAAAACCGTGTCATACCGCGTCCTTTTCCATTTTCGGTCATTTAAACGTAACACTATGTGTTCCGCTCCCTTTCCAGATTTTTCACAAATATTTTTTAATGAGCTAGAAAGTGGATCTAAACGGTGTAACAAATTGCTCCGACCCGATCCCCTAATGCACAACCGTGTCATACCGCGTCTTTTTCAATTTTCGGTCATTTAAACGTAACACTATGTGATCCGTTCCCTTTCCAGATTTTTCACAAATATTTTTTAATGAGCTAGAAAGTGAATCTAAACGGTGTAACAAATTGCTCCGACCCGATCCTCTAATGCAAAACCGTGTCAGCCCGCGTCCTTTTCCATTTTCGGTCATTTAAACGTAACACTATGTGTTCCGTTCCCTTTCCAGATTTTTCACAAATATTTTTTAATGAGCTAGAAAGTGAATCTAAACGGTGTAACAAATTGCTCCGACCCGATCCCCTAATGCAAAACCGTGTTATACCGCGTCCTTCTTAATTTTCGGTCATTTAAACGTAACACTATGTGATCCGCTCCCTTTCCAGATTTTTCACAAATATTTTTTAATGAGCTAGAAAGTGGATCTAAACGGTGTAACAAATTGCTCCGACCCGATCCCCTAATGCAAAACCGTGTCAGCCCGCGTTCCAGTCGCCGGAGGCCGATCAATTTTAGAAGTCAACTGAATCATGCAAACTACAAATCGCCCCCGGAGCTTAAGAAATTAGAGATTACGTATTAAAGACTACTACAGGTGGGGTGCGCGGACGTTTGATCAAATGAATTGAACATGTTCCTCCTGAAATATGCAACCGATTCGGTCGAGTTTCCGGCCCCGTGAGAACCTCGCAGAAATTTCGATAGTTCGGTGTGCAAGTACCGAGTCTAGTTCTGGCGCCACAGCGAACAACTACATTTCTCTATTTTCGTGCGCGACGTTCCGGTAGCTTTTAATGAGAAAAAATTAATTAGCCGGTCCGACCAGTTATAAGTACACCGGGGAATTAACGGTGAGAGGTTCCTACGCCTCCGGTTTTTCGCTGATTTATTAACGAGCCCGAGGAATGTCGAAGCGAACGGACCCCTCCGATTCGAATTCGATTAATCTACTCATCGGACAACTATCCTACACTCGAGACAAATGCTATGAAAAATGAAAAAAATCGAAGTTATGTAAGAATGTTTATACCTTGTAAGAATGTTTTAATTTTATAATATTATGTTTAGTTAAGTTTTTGAGGTTTAGTATCTTCTCTATCGTATCTATACATTTAATCGAGGACGATTAATTTGTCAGGATGACCGAATTGTAAGAATGTTTATACCACCATGTAGATGACTAAATGTATTACTTATATATTTACCTGTTATTGATTTATACTGTTATATACAATATTATCGATTTATACGTTGCGTTAGCATTTTGTTAAGAAATCCATGTTACCATGAGTTTTGGTTAAATAAACAGTTTCCTACAGAGTGAGCAAAGGATATTGACGTGTCAAACCTCCTTACAGTTATTTCTTTCGTAGGTGGCGGCAGAAAAGTTGGTCGCGCGAAATGCACCCCGGTGGCCTATTTAATTAGGAAAAAGGACGAGGCGAGAAAGCGACGGTGAAAAGACAGATCGTAACGGTTTCGTTGGCACACCCTGTACGTGTGTATCTCATTCTGAAAATCGCTGGACAAAGAAAAAAAAGGAAGATTCAGCTGGAGAGTCGACGCTCGTCAAATGTCGAGCGTGAAACCCCGTACAGTTGGAACGAGCCTCCACCTCGGATAGGATCTCGGATTTCGAGGGTGAAGTCGTCAAGGTGCTCCGCCGATAGACGACTATGACTAACGGGGTCCAGGAGAGGGCTTCCACATCGTCGGGACGTAACTGCCGATATCCTTTTGTCTGAAACGTCCGCTTTTTCTGCATTCCGCGCGGGTTCTGAATGGATCGCTCTCTCTCACCTTGCATACCGATCGTTTGTTTAAGCCGAAGACACGCGCTCTCTGCTCTAGCCGCTCGTGTACCGGGTGATTCGGTTCTCCGCAATCCGGACTAATCTCAAAATTTCATTTTTTCAATTTAATCTTTGCGCACTTTCTGCGGCAGCGAGTAATTTTCGTAGAAATTGTCACACTCTCGAAAGATATCAAATTCTTAGGGAATCCGAGTGCATCGAATCGATTTCTTAGATTTTCTGAATCAGATTATCTTCCGACTTTTCTTTAATACAGATGTTCTTTGAATTTTTCTTTAGTACACTTTTTATGGATTTTTCTTTAATAAAGCATTTCTTTGGACTTTTCTTTAATACAGACGTTTTCTGGATTTTTCTTTAGTACAGGCTTTTTATGGATTTTTCTTTAATAAAGCATTTCTTTGGACTTTTCTTTAATACAGACGTTTTCTGGATTTTTCTTTAGTACAGGCTTTTTATGGATTTTTCTTTAATAAAGCATTTCTTTGGACTTTTCTTTAATACAGACGTTTTCTGGATTTTTCTATAGAGTTTCTTTGGATTTTTTCTTGTAAGATTGATACGATTCCGAAGAAGCTGCGATAAGTGAATCACCCTGTAGACAGTGACGCATCCGGGCATTCCAATGAAATCGCTCGTCCGTATTGCCGATGCAATAGAGCTTCCGTTCGATTCGTTCACGAGACACGCGTGCTCCTGTCAAGCGAGCACGAGCCTTCGAGAGAGTATGGTATAGTGTACCATACATAGAGACGACTGTTCCGGCTAAAGAGACCGCTCAAAATATCTCAATTGTTTTCGACGACGAAAGGGAGACCCCCGGCGACGGCCGATGTCGCGTTCGCGTATGTCCGTAAACAATAATCCAGCATTTACCAGGTATTTTTAGTGTCTATTATTCTTTTTTTTTAATTATTGAAAGCTTAATTAGAACTCCCCATAGGGGGTTATAAAGCTATACATTAGTAATAGACATCTTACATTTGAACATTAGTAATGTAGGTACAGTAGAACACATTAAGTATTGTCTATTATTCTGGTAAAGTTTTTTGAAGTTTTCTAAATCCTCGTATCGATTCCCGGACACGTTCTCGTGCTTCTAGGACTCGGGGCATCGAAGATCGACAACGCGGAGAGAGAGATAGATCGAGAGGGGATAGAGAGGATGGCTGTAATACGGTTGAGTGATTGTGGGAACAGAGAACCGCACGCGCGCACAACCGTCCGAGATGGCGATGGGATCAAGTTCAATATGCATTCATGAATATCGATCGATTTAATGCTTAAGTGTCATTTCGCAGGGATCGAGTGACTCTCGTCGGAGCAAATGTCGGACCTAATGCGCGTGATTGCTGGCATTCTTGTTGCTCCCTGCAACGTTCTCCCTATGAACTATCTGTAATTCGAACACGTCTGGACCTATTACGATTGTTATCGGTCCGCGAGAATGCGACTGGCATGCACCCCTTCGCCGCGCTGTGGACGTTTGAACTTGAATTTCATACTTAACAATAGAACCGCGTCGAAATTACTGGCTCCAAGCACGTTCTTGTCATTTTTTTTTTGTATCTATCATCAGCTAAATTACTCAGAGTGTGAATTCATTTCGTGCGGAGAGGTTCGCGATACTGTTTCCAACGAGACAAGTACAGGAACGATTCGACAAGGCTTCCGAGAAAAGGATTCATGGTCTTCGTTCGTGTGTCCCAGGCCATTTACGACTGTTAAAGCCATCTGACAGTTACCCTTAATGGTTCTGTCGTTGGTGGAACCATCTGTGACTCGTTCTCTGACTCACCTACGATCTCCTAGATACGTGTGTTCAACTGTTTCTACGTGGACAACGAATACACCATTTTGTACGTCACTGTACGAAGAGAAGCCGACCGAACACAGAAAATCCTAATTCGAATTATGTATTATACTCGCTGACGACGATTCTGAACAATGCTGGACACAACTCCAATCAGAATACTTGGGAATTAGATGTCATTGACATTGTCGACATTTATCATGAATGGTTTATCAATTTGCAGACAATTTTTGTCATGAATCAAGATCCACAGTCTGCTAATCAATTACTCAAGATTTAAGTAAGATTTTATTACTCAGTATTAACTTTATATCCATTAAATTTAAAAGATCATAGGTAATGGAAATCTTCTACGTCGGAAGAAACGTTTGATTTTCGAGTTAGAACAGTTCCGAGTGCGAAGGGTTAACGGAAAATGAGTTTTCCAAGTTGGTCACGCGAAGAATAATTTGGGGCACGAGGTGTAGAGGCACAGGACCGAGCCGCAAAACGTAAGCATCGCCATTGTCTTGGTCGTGTCACCCGCGGGCACAGGTCCGTAAGCGTAATCTTGACATTCTAAACAGCTAATCCATCCCCTCTGTGGGTTCTGAGAACAAACAGAAAATAAGTACCGGCTTCTTTTCAAGAATTCTTCTTTTTAACGAAGGGTAGGAGTTCCTTTGTCCGCGACTCCGAGGTTCCAGTTATTTGTTGCAACAGTGTTTCCCCCTGTTCCTACGTTTCTCTCAAGTTTCTCCGCGCCGAAGAAACTGTTCCCCGTGCAAACACGGAATTAATTATTCGAATAAACTGTTTAATTAATACACCCAGCGGTTGTAAACCTCGGGACGATATGAATTACGAAAGTTGGTATCGTGTGTCTTGGTTACTCGGAAGAAAGTGTGTTTATTATGCGAAATATAGAAGCGCAGAGGAAATGCAACGTTCGAAATGCATGGACCGCGCAGAGGCACTGGTTAGAGATTATTTTCGGCCTTGTGTGTGCTCGACGAGCGCGTTTGCAAACAGAGAAAGAGTCCGTGAACCGTCTATGGAGAGCTAGCGCACTATAATACGAATTATAATCGCACTGTGCTTGCATTAATCTCGCGCAATTGCGTTTACAAACGCGTTCATCGCGAGCGTTCAGAAAATACGGACCCGACCGTTAGAAATCTGACCTTTAACCATTTGTTCTCAAGAGTTTGTCTATTAAATTAATGTCAGAGAATATTTCCGAAAAATTTCCATGCAGCGCCGGTTTCTCGTATTTTTCGCGAGCACACCCGCAGGATAATATTTTGCAAATGGCCGGCGGTTTGATCGTACCGGGAGCGGTTAAGCATAAAAAAAGTGTGTAAAAATTCGTCGTCCCAGTTCCCCGGCCGGCGAGAATTTTCAAGTGCTCGAAAACTTTTCGCCGGCAGTGTACCCCGGTTTAAATTTGAATTGGGTCGGCCGAGTTTTAGATGGCGTGTCTTTTTTCCCTTCTATTTTACCAACCGGTATACCTTTACGCCTTGCTCTCTGTGTAGTGGTAGCAGTGTTACACAGGTGGAAAATAAACGTCAGAATTTCCTTCTCTGCGTGACCCGTTGCTAAAAAGGTTTCAATCGAATCGGTACATCGGGGTTTTCAAGCCTTCCCTTACCGATCGAACGACGATAAGAACAATTATGGAAAATGCTACACCGGCTCCGGAATAATTCCGAGCGTAGTTTTTCTCTTCCGAGAAAAAATTTGTATATAAAGTCGAACGCCTTGGCGTGACACCGTGCAGTGATGCAAACGGGGACTTTTGCAGTGCCATAACCTCCGCAGGAACGACTCTACCCGGTGTTTATTACTTAAACGGTTTTTTCTTTAAACATTTTCATTAAGCACTTTCATCGGGCGTGCTTTAACGAGCTAGCTACTACTTCGGTCACGTGTGGGAGACTAATTTGTAACCAGGAATTAATTTTTATTACGATTAATTTATAGATAGAATTGTGTACCCGTGAATACGTATTCAAGAATTTTAAAAAATTTTTTGAAAGCCTAGAACAGTAAGAGTCGCGAACGTAAACGACCCAGTATGCAGATGACGTCGATAAAAATGAGGTTGCAGACGGAGGGTTAATTAACACTAGGTTTACAGTGCACTTAAAATGACTTTACGTCGCCACACTGCGGATTTTATGCATTTATAGGAAAAAACGAGTTGATGCGGTTTAAGACTACTGTTAAGAGACTTTTTCGCGAACCGAGTTCTGGGTAAAGCTTTGACAAACGTTTGCGATGTTGTCTTGATTAATTTTCGAGCAGATCTCGAGCAGATGGCGGCCATTATGGTCGCAGCCTCGAAACGCGCATAATCGGGTAGAAGATAATGATCGGCAAACCCGCGGATCTTTATGCAAAATAAACAGATTTATGCAAAATAAAATGTTTATGCATCGGTCGTAGGAAAAGAGAGTTGATTCGACTGAATTTTTGTGAATGTAAAAATGTTTGTGTAACTTGGAAACGGCAAATTGCAGTTTTGAAATCTTCAATTGCGATCCTCATAATACAAATTTTAATGTGCCGCTCAGACTACGAATTTAAATTTTCCGCCTCAGAATACAAATTTAAATTTGCCGCTCGGAATATGAACTTGCTTAAATTTAAATTTGCTTAAATGTAAATATTCCGCTCAGAATACGAATTTGAATTTGCCACTCTGAATATGAACTAAAATTTGCTTATATGTAAATTGTTCCGCTCAGAATACGAACGTGCGTTCGACGCTCAGAACGCAAAATGATATTTGCCACTCAGAATATTTATGAAAATTTGCACTCGGAATTTCGAATTGTTTTCGACATTAATTTCGCCATTAATGAAAATCGCGCTCGAAATCCTCGGACTATTTGAAGTGCGTAAAGCAACAGTGTGTTCTTTACATTCCAGTTAGCCCAGTGTCGGCTCGTTTTTTTTTTTCGTTCAACAGTAATTTAAAGGTCTGATCACGGATATTCGATAACAGAGGTTTGTGGCTAGCGCATCGTTACCAGCGAATTTACATTTGGCCGAGCGCGAGAGAGAACGTTTCCGTTCCCGCGTGTCCCACGAAACCAATCAAATATTAATAACCGTCCGGTGTAAATTGTTCGGTGTGTAACGAATCGATCTGTCCACTTTATCCGATACAAGCGCGCGGACGTACATCGGGAGATGCTCGAATCAATAACAGCCGACTGGAAAGTGGTGTCAATTTCAATGAAACTGGAACGCGAACGCGAACGGGAACACACCAGCCGACAAGCGGTTATTATTCGCGTAAAGAGTCGCGCGAATAGCCGTTCGTTCTGGTCGAAAACGACGAAGGTTATAGTCCGAGGACGACTGTCCGCGAAATTCAAACTTATCGACCAGCCTCCGCGGAAAATCTGTGCTTCCCACAGGAAATGTGACCCGGTTGGTTTCGCGAACAGTGTCGACCGGCTTTCCCGCTTTTGTTACCAGCCCTAGCCGCGTAGATAATTAACCAGTTGAATGAGCCGCGAAACTGTTTCTCTTATCTCGAGTTCGACGCTCCGTTAGAGGTATAAACACCTATGTAGTCCTAATTTTAGAATTTTTTCAGGGAGAGGGGAAAAAAGTTAACTAAAAACTAATTTACAGGTCTCTCCTACACATCTCGAGGTATAAAAAAAATAATTTTTCATATCATTTGTATTAAAAATGGCGGCGGTACACGCTCTCTAGTACGGGACAAACAACAACCGCAACAGTTATCTCCTACCCAGAAAATCAAAGTATTGACAATAAACCAAGCTATAAAAGTAATCAGATGGAATTTATTTAGACTTTGTACGATTGTCATTGTAATATGCGTTCTAATAAAGCATCTTTATAAATTCAATAGTTGTGTAGAATCGGCCGTGGACTTTGCAAAATAGTTAAAACTTTTTCAATAATATTTTATAAAGAATTCAATATCTTTTGAATGCGTGCCATTTTCGCAAAGAAATGAATATCTTAGGGGTAGAATCAAGCTCGGTGGAGATCCAAAGTGATCTTTCCTGTTGAAGCGATCATCGACAGTCGCTCTTACGTTTCTTTTCATGGTCGGTGGCCATAGCGTTTCATGGCAAGGCGAGGGTGTCGTTCCACGGGGGTACCCGCATGGCGGGTCGGTGTACCCGTGTCTCGTTCACTTCTCTCGATTTCTTTGAATTTTCCTGCGTGTCGGTGGCGCGGCGGCTGTCTACAACGAGAATCCATCCTCCCTCTCCCTCTTTCTCTCTCGTGCAGTTAGGGGTGGCACGCACGCGACACAGGGACGCGTAACGAGGGTGTTGCGAGAGAGGGTCGCACGCACCCGCATCCCGGGCCGGGTACAGTGCCTGCTAAAATATTACAGTGGACCCTCCATACAACGCACGGCCTCGTTTAACACGGATATTTCCGTACGACACGCCGCAAAAATCGCGACTGTGTAACACGCACAAAAATAAGGGTTTTACAGGTACACACAAGCGCGCGCGTCGGGTGCGAGAGGGTGTGTTTACAGTTTTACTGTGCAGCGAGACGAGATGCGATCGCGAGGGATCATTAGACTGCGCGATGGTAAACAGACAGGCCTCTCTTGTAGGAAATGATCTTAGGTCCGGTGTTGGGTAAAAAATTATTCGCTGTTTAGCCAATTAAATATTTAGATTTGTAACTGGACAAGTTTCGTTAACACTCTGCTAAATGTTTCGAGATATTTCAAGGAAAATGATATTAACAGTAAATGAATTAAATATAATGTTGAAATAACAAGAATAACTTTAAAAGTACATTTAATTAATTTTAGTTTACAATAGTATGATGCGAAACAACTCATAAACTCATTTATTTTTAATTTTGACTTCGACGACTTTCATAATTGTGGGCACAAATATGCAGGCACGGAATATTAAATTACTGTATTGAATATTCTCTTTAATGGGTATCCTACTTTGTTTAAAATAGCGAGGGTGGTTCTTTAGGAATACTGAAAATAATTGTGTAAATATAGAGGCATAAAATTATTGAATATTCTCTTTGCGTCCCGTTTTATTTAAAATTGCGAGGGAGGTTTTTAAGCAAATGAAGCGAATATTGCTTTAAAAGTCATTCATTATTGAATATCATTAAATATTCTGTTTAATAGACGGTCTATTTACTCGAACTTGTACGGGGTAGTAATTCACTTCCTGTGTAAAATAAACAGGCGCAACAGTACTATAATTTTCAATATTCATTTCAGAACTGATTTATTCCCCAAATACATTCCGTATCCAATCTAATAAATGACCTACTTCATTAAAAATTGTAGTTCTCAATCCTCCGTTCGAAAACAAAACATTCTACAAATTGAATAGACTCTGAAACGACATTCAAGTAAAGAAAGTATACTCGTAAACAATACCGTATCCCATTACCAGAAATAAACTCGATTCGTGTTGGCAATATTTTGGACATAATCATTCAACACAAAGTTCCGGTCGTTAGGTCGAATCAACATCGCACGAGAGTCGGCACAATATTTCGCCCGAACAGTATCGAACACAATAGGACCTAGCTTGAAAACATCTTTGTATATTGATATCTCACCGTTCGTTACACAATGAATAGACAGTGGTTTTTGTGCATTTATTAACAAGAACGAATAGACGTAATTAAAAACATTGAAAACATTAGACAAATTCCGAAATCGAATCAGGAATGGACAGCGGCTTTCATACATTTACGACAAGAACGAATAGGCGTAATTTAAAACATTGAAAACACTAGACGAACTACAAAATACTTTTATATTATTTTCAACCTATTGATCATACTCTGTCATTCCGGTTTGCTGCAATTCAAGTGGAACATGTTAATTTTGCATAAAGCTCCGCTGTCTAATCATGAATAAACCTGCTCCCCGAAATATTACACCCCCTCCGATACCGTTTCCTCCCCGAGATCGCTCGGAGATGCTGAAAAGCACATTGATGTTTCGGGTTGTACGGAAACACCCTTCGGGATTGAGTAAAATAAAAATCTACGATTTCGATCGTTGTCATGATATGGGAATAATATTGTGAATACATATTCCCGAAAATTCCGGGATTCTACCGTATCGTAACCTTCCACAAGAGCGAACGTCGCGCCGAGTGTGTACTGTGTGTATCGATCCCGAGAGTACACACGAAGAAGACGACTCTGAGCGCCACCACGCTCGCTCTCTGTCGCTCTTATTCGATGGGAGAGGCGCTGTCTCTTGTGTTGTTGCTTTCGTTAGAACACTCGGCTGCCCGGTGTGTCTAACGGAGCGTAGTTCGAGAAAAATAAACCTCAACGAACACCGGAAACAAGCGGTCCGAACCGTCCATGACAGCCGACGAGTACAACGTCCTCGTTTAACGTTCAACGTGAACGAGTATCCGAGCACTTTTCTTTCGTACGAGAATGCGCCGGCCACGAGAAATCCATCGGATTTATCGTGGAAATGGTTTACCGTAGCTTTTACGAAGCGGATTGTTACGCGTCGAGTGAAATGGTTTCGCTTACCTTGATTTTCTGTGAGTAATCTGAACACTGACACTAGACGGAACGACACACACTCCGCACCCGACGAAGGTCCGAGCTCGACTGAACGCCGCCGCGGAGTGGGGTGGCGCCACGGCCAATCCCAGCGTACTATGTAGCACGCGATCCCATCTTCCTCGCGTAACTCGTACAGCGACAATCAAAAGTGAGTGCACACTACCGCGCGACAATGCTCTTTAAATTCGCGGGGTGAAACCGTAGTATTCTGCGATTGCCAGGAAAAATGCCGCTTATCATACTTCAAAAATATTTAGTTTATGTAATGGTTTTTTCAAACGATCACAGATATTTTGACAATAAGTGTGCGCAATTCGGGCGACTATGTTTCATTGAGCTTATGACTTATTGAGAAATTGTATCACATTGGTTCTGTGTCATTGAAAGAAATTCAAAAACAATTTACAACCCCTGGAGCTAATTAATTTTTATTTTTCGATTGCTTTTGTTTCCTTAAATTGTGATACATAAATAAATTGGTGGAAACAGTAGTGTGTTCTAAATGTGTGCGAAACGAGGAGCACCATTGCTGCGTTTCTCGGGGGGTGTTTACATTTTTTATAATTTTATTAGTTTGAATATTTTGTGGTGAAAGTTAAATAGTTCCAAGCTCTTGGGTCGTAACCGAGTTGTAAATCATTGGAAAGGAAAATGGGGAAACACAGAACGTAATTACTTTCGGGCTGATGGTTCTTAATTAATTGTGAAAATTGTTACAGTATATTTTCAAGTAGTCATAGATGATTTTTGTCGTTTCTGTCATAAAGGACAGCGTAAATTTCGGCAAGAATCATCTGCTTCGTAAAATATAAATTTAGCGCCATTACACGTAGTGGCAAAATGGTCAAACACATACTGTTAACAGTATCTCGTCGGTGGTCAAACTTATAGACCAGTTTGTCGACCGGTAAACATTTTTACGTGGCGCCATCTAATGTTAATTGATAGTGCTAAATTCATAGTAGTATCTCGCCACCGACGAGATACTGTTAAAGACTGCCACCGCCCGTGTTATCCCGCGGCAGGCTAAGTGGGCGCAATGGGCGGGGTGGTAACGGTGGAACTTACAGTGACCTGAAAGACCACATCGCTAAAAGTTCCACCACCGACGAGATTTAATTGGTGGTTCAGCGCTCTCTACATAAATAGATCATTTGTTTGTGAACCACGTGAAACTGCGTCAGTGGCGTAGGTAAATAGATTTAGTACTGCAGGTAATAATTAAATGTAGAATGCTGACATTACCGATTCTGTAAAACTTATAACTTGTAATCTGTTTCTAGAATCCATATTTGAATTATTATTCCAATAATTTCTTTTTAAAGTAATGGTTTAAATAAATTATTATGGGGATTTGTACCATTGATTTATAAATATCGCAATAATTCTTAAATTAATTTTAAATTCCAATACTTTTTTAGAATATTTCGTGGTAATTACTTTCATTTTTCCTACATCTATACACTGACGATTATAAAGCAATAATTACAATGGTGAACAATAAGGGAAATAAGAAAGCAATAAGAGTGCGTAATGAAATTATACAATAAAAAGTAATTTTTTTTCTAAGTTTTACAGAATCGGTAATGTCAGCATTCTACATTTAATTATTACCTGCGGTACTAAATCTATTTACCTACGCCACTGACGCAGTTTCACGTGGTTCACGAAATAATGATCTATTTAGATAGAGAGCGCTGAACCACCAACTGAAACTCGTCGGTGGTGGAACTTTTAGCGATGTGGTCCTTCAGGTCACTGTAAGTTCCACCGTTACCACCCCGCCCATTGCGCCCACTTAGCCTGCCGCGGGATAACACGGGCGGTGGCAGTCTTTAACAGTAACTCGTCGGTGGTGCTGGCTGTCTTTAACCGTATCTCGTCGGTATCCATAGATATCGCCTCAAAAAGTAGTCTGTTGTGGATTTACGGTTGTCGATAATGTAAAATTCTATATTGGCACATGTTCCTCTCTGTGGGTAAAATTGTCTATAAGTTTCAGCGTTTTGCAACTAGGAGTAATGGCGCTAAATGGTCTCAATTGAAAAATTTCAATGAACCAACGATAATAATTACACTGCGGATCTTTATGCAAAATATAAAAACATTCTGCATTGATTCTGGGAAGTAGAAGTAAAAGAAAAATTGATTTTATCCCCTAACGACTTTGTTACATTAAAAACAGTATTACAATGTTCTTAAATTTTTCTAATCTTTTACTGTTTTATATTTCATCCAATCAATTTTTTCATAAATGCTTAATGATCCGCAGTCTAATAATAATTATACCCACGGTGCTAATATGGTATAAAATCCTGAATCACCTGTCTGGCTGTCGACAGCGAGTAAATATAACAAGTCTCAAGTGCGAACGAATGAATCATAAAGATTCATTCCAACGATCCACGTTCGAGCCCAGAATTTATTTGATTACCGAATGACGAAATCACGAGCGTACTTTCTCTGACGCTGTTCACTTCAAGGGCCAAGGTTGGGTTTGCCGTTCGTCCGGTATGGCTGGGATCGTTCCACGATCATCCAACTGAAATTTATTCTGTTTCCTTTTACAAAGCTACATTAAATACTTTCATTTTCACTACTTCCACGACACTGTGTTAACGGATCGATAATCAGCACTTCGAGTCACTTGAATTTCACGCGACCATTTTTACCTCACATGTATAATCAAAACGCTGGGGACACTACCATTGTTCGCAATGCAAATCACCAGTTATGTACTTCGCCAACAAACTCGTCGGAAAGTAAAACCGATACATTAACTAATTAAACAGGACTGCAGGACGAAGTGGAACGACTGCGTACGCATACAAAGTCACGTAGAGTTTCTTCATGCTCTTACGAAGTGGGTCGTCCTGTTTTCGTCAGACGAAACGCGGTCGAGAGAACTTCTCTGTAAATCCTGATGCTCCGGAATACCGTGAAAAACTTACCACGTGTTATGCACATATAACAACTTTATGTTACACTTCCGTCCATAAATTACCGGACACTTATTTATCTTAAACAGAATGGTAATTAAAGAATACAAACTTCCAGCTTGGTTTGATTGTTTTATTTTGATTAGATGTAGCTATTATACGATAATATTTGAATGCAGAATTAAATATATACGCATACTATTTGAACGAATGTCGGAAAAAAGAGATTGAAAAATTGTGGGATCATAATTAAAATTTCGAAAATATAGGATATCTTGGTCAGATTTGATAACAAAAAATCGTCTGCATCCTTTGAATAAGTACCCGGTGACTTATGGATGGGAGTGTGTACGCACAGTTTCGCAGAACTCGGACATTACCAATTGTTCGAAAGCTGACGCAACGTGCGCGAATTTCCACGCGACATAAAATTTTGCTAAACTAGCAATTGCGTCATGAAAATGTCTGGTATCGTGAAAATACATATTCTAGCAACTCACTGACATTGACTGTGCTGACTATACTGTTAGAATAGCGGTCAGAGCATTTAAAGTTAACGTGACAGCGATGGTCAGTACCGTTGGAAAAATTGAAGTAGCTGTGGAAGAAAAACCAATACTTCAATGTCAGTTTCAGTTATTACTAGACTGCGGAAAAAATATCAATGTACCATTTCCATCTTTTTAAAGCCATTACAGAAATGAATTTTTACCTAGTTCATGCTTGTCTAATTAATTAGATCGAATACTTTCTGCCGTAAGTAAAAGCATAGAATGACGAATGGAGAAACACGTGTTGGCAGTTCTACGTGATCTTGATCATGATCCTTTCAGGCGCTTCCAACTTTATTCTCGATCTCTCTCTCTCTCCTCATCGTTCTCAAGTCTCGCTTCTTCCTACTGAATCTCCCTAGACAAATAGAAGAGTGAAGGATGACGTGCTGAAAGACACGTTCGACCGTTTCTTGGATTTGATTCCGACAGGTTGCAAAGGCGGTTGGAATTATAGCTGGTATCGTTGCCAAAAGCGCAGTCAGCGTCGGCCATGTGTTCCGGAGTAATCAGACCGTATCCGAGACGCCTCACTGAAATTATTGTGGTCTGCTTTCCGAGTGCTGACCCGAGATTTACTGATAAACACTGTGGCTAGCCTTCCTGGCTCCGGAATTCATTCATTGTTACTTGAAAGGAAACATACAATATTTTTAAAAAATTGTTGAGAAACTTTTATCTGGTCGTGTCCATCTAATTTGTATCTAATCTATGAGATTAAAGTGACATCGATCCTTCACGATTGTCTATTTAATAGAAATATTTTTCGCATATTGTTATCTGGGAATTGAAACCTGATTTCGAAAATATTGATAAATATTTTAAGAAGTTCCTGTACATACGTATTTCTCTCAAAATATTCTAAAATGTTTATTTACTTTCTCGCCTGGCAAGTATACTCTTCACAAGAAAATTTGCGATTTCATCATGACGAGTACCTTCTCATCACAGTTACAAGATACTAAATAATTTCGGTCTTCGTTCACAATTTCTGTTACGATCCTGCCAAAAAAGGATCATGATCAAGATCTTCCCAACGTTATTTACCACGTGCTACCCATTGCGTCATGATTATCACGATATAGTAAACCAGACGTTGCATTGCTAGCGATGATTCAACGTTACGGGAACTCGCGGCAACGTACGGCAATCCACGTTGCTCGGCATCGCGCAATCGCATTCGCGTGAATAAGAGTTGATATGGCGTCCATGAGACCCTATCGACGTTGCTGCCAGGTGATAAAGCTTTTTCTAATGTGACAATAGTGCGGCTAGGTTAACAGACGTTGGACTATTTCGCGAGAAAGTGAACGATGATGTTCTTCAAGGTGTGCAGTCTGTCATCCAGATGCAAATTACCGCGGGGACTTTTACTTCGGAGAAACATTCTGGAGTGAGCGAGACAGTATATCTTTATTTTCACTTTGACCAATCGCGCAAGTCTTCTCCCCACCTGTTAGCAGACGATTTCGTGAACTTCTGATGTCTTGCATAGTGACTCTAATTGCATGAATCAGGATTGCACCTTCTTGCAATTCCGAAACGAGGATGAATTTTGGTTGAATATATGTACTGTCATTTTATGTATGCATTTGGATGTTTTTTGATGTTTGCACAGTGAGTGTACAAAGTATTCGTACACCTTTTAAAAACGATAACAGTTCGAGTTTTTTTTTTTAAACTGTACCTGAATAGAAGTTATAAAAAAAATTATTCTAACGTTTCGAAGAAAACTCAAACTGTTGGGACCGATTTTGAAAACGTTTTTTAAAAGGTGTACGTGTACTTTGTACACCCACTGTAAATATTTTCATGAACCAAGAGGCATTTTTTAATTCTATTTTTGTAATTGCTCGGACGTCTCGCAATATTTGCATTGATCGTGCAAAATTTTCTGTTGAAACGTTAGAGTAGCTCACTTCAATAATAGCGCAGAAAAAGCAACAAAGTGAACTTGGGATTACTGGGTCAAGTCAATACACTGCGGCTAATCGAATTCACAGGAAGTTGATATTTATAAATTCCATTGTCTGCTTCTGTGATGAGGACAGTTATGTATATATATCCCTGGTGGGTTTCACCTGGATCATTCAGATACGTTATCTATTCACGTTGAATCGCTCGCGTGTTTAAATAACCGAATCGTCCGAATTCCGAAATATTTGGTCAAGATAACGTTCAAAAGCGGAACGGACGTGTTCGAAGTATAAACATTAGTTGGCTGTGCACACGTATGTAATTGTTTATTTGTGTTTAAATCCTCGGTTCATATCGCCTTCAGATTAATATTATATTTGACCGTCGAAAGCAGGAAGGACGTTCGTATCGAGACGCTCCTGTCAAAGGTGAACAATAGCCAGATGTTTATCGGGCTTGTTATCGGGCGAAATTAATTCGGCAAATCTGATAGGAAAATCTCGCAAGAAGTAAAATCATGTTTTATCATAATTTTTTATCATAATAATGATCGAACCTGTGCGCCGCGAAAAATTCCTATTATCTAATATGGCGATCGAGAAAAATTAAAAACAATTAGTAAAATCATGTTCATTTGTATTACATTGATCGTAGCCTCTCGTGGCGCGATTCTGGATCTTGAGGATTTACGGAGTTGCTGAATCAGGGTGTTCGTTGACCCCGGAAATTTTTCCTATGTTCCCACGTGATTGTCCACTGGCTTGAAGATATTACAGTGATTCCATTGATAATTCGACTCTCTAAAAGAAATGATCATTTTTTAAATATTGTACTATACGATTTACATTATTAAATGTGTTGACATATAATAAATGACTAAATATTTAATTATTGTACGAGGTATTACGCCCATTTTGTATCCACCAAATTTTTATAATCATTGAGATTGGAAATATTTTAGATTGGAAGAACTGTTTAATTTTCGAGTTAAAATAGCTCCGACTGTAAAGGGTGAAGAGTGTCCGAATATCAGGAGTCAGTGTATTTTTCGAACCCCTATGTCAATAACCTGCTAACCAGACGCCCACATCCAACGAACGTTTAAAATCTTTTTCATGTTTTTATATAGCTGCCTCTCTTTTCACCCCCTCTCTACATTCTTGTCTTGTTAACCCTAACATCAATAATGTCAATAGAGGGTGGGATGTTAAAGGCTTCAAAGGCCCACAGATTTGAGACCTCTAGCAAGAGGATATCATATTTTACTGCACCCTATGATGCTCCAAAAATGGAGCCACCGATTTCAAAAATTGTAGAATATCTTTCACAGCTTGGACAAAAATTCCTACACCTCAAAGATCACTTCCAGATCATCCGGATCATCAGCCTGACCAGTTAAAAAACGATCGGCGTCGATCTCTCTCGGATCGAAGTTTCCATCAGTGGTCCAAAATTAACTCTGCGTCCGAGCGCAATAAAACATCCCCCGTGACTAGACATTCCGGGGGTCCCCTATAGTATTTTTAGTCCCCTTCGAAACCAACAACCCGGCATCGTGTAGGCAGAGTTTTATTGGCAGAGAAGAGGGATCCAGAAGAAAGTGCCGGTTCGGATCGATGAGCGCGTGCACGCACGAGGGAACGATTGCGTCAGCCGACGCTTGCGCTCTTCGTCGTTTCTCACTCTCGCTCTCTCTTCAAATTTTCAATTTTCCGCGTTCGTTCTAATCCACTCTTTAAATCGATTCTAACACCTTTACCAGATAGTTCCACCATAGAAATTCATGGAACGTTAGGGGTCATAGTTATCGATCGGGATGCATCGGCGTTCCCCCGTTTCGTCAGCGACCCCATAACTATAAAAAGGCGGGACAAGGTCAACAGCGGACAGAAGTCTCTGAGCTGTCAGAGGAGTCGGACGTGCTATAGTGAACGTTGCCATATTGAGCTCACTTCGCTGATAATAGTGAATCTTCTTTTGTTTTTCTCATTGATCAAGGAGAAGAAGAAGCTTTTAGGTTGGTGAAAGAGAACTGGTGTTTTTCTATTTAAACTCGTAATTATAGTGATGTGTGGATCTTGAGGCGAGTGATGTATGTGGGTTACGTGGAAGTTATGCCAATTATGGGATGCGCCAGTTGGTTTGTTGGTCTCTTTCTTTCTTTCTCTTTCTATGGTGTACGGACTGGGTCAGACGCGTATTTGTTGGAGTAATTGATGGGTTGCCGTATTGAGCTTGTTTAAATCGTGTGTTGGTGATTGTTGAGTCATGTGTGAGATTGGAAAGGATGTTTACGACACGTTTGTTGAGTTGAAACTTTTTTTACCGTTCCTGTTTTGTAACCTTTGTGCCAGAGCAACGTGCACCGGTCTCTCGGTACACGTGCTTGGACAGGTAGTGGCATCTTGCGAGCCGCGAGCTGTCGTGGTTTTTATCCGCGATTCATTCATGTGAGCAGGATGTTGTAGATTTGATAGAAACACTTGTTTATTGTGAATTTATGGTTTTTCTGACTGGAACCGTGTGTTGTGTAATTTTTAAACTTTTTAAACTTTTAACTCTTATCGAATGGCGAGTCTTAGGCGCCACTAAAACTTGCTGGTTCATTTTTCATTATACAAGATATTGTTTACATTGTTAAATATGTCGGTATCTAAGCAATTACTAAACATTTAGGTATTTTATGAAGTATTACATCAATTTGGTATCCATAAAATTTATCAGATCATAGTCAATCGATTTAAATTTCATTTAAATAAACTAGAAAATCTTAGATTATAAAAGAACGTTATTTAACGATAAGAAATATGTAGCAATGTAGCAGAATTTGAAAGAAACAGTCAAGAATCTGCACCGCATAGATGCTCAGGCGCAGCGTCGAGTCCACACGACCTTTTAACCTTGAGAGTAAAGGCGGCCAGAATATTTAGCTGAATATTAATCTAATAAAAACGTGGTAAAATGACGATTTCCAAATTTGTTGCTTTAATATATTTAATGAATCACTTCGAAGAGTATGCTCTGAAAAAATGTTGACATTTAACTGTGCAAAGTTAAAAATTGTGGCAGTGGCTCCAAGGTCACACCCCCTTTGACCTTTCAATGATTCAGTGGGAAAGATTAATTAAAAAATACAGGCAAAATAACGATTTAGAACCTAGAATGTATACAGTAAGAGAATATCCTCGACCTTTTGACCTTGCAAAATTTCATGGTAGAAGATAGTTCGTAAAATCATCTCAACCTACCACCTCATCGAAACATCGAAACTGTATTCTCTCTCGAACCTCATATATATATATGAAGTATCCATAAAACTAAAATCGCCGCGACCTTGAAGAGCCCCAAGGTCCTTTCTGACCCTATAATCTAACGAAACGAATTTTCTTGCAGAACAATGACAGCCCTAAAGGACCAGCTGCTAAGCACAGTGACAGAACCGGTCCCAGCCGGCAGGAACAAGATCTCCATAGTCGGCGTGGGTCAGGTCGGCATGGCGTGTGCCTTCAGCATCCTGACAAATGTGAGACCTATTTCAATCATTCTAAAAATATAATCCTAAACCGTCCACTCTGTAAACCAAAATCTTCGTTGCAGAACGTGTCTAGCGATGTGGTTCTCGTAGACGTAATGGCGGACAAGCTAAAAGGAGAGATGATGGACCTCCAACACGGTAGCGCGTTCTTGAAGAACGCGAAGATCAACGCTAGCACGGATTACGCTGCAACCGCGAACTCCAGTATTTGTATAGTGACTGCCGGTGCTAGGCAAAGGGAAGGTGAAACCCGATTGAATCTGGTTCAAAGGAACACCGACATCTTCAAGGGCATTATCCCGCAACTGGTCAAATATAGTCCTAACACGATCTTGTTGATCGTTTCGAATCCAGTAGACATTTTGACGTACGTGGCGTGGAAGCTTTCGGGATTGTCGAAGAACCGCGTGATCGGAAGTGGTACCAATCTTGACTCTGCTCGCTTCCGGTTCCTTTTGTCGCAGAGGTTGAACGTTGCGCCTACGTCCTGCCATGGATGGATCATTGGGGAGCATGGCGACACTAGTGGTACATATTATGGTTTATTATAAGAGTGGACGGGTGTCTGGTAATTCGGGTTCGGGTCGGATAGCGGCCCGAAAATTCGTGATACCTGGGTACCTGGAAATTTTTAGTCCCGAAGTCGAATTCGGGTCGGGAATCCGGACATTTTTATTGTTCGTAATAGGGGTGGTCGGATACCCGAAATTCCTGGGTAATAAAATTAGTAGACTGCGGATCTTTATGCAAAAGAATGGTTTTGTCGCATTCAAACCAACGTTAGAATACTTTATAACTGTTCGTATATTTTACTGTTTCATTCTCACCCAGACAATGTCTTCATCAATCCATAAAAATCCGCAGTCTATTCATTAGTTAATTGAGAAGACTATTGTCACTTTCGTGCGAACATGATGTAGTCGCGTGTTAAAATATGTAATCGCGATTAAGCAGAATCGATAATGAGTTTCAGAAACACGTAAGATTGCGATCAAATTAAAAGAAGAGAGATCACGAATGTGTCACGCGGTCGCTATCACGTGACGAGGACGTTATACTAATCCATATGATTCAACGTTTTCCGTTTCCTGCTTATTTGATCGATAGCTCTTTGTTATCTGAGATAACATTATCGACTGCTATGAATATCTCATTGCTAAGCGAAGTCATAACTGTGTCGATTGTCTTTTTCTTCAATTGCACAGAAGTGCATTCTACTTGACACTAGATCGATCGAGCACACAAAGTTTACATTGCGAAAATGTAAACGTGAATGTATCCACTCGTTGAATTGAATTGTTCCAATGCATTGTAGTGCGTTGTTACAGTTCATTGAATAGTGTATTGTTAGAACGCACTGTTGCAGAGAATTCTCTTGAATCAATTTAAATAATTTGAATGGTATTTTTGTTTAGTGCCGGTATGGTCGGGAGTGAACGTGGCCGGAGTCAGGTTGCGCGATCTAAACGAAGACGTTGGAACTGAAAGAGACCTTGAGAAATGGAGTGAATTGCACAAGCAGGTGGTCGACAGTGCTTACGAAGTAATCAAACTCAAAGGGTACACATCGTGGGCGATCGGACTGAGCGTTTCGCACCTTGCATCGGCCATTTTGCGAAACTCGAACCAAGTTCACGCGGTCTCCACGCTAGTTACCGTAAGTCAATCATTTCTACAATTTAAAAAAATTATAAAAACTATCTCCATATAATATAACATCAATAATCAAAAGTCTATAATATTGATAATGTTCGATTATTTCCAGGGTTACCACGGTGTCGACGAGGAAGTATTCCTCTCCCTGCCATGCACGTTAGGCGAAGGAGGAGTGACCTTCATCGTCCAGCAAAAGTTAACAGACAACGAGATTGGACTTTTAAGCAAGTCCGCAAAGACGATGCACGAGGTCCAAAAAGACTTAAAATTCTAGACAATTGATCTCCGTTTGCTGTGCTAGCGTAATTCATATTCGGCTATGTAAATCGAACATTTCGTCTCATTTTAAAAACATTTTCTCTCATCGAGCCGGGACATTATAGAATTTCCATTTACTATTCGTTACTTACCTTTTTTTTTTATAACATTTAATATTTAATACGTGGAATCTATATCCCAAAGTGCCGATCGAAAATTATACATTAAACATTGATGGCGTGTCTATGTGTGCGTGTGTGTAACCATAAAGTATTTTACCGGTGTGTATTCTTGTCGAGAAACTGTGTCGTTTCTCGGTGATCTAACAAACAGTATTTTAATGTTATGTACACATCCGTTATGTAATATGATACTTAAACAATGAACCGACATGCGAACGGGCATACTTCACGAATGTAATTTATACCGAAAAGATGTTAACTTATTCTTGTACTTCAAAACGATCATATTTCTCGGAGAGAAGCAGTTAAAGTAAGGCCACTAGAACAACATTTAATAGAGATTATACGTTTATTGTAATAATGTCTGCACAGAAAGCACAAAGTCCTAATGTTTCCTGTTACCAAACATGTTCTCATCACTATCGTTCTTATATATTTATAAGAATATTTTAATAAATTAATGTTACGAATGCTGCGTCTACCGCTCAATCTCTAATGTTTATTATAACTAATTAACACTCGTGCTAATGCAACTGGGTGCTGTTTCCTCTAACAATTTAAAATTATGTTACAACGATTTTAGTATTTCTGAGGGTGCATACATCTGCAGCCCACTGAATAGCATAATTTTGCAAATTAATCTTACATCAACAACTTACACATCTATGTACAGTTAAAAACAAGGAGAAATCATTTTTCAGTTTATGAAACAAGAATTTCAAATGTGATTGAATCGTATATCCCGTTCTACCTTAACCATCGATTGTTTAACAATTGGCAAATCTTGTTCGATGACGGCACACTAAGCGGGTTATGATCGCCATCGTCTTCTCATCTGTCAAACGATCGGTCAAATCGACGTGCGATGTAATTTGTAAAATCGTCGTGTGATAAGAGCAATGATTTTATTCTCGCGGGTGTTGTCGACCACGTTTCTGCCAAAATGTGTTCTCGCGTGTACTGCGGTGTGCAACATTTCCAGGAGGAACTTTTGCAAGAAGCTTCCTCGACGATCCTTGCCACCCACGATATTGTCCGAAGTGTTTGCTGGCGTCAAGACAAAGACAATTGCGTCCGCTGACTTCGGTCAAGATGCTACCGCTGGATCCCATTTACAAAGAGCGGCCAGTTTCGAGTAAGCGAATCCTTGATCAGGGTCGTTCCGTGTGATCATTATGGTGGTCCTCGTTAGACGAATGATCTTTAGAAATAGAATCAAATAGATATTTCTTTAAATTGTATATACTCGGTTTTGTTGTTAACATACGGCGGATCTTTATGCAAAATAAAAATCCTCTGGGTTGATTGCAGAAGGCTTGAGCCAGAAAGGTATGTCATTCTTACTTCAACCATTTAAACAAGCTGAAACTAATAGATTGGCATTCTTAAATTATATATGTTAACCTTATCACTGTTTTGAATTACACCAGCTCATTTTCCCTGTAAATGTATAAAATCCTTAGTCTACTTATTAATGTATAAAATCTGCATTGCTAAACCTAGTATTTATAGTTTATTATATAGACTATTATAGAAAAGCTGACTCAGCACGATCCTGAATTCGTTTATTTAGGCCACTATGTTTGAAGGAGGAGCTTCTTTGCAAAGTGCAGGACCCAGCCAGGGACTGTTGTCACAAAATCACAATTGTCGGCGCCGGAATGGTCGGCGTAGCCATTGCGAACGCGGTTCTATTTCAAGTAAGTCTTCGGATTCGTTCATTCGAGTAACAATTTACTTCGAACTCGAGTGAAAGTCAATGTGTCGTTGAAACAGAAAAATAAACGACACGATCTCCTCATCGTGCGATATAAATACTCGACGAGCATGATAGAAATCCGGCAAAATGGCGCGGGTTGCACGGGCGCATTCTTGGGAATGAAAACGAGCACGTCGCCGCGCGGCTTCGCAAATATTTGATAATTTTTCTGTGTCCCGCAGAGGATTTCTTCGCACATCGCGATGGTGGATGCTTTCCCGAAGAAGCTGGAGGGAGAGGGAATGGACTACTGCCATGGCTCGGTTTATATTGGGGATCCGCGGGTCGAATATGATACAGGTAATGCAGTTATCTTCCGATCTAAGATGCATCTGGGCAAAATGGATCTTTTTCGTCTGTTAAACATTCTTTGTTTTCCATTTTGTGCGTTTGCTCGATATTTATGACGAAAAGAAGAAGATTTTAAAGCTTTAAACTTAATTTAACATTTATATTTTTTATATGGCTACATTTATTTTTATTGCTTAAATATTAATTACAAGCTAATCAAATTGTATTTCATCGAAAGAGAAATAAGGCAATTAAGAATGAAAATAAATTTTTATTTGACTCCAGTTTGTTGCAAGTCAGGTAAAAAATTTTGATTAAAGATGATCTAGACATCAGGCTGTGCAAAGATTAATTTTGAGGGTCGATCTTTTCAGATTTCTGCATCACGAGCAACTCGAAGGTGGTCATCATAGCTGCGGGGGTGCGTCAAGTGAAGGGCGAGACTCGTCTGGATTTGGTTCAACGTAACTCGGAGATTCTGAAGAACATCATTCCTACTTTAGTCAGCTACAGTCCCGAAGCTGTTTTCCTGCTGGTCGCGAACCCAGGTATGCCAGATACGGGATAGAGACTAGAAAGGATTATTACATCGAAATCGCTGGAACAATCCTCGGCCGTTCGTAGAAAAGAGGACTTTTACTTTCAGTTGACATTTTGACGTGGGTAACGTGGAAAGTGAGCGGGCTACCGGTCAATCGAGTTATCGGAAGTGGAACTCATCTCGATTCTGCGAGGTTTCGCTATATGATCGCGGATCGTATCGGAATTGCACCGTCCTCGGTACACGCGACCATCATTGGCGAGCACGGAGACAGTCAGGGTTAGTGAAACAATCGTTCACCCTCATTCGTCCCTCATTTCACGAAATGAATCTGCCCCTCGGTGTCAAATTGGCACGGTGGTAAAAGATCGATGAAATAACAAGGTAAACAATTATTTGATGAAGCGAATAAATTATTTGACGATGAACAGAATCGATAAGCCAACATGTACATCTTAGGTTTTACGATTGCGTTACGCATTAAAAAAAAAAAAACAAAAGTCACAAAGTTTCAGAACCGATCTGAATGATTCAGGATTTTTGTAAACTTCGAATCAATTGATATCGTTACCTGGTTAATGGCTAAGTTTGAACGAATGAGGATTGAACGAAAATTCAACCAATCTGAACGATTCAGGATTTTTATAATCTTTGATCAAATTGAAATTGTTAACTGGTTTATGGCTAAGACTGAACGGATGAGGGTTAAACAAAAATTCAACCTACGATTCAGGATTTGTGTAATATTTAAATCGATTGAAATTGCGAACTTGTTAATGGCCAAGTCTGAACCGAGCCGATCCGATTTTCCGATTTTGTTTTGCCGCGGTTCTCGCCGGAGGAGAAAGCCGAAGCGTTACGTGTCTAAACGATATAAACATTTCCTAGTTCCACTCTGGTCCGGAGTGAACGTCGCGGGCGTTCAGTTTCGCGATATCCTGCCAAATATCGGGCTCGAGACTGACGACGAGAAGTGGTTCGAGGTGCACAAGCAAGTCATCAAGCTGTGAGTTCCTTGTTAACAATTTCCTTAACCCTTAAAACAGTCCTTTTCGATCCATTTTTTCAAAATTATTACCTGGTCGACAAAAATAAAATTATACTTTCAAAAATAGTATTAATAACTTCGGCGCAACGGTGTTCGATCAATTAAATCATTAATACTTCTTATGTTTAAACAATCATACGATCGATAACAATAATAAGATTTAAAAATAGTGGTGAAAATGGATCGTGATGGATTTCAATGTGCCCATGATTATGGTAGTGGTTAAAACTGAATGAATTAATTAAGAAATATATAACTTAGACCACTTTCACAATGATGCGCACAAATGTTTATCGAACCAAACTAATAATTTTCTGTTACCGTTTAGGGGCCCAACAGTGAGGTGTCTGAAGGGTTACTCGAACACAGCAGTGGGCCTCTCGGTCGCAGACATCGTGGAGGCCATACTAACGAATTCGCAGAGGGTTATACCAATCTCGACCTTGGTTCAGGTATGAAATCATTGATACTCTTTTACGTCCGTGATGCGATGATTCCGGGAAACCGGCGTAGCAAAAGAATTTCTCCGCAGGAAAATTGTTCACGCTAGAAAAAAAAAAATAATCAATCTACGATCCCTAATGACTGTAACGGAATAAATCCTAACGACCATCCTAATGAAAACCAGTCATCCTCTTCAAGTAGTCGTCATCCTCTAAAGACGGTATTCACCGTGAACTTCTTGACACCTTGATTGAAACATTTTCTAGTCAATTATATCGCGGTAATGTCTTTAACGTAAAAAAAAAAAAAATCGTAGGGAAGACAAATTGGTGTCGTAAACGGAATTTACGATGCACTAACACCTCCGTTCGTATAGAAATGATTTTTATCTTTCCTTTATTACCATTTTCATGGTTTTCAGCGAAGTTGTTCCAAAGTGGAGAAGCTTCGCGAATAGATTCAATAAGAAAGGTATGATCAAAAAGTAGCCTAAAGCAATGTTGAATTCCGCGACGGTGTATTCCTCTGTTTTATGGAGACTGCTACGAGCTATAAATGCAATTTACGACCGTATTCACGAACCGCAATGAACACTGTCAGACCGTAAGCAACGACAAACATTGTTGCTAAGGTATTCGCAGTTGAGCCACTCGTTCTCCAGATCAACTACACTAAATACCAAATGGAGAAAATTGGAAATTAATTTCGATGAAAAAGTAATTGTTCAAAAAAAAAAAATTACGGTGACGACTGAATTGTGATCTTGGTTAAACTTTTTATGATAATTCTTAAAGTGAAGTGAAAGTGTTAAGGATCGATAGGAGCTGCAAATTGCGATTGCAGGGCCACCACGAAGTTTGTCAGGAGCTTTTCTTGTCCCTGCCGTGCAGCATCGGGGAGAACGGCATCACAAATATCATCCGAATGCGAATCACAGAAACCGAGAAGAAGCTGTTCCAGGCCTCGGCCACCGCGGTGTACAACGTGCAAAAAGGTGTGAAAGTCTCGTAATAGTGATCGCGGAAATCGTTATCGATCCAGCACCCCGAAAATTGTACCGTTCGCGTTCCGTTCGTGCGTTCCTTGTGTCGTCCTTGTAAAAGATCTCTTTAAATATATCGTGACGAGGGACACTTAAACGTCTCGTTGTTTCATTGGATTCTCTTTCTTGTTCATCGCGGATATCCTTGCCCGTGTCTCGATGATCGCAGCGTCATCTTCATCATCGGGGGGGAAACGTTGCAACAACTTCCTCGCGTTAACGATACCGAGTCGTTTCGAAGACCCGTTTCGATGCACGAGGCGAACACGTGTGATGACGAAGCCTGCGCGACTGGTACACCTTCTATTTCTTTTCACCTGACGTGAATCACCTGGGCGCCGGCTTCAGAGAGCCGATGATGACGTCAATGACCCATCTCGCGATCTACAGATCACCGAAATCTCCTGTCGTGCCCTACTTACGGCAACAGAGAGACCCTTGACACTCCTTTCTCCTTTTCTTCTTCTAATTTGTATGTAAACCGGGTCCAAAGACCTACTCGAAATCCTCTATCAGAGATTATTTAATTAATTCGATTGCTGGAATTTTTTCTGGTTAATTCGAAGTACAAACTCCAAGGCGTCAGAGATGTTTTGAAACATCATTTCACGTATCACGTATAAACTCTTTCTTCCCAGAACTCTTTCTTTGGAAAGGTATAAATTGAACCACGAATCACTACTCCGAAATATGGTAAAACGCAAGTCACGGCTATTATAATGGATATTGAAATATAATATCTTGCAACAACGAAACTGAACGTATTATTTCATAGCTGAAGTATCGACTTTCATTACTTTCCAATCGGTAATTAAACTGGGAAGACTGTGTCGCAAGTTACGCGAACTTTCATCATTAGACTGTGGACCTTTGTGGCTTCTGAAAATTTTCAATAAACGCTAGAGTATAAAATTTGACAGAATTTCATACGGTTTTTATTTAATCCTGCGGAGGCTGGTACCACTGAAAATAAGACTTTTGTTTGATTCCACTCTTTTGACATTCGTCTACAAAAATTGAAAATTGCATGAACATCCGCAGTCTATTCATCATTTACTTATTAAAGAATACTTCACGTCAAAATGAATACAGCATTTTGAAATGCTTCGAATAGTTTCACCGTTTGGCATTTGACCCAACCATTGTTATCACAGATCCATAAATCAGCTGTCCAAGCGATCAGCAATTTTGCAAGAAATTCCGTGGTACCGGTTTCGAGGGAGCCGCGATCGTATTTTTCCAAGTATAATTTAATTGATTGTAGGCGTCACGGCTGGATTAGAAAATGGCGAAGCAGCGGGTGCGTTTCCCTCGACGGCCGTGCAGAAAAATGGCGAAAGGTGACCGGTGGATGGTACCAGAAGGTCGGAATTCCGCCGCAGGCTAGGCCACGGCAAGGTGAGAGCACAGTGTTGCTGTTGGTCGCAAGATGTCGCATTGAAATCGTCCGAAAAGGCGACAGCCGCAGAGTTACGGCATTCGAACGGCGACAGTGCCGTAAGAACGGCACCGTTCTTCCGAGAACGGTCCTCCGGAGCTGTCCAGTTTCTTGGAACCGCCATTAATAATCCCCAGAACCGTTCCAACGATCTCTCGTTTAACCAGAATCGATTCTACCACAAATTCACAGCTTTCAAAAATCGAAACTGTCGACTCTCGCAATGGTACGCGTCGAAACGGCTCCAAAATTATTTTCCTCGCTAACATCTTCCAATTCACGGTGAATACAGTCACGAGAAAAATTTGTGACCGTTTTTAGAGACGATCCAATTGGTACCATTTTTGGTTCAATCACTTGTTGGACAGTTTTTCCTAAAATTACAAACGTTTAAGGGTTGGCATGGAGTCGGTGATCGGTAAGAAGCTGAAATTGTCACGCGAATCCTTTGTCATTGCACGCTAGCAGCGTATTAGAAGATTCTAGGAACATCGACACGCTTCTGGGTACCAGAGTGGAGTGTTTGAGTAGCAAACAGTCTGCAAGGTTCCCGATTATTGACACAGGCGACACCGAAAATAGCTGGAGAACTTGAGAATCAAACTTCGATATTAATCATGCGCAATCCGATGTTGATTTTTGGGCACGTGTCCTAGTGAAGTGTGTCTTCGATCATTCTGCACGAAGCGGTGTCATATATTGACCCTGCGTTATAACCAATATCTAGTAGACAGCGGATCTTTATGCAAAATAGACATTTTATACGGGAATCGCACCAGTCTGGAGTGAAACAGGGGAATTTTTTGTTGACAATAATATACGAGTATTAGAAAGATGATTTCGGCGCACAGGTTCGATCAAAAATAAACTATCTAATCCTTGTTTTATAACAAATTTGCAATTTCAAATCTCGACGTTTCGATCCTGATTGGGATCATTTTCAAGAGACATTTGCGTCTGAAAAACAAAATATAAATTTACAAAAAACTAAACTTTTGCTCTCAAAAAAATATACGAGTATTTTGGAATTCGTCTAATGCTTTAAATACCACCCACTCGTGTTTGCCATGAATTCATCAAATCCGCTGTTTAATCATTCTTTCGCACACACACACAAGGAGCTACCGTTTGACCCAAAAAGTTCGTTCCATGAGAAATGGTAACTATTCCGTCTTGAATGATCCAGAAGAAAGACGAATCTCCGGGTGAAATGGCAAACGAGTTAAGGAAAGGAGTGGGGTGCCAGCACAGGTAAGCTCGTACCTGAGTGGGGCAGGTGGAGGGGACAGAGCCGGGCCCGTTCCCTGATGTATGGTCTGTTAGTGGAGCTCAGTCAGTAGACAGTCGGTCGGTCCGGTCAGCTGGTCCCGTCTGCAGGGTGTAGTTGTAAGCGAGAGAGCTGGGCTGATGGTAAGCCAACGTTGTATCGGGAGGATATCCAGCTGATTAGAAACCGGGCAAACTTGGAGCGAACTCGTATCGAATCGGCAAGGAGAAACGGAGATCGGCTGCGGCCCGCGCGCCGCGTGTGCGCGAGTGCGCGTACAGAATCCTCCGCCGGAAACAGCTATACCTTTTGGTTACCGACGATCATAGTTCCGCAGAGGACTTACGGCAGATAGGACGTCGCGGCACCACACCTGGTCAGCCGGGAAATGACTATATCGTACGCGAGCGAAGTGCCAAACGGCTCCAGCTTCGGCTGCTTCTGGAGGATTCTGATCAAGTGAGTCCATGCACCATCATTCTTTCACGCGGTCGTCCCCGGGACAAAATAAAATCCTATAATCGTTGCGTCTCGAAATCGATTTTCTCAACAGTGAATCCTTTTTTCGGAAGATTTTACGCGTCGGCTATCAGTATCGGTTTCGTTCCTTTCAATGCGCAAACTCTGCCGCAGAGAATACGTACAGACGTGTGTACAATAGTTTTCAACAATTTTTTTTTCATCGTGCTGTGTGCTAGTTTATTTTTTGTTGGCTATCTTCATCGTTGAAATATTTTGTTGAATGCATCTACTTCAGGATTGTTTCGTACATAGCGAAGGAAACTCGTGGACTCCTCGAGTGGAATGTTTTACGGTTTTTAGATAACGACGTGTGTAAAATTAGTTCGACTAGTTGCGTGTAAACTTATGAGACTGTGGACGTTGAAAAAAGTACGTGGGACGCGAAGAGAAATTATGAATTTTCTGAATGCTATACTAGAACATAGTAGAACATCGCTGATCGAATTATCTTCGAGGAGCCATAATTCTCGTTTCTTCATTCTTCATCTTCGTTCCGAGGACTTTGTGCTCTCACTTTCGCGGATTAACCCCTTTCCCACTGACTTTCGCTGTGCACTAACAATACATACAGCCACGCGGCAAAATTTTGCATTTATCAACTGCTCCGATCAACTATTACACGTATTCAAATTTGATTACTTCGATACCTTGTTCGTAATACGAACGTCTACAACTGCGTTGTAAAATAAATAAGTCCGTTTTTATTGCATATTCGTTTTCATTGTAAAGTGTACTTTTCATTAGTTAAAAGCGGTTCTGTTATTAAGCTCGCTCGTTAATCACAGTCGTGCACATTCGTAATGAGTCAGAACTGGATTCCCAGAATTAGAACAATATCGTGTTCGCAATGTGCACATTAAAATCAGGCTCTCACAATTAAATATATCGTAAATTCGAGAAGAAAGGAAATTAATGTTGAAAGAATTTCGGAATTTAGCACTGCTAAACAAACCGAAAGAAACTGCGCAAAAATTGAAGAATATCGTAATCAGCAAATTCACGAGGAAAGAATTAATTGTATGTTCAAAGAATTTCGGAATTTATCACCTCTAAATGAACCGAAAGAAACCGAGGTCCGACGATTGTTAAAAAAAATCCAACCGGTCACGTAACTCGGAATAATGGCGTTAAAACAATCCCGTTAGCCGAAAGGGCTAATTTCACAAGCGACCGATGCACGCAAAATTCCAGTTCCGCAACGAGACTTGCAAAATTCCTCGTGAGTCGGATTTTGAGCAGAGCCATACAGAAATCACCGGTGTATGTTCGCTCGAACTTTCGACACGCGTCCGACCCAGCCGCGCGTTCCTTGATACTGGAGCACGCTTCTAGACGGTTTGCATAGTCCGCGCGCCATGTAACACGACGATATTGCGATATTGCGACCGGTGGATCGAGTTGTGCAACGCTCAACTTTCGACTGAATGTGTTCTCGATTTAGAGACCGGCTGCGCTCGCGTGCGCGGACAACACGGACGCCGAGAGTCCTTGGGCAAGGATTCTGCGAACATGCGTGGAAAATTCAGAAAACCATTCTCGTTTTTCAATCTACCATTCGAAAAAACTTCCCTTGATTTTTTCGAATTTTATTCGACTTTTATTCGATCATAGAGGAGAGCTAACATGTGTTCTAAAGGATGTTCAGACACTTGGAAAATAGAAATTTTTAAAAATTTGCTAATTGTTCGATATTAGAGGACACTTATTCATATTTGAATGTAGACGATTTTTTTGTTAAGGATCTATATTGTATGTATGTATATTTAATGGGTTCCCCTTAGGGTTACATTTCCTTACATTACATTCTTTCACCCCTTTTCTCTCCCCCTATATTTCTATTATTTTATCTTAAAATTAACTTATAACCTAGCTTAAATCTATTTATGTCATTTTTTAAGGATCTATATTATGATATCCTATATTTTTTAAATTTTGATTATTATTCATATGTTTTCTTTTTCCAATTTAGTTTTATTGCTGTTTTTATAATCATCTCAAAATTTTTCAAGCTCTTGTTTCCAACATTTCTTCAAATAGTATATATATATTTTTATTGGATTCCCCTTAGGGTTACAATTCTAATATTATATAAATCACCATTTTTCCCTGTTTCGCTCTTAACCTCTATCCTTAACTCTAACTTATTAATTAACTTATGACTATCTTATATACTATTTACAGATAGAGAGAGAGAGAGAGAGAGAAACGCTATGTACAAAAATTTCTTCAAATAGTATATGAATACATTTAATTTTACAATAGCTACATCTAATCAAAATGAAACAATAAAATCAAGCTGGAAGCTTGTACTCTCTAATTACCATTTTGTAAACTTGTCCAGAACCTTACTAGAGCAGTTTTCCAATTGCCATTGGACTTAGGTTGCCTAATAGCTGAACCCAATATTAGTGCTTGTTTATATATAATAGCCTTTTTAAATACATGTAACCTACGTGCTTAAGTATTTTTGATTTTTCTATTACTTATAATATTTTTGTTATACTATACTATATACTCTGTACTTTGATATGTAATACTCTGTACTAAGCATTATGTTGCAATAAATCTCATATGAGATTTCCCAATTAAAAAAAAAAATTACCATTTTGTTGACGACAAGTGCCCTGTGATTTATGGACGGGAATGTACAGAGAATTTAAGAATACTGTAGTACCATTTCCAACGCGTTCGAACGATTACGAGTTCTTTAACCCTTAGCGATCGAAACACAGAAATCGTCCGGACCAGGGAGAAAGGAAACAAGCAGGTGTATTATTTACCAGCATCACGGTTAATTTCATGCATCACGCTTCGTGCCATCCGCTTTTTATTTGCGTTTCGCACGACCGCGACGATACCGTTCGTCGCTCGCTATTTAATCAAGTGATTCTGACCCGTTCCCGGAACGCTTCAGCCCGATCTTTTCACGCCGACAATACTGCCAAGACCTGTCCTTAGCTGCACGAAATCATCTGCGACACGATGCATTTACATAACAATAATAATTGTATAACGTTCCGTTTAGCGCGCGCTCCGTTCCGCCGATGTCACGAGGAAAGTCCGACGAATTGGCGGATTTTCCAATCGCGAATCACTAACTTGTTTTCTGCGGTCTGCAAAAAATATTGATCGGTTTCCTCGAAACGGCGGCAAGATTTAAAACTTCGACGGACTCTGCCTCGCAGAAAAAAAATGAATTAATCGTGGCTGGAAGCAGCTTAGAAAGTGCTCTCGCGAGAGAAACAGACCGTTTTTACGATCGCGGATTCAGCGATTATCCCACGGAAAATTTAAAGCAGCATAGAAAGTCTACGAAGAAGACATTCATCTTCGGAGATGTGATTAGACGGGAGCAACAAATCAGTTTTATAAGAATTTCGAGCAGCCTTAGAAAGTTCATGTGTAAACTGCTCGGTCATTATACTCGTCGCTTCCGAAGTTGACGTTACACGATCATGCGAACAAACGTGTACGTGCGACACGGTGATACAATAGCGGAGTTGCGAGGAATACGCGTCTCGAATCGGTTTCGAACGGATTCTGTTGTTCGTGGAGCGACGACGACGTAACAGTGTTCGGAACTGGAACGAAAATCGCGTCGCGCGTCGTTCCAGCTGAAATCGATGTATCGACGACCTTATTTCCTTTAAACGACCGAGCAAGCGTTGACCGAGCGCCATTTCTGTGCTAGCGGGTTTTACGTGCTCCGCTACTGTGATTCGCGTAACCGTTCGCCCGGAGCAGAACGAAATCGGCACAATTCTACGAACGATCTTCGGGAAACATTGATCCCTCATCCCTCAACATTTATTCTTCATATTATGAATAGTTCGAGAAATACAGAGAAAATAACGAAAGACATCGGTGATTTAAGTTATTTGAAGTACTACTAAATAAATAAACTTATTTATATCGATCGTAATATTTTAATTGTTAATAATTGTTAATAATTGTTAATAAAAAATCGTTGAATGCTATCGGCGCTACGGTTCGATCGTTAAATACACAAAAAATAATAAATTAACTAAGCAATTTTGCTAATTATATATAATCGACGTTTCGGTCACAATTTGGACCATTTTCAAGATTAATAAATTGCGTCTGTAAGAAAAATAAAACATTTTTAACTTGATAAAATATAATTTTCAAAAGTTGTAACTATTAAATGTTTAAATACGAAGGAGAACAATAGTTAATTTATTATTTTTTGTGTATTTAACGATCGAACCGTAGCGCCGATAGCATTCAACGATTTTTACTACTAAATAAGTAACGAATGAACAATTTTTCATTTTATTTGAAGACAACGAGATTTAAAGAATTAATTCAAAAATTATTACAACAAATATATTTATTACGATAGTTAGCAGTAGGTAGGAATAATTATTTAATGAATTTTAGTGGTACTTTCATCCCGACAGCTTTTAGAGTAGTCTCCCCCCTTTGCCCTTTCGTGACGCTGTCCCCCCATCCCGTGCTTCGGCCGAGGCAGGCCCGAGGCAGGTCCGAGGCACGCATCGGCTCTTCGCTCAGCAGGAAAAATGTTCCGTCTCAAGCGAATTTCGACTGATTTTCGTTTTTTCTACTTAGGAAAACAGCACTCCCCTTATTTAACGTTCCCTCCTGGAGGGGACGAAAATTACCAGGGAACGGGGACGAGGGTTTCACCCACAAAAAATGCCTGAGCTGGCCCAGAAAATTTTGCGAGCTAGGTAAACACTACACCGCGTTATCCCATTGCTTGCCTCGCTCGGCCGATACAGACCACGGATTTGCTAATTTATTTAACGGTTCATTTTACAGGATTTTTCTAAACGCACTTCTCTTTATAAGACCTTAACCCTTGAGAAAGTGGAACCCAAAAAGTTTTAAGACTTTAAAAAAAGCACATATATAAGACAATTGACTGAGGATTTTCAATAATTAACCAGAATTTGTTTCTTTGTAAACCAAAGTTTTCCGTTATTTATTTATGTACATTTAACTATTATTTACACTATATCCACGCTCACCTGTAAACCAAAGAAACGACAATTAAAGTTAATTAACTTATCCTTTTTCTATCTGTACTATTATCTTCTTTTCTATCTACTCTGCCTCGATTTTTCACACGTGCTCTATCCTAGATCCCTATAGATCGATTTTGCAGATTCCCTCTTGATCTACTCTACTGAGACGCGGTACATTCAACTAAAGAAAGTACACTTTCTTTACACATGCATAGAATATCCTGCAAAATAATCTGAAATTAAAAATAAATAAGTATAAAAATACCCTTTTTTCGCTAATAAAGTAGATAGATCAAGACGCGCGAAGGAGATCCCACCTTTAGAACGTCGGAACGACCGTCGAAGCGCGCGCAAAGGAAAATCGCATGAACGCGGCCGAAATACCAAAGGAGGGACGGTTCTGGGCGCCGCCGCTCGTGAAAACGCATAATCGCAAGGCGCACGATGATTGCGCACGATCCGCGGCGTCCTTGCCGGGGCTCGTTTGTTGACATTTCCACGACCTTTAACAGAGTCGATGGATCCACCTAAGTTTGCGATCCTCGTTTTCTCCTCTCGATCGGTTCTCTGGCATAATTGCTTTCGTGCAGAGTCTAGGTCTGACCATAGCTCCCCCTCCTCATCCCTCGCAAGGTCGCACAAGCTCGTGAAAACCGCTTCGCCACCGAACGTTGGCGATATCCGCTCCCGAGAAGATCGCTTAGACCGTCAATTAGAGTTCGCCTTAATGAGTGGTCAGCCTCGTAACAGATCTACCGCACGCTAGAGTCCGCTCGGGCCGATTATTACTATATCCTAGCCGGGAGAGACGGGATTTTCTATTCCTGGAGAGCAGATACGTATTTATAGATCGCTCTGGACTCTCTCGCGTATTTATAGACGTGAGTCGGGACTCCTCCTCTTGTTGCTCTCGTTGGCCATCGACACCGGTGTCGGGGCGGATAGGAAAGCCGCTCCGGAAGCTGCGCCACGAGAAAAAGGACTTTCCTGCACCGGCGCGGTAGAGCAAAACGTCATTCGGATCTCGTACAACACGAGACATCACGAGCAAAACGATCAGACACGATAGCTCTACACACGAACCGTAGAACTGGTGTACACACATCGAAACGCATCGTCTCTCTTTCGATGTCCCCTTTCTTTCTCTTTTTATCTCGCTTTTTCCTTTACGCGAACCACGGTGGGCGGCCGATCCCACGAACACGTGTACTACACGCACCGACGAATAAAAGGAAAATGGCGCAACCTTGAGCCGAGACGCTGAGGTTTCATTCTGCGGACGATGGGGATCGCGTGTGCCCAGAATGACCAACATAACACGATTTTTCTAACGTCTCTCGATCGCGGATGCTGGGAAGTGTTTTACAAGATCGATCTTCATGGACAATTCTTAGATCTGTTGTTCCCTGTAAGTGCCATTTTGTGTAATACTTTTTCACGCGGCATTTCATCATTTATTTTCAGACGTTCCATATGAAAAAAGTGAAGGTAACGCTGAGAAGTGTTTTACAAGATCACTCTTGATGGACAATTCTTAGATCTGTTGTTCCCTGTAAGTGCCATTTTGTGTAATACTTTTTCACGCGGCATTTCATCATTTATTTTCAGACGTTACATATGAAAAAAGTGAAGGTAACCCTCGTGTCTCAGTAAAAAAGCAAAGCAACGAAGAACAGATAAAGATAATGCAACTTCGGTTGGAAATATCTTTTCGTATCAAATAACTTACCAGTTAATCGAGGCGTCACGTTACGAGACTCACCCTGTATGTGGTTTAAGGGAGTTGCATAGAGAAAAGTCTTTCAACCCCATGCTGTATCATTTTCTTTACAGTTACAGGGATTAAAGCGTTTCCAAAAATATCGGAAAAGGATAAGAAAATTTACAATATTTTGTATTGCTACATTTATTTTAATGTTAATTTGATTTCGTCTAAAAAGAATCGCGTCATATTCATATCTGTTGGGCTTTGTTCGAATCTTCATGACGAGTCTGTCTCGTTAATATACGGCAAGGGGTTAAGGTTTCCATTGTTTTCTATCTTGTTTACCCATTTTTCTTATAAAATTATTCGGTCAATCGCCGATAACAGACATTGACAATTATGAATGGCAACATACTCGGCTGCAATAACCGGCAACATACTTAAGCGGAACGATCGCCGGCGATCACGTGCGCTAAACAGGACCAGCGCGTGAACGGAAGAGCACAGGCGCGGCAGCGAATCGCACGCGTGAAAGCAAGAACGGTTTTCACGGCGCGGCGCGCGGAAGCCTGTGCAAAGATTAGGATGATGCACGGCTGTAAGCTCGCGAAAAAAGTGAAATCCACGAATCGCGTGGCGCTGCCTCGCGGAATTCCACGCTCCGCCACCTCGCCATTTTTCGGACATGTTTCGATGAGGAGCCGCGCAGTGGGTCGTCGAGATGTTAAACAATTCTTTAAATACTGGCATGTCTCCGGGGAAGCTTTCGAAAGCGATGATTCAAGCGTGATAATTAGGTTGAATCTTGTTGGGTTTTAGTTACTTCGTTGTTACGCGTGTCTCTTCGAATTTCGATGTTAATTGTTTCGATCAATAGCGGGGAATCATGGGTTTAAACCTGGCGAGTCACCGTTCTGTCAATAATAAATCTGGGCCTGTTATTCATTGTGGAAGTTGTTCTAAACATCAAAGTCTTTATTATATTTTTATATTATATGTATGAGATATGTACTGCAAAGTACAATGTTAATGAATGCAATTTTTAACATGAACTTTATAAGTCTAATCAATTTGTAACATGTGTTCATGTATAAGTTCAATCAATTTTTAACATGTGTTCATTTATAAATCCAATATATGTTTAACACGTGTTCATTTATAAGTCTGATCAAGTACAAATGTTTCAAAATTTCTTTTTTGAACCAAGTGCATCAAATTCCTGTATCCAGTTCATTGAACCACTGTCTACAGTTTGTTCTTAATTGTTCCGGGTTCAGAGTGGGAAGGAGAATTGTTCTGACTGGTCAGGATCTTGTTCGAGGCTAGTTTCTGCCTCAGTACCGTCGATTGAACGCTGTCACGGCGTACCCCGTTTATTGTACAAGTGTACATGCGCGCGTAGCGAGTGTAGTTGCATCGGCACTGCCACGAATGACAATGAGCGCTCGCCGAGCTGCACACTCCAAGCGTATGACACACATTTCGTTCACCTCTCTTGTCTTCCGCGGACTGCACCGGGTACTAAGCGCGGTGTGTCCCACCAACACAGTCGAACAGAGTGCAGTTGCACGTCGATGCAACTGTGTGAGCGCAGACACGAAGCGACACCGGTGTGTCGCTATCGAATCGCCTAGAAACCTCAGGTGACCCAGTGTCTGACGCGAGGGCAGTCTTCAACTGCACTGTCGATTCCCTGTCAAAATGCATTGAAAACCAATCGATCTTTGAGAATTTATTACTAGAGAACTGGATGATCTAGAGGTAAAAATCTTTTTGCATTGTGTTCAGGTATGATTCAGTAGTGTATATGAATTTTTGTTTCATGCTCTGTTTCGTGGTATTTATTGTAGGCATGGTGTTTAGTGTAGATGTATTGACTGCCTCATAGTAGAGCGCCCCAAAATAGGACAATTTTAGAAATTTATTATAGGAGAACTGGATGGCGTAGGGATAAAAATCTTTTTGCATTGTGTTCAGGTATGATTCAGTAGTGTATATGAATTTTTGTTTCATGCTGTGTTTTGTAGTATTTATTGTAGGCATGGTGTTTAGTGTAGGTGTATTGACTGCCTCATAGTAAAATGCACCAAAATAGGACATTTTTAGAAATTTATTATAGGAGAATTAGATGGCGTAGGGATAAAAATCTTTTTGCATGATGTTCAGGTATGATTCAGTAGTGTATATGAATTTTTGTTTCATGCTGTGTTTTGTAGTATTTATTGTAGACATGGTGTTTAGTGTAGGTGTATTGACTGCCTCATAGTAAAATGCACCAAAATAGGACAATTTTAGATATTTATTATAGGAGAACTGGATGGCGTAGGAATAAAAATCTTTTTGCATTGTGTTCAGGTATGATTAAGTAGTGTATATGAATTTTTGTTTCATGCTGTGTTTCGTAGAATTTATTATAGTCATGGGGTTTAGTGTAGGTGCATTGACTGCCTCCTATTAGATCGCTCCAAACTGGAACATTTTTAGAAATTTATTGTAGAAGAACTGGGTGACGTAGAGCTAAAAATCTTTTTGCATTGTGTTCAGGTATGATTCAGTAGTGTATATGAATTTTTGTTTCATGCTGTGTTTTGTAGTATTTATTGTAGGCATGGTGTTTAGTGTAGGTGTATTGACTGCCTCATAGTAAAATGCACCAAAATAGTACATTTTTAGAAATTTATTATAGAAGAACTGGATGGCGTAGGGACAAAAATCTTTTTGCATTGTGTTCGGGAATGATTCAGTAATGTATATGAATTTTTGTTTCATGCTATGTTTCGAGGTGTTTAGTGCAGGAAATATATTGACTGTCTCCTATTAAATCACCCCAGAATAGTTTGATTTTGGGAATTTATTGCAGGAAAACGAAACGATTTGTAACTAAAAATGTTTTTTCAATATGTTGGTATAATTCTGACGTCCCAAATGACAGACAGAAAAGTTACCTCTGCATTGACATTGCGCCGTGAAAACGTAGGGAAATATCTCCTAAGAAACAGCCTCCGGCTGTATACCTGAAACAGTGTCGACCACACTGCCTACTCAAATATTTTCCTTCAAGGTAAACATTCCACGAAAGTTTTCCTATCGTTTGTCTCGCACCTTACTCTTCCCATAATCGATCACCTCTGACAATACAAGCAACAAATTAATTACACAACGTGTCCCAACGATGGAATAAAAATATTAATTAACAGCGTGCTACAGTGCAAAATACGCGGGGAGAATCGACAAGTTTTATCTGTCGAAGGACTGTTTAATTGCTCTGACACGCCATTGTCTCGCAGCTGTTTCTTTGCGTTCTTTAATGAACGTGCGCGAAACCACCTTTCAATATATGCAAAATTGTATTGTACCTTTAAACCGAAGAAATATCGATATTCTGTGTTTCGGAGAACCGATTATTTCTTACAAGGGTTCTCGAAAAAATTCATTTCAAGTATTACGTAACGATCTTCTAGGAATATCTGAATTAATAGCGACTTGGTATGGCGTAAGGAAGCGTTCCTGGAATTTAAGAAGCAAATTCAGAAGCAGTTCACTTCTTCTGTGAAACACAATTTTTCTCTCGTTCTACTTTTTTCTGTAAACCCTCGCGGCCTCGTGGAACTGCGTGACTAAATCAAAGAAAACAAAAACCAATTACAACCTTGTACCCTTTCAACAAATGAGAAAAAAGCATCGAAGATAAGAAAACATATTTACGTTACAGCCGAATACATTTCACCTACCCGTGTCTATCATAAATACATAAAATCCGCAATCCAACGTTAAGAAATACTACTAACCAATCTCCGTTAACCGCCCATTTCGCTCCTCAAAAATGCATTCTGCATCGAGGTTGCAGATATCCGCGAGTATCTCAGGAAGAAAAAAAAAAACTGAAAAACTAGAAGTCCCTGAGCGAGTCTAAAATACTGTGGATCCGGCCGATATATCGGGCTATCGCGATAGGTGAAAGAGCGTTCCCATGATTCGGTTGCATCCGCTTGCAGCTCGGATGCAGCTCTCAATGCCGTGCGCCATTGCATCGGAGAGAAACAGTGAGGTACAGCGGGGCCCGGTGTCACGCTATGTCGTGTCTGCTCGGGGAATGGCTCCACATTTTAATTAGTAAACGAGCGAGAACCCGAGTCTGCGTGTCCGTCACATGTCTGCCAGTAAAACGATGATTTCGCCATTGAATCCACACGGGAGCCGACAGGCACGTCCCTGTGTGGTGTCATTTAACCCGTGTGGCTCCTCTTCGATCAAGGACCAATGGAAACTTTCTTACACCGAGGTGGCGGAAGAGAAAACGAGTTCTTCCCTCCGCAAGGTCTCCCTCTCTGCGAAACTATTGTTTTCCACCACCCCACAACCAACATTTCTTCGATTAACACCCTTTATTAAAATAGAACAATTTTAGAAATTTATTGTAGCAGAACTGGATGATCTAGAGCTAAAAATCTTTTTGCATTATGTGCACATATTATTCAGGAATATAGATGAATTTTTGTTTCATGCTGTGTTCCGTAGTATTTATTGTAGAAATGGTGTTTAGTGTAGGTGTATTGACTGCCTCCTATTTGATCACCCCAAACTAGAACATTTTTAGAAATTTATTGTAGCAGAACTGGATGATCTAGAGCTAAAAATCTTTTTGCATTATGTGCACATATGATTCAGGAATATAGATGAATTTTTGTTTCATGCTGTGTTTCGTATTAATTATTGTAGAAATGTTCAGTGTAGGTGTATTGACTGTCTCCGATTAGATCACCCCAAACTAGAACATTTTTAGAAATTTATTGTAGCAGAACTGGATGATCTAGAGCTAAAAATCTTTTTGCATTATGTGCACATATGATTCAGGAATATAGATGAATTTTTGTTTCATGCTGTGTTTCGTAGTATTTATTGTAGAAATGTCAGTGTAGGTGTATTGACTGTCTCCGATTAGATCGCCCCAAACTAGAACATTTTTAAAAATTTATTGTAGCAGAACTGGATGATCTAGAGCTAAAAATCTTTTTGCATTATGTGCACATATGATTCAGGAATATAGATGAATTTTTGTTTCATGCTGTGTTTCGTAGTATTTATTGTAGAAATGGTGTCAGTGTAGGTGTATCAACTGCCTCCTATTAGATCGCTCCAAACTAGAACATTTTTAGAAATTTATTGTAGCAGAACTGGATGACGTAAAATAGTGTAAATAAATTTTTGTTTTATGCTGCGTTTTGTAGGTTGTATTATAGATGTAGCAAGAGGTAAAAAATAAAAATTGTTTGGTTCTAGAGAGGTCGTTGACCCGTTAACCAAATGATGTTTTAATCTTAAGCACCTAGAAAGACGTAACAGAAGACAAATAAAATTAGCATAACACTTGTTGTGTCGCAATCTATGTAAATACAGTTTGCACTAACGTGTATTCTACGAGACATGTTGAATTAAGAAGAAACAATGCGAATGACGGCCAGGATCTGTCAAGGTTATGCACACAGAATGGGAAAATGCTATGTAAAATTACAGATAGAAGACCATAGACTTAAAAATTTATGTTTTCTAGTGCGTAAAGTGACTTCATGTTCCGCGTGAGTTAGCGCAGTTTCCTGCTTGAGTTTTGTGAATGTATTATCGTAAATGGAGCTGGGAATGTCTATTATTCTCTGTTGTACGACGACTATATTTTACTTTGAAAGTTAGACGCATACAATACTGACGATTGTGTCCACATCAAGACAGCTGTGTATATTCTAGGATAATTCATCAATCATATATTTTCTACGGCACTTAAATTGATCTAACGAATCACTATAAAATGATACCCTTTGTGTACAGTCAAGTTTATATCGCTGAGGATCATTCACCTACGACCTGGCGAAGTATAGTTACCATGTGATTTGCTTTTCACGTGTACTCAATCAAGTGGCACTTATCGTAAGATTCGCCTTAATCGTACTGTTGTAATACACCTGATCACGCGACTGCCTCGTTATGGGAATTATTGTTCGAGAAAGAAAAAACTATTATATATAAGTCTATTATGTCATGCCAGCGACGTTGAATCTGGTATGTCAAACTCTGTTCATTAAACATTATATAAAGTCGACGGCGCACAACCGATTCCATCGACGGTTTTCATTCATTCATTCATACAGTTAGATAGACCTTAAAAAACTGTATATCTTTTGTTTGAATCATTTTTCAAAATTTCGCAGCTGTCAGAAGTTACAACGATTCGAACTGAAGATGATTGTACGAAGGCCACGCCCATGTCATGTGACTCGCAGCTGTGGTAGTTCAAGTTCCTATAACTATTGACCTGTATGAAATTTTGAGCAACATTTCAGACAAAAGTTCCTCAGTTTTGCGAAGGCTACATGAATAGATAAAAATGCATACTCCCGCTAATAAGCCTTAGCACATATAAATATTTATTTATGAGTGCAGCATTATTTCCTTGCCATGTTAACCTTTAAATAAGCTAAAAATTGTTCTCATCCATCAACGATTATTTCAATTTTACAGATACGAATAGAAATATGATGTTCTAAGACTTATGAGCACCAGGAGTGTATGTAAAAATGCGCAAGTTACTGTTAGGTTCGTAGATCCTAAAAAAAGACGTACACGGAAACGTACAGGTGAGGTTCGACGGTAAAATCTGGCCATTATTGACGAGGTGCCAATTTCGTTTGGCCGGAAGCGTGTACATCAGGGAAGCGGCTTCTGGGTTCCTGGGGTCGAAGAGAGGACGAGCGAGGAGCATCACTCCGTGAAGCGTGACCGGCGTTAGTTATGCAACGTTTTGTTGCCTCGCGCGTCCTTGTTGCCCGCATTGGTATTATCTTGCTTAGAGCGAGGAATCAATTACAATTTGTTGCCTTGATGATATCTTGTCGAAAGGTGAAGGAGACCCTTGCGTGGAAACGGCGAGCGCGCGCGCAACAGCCCGCGATCAATATGCTGGGAGGGTTTTCGGAAAGAGCCGAGCCAATTTTTTTTTTTCATTTGATCCACACAGATGCGAAACGAGGTCGCAGGAAAAGTCGCGAAACCGAGGAGAAACTTGACCTCTCTTTCTCTCGCTCTTGTTCTTTCTGTCTTCGCGCGTCTGAAAATAAACGATGCGGTTCCCCAGCCCTCAGGGTGGCATCTGATTATTGTAAAATCAATTTGGAATTCGTTTATCGGCGTTTCTCTTTCATCGACGCATGAAAATTTCAACGTTCAACTTTCTAGACAATAAATAACGGCGACGCGCACGTCGCAGATTGGCGTGACAGAGTAACGTTGCAGCAAATGTTTTACAGCTTTTTTATATCCACGTTCACCTGGTCAGAACACGCATCCACTGCAACCGCAGCCTAAGGCGCCGTTCGGGAACTATAACACGTGCGAAACGAGTTTTACAAAGTAGCTGCGAGCAATGATATAACTCGCGACAGTGAATAATAAAACGCGAATGTTCCGACCACTTTTTTTTCTAGCACCGCGTTCCATTTGCCCCGAAAAATTTCCTCGTACGGAGGTTACGGTATCGTTTGTCCAATTTGAGAACTGCGGCCATATGGAGGGAATCGGAATTTCAATTTTTTAGTTTGTTTGTTCCATTTTAAGTTCGCTTGTGCCCACTTGCGAGTTTTAACTGAATTAGCAATGGTTGACGAGTACAAATCATTTTTAAATAAAATTTAAGCTAAGAATTGACCAATTTTAATTTTTATATCTCTCTTGTTGCACCGCGTTGTGGTATTTTCAAAAACAAACATCATTGGCTCGCTCGTCGACCAATCGGACAGTCACGCGACGAATTCGCGTGCCGAACGATGAATATCGACGAACCTGACAATCGACCTGGGAATCGACCTTGTTCGTATCTGTTCGACTGGTCGCATGGAATAAACAGGAAGATACTTGGGAATTTGCAATTAAATAGCCTTCGTTCTTCAATACGCATATCAGGTGCCCCGAAAAGGTCTTAAAAAAACACGCGACAACGAAGCTTAAACAACAATAGAATTGTGTTTCTACGGAACAGCAAAAATTCCGAAATTCTCTACTTTAAATTCCAAACCTAGTAAAAGATTAATGTCACAACCAATCGACGCGTGAAAAGAAGCAAATATGTAGCTGTAACTATAACGACAAGAAAAGTTAATTAAGAAAATGTTTCTCGTTCCACAGCGAAGGCACCGAGCCAAAGAGGATTCCTCGCGACGCGTTCTCGCAGTTGTATAATTAATGAAATTTGTTTTATCTCGTCACGTTACGCTTCTGGAGATCGTAAATCATCTTGGATCGTTCCCCACGGCCACTGGTAGAATGAATAATTCTTGGTGTCGTGTATATCACGGGACATCGGTTCTTTTTTCTTCTGATCGATTAACGACGAGAAATGCGGTGCAAGTCTTTGGATCTTTGGCACCGATCCCCCGGCTAAAGGCGACACACGCAATAACTATAGCCGCGGGTTGGCTATCGCGCATAATCGAAGCACTTCTCGCACCTCGCCGACGGGATACAAGGTCGGTCGTAACTGTGTCACTGTCAATCAAGCTCATCGGTATGTATAACGCTCATCTAAACACATATGCCAGACGGCTTGATTATTTTCATGGTCCTAGGCAGGGCCACCTCACGGAATTTACCTGACGCCCTAGGGAATTTTCTGCTGACTACCTGTCGGCCGTTCGTAGCGTTCGTGTTGAATTTTAAGATTCCTTCTGTCTCGAAAATTTCTCGCTAGTTTTAACAATTTTTAGAATATTTCTACTAATTCTAGAAAATTTCTACTGATTTTTAGAAATTTGCTAAATACTGTTTTGTAGAAAATTTCTAACTATTACTACTGATTTTTAGAATATTTCTATTTCTAGAAAACTTCTCACTATTTGTGACAAGTTTTAGAATATCTCCAACTACTTCTATAGATTTTTTTTATGAAAATCATTAATAATTCATAGGATTTATTATGCTCTATGTACACTCTGTATATCCTATGATTCTATCGATTTTTAGAAAATTTCCATCTATTTCTACTGACTTTTAGACAATTTCTCATTATATGTACAGAGTTTTAGAAAATTTCTGTTATTATCTACTGATTTTTAGAAAACCCCTTGCTCCTTCTAATAATTTTTAGAAAATTTCTAGAGCTACTTCCCGTACTTGTAGCACACGTAGCAATTTTAATTCTGCATAGAGGTGCGCAGTCTAGTCATTATTATTTTCCGGAACGAGATATCGTAACAGATCGGTAAGGTTTCGATCTAAAACCGACTATAAGGAACAAAAGATACTCGAGCAACGTATCGTTAAAAACGACTCCACCTACACGCCACGAACTATCGCGGTTTTACGTCAGTGCTAGCCTCTCGAACACCTGTTCCGAGATTGCTTTCGTAACAATGCTTATCGAGATTCGCTCTCGTTACGAGCCCGCCGGATCCTCGTAGGCGGATGAGTTCTCTTCCTGGTTCGAGGACGCCATATTCAGACTCGCGAAAGCACGATCACTGATCACAATCTCCGTTTAATCTTGGACAAATCATTCTTTTCATTAATTAACCTTTTGCACTCGGAGCTTTAACTCGATTTTAACTCGAAAATTAAACGTTTCCTCTGACCTACAATATTTCCATTCTCTATGATTTTTTAAATTTGATAAATATGAAATTAATATAATACCTCATACAATACTTAAATGTGTAGTAATTGGTTAGATACCGACATATCCGATAGTGTAAACAATTATTTAAATAATAGTACAGCAATTTTTAGTGGCGCCTCAGTGGCGCGACTCGAGTGCTAAGGGTTAACATAGTCTTCGACAAACTAAATACTATTTCGCACATTTCTATTTTACGAAGAAATACATTTCTCTTTTTCTATGACTTTTTTGAAGCAGTATTCCAAATTCTGATCGCGATACGAGTTATAAAATCGGCACGAAACTTTTGCAATACTTTTCGACCGTCGGTCCCATGATTCACAAAGTGTAATAAGTCGTCTTGCTTGATCGCCTCTCGCAGGATCCGCAGAAAAGCCCGTCTCGCCGGCACTGTTACATAATTATTTCTTTCGACGGTTAATCCACGGAACAAAGAACACGTTCGCTCGCGGTAACGTCGCGATCGACGACAATTCTTGATCGAGTCAAGGTCCCGCGACGAGCTGGATCCGACCGAAACGCATTTACGACAGTTCCTTGCCCGATTCCGTCGACATCTGACATTGAAGGATTGCCACCGGTTGAATGATTGTGCACCAGACTGATACGGCCACCGCTGAAAACCGATCTTCTCCGTCAAACCGCTTAACCGATTCTGCGAAACGCGTCATTCGCAGGAAGCTGCTCGCGGAATTCGAGCCTCGTGGCATTCACGGGGTGTTTCGTTAAACTTGGAACAAATTAGAAAGAATCATCACATTTATATTAGAGAAATGAAGCTGAAGAAGACTTATTTCTTGTGTAAATAATTTCACTCGATTGAAAATAACGTCTCCGTATTTTTATATTTTTTAAATGTTTCTACTGGATTAAGTATCATTCATATTGCCTTTTCTCTTATTTTAATTTCTCTTATTATAATTTTAAGAAAGTAGAGTCAAATTAAATACGATTTTTAGTGGGAACATCCAGTGTACAAGAATAATTTAATTTTCAAGTTGAAATTAATTTTAGAAGAATTTTTGTAAGGTATATAAAAATTGTACTAAATTCTGTTGAACTTTATATTCTAGCATTTTTTGAAGACTTCTTTCTTGCAAAATTATTCAGAATATTGTGGAAGAGATTTTCAAGCGATTTTTCGCAGAAACACCCGGTATAAATCCATGTATAGTCCCCGAAGGAGGCGGAATGCGATAACTAGTCGTCCTCCTCGCGACTCCGCTTCTTTTTTTCGATTTGTTTCGAGCTCGAAGACAATGCCGAGGGAGGTGGACATCGAATAAGTAGCGATTTGATAAACAGTCCCGATGTTGCGCGCAGGTAACACCTCCTCCGTGCTCGCCGCTTCCACTGATTTATGGATCGTTGAAATCCAGGATCGATTCTGTAATTTATGGAGTATCCGTTTTAATGGATACTTGCGGTCGAGCATGATTTACGAAGGGAACGCGCGCGCGTTTCGTCTTCGGAGCGCCAGGTGATTCGAAATCCACCTTGCTTTAAGATCTTGAAGCTTCGGATGAGATATCTGTGTCCTCCAACATTGTACTCCGTGGAGAGGAAAGTGTCAGTATTAACATAAGTTATCGGCGATTATTTCATAATTTTTTTAAAGTCCAGATTATATGACGCAGGATTTTTTAATACTTGCAATCATAAATTCACTAGAAGATTTTTAAGATTCCCTTTGGTACAGAACAATATTGCAAATTATATTAATAAAATTCTAATAATATACAGCAGATTTTTATGCAAAACGAACACTTTCTATCTGAATTGCAACAAATTGGAGTGAAGTAGAAACTTACTTTTAAAAATATTGTACTTTAAATTTCACCTAATGATTTTCGCCATGAATACATAAAATTCGTTGTCTACTAATGAGCTTCTGATAGATCAAGCTTTAAGGAGAGAATTTCAATTTTTTTTTCAAGATGTGTCCTCCAAAGTATAATCATTGGGATCGAAAGCGTCAGTATTAAGTGGAAAGTGAATACATGTTTCTCGGAGAGAGTTTCGGAGTCTCAGAATTCGATGTTATTTGCAAATTATATCCTTAGGATTGAATAAAAAGATTTTCCATTGAGCATTTGAAAACCAGAAAGCGTTTAGAAGTGTAGAAGTGTGCACGCGTCGCATCAAGATAAGCTGTACACAGTGGAACAGATACTATTTAGCCTGATGCATAGTGAATCAAGTCCGATCGAGTGTGTTACAGTTCGAGATGAAATTTCATAGTGCGGTCGAGGAAAATCGTAGTTGCATCTGGAATACTCTTCAGAAGCTGATATCTTAATGGCTGAACGCGTTCAAACGACGTTCGATTAAACTCGTCCGATAGGGAGTTTCGAGTAAAATGTATTTAGCAGCCTCGGAGAATGCCCGAAGGCTTCGCTGACCGTGACCATAAGGAACGTTACAGGAAACGAATGTTTCTCTGATGACTTGACACATCGCTGGGCCCATCGAGACACGCCATCTATTCAAATAGCCAATTTAAATTCGGAGAAATTTAAACATTCCTGGACTGGAATGTACTAAAAATTGCGGTCAAACGTATTATCTAAACAATCTACACGAGAACAGTGGTCAAATTTTCGAGGTAGGGAGAGGCGAGGAATAAAAATTGTTCGGCTCTCTATAAAGGTCGTTGACCTGTTAACCGAATGATCTGTTAATCTGGAACAGCTAGAAAGACGTAACAGAAGACAAATAAAATTAGCATAACATTTGTTTTGTCGCGATCTAAGTAAATACATCATAGCTTATACTAATGTGGATTCTATGAGATAAGGGAATGAAACACTGAGTTAAGAAAAAGGGTCTCGCAAGGACATTCAAGGTTATGTACACAGGATGCCAAAAAGTTTCGAAAAATTAAGGATAGAAAAACATATGTAAATTCGGAGAAATTTAAACATTCCGGGACTGGAACGTACCAAAAGTTGCGGTTAAACACACTATCTAAACAATCTACACTGTAGGATCGCCAAAAGTGATGATGTGGAGTGTCTTTGACCGGTTTATGGCAGCTCGGAAGTTAGTGGAAACTTGACTACAGACAACGTTATGAATTCGTTGTGAAAGATTACAACTTTATAACAATAAAATTGTCGTGTTCCTGCAACGTAAAAATGTTCGACCGGAAGTGAAATGAAAATCACGACGCGGATGCTGCACCGAGTCGGATCCGACCGTCCCATCCGTTGCCATCTTGTCGGCCGCTGCTTTACGACCGTAGTGCGGTGAATTATTTATGAAAGGTCGCTGAAACTAGTTTCGGTTTCTTTCCTGGAATCGGTCGGAGCCATTGCCGGGTTTTTCGTGTGACATAATCGATCCTAGGATCATATTCGACGCCCCCTCAACCGGGAACTGAGAAATTCGGCGCAGCTGACATTTGTGAACAATGGATCGAGTGAAAGGTGCTTGCGATCGAAAGCTCCATTCGAAAATCACGCCCGGTATATCGAGGCTGTTCGAGAACATTTTCTCTTCAATGGAACAATTAATTAAGGGTAAACCTTGATCTAAACCTTTACAGTAAATATAAATTTTCTGTTTTACAATCCCTAGCAAAAAGTACTCGACTATATTTAAAGATCGAACGAGTTGAAATTTTTTGGGATTTCTCAGGAGAAATATTGAGAAAGAAAACTAGATTTGATTTCTTATCGGCGCTACGGTTCGATCATATGCTACAACAAACTATATAATTTTTATGCTTATTCCTCAGTGATATACATCGGAGGTTTTCACTAAAATGTGAACCAATTTGATGCTGTTGCAAACAGTTAGCGGGTTATTTCTAACTAATGTGATGTCACCCATAAAAGGAAAGGAACGTTTCGTCCTAGACCCGCTAGAGGACTCTTCAGTAAGGCTATCTAGCGGGTCCTGCCTTAGACGTTGGGATGTTAATTAAATACCTCTATTGAGAAAGAAAATTTAGAAAAAGTTGTACAAGTCATTTTGGATGCGTTTGCAGCGAAGCCTCCAGAGTTTCTTGAATTTCGCTGTGTAAAAATGATCGGTTCTCTACCCAGCATGATTCAAACGATGAAAACAGAGTAACTCGGTGAACGTGCAGACGTCAGGGCGTCGTCTACGTCGATCGTCGTCGAGCAAGAGCGATAAAAGGCCTTGGCGAGCCTTGACCGGTGGACCGTTACTTTACGCCGTCCATCGTGGATCAAGCTCCTTGTTTCCCCTCTTACCAACAGGCCGGGTTCGACACAGTCGTGCTCCTTTTATTGTTTTCCTTTCCTCGTAAATCTAGCGAACGGTTTGCGCAACCTCGCCCCTAAGCTCCAGCCGCGTTAAACGGCCCATTAGTCGGGACAAACCGTATCGCAGGACCTTTCCTATTACATTTTCATATGAATTCTTTTTTGCACGCGCATCCTTGAGATCCGCCGCAACCACGAGAGAAAGTAATCGCGATTGGAATTCACCTTAGTCATCCGTGGAATCGTTTATCGCGCAGGGAGGAATCAATGGAACGTGCACTCGATCAACTTCCTATTGTCTCTCGTCAACTCCGAGATGAAGATGTCCCGAGGTTTAATCGACGACTGCATTTTTCAATGATTACACGTTTTTTTTTTCCTTGATCTCCGCTGTTTGAATTTAATTGGAATCGTAATCCCAGCTGCAGGAAAAGTAACTCGAGAAGCTATTGTTTCTCTCGATTTTTATCTTTGCAGGAAGAGAAATAATTGAGAAGTGAAAATTGAATTAGAGGACTAAACACCTGCGAACGCACTGGTTCTTTTATTATAAGGTGATCTTTCAATCGCCAATATTCACGCGGATTGTAATGGCTGTAGAATTGTTAAAAAATTATTCTCGTGATTGAGTGTTTTACACATTTGAAGAGCAAAGCTTATTCTTTACAACGAGTCCTTGAAACTTGGTCCAAGATTTTTATTAACCGATTTATTGAGTTTCGAGTTACAAGGGAATTTTTCACTAAGGAAGCTACACCATAAAGACACCATTCATTTTATAAATCAGCTAAATAAAATCGTAGATGAATTTTAAAGAACTCGCTTTGAAGAGGAATCTCCAAGCTTAAAATTCGTGGTAGAATCATTGACGAGAACATTTTTTAAACGATTTTACAGCCAGTTTAATCTCAAGTATATTTATGGAAGGAAAAATGTCTTATTGTCTTCAGTTTACCACCTACCGCATCGTGCAAAATTTTTTTAAAGGAAAATAAATAATGTGTCATGACAGTAGAAGCTTCAAGCTTCAAAAAGAGTGAAAATAGATTGTTTTACGATTTTTCTTTAGCAAAATTACAACTTTACAATCATCGACAACTGTTATCAAGAGCCTAACTCGTGAACAAGCGTTCGTTCCGAAGTCTCCGCGAAGCAATTAGATTGAAAAATACCGCGAATCTTCGCCTCGGATTCGCGTAAATAAATCCGCGACCGCAGGTGTCGTATTTTTCCTTAACGTAACGTAACGTAACCGCCGAATAACATCGAGCTAGGAAAACACACACTGACTCGTGAACGAGAGATTACGGTATGCAACGTCGACGAGGCGCCATTAACAATTTTCCAAGAGCGAGGCGAACGAAAGTCTTTGGAATTAGTTGAACGAGAGCCTGCGGTTGCCCAACCCGCTTTCGAATGTTTTCAAATCGTCGATAAAATCTGCGCATCGCCAGCGCATAGTCCAGTCGGACGATAAACACCGTGCAATCAGGGAATTAGCCGAACGACGCGCGGCCGCCGTGCCGTTGCGAAATTACTCGCGAAATTGTTCGCCGTCACGTTTTTTTTTTCCCGGCTGCATTTTTGCCCGGAGACGATACATCGCGTTGTTGCACAATTTTCCAACCGAGCGCGTTTTGGCGCTTTTGTGCTCGAGTTTCGTCCAAAAATTCAGTTCAAAGTTTGCACATTTAAGTAGCCCTAGATTCCTTCATTTTATTTTCCAGCTTGGGATCCTGCTGCCTCGGATGGATTTATAAATTTTCGAGGGGTTCGAGGCAGTTCCAGATTTTTCATTTTAGAGAGCTTTGAAAGAAAGTTTATCTTGATTTTTAACTTTTGTATCTGACTTACCACCTTGTTGCTTGGGATGGATTTATTAATTTTAGAGACTTGATGTACCTCTGGAATTTTAATTTTTGATTTTAAATAATTTTTAAGTAGTTCTAGATTTTTAATGTTAGAGCGCTTTGAAGTAGCTCTATATTTTTAATTTTTGTATATTGCTCACCACCTTGTTTTTTGGGATAGATTTATTAATTTTAGAGACTTGATGTACCTCTGGAATTTTAATTTTTGAATTTAAATAATTTTTAAGTAGTTCTAGATTTTTAATTTCAGAGCGCTTTGAAGTAGCTCTATATTTTTAATGTTTGTATATTGCTCACCACCTTGTTGTTTGGGATAGATGTATTAATTTTAGAGATTGATGAAGCTCTGGAATTGTAATTTTTGATTATAAATAATTTCGAAGTAGCTTTAATGTACTGTGAAAGTTAATTCCGAAGGCTCGAGTCACGTGAATGAGACTGGCAGTCTTTGCGATACAGCTGGAGCATAGATCGCGATCTAGATCATTTGGCGAAACATTGTCGCTCGAAACAGTTACGGACTCGGCAATTCAGCGATAAATAATCGTGCCGGCAGCGTACGCGAATACTATTGTTAGCTAGTTAGCGGAGCAACGCAACGGTGACTCACGTTTCAGCAATATTTAACATTCCGCAGTGATACGAACGCAGTTATAGCGCACCAGTCACTTCCTACGCGTCTCTCCGGTCGTCTAGAGCTGTCGTAATATTAAGTAGCTTTGAAAATAATCGGGCGAGCCCATTAGGTTCGTGGGAAACCGATTTGAATTCTCCGAATTTTCTTTTAATACATTTTTGCATGATACAGCAAGTGGAAATCTGAAGATATGTTTCATGAAACGTATTGAGACGTCTCTAAAAATGTTAAAACATTTTTTCCGTAATTGAGACTAATCGAGATTTGAAAAGTGAAGCTTCCCCTATACAACGAGGTCATAAAAATTGACATACGATTTTTTGTTGACGATTTATCGAGCTTTGTATGAAAGGGGTACCGTCAACTTTACCATACGTGTCACACCTTTTACTGGAAGTACCCTAAAATACGTAATAAAAATCGCAGATCAAAATTTAAGGTGTCTTTGCAAAGAGAAAACTTCAATCTTCATAACCGTGGAAGATTCTTTCCCGAGAAAAATTTTCCAAAGTTTCTACAGCCCTTTGAATCTGCACTATTTTTTGGAGAAAAAACGTGCTCTATATCGTTTCGTTTCATACTTATTGTGAAACGCAAGGAAGCGTTTATATTTCGTTTTCTAATTAGAAATAGTGAGACACGTAATTATAGTCTACTATGCACAATGGAAAAAAAGTGTAAAGAGCAATGGTAATTGCATCGATTGGAAATCTCGTCGAAAGGAACAGCGATCGGCCATTTATTTTCTCTAAGCTAACAGATGGGAACTACCGTTGTAGCATTAGGCTCCCGGAATACCTTTATCTCGAAGGAGAGGCATTTGATTATCGCCTGCTTTCTTTTCGCTATCCAGGTTTTACGTAATCCCCTTCGGGAAGCGAGAAAAATACACACATACTGATCGATAATTTATATCAGGCAATAGAATGCTTCGAATTTCACTCGTGAACGGTGGGATATTACGTAAATCGAACGCGTTCCACGCGAGGACGCTCTAAACTATAAAATTAGCCACGATAATTCTCAATTCAACTACAGCAGCACAAATTCTTCCAATTTTTGCCATTTTCAATCAATTATATTCCATAATAACCTTGGACGATTTCAATTAAACTTTGTACACGCGCATGACTTATTCAGATTCACAAAATGCATGTTTCATATTTTCATTTCAGGCACAGATAAAAAATTTAAGAACCGTACACCCACTGTATGTAATCGAAGTAGGATTCAACATTGAATAATTAAAAAATAATTGTAGAGGGTTCGTTCACACTTCGAGGGAGCTCACTGTCAACGATCTCTCGATCATGCGTCAATCTTTACGATCGCCATGAAAATCTATCTCGGTTAGGCCCCGTTCAAACGATATAAAAAAATATCACCAGCAAACAATGCGAATTTATCAACGAGGAAATTTACGAGGCGTCTCCAGCAGCATCCGCATCCGCCACGAAATCACCTTATGCCAACGTCCTTGAGAGTTATGAATAAACATAAGCGGTTCGGTGCCGTGAGAGCGTAAAAAAAAAATATTGGTCGTGAGACTGGAGGAGATGAGGACGAAAAGGATGAGTCTAGGCAGATGCTGCGGCTCGAGGATGCGAGTCGTCCTTGTAGTAGACGATCGTGGGAATAGGAAGTATAGTCGAAGTAATGTTACTCAACTAATCATAATTGTTTCCGGTCCGTCGCGGATTAAATCATTCTTAATCGAATCTATTTGTACTACATGATTTATGCTGTTCCCACTGAAAAAAAAACAGGAAAACAGCTCTGTAATGATGAAATTACACATCGTAAAAACCTGTGCAAAATACAATATAAACTAAAAGTGTGAAAATATAATGCTGAAAATTTTAACCAATCAGAAATATTATCAGAATTACTATTAGTACTTACTTATCACAATTATTTTGACGCACTAATTCTGCAATGTAAAACGATTTCTCAATTTTCGAAATTTGTATGAATGAAATAGGGTTTTGAACCAGTGACGGTTCAAGTAGAGGCCTGAAGCAGTGAAAATTTTGGGGCTCTCAAATTCAAGCTCGAAAAATAGAAGTTACAAGAAAACGCTCATAAACTTATTAACAAAAAAGAAATTTGTTTAAAATTCGGGGTCCTATGGTATTCCGAGGCCCCACGCGGCGCTCAGCCCACTAACCGTTAAATCGGCCACTGTTTCGAACCCGATTTTTCAGAATTGAAAATATCAAATCGTGTGAAACAGTGAGTTTGCGATGCAACACGCACGAGCACGCGCGCGCGTTTCACGGGCGCGTGGTCTTGCCGTATGAATGGCGTGTGGGACAATGCTCACTACCATGACCCACTGACACAAAAATAATGGAGCAACGCGCGATATATTCGTGTACTTTCATAGTCCGCGGGGTTTTTCTCGTTTCAAAGCGAGCCTCGCGGATTACACAAGTTGCACTCTTCCATCGAACTCGTTTCAAATCGTGATTCCCATCTCGATCATTCTTCGACAGCGTGATTCAATCCCGCGGTAACGTAATAATCTCTGTCAGTCTGATTAATGCTAATGGATAAATTGGTTATTCGAAATATGCCCGGAGGAATTTGACGTATTCGTGGGCAAAGGCTAAATGTACCGCTATACTTTCACTAATTTCCAACGAATCTTCTCTTTCTTCGTTGCTACAGGAGATTGATAAGCTTTTTAACGATGAGAAGGAACATGGTCGCCCTTGACCCAGCAATACTCTGTTTTCGTACTTCCGATGTTAGCTCTAGATAACCATCGTTGAAATTAAAACGACGAAACCGTTTCACTTTGTAAAGAAACAGAACACACCAAACGAAACAGAATTTTATTTCGTATTCCATTTACTCGTTTAAACAGACAAAATGGTTCTCATATTCTCGATCTAATGCTCAGCTCTGTTACGCTATGGCGAATACATTAGGGTGAAGCTGAATACACCGGATATCCGATGTTCTCATGTTTTCCATCGACGTGACGTTTCAATGTCGGTACTGTGCGTGTTCGTGTGAACTTCGAACAGTGTTTTCTGAAAGAAAAAACTACCGTAAAATGGAACATGATTTATATAATAATTCTCTTGCTTTGTACTCCGTACAGTGAACATTTTTAAGACGTTCTCTAGGAAGTCATTCTCGAGTGCAATGCTTGTGTAATGCATTTCAACTGTTTCCTTCAACGTAACAAACTTGCACAAACTGCAGTAAACTGAGACAATCGAGTCAACATTTTTAGACGTTTCTAAAACGATCGAAACATTTATTTACAGAATGATTTTCTCTGTTTGTGCTGCTTAAACCGGACATTTCTAAACACTTTTAAAAATCATGCATTTAATTAAAAGAATCAAATGGGTATTAAAAATTTAGTCAAACCTTCATGAAACCACAAAAATGCCTAAATAATTGATTTACGAGTTGTACTAAATCGAACATTTCTAAACACTTCTAAAAAGCATGCATTTAATTAAAGCATTAAAATAAGTATTAAAAATCTAGTCAAACATTCACGAAACCAAAAAAATGCCTAAATAATTGATTTACGGGTTGTACTAAATCAAACATTTCTAAACACTTCTAATAATCGTGCATTTAATTAAAAGAATAAAATGAGTATTAAAAATCTATTTAAACCTTCATGAAACTACAAAAATACCTAAATAATTGATTTACGGGTTGTACTAAATCAAACATTTCTAAACACTCCTAATAATCGTGCATTTAATTAAAAGAATCAAATGGGTATTAAAAATTTAGTCAAACCTTCATGAAACCAAAAAAATGCCTAAATAATTGATTTACGGGTTGTATTAAATCGAACATTTCTAAACACTTCTAAAAATCGTGCATTTAATTAAAACAATAAAATGGGTATTAAAAATCTAGTCAAACCTTCACGAAACCACAAAAATGCCTAAATAATTGATTTACGGATTGTACGTGTATTTAGGGGTTGAATCATATTCGTGGACAGCAGGAACAGCTGTCTGCCATCGCAAAGTAAAATCGTGCAGGCAAACAATGTAGACACACCGCGACCATCGATGATGGCTTTTCACTTTGGCCTCGTTTGCACTACGTTTCGTCGCGCTATCCACGGGCTGCGGGATTTGAATTTAAAGTCATTGTCGCCTCGCGATTGGTATTGACGAAACCTTCGGGTATCGGCGACCTTCGACGTATCATTTCGTTCTAGCCCCGGCGATGACCCGGCGTGTGTTTCGTTTCGACGGTGTCCCGTGTCGTCGAGGAGCAGTAAAATTCCGTGAATAGCCAACGAAATCGGACGCAATGCACTTGCAATATTAAAGGAACAGTTACGGTGGGGTCGCGTGTGCGTTTCACAACGAAAAAATATTGCGAATTCAGTGTACTCCGGGCTCGTAAAATTCGATCTAACCCTGACACACATTCGAGGATCGAACAGTTCCCGAATCTGTCCGACCATAATCCTTACCGTATGTGACGATCCCAGTGAGATAATTATGGCTCTTTTAATGTTGCGTGGGAAGTCGTACAATATGCTCATCCTGTACTGCAGGTTTTGCAAATCAATTTCACCCAATTCATCCACTTTGTAATGTATGAAAACTGTGTGCAGACGTGTATATTCGTTGTAGCCATTTTCTGATGAACCGTAATGACACCGTTCACGGTAATTAATTTTAAATATTCTTAATGGGTTAATTCGATTTGCAAAACGGTGAGTTTGGAATGCAAAATCGATGTAACAGCCATTTTTTTGTAAAAAATCCTAGTCTTCCGGGCTCATGATTCTAACTTAACTTTGTTTGCAATTTTATACATATTTAAAATGCAAAATTCTTTGCAATTTTTGTGCGTATTTACATTACCTCGTCTGGTTAGAGCTGACATTTTTCGAAGGATTTTCGGATGAAATATTTTTTGACAGCTTCGAATTATTAAGAAACATTTCGTGTCTCTTTTTAAACATTCGTTTGTATTTTGTTTTGCAGATGGCGGGGCTCCGTGTACAAGTTGATCTGGCGAGAATTGCTGGCGTACCTGTTCGTCTACTACCTCATCAATTTTACATACCGATATGCACTGAACGAGCACCAGCGGGTGTGAGTACATGAATACGTTCATTTGAATATCTTCCCGCGTAAAGTCAATGTCTTCGGGAGGTCGAAAACTTCCAACGACAGCCGAAATGTGGGCTGTAGCCTTGGAATTAAATCGCACACGGAAAGATTTATTTAACAATGCTATTTTTACCCTGTCGACGAAAAAGAAAACTCGAAAGAGACGGACCACGTTATTTGAGTCACCCTGTACATCAATCTGTTAGCATTATCCGTTGTACATCGGCCTTTTGAAAAGGTATTGCTGATCACAAAGTTCGTAAATCCAGCATACAGCTAGTAATTTTTGTGCTTCAATGAATTTTATCTTGATCGAATGGAACTATAGTCCGTCCCTGGTCTCATGATCACCCACTACATTCAACGACTAACATGATCGCGTACGATCAATATCGATCGATAATAACTTCTCGTCGTTACTGACAATGTAACATGCAACAATCCTTTCCCCGCGGTCAGTATCTTACGGAAAAGCGAATCGGCCGATGCGTGTAGGTACATGCGAGTTGGCATAACTGCAGATTTTATGCCACTCGATAAGCCCACGCGACGATGACCTTGGCCGCGCAACAAACCTCCATATTTCTGATCCCTACCACACATTGTTAACAAATTTGCAACCACAGTTCGCTGTAACTTTGCTCGAACACGAGAAAATTGAGCAAACCATTTACGAAGCACTTCTATTTAACAATCCAGGAAACAAATAAAACAATACATATTTTTCTCACAAGGAGAGTGCACCAACGACGTCTCACCGATTTAGTTGAGACTCTGTATGCTTATAGATTTCGATCTCCCATTTACGAATATATACCATTATATACGCTAACACTCAATAGTTGTCGAGATATTCATAAACAAAGTTCTTACATTACTGCTTAAATCTGCTGTTGTAGAGTAGGTATACTTCCACCCGGTGGGCTAGGGTTCGATTCTCGTTTGGTGAAAATTTTTTTTTCATATTTATTTATATTATTTATTCAACAACAAGTTAAAGAACAAACGTATTAATAAATTATAAATAAATTAGCCGAAATTAATGAAATAGAAAGTATCCCCTCGTGTCTGAAAACAGAAAAAATAAAGTAAATATGGGAAGAGAAAATATGGTATACGATAAATTTAATAATATTGTACTTACATATTTTTAATTACAACAGTGGTACGTGTCGTAAAAGCATACGTAAGAACTTTGTTTATGAATATCTCGACAACTATTGAGTGTTAGCGTCTATAATGGTATATATACGTAAATGGGAGATCGAGATCTATAAGTATACAGAGTCTCAACTAAATCGGTGAGACGTCGTTGGTGCACTCTCCTTGTCAGAAACTTTTGATTAGATAGACGTGCTTCGAATAAGTTAAATCAACAGACACAATTTTTATTGAAGCTGAATTCAACGAAAACGAATTTCAACGCAAATCAACTGCAGTCGAAATAATTAAAAAAATTCGCAGAGCCATCGCGAAAGCGAATAAAACTCGATCCGAGCAATCACGATTCTGCAGGTCGATTAATTTTCCGAGAAATCCCGCGAGGCAGCACACTGGCTGTAGCAATTGTGAAACGGCAACGGCCGAGAGCTGTAAAGAAGCCGGGGAATATTTTACTGACGGATTGTACGAGGCAAAATCGCGGATACCGTAAATAAAATTGGGCCCTCGCGCACAATACGGGGCCCCGGGACGCGGTCCGACGTTACAAAACCCATAAAAAGGTAACCTGTTATTTATGTCGGGATAAAAAAGATGGATAAAGTCTCGCGAGGGCAGGCACGCTGCAAAAAGGAGTTACTCCCCCTCTCGTTTGAGCCGCTTCGATATTCGGGCCCGTTCTAAATTTAGAACAGACGAAGGGCCGGTTTTGGGACGGGACTTAGGGCCCGGCGAGATATGACCGAGGATGAGCGATTCGCCAAACGAGATGCGAGCGCGATGTAAAGCCTCCTTCGATCGTATATTCGCCGGGTTTTCGAACAATAAATTCCGGGCCCGAGTTAATAGGATTTTTGTCCAGCTCTCGCTTTCGCGGGAACGTTGCTCCTCTTCAGGGAATCACAGCTGCTTAGGTTTTGCACTGCAAACTCAACCTTCTGCAAATCAAATTCAATCTTATTTAATTGATCCTTGATTTGATTTGTTTAAAAAAAAGTTACTTAAAAATACTTTATGTGAAATATTCTTGACGTAGTGGATTGTCTCTGGGGTGGAGAGAAATGTGGTGATTTCATGATTTGAAACGTGGATGGAAATTTTTTTTATTGACTTCAGATTTGATTTGTTTAAAAAAAGTTACTTAAAAATACTTTATGTGAAATATTCTTGACGTAGTGGATTGTCTCTGGGGTGGAGAGAAATGTGGTGATTTCATGATTTGAAACGTGGATGGAAATTTTTTTTATTGACTTCAATCTTGATGGGCATGGTAGTTTTTTGTATCGGTAAATTTTTTAGTTTTAATGACAGTTGATATGTTAGTTTTGAAGCAGAACTGCGAGAACGATCGGTGAAACGTAGATTTTCACCAGCAGCTGCAAAATCTTAGTGGAAACTCCCATTTGCTAATAATCACCGGTATGTAAGACCGGTAGTGGTCACGTTGGGTGACGGTATCACCTCAACCTTGCTCCACTTGTAGGCGAGCCGGTGCAAGAACTTTACTCCACACACGACATACTGCCAGCTAAACAAATATTTAACTGCACGCAATTCGAGCAATCCTCCGATACAATATTTTCCTTCCTGTAATAGGCTTCATTTTTAAACACTGTACACAATCTCTGAAAAAGAGAGTCCGAAGGAAGTTACAAATGTAGTTACAACTTCCATGGAGCCTTGAAGTCACTGGAGACCTTCGATGATCTTCCTATAGTAAAAAGATCAAGGAACAATGAGTGGAAACGTCAAGAATGATCAAGGTGGACAAAGGTGTTTTGATGGGAGCAAGAAAAATGATGAACGATGAGGCTGAAGCTGTCGCAGGAGATTGGGAATGTCTGTAGTCAGCCAACGCAGCTGAATATGTGTTCTCTAGATTTGAAGATTGAAGCTTCCCTTTCCAACAATCTCCTAAAATTTGATATATAAACCTTTTGTTTGTCTTGGACTTTCAATGAAAGGTGCACTGCCAATTTGAAAATAATAGAATTAACAATAGTCAGAGCTACAATAGCCAGACAAATTGTGACCAATTGTGAACAGCCAACAGAGCTGAATTTGTCAATAGCAATCACTAGATTTGAAGAATGAGGTTTCCTCTTTTCAACAACCTTTAAAATCTGGTATTTTTTATCGTTTTTTTTTTAACTTTTAGTGAAACGTGTGCTGTCAATTTTAAAATAATATGTTAACAATGGTTAGAACTACAATAGCCAGAAAAATTGTGAACAATTGTGAACAGCCAACAGAATGAGGTTTCTCCTTTTCAAAATTCCCTAAAATTTGGTACACAATTTTTCCATGTTTTTTTTTTTAACTGTTAATGAAACGTGTATTGTCAATTTAAAACTAGTATGTTAACAATAGTAAGAGCTATAATAGCCAGAAAAATTGTGAACAATGGCGAACTAGGCTCGACGCAGCTAGCTAGAGCTGCCAAAGGAGATTAAGAACGCCTGTAGTCAGACACAGAGTCTGTTAATAGCGTTTGCTGACCGTGCGATTCAAGGAGAATGATAGCTTCAGGGTTCTAAGATACGAAACACATTTTTCCACACAGATTATTCTATATTATGTTTAAAGTAGACAGGACCTTTTTGATCAGAGGTACCAAAAAAGGCCCATAAAGATTTTCTTCTGATTTCTCCAATACTTATCTTTTAATTTTTGTAGGAAGGAGTTGGCAAATTATGTGAACGTGAAATTATCTGTTTCAGGATCTTCGAAAAGATCAGATACTACTTCGGGAACTCGAGCGAGTCGATACCGATGTCGTTCGTCCTAGGATTTTATGTGAGCCTGGTCGTGAAACGATGGTGGGAGCAATACAAACTGTTGCCCTGGCCAGACAACTTAGCTTTGTTTATCAGCGCTGCAATTCCTGGAAATGTGAGTATGAACGACATAGATTAGACTCTCACAACCACTTCCTACAAGAACAGTCCAACATGAACGTTGCCTGACAATTTTAAGGACACCATAAAATCATGTAACTTACCATTGTAATATAAGACTGGGTCGACCAAACAATCTTATCCATGCTCCAAGATTTACAAAGTCAGAATTATCTTTGCTAAGTCGGCTTTTATACATTTATCACAAAAATGAACAGATCAGATCCTAAATTAAAAAAAAAAACAGAATAATTTTGAATACATTTTTATTCAATTTCTCTCTAATTGCTCATAAATATCAATCCAAAATTTCTACAAAATCAATTGCAAGCGACAGCTACATCGAACATAAAAAATTACAAAATTCACTTGTCCGTGACTTAAAATTCTCTCTCTCTTTCAAAGATAGTAATCAATCGTGTACCGTATTTTGTCACAGTATTAGGACAATCTTCAGCAATAATTTCGAGTAAAAAATTAACAAATTATACAGGCACAGAGGCAGAACAATACCAGTCAGTCGTGATCTAAAATCCTCTTTTTCCTGAATGATACTAATCGCTCGAGTAGAATATTTTGCCAGGGTGTTAGTAGGAGCTAACAATCTTCAGCAATAATTTCGAGTAAAAAATTAACAAATTATACAGGCACAGAGGAGGAACAATACCAGTCAGTCGTGACCTAAAATCCTCTTTTTCCTGAAAGATACTAATCGCTCGAGTAGAATATTTTGCCAGGGTGTTAGTAGGAGCTAACAATCTTCAGCAATAATTTCGAGTAAAAAATTAACAAATTATACAGGCTCAGAGGAGGAACAATACCAGTCAGTCATGATTTAAAATCCTCTTTTTCCTGAAAGATAATAATCGCTCGAGTAGAATATTTTGCCAGGGTGTTAGTAGGAGCTAACAATCTTCAGCAATAATTTCGAGTAAAAAATTAACAAATTATACAGGCTCAGAGGAGGAACAATACCAGTCAGTCGTGATCTAAAATCCTCTTTTTCCTGAAAGATACTAATCGCTCGAGTAGAATATTTTGCCAGGGTGTTAGTAGGAGCTAACAATCTTCAGCATTCGTTTCGAACGAAAATTCCCCGTAGTCGGGACACAGCCTTGCCGTGTCGTGTTGTTGGTCGCAGCGTCGAGCTCGTCTCATTACGCTAATGAATTGCCGTGACACGTTTCGGTGTCGTTAACCTAAGTAGGTGCCAGCTCGGAGTCACGCCACGCCCAGAAGCGGCAAAAAAAAAAACGAAGTGGCGGTGCATGGAACGATCATCCCATAATTGGCAAACCAAGCGAATCTCGTCGGTCGTACCGGGCTAACGGTCACACTATGGGACACCATGGGACGTCGCGGGACAGAATGGAACACCGTAGGATCGAATGGGGCACCGCGATTTAAACTGCCCGCGCACGTGTCCGACACGGTGTGCACGCCGGCCGAGAAATTGCCGTCCATTATCGTTACTTTCTCTGATCGTGTCGAACGGACCGATAACGAAAGTTCACCGCGAGTATGCTAGCTCGCCGGTGCACACCGTATGTTTCATAGTAATTCGCTAACTTAGGCGAAAAGTCGGCGAAAGAGGCCTCTCCACTTTAGAGCACTTCCTTGGTCCTTTATACTTTGTATTTTTAGGGAACCTTTCATGAGAGAGAGAAATGAAGAGCACTTTCTTGGTCCTTTATACTTTGTATAAATTTTAGAGAATCTTTCATGAGAGAAAGAAATGTTAAAATTTGACGATAACATAGCGTCTTAGGCAGAAGGGTTTAGGCTTTTTAGTTGTTTCTCTTAATTCAATGTGCTTTTTTAAAAAAAACTGTGGTGTCCAAGGTGGTTCGGAACCAACCTTAAACTGTAGGTCCCGTCGTTTAATAACCATAGCAGTTGAAAAAGCGACGTAAAATAATCGAAACAAAGGCTTTTTAGTTGTTTCTCAAAGCAGATCGCAACATTGTGCAGCTTTCACTTTTACTATTTACACATCGGTGAAATACAGGATACGCGGAAACACTGTGTCGTTATTTAGAGCAACACCTTTATCATACTAATCAAGTATACTCGGTATAAAGTGTAGTTTCTTAGAATAACGTACCTAATGAAGACATTTCCATACATACTGAATACACACACTGAAGTATTTAAGAGAAGATTAATGTTTAGACAAATATTGATATTTTTGAACGAATCTTTAAGGAAAGTCGATTCGAGATGTGTGCTATGAAGTCATTCCAGAGGCATGTTATAAAAGTTCAATGACATCTGAAGAAATACCTGAGAGATGATGATGATCTTTTCTATCTGTCATTCAGGCTTTCCCCCTAAGCTCTGGGATTAATTAACCGGCTCGACGGTAACCTGTGAACCTCCGGAGAATGTGTTAGCATCTGTTAACCACCGATCAATTTCACTTTCATGGTGATCGAGCGATCGAAAGCCTGATCGTGATATTTACATTTAATGCGAGTCGATTGAAACGTCTGTCTATCGTTAATTAGGGGGTCTCGCGTAACAGCTACAAAAAGGACTTGCAATTCATTTATGTATTAATTAAATCAGCAATAAACCGTGGAATTAAATCATTGGAAAATATCAACACTCTATTACCACGTACATTGAAATCGTTCACGAAAGAACCGTGTTGCCCCAGTCGGGATATCATTAAATTTCGAAACACACACTTTGCATAGAATCTCTCTGGCTCTCTACGCTTTCGAAAAAGTGGCTCCTCGAAATTTCCGAATAATAAATTCCCGCCTGTCATCGCGCCGACTCTTCAGGAAATCGACGATAAATCATCGAACCTCCTCATCATCGAATTACGTCGTCATCGAACGGTTCAAACTATATCTATGTATGAGCTAAGCTGAGTAAACCTATTTTCACGTGTTCATCGGTTCTCCGGTTCCGGCTCGAACTTCAGCGACCGTCGAGGAACGATCTTCCAGCCGCGTGGTCAATGACACAATGTAGAAGTGAAAGTGCAACGTGTATCGTTGCGAGAAAGAAGGACGAACCTACGCGCCGCGAGCGAGGAGCTACCCGAAAGTCTGATCCCGCGAATTTGTCTGATCACTGAATACTTTGAGACGGTTCAATAATTTTTTGGGGATCAACTATTCTGTATATTTTTACACGAACCTTGTAGGCTTGTTTACGAATGTCGAGGCTACATTTGTGAATTTTTATACGTTGCTGTCATTAATATTGTATTTGCTCTTCACTATTTTGTCGCTACTGAATATTTACTTGAGAGGGTGTACTTTGAGGATTTTTTGGGGATGAACTGATTCGTATATTTTTACAAGAACCTTGTAGGCTTGTTTACGAATGTCGAGGCTACATTTGTTAATTTTTATACGCTGCTGTCATTAATATTGTATTTGTTATTTACTATTTTGTCGCTACTGAATATTTACTTGAGAGGGTGTACTTTCACAATTTTTTGGGGATGAACTGATTCGTATATTTTTACAGAACCTTGTAGGCTTGTTTACGAATGTCTAGACTACATTTGTGAATTTTTATACGTTGTTGTCATTAATATTGTATTTGTTCTTCACTATTTTGTCGCTACTGAATATTTACTTGAGAGGGTGTACTTTGAGGATTTTTTGGGGATGAACTGATCGGTCTATTTTTACAGAACCTTGCAGGCTTGTTTACGAATGTCGAGGTTACATTTGTTAATTTTTATACGCTGCTGTCATTAATATTGTATTTGTTATTTACTATTTTGTCGCTACTGAATATTTACTTGAGAGGGTGTACTTTGAGGATTTTTTGGGGATGAACTGATCTGTCTATTTTTATGAAACCTTGCAGACTTGTTTAGGGATATTTAAGGTATGTTTATGAATTTTTATGCATCGCTGTTATCAATACCTTGATAATTATTTATTAACGTAATTTTTCAAATATCATTGACTAAGACTGGTAACTTACAGTTCTCGAGCAGTTCATTTTTCGTAGAAGCTCCATACAAGATTTACTAGCTGTTCGACACCTGGAGAATCAACATACCATTTTCAGAAAAAGTAGCATACTTCCGCAGAAACTTGGCCTTCCGGAAGGTCTAACTACCCGTATCGCCGCTTTAGTTGCCGAAGTCGACTGTAGTTCCACTAGTTTGCAGGGGGAAAAAATGTGTCTGAAAGAAATTAGTAACAGAAACTCGTTCATTAATTGATTTCACGAACATGTCACTTAATTATGATTCAAATAAGACAAATGCAGAAAGAAATTTGCTCGTTTCCAATGCCTAGAGTCACGAGGTAGCAATTTTCACTAAGAGAGTTGCTCAAAAATCAATAAAAATGAATCGAACAGGTATCATCCATGTGCGAGTGAGATTCCCCGACTCGGGCACAAAAACTTAATTTCGATAAAATAATTTTCAGAAAGAAATTACAATTTTCGCTCGCCCACAACAAATGCTGCGGCCACGATTTAGCCGGTAACGTCTCGGAATGCCGCGACTGGATCGTGGCGCGTGCAAAAATGCGCTGCTCTTGGCAGCTCGAAAACTATCCTGCGGCCACGGTTTCAAGATGGTGGGAGAGCATGGAGCGAGCCATCCTTCTCGCTTCGGGGCTTGAATCCCAATTAGATTTCAATGAAAGGCAAGAGCCCAGAAGCTCGTGCTGCCTACTCGGCCGCTGCTCATTCACAAATCCGATACTTGCGCGGTGCTGTTACGTGACTACACCCGTGCTAAGTATACACGCTCCTAGGAAACTTACAGTCCCGTTCCGTCGTTCTGGCCAGGACCTTGCCCGTTGGCTTGGCCGCGTGCAAGACATTCCGTTGCAGACGCGGACGCTATTTAACAACCATTGCTCTGTCCTGCGAGGAGGCTCTAGCGACTTTCTCGGCTCGTCGCGCAAGAATCGGAAGCCTCGAATGCAAGTTACGTCGCGACGGGTTCACACCGTGCAATTATTCCAGCGAACGAGCTACAAGTACTTGAGCGGGGTACCTAACTAGCTGATCAAGAGGGAAAATGGAGAACAGCCAGGGAAACAGGAGCTCGGTTCATTCTGGCTACTGTGGGGAGATGGGAAGATTGATTTTAGGTGGAGAATTGCTCTGATTGGGTTTTCATTGGTCTAACAAGATTAGGAGATGATTGGTCTATCTGTGCTTAAAGTTTGACAGCTCTAGATCATATCAATTGCATCTTTTGGTTGTACATTTATATTTTTACTGGATGATCAAGCCTTACATTTTTACTGGATGATCAATGGGCTGCTGAGTTCATTCTGGCTACTTGTGGGGAGATGGAAAGATTGATTTCAGGTGGCGAATTGCTCTGATCGAGTTTTCATTGGTCTAACAAGATTAGGAGATACATAATTGGTCTATCTGTGCTTAAAGTTTGATAGCTCTAGATTATATCAATTGCATCTTTTGGTTGTACATTTACATTTTTACTGGATGATCAAGCCTTACATTTTTACTTGATGATCAATGGGCTGCTGAGTTCATTCTGGCTACTGTGGGGAGATGGAAAGATTGATTTCAGGTGGGGAATTGCACTGATTGGGTTATCATTGGTCTAACAAGATGAGAAGTTGATTGGTCTATCTGTGCTTAAAGTTTGATATCTCTACATTATATCAATTGCATTTTTTGGTTGTACATTTACATTTTTACTGGATGATCAATGGACTGCTGAGTTCATTCTAGTTAATGTGGGGAGATGGAAAAATTGGTTTTGGGTGAGGGAATGACTCTGATTGGCTTAGGATTGCTCTATTAATTTTTGGAGATGATGGTTAACAGGTAAAATTGAGATCAACCAAGGTATGGCCTGCTGACTTAATTCTGGCTTCTGTTGAGAGGCGAGAAGATTGGTTTTGGGTGGGGGACTGCCTTCGACATGCAACGCGAATCTTTCCACACTGCTAGAAATTAATAGCACATCTCGTCACCGGCAGAAACGCGAGGAATCTGCTGGAAGGTGAAACTAATTGCCCCCTAATTGCTTGATATTAAGGAAAAAGCGAGCCCGCTGGCTAGCGTAACCTGATTCTTTCGCATTCCTGAATAAACAAAGCGCGTCGGCCAACAGGAGATAGCTCCCGCAAGGTGTACACACACGAACTTGCTAATTACAAAGTAGCAGCTAATCGGCGCGGCGATTATGGCAGCGTAGTTTCGCAATACGCGATCGTTCGACTCCAAAGATCGAGAAAATTGTTCGTTCGCCACTCATTTACTTTTGCGCGGGAGATAATTGCACAAAGCGGTGTAACGCTCGCATTTATTAATCATTCGATAATTACGCGGACGAGCATCATCGTTCCCGATGATGTCACGGCTCGATGACGGTTTTACGTCAACGACACTAGTCGGAGAACTTTCTTTGAGATCAACGGCACAGGAACCGCGCGGCACGTGGCTCATCGTGGGCCACGTGTTATTAGCCGCTCCGAAAATTTTTGTTTCGAACAAACTTTCTTCGAACTGTTGCATGCATTACCGAGGACGACGTGCCTCGATCCACAAAATACTTCATCCAAATCACACCGTGAGTCCCATACCCAACGAACCACCTTGAAACCGGCCTCTGCAATTAGACTACCAATCATTGATTCGGCGAACCACGATTTTTGCCGTCGTTGGTCATTCTAATCCGAACGCCGAATCAATTTCGTTTGATTGATCGACGATTCGAAGACACTCGTCTCTGCGATTACTGTTTTTACTGCTTTTATGGTCGCTGATTTTCATCGCGTCTTTATTCACTTTTTTTAGAGCCCTTGTTGCAATCGAGACGATTTTCTTGTTTGCCCTTTATTCGGATTTTTATGAAATCGTCTGTCAAACTGGGAATTTGATTCAAGACATAAATAAATTCTACATAATTGGATTCCTAATTGAATCAACTAGATTGCATTTAGTAAACTGCAGATTTTGTGCGTACATAGGTTACATGGTTAGGCGAATGTCAAGCCAGTTTAGGACTTTTTATCCGTCCTTTATTCGGTCTTTTATGAAATCATCTATCAAACTGGGAATTTGATTCAAGATATAAATAAATTCTATATAATTGGATTCCTAATTGAATCTAAACTAGATTGCATTTAGTAAACTGCAGCTTTTGTGCATACATGGGCTATGTGGTTAGGCGAATGTCAAGTCAGTTTAGGACTTTTTATTCGCCCTTTATTCAGTCTTTTATGAAATTATCTATCAAACTGGGAATTTGGATTGAAGACATAATTAAATTCTATATAATTGGATTCCTAATTGAATCAACTAGATTGCATTTACTAAACTGCAGATTTTGTGCATACATGGGCTATGTGGTTAGGCGAATATCAAGTCAGTTTAGGACTTTTTATTCGCCCTTTAATCGGTCTTTTATGAAATCATCTATCAAACTGGGAATTTGATTCAAGACATAATTAAATTCTATATAATTGGATTCCTAATTGAATCTAAACTAGATTGCATTTAGTAAACTGCAGATTTTGTGCATACATGGGCTATGTGGTTAGGCGAATGTCAAGTCAGTTTACGACTTTTTATCCGCCCTTTATTCAGTCTTTTATGAAATCATCTATCAAACTGGGAATTTGATTCAAGACATAAATAAATTCTATATAATTGGATTCCTAATTAAATCAACTAGATTGCATTTAGTAAACTGCAGCTTTTGTGCGTACATGGGTTACGTGGTTAGGCGAAATCAAATCAAGCCAGTTTAGGACTTCAAAAAGGACAGGAGACTCCGCATGGAAATTTTCGAACCAGGAATTGAACGTTGTCGATTTCCGATCGAATTGTTATTCCAACGAGCATGTCAGCGATCGTTCACCGGCGGCGCAGGCGGCCGGTGATTACAAAACGGTCGGATCGGTTACAAAATGCCTGCGCCGATCGCCAGAAACGAAAGGAAAAATGACCGGCAGGCGCCACCGCGGGTTTTTCTCCGATTAATACTGGAACAAGACGAAACCGGCGACGATTCGCGACCACGCCACGGGCCAAAAGAACAAGGGGAAAGTGTCTACAAGACACACGGGAAACGTGTTCGGCATTCGTCGCCGCCCAGGAAACGAATTATACAATTTTTTTCTCCGCCGGACCCATCGATGCTCTGCGCAAAAATCAGTTCCCCGTTTGTTCATTTAATCAACTGCTTGCATGAATTTTCCCAGGGTCACGGCCAAGGTCACAGAACAATGCATTTATTTAGATCCAATCCATTTTTAATGAAGATTAAAAAATTCATTTTGGAAATGGTTATGGAAGATTATGAAAGGCAGCGTTCATGTAGAATTCAGAGACAGTGTTCTAATTTTCCAGAATTCTAAAATCGAGATGCAGTGTTACAATTTTCTGAAATTCTAAAATTCAGAGAAACTGTTCAAATCTTCCAGAATCCTGAAATTGAAGGCTGTGTTATAATTTTCTGAAATTCGAATATCGAGAGGCAGGGTGTTATAATTTCCTAAAATTCTAAAACAGATTCAGGGTTCCAATATTCTAAAATTGAGGGACAGTTTCCCGGACAAGCAACGACAGAACAATGTTTGAAAACGTTGTGAAACCGCGAGACAGTCGATTAATAAAAAGTGACGAAACAAACCTTTCTCCATTGTAAACACGGCCTGTTAATCGTTCGAAGGTGGCAAGGCAATCGTATCACAGTGGTCGTTCATCGAGAGCCATTAGTATGATTTATGGAATCGCCTAGGCGAATGATCTGCGGCGACCATTAACCGGGAAAACTGCACCGGCACGCTCCCTGAACGTGTACAGTTAATTGCGCGCGATTGCTCGAGCCGAACAGTCGATTCTCGATGCGGGTTGCGACTTCGAGACGGTGTGTGCGTGCAGTTTTGCGATGGTCGGATTGTTCTACCGATAATTTTGTAACGTTTTCACATTGCAGGATGAGAGGGGGAGGCTGATGAGGAGAAACATCGTGAGGTACGCGGTGCTGGCGTACGTCATCACGTTGCAGAGGATTTCGTTGCGCGTTAAGAGACGATTTCCGACGCTTCAGCACATCGTAGACGTTGGTCAGTGAGTTACCATTCACTTTATTACGTTCTCTGCCACTTCTCTCGCAGATCGCGCAAAAAATCACGACGTTTCAGGCACACTCTCGCCTGAATCGAGCGATTTTAATCATGGTCGGACGTGTGGCCAACGATGCGGCGAAATGTTACACAAATATGAAACTTAATGGACGATTTTCTAGTATTCTTTCTATTTTTGCGCTCTCTGAAAGTGGTCTGCGTTATACATACATTCAACAAGGCTGTTTTCTTTCGTTAATGGATGTACGGAGAGCAATTTTTTGGGGATGAGCTAGATGAGAGATTTTTTGGAAACTTTAAAAGCTTGTTTACGAATGTTTAATATGCATTCATGAATTTTTATGCGGTGCTGTTATCAATATTGTATTTTTTATTCACTTTATTGCCACCATTGAATATTTTCTCGAGAGGGTACATTTAGATTTTTTAAATTTTACGCGTGACTTTTGCTATGTCGCACTTCTCCGCCGATTAGTGCCGACGTCAAGGCTGTGTGGCTAATTAACACACACACCGATCCCGCACAATTAACCACCAGTTTTGGCGACAAGGACGGTTTAACGACAGATGCGCACGAATTCGTTCCAAAACGATGTGTACGCCAAGATTTTTGGTACTACCGGTAGAATTACAATTGCCTCTCAATAAACGATTCGTATGTGTCCATTGTATGATAAGTAGCATGATGCTCGCACTTCGGAACCGTTATCCAATCGGCATTGGAACATGTAGCAAACGTAGCCTTCGGACGCTTCTAACAAAGTTGATCGTAACAGAATCAGGCAAAATATTCACTGAATCTTTACATGTATTATTTATCACTCCACAGATCTTGCAAAAATGTTTGTAACCGCGACATTCTTGAAATTTGCATACAATTTTGCTTGTGCATCGATTTTCGTCATCCTCATTCTATAAATGGTTTAATTAAGCTTTTTAGACGTCTGAAATTAACTTACTTTTCTGGATTCTTAAAAGCGTATCCCGGATGGAAAAAAACTCCTGAATTTTTAATGACTGGTTCCAAATAAATTAAAAACAGATACAAACAGATACATCCAACTTTAGTGCCAGAAAACGATGAATTTTACTGTCTGGGTATTTCTGGGTAAAATGGGTTCTGTTCACGTTGGAATGAATTTTTTATTATCTCCTGAAATGCAGTGACTCGATTTCTAATGTATCGAAGAGTCACCAATTTTACAAAATATGAATATTCAATTATCTTTGCGCTGCATTCGCCATTTTTACGGAACATGCCGGTAGTTAACAGATAACACAAAGTTCAATCACACTGCAAACAGATCCCGAGACAAGCTGCGAGATAACGTCTGGACGATTACGATATTGTCACGATCTTTGTAATCTACAGACACGCGATGCGATATTAACCCCTTACCTTAGAATACCGAATCAGACTCGTGATGAAGTTTCTAAATAGAGTCTAATAAATATGTATGCAATCAATCTCTTTTAAATCGAAATAAAATTCTATTTTGGTATTGTTAATGTACAACAATTGGAGGACAATAACTATGTATGCCATCAATCTCTTTCAAATCGATATAAAATTCTATTTTGGTGTTGTTAATGTACATCAATTGGAGAACAATAACTATGTATGCAATCAATCTCTTTTAAATCGAAATAAAATTTTATTTTGGTGTTGTTAATGTACAGCAATTGGAGAACAATAACTATGTATGCTATCAATCTCTTTCAAAATCGAAATAAAATTCTATTTTGGTGTTGTTAATGTACATCAATTGGAGAACATATATGTGTTATATGTATGTATAGATGTTATAGACATAAAGAGGACATTACGAACTACAAAAAAAGTTTGAATCACTGAAATCGTGAAATAAATCGTAGGGCAAGGGGTTAATAAGCAGACAGTCGAAAAGACATTTCGTAAAATTCTCCATCGCAATTTGTCCGACCTGTTGAAAGCCGACCATAGGATTCTTACGGTATCCAGAATGAAGTAGAAGAAGCGGTTTCCCGTGTACAGGGCACGAAAGACGAGTATCTTTTTCTCGACGGTGGTCGGCGTCGAGGATGCGGCTGCCGACTAGAAATAGCACGCATTTTTCCAACCCCGGGTTCCGCGAATCTTCCATGAACATGAGTCCTGGAGCCGCCTGGTTGTTCAGTAAGTACGGGAAATAAGTGGCGGGGGTCGGTATAAGAAAACGATCCATCCGTGGAATTATCGACGCGAACACGCCGCACGAAAGAAACGAAACGTGCTCGTCTAAAGAAACCCCTCGCAGACGATCCAAATCCGTGTGCCGGCTTCGATAAATCTCCATCAATAATTCATGCAGCGAGAACCGAGACGCTCTCTCTATTTCTGTCTTTCTCTCTCAGGACAAACACGAGGAAAAGAGAGACAGTTTTTCCGATGACGCAGGAAGCGATTCGTCGATTCGACGACCACTAACAGCAACATGTGATTACTCGCGCGATCTTACGCATCCTTCGAGGGTTACGCTGTGTTTATTATTGCCGGGGAAAAAAGATGGCGCCCATTGGCTCGGTACAGGGAAGCAGGAAGCGGAGAGATTTATGACGCTGATCGTCCTCTTCGAGGGGAATTTATGTCAATTGATTTTATTACAGTGTAGGGTTGCTTGTGGCAGTTTTTGCGAGCGATGTTGTCTAGTTGACTCGGGGTGAAATTGTATCATCAAGTGGTACAATTGGTTGTATCGTACATTTTTAAATTGACATTCTGCATGTAAAAATTGTGGTTGTAGAAGTTTTTGTGAGCGATGTAAATTGTTTATTTGACTCGGGGATGAAATTGTTTGACCATGTATGGATAGCACAGTTGGTTGCAGATTTTTAGAAATTAATTTTCAAACTATTACAAAGAAATTGACATTCTGTATATAAGAATTATAATTGTAGAAATTTTTGTGAGGGATGTAAATTGATTATTCGACTCGGGGATGAAATTGTTTGACCATGTATGGGTGGTACAATTGGTTGCAGATTTCTAGAAATTAATTTTCAAACTATTACAAAGAAATTGACATTCTGTATATAAGAATTATAATTGTAGAAATTTTTGTGAGCGATTTAAATTGATTATTCGAATCGGGGATGAAATTGTTTGACCATGTATGGGTGGTACAATAGATTGCAGATTTTTAGAAATTAATTTTCAAACTATTACAAAGAAATTGACATTCCGTATATAAGAATTATAATTGGAAAAATTTTTGTAAGCGATTTAAATTGATTATTCGAATCGGGGATGAAATTGTTTGACCATGTATGGGTGGTACAATTGGTTGCAGATTTCTAGAAATTAATTTTCAAACTATTACAAAGAAATTGACATTCTGTATATAAGAATTATAATTGTAGAAATTTTTGTGAGCGATTTAAATTGATTATTCGAATCGGGGATGAAATTGTTTGACCATGTATGGGTAGTACAATTGGTTGCAGATTTCTAGAAATTAATTTTCAAACTATTACAAAGAAATTGACATTCTGTATATAAGAATTATAATTGTAGAAATTTTTGTGAGGGTTGTAAATTGATTATTCGACTTGGGAATGAAATTGTTTAACGGATGGTACAATTGGTTGTACATTTTTATTGCACACTGACGAAATTGTTATTCTGCATACAAAAATGATCTTCACCTGTACAATCACCAACTGTAACAATTTAAAACGCAGATTCAGAGATGACGTCTTCAAATGTTCACATTAAAATCGGCTCGCGAATTTATTGGCCATTTCAACGCTCCGTCATCCTATTTCTGGTCCTGACAATATGCTAATCTCTTCCTGACGTCAATCTTGTTATTCCTTCCGCTTGAATAACTTGGAAAATTTCGCGATTCTCGAAAGACACATTGTTGCAAAAAAAAAAAAAAATGGTGAAACAATGAATCTGGGTTGCTATTAGATTTCACGACAATGTGTTCTAAGTTAAAGCTTACGGCATTCTATTTATAGTCTTCCCGTAGATGTTTGCCTAAGAGTTTCGTGCCGAACTTGACCACGTTCGATCGTTCGCGCAGCTGCTCGCAAGAGTGTACAGCTCGCGATAAGTATTCCGCGCGTAACAGAGTCGACGAAAGCCCGTACGAGGCAGATTTTCGAACGCTTAAATTGCAAACGATTCTATTTGCGTTGCATCGCGATGTATAACCGTTATATGGTCGTTGGCTTTCGCGGATGCAAATCGTGGAATTCGGCCTCGCACCGCCGCGAAAAAATATTTTTCCACGGTTCTCGACGATTACACACTCGGAACGTGTTCGAAACCGGGATTGATAAAATTACCCGCACAATTTTAGAACGTTACGTTGTTGTTGTTGTCGACGATGAAACCGTGTTCCATGCCGCGAGCTTTCAGATTGGAATCCAGTGAAATCGATGAGACACGATTCCGCGAATATTAGAGAAGTCGTTATCGCGGATTTGATTTATTCTATGGGGGGGCTTAAGTCTGATGGATTTTGTCATATTCTAAGATTGCTGAGTGACGTCGACGTTGGATGAGTCATTTGGCAATGTCGTAATTTGAATCGTGGACTGCGGATTTTATTACAGAATTAATCGAATATAATGAAGACATTGTAAGAATTAATGCTAGTGTACTATTAAAATTATTACAAGAGGAAATGCACTTTGCATTGATTCTTATTTTGCATTACAATCCGCAGTAATTAGGTTAGTTTTTAGGGAACATATTTTTTGGAGGGTGAATAATTTGTAGTTTTTTAAAAACCGTTCTCTACGAGTCTCTTGGCGAAGTTCAACTGACTTTTTAATGAGTTTTATAATTTAGGAGGTGGACAAATTTTATTCCTTGTTGCAGGGTGCTTTGGGATAGATGATATTTCTTCGTGGTTGAGCCAATTTTATTTTTTAAAATACGATTGTCTACCTTGCAAATGATTGCACGAAAATGGATATTGTACAGAGTAGAAATAATCGAAGCTAGGATATCTTTCTAGTACGAAGATCGGAAGTGCGGCCTTAATCGCGATCGTCGGAATGTTCTCGAACGGGGAATGTTCTCGTTGGACTGTGTTTCGGCGAGCACGGCAGACGAAGAAGAAACCGGTGGCGCCGTGGTAACGGTGAAACTGAATGGCAGCGATGAGAGATCGTGATGAACGTCGTATGAAATCGACGAGGTCCAGATAGGATGCCGAGGACACTCGGTGATTATCTTATCAAATGGCACGGTATCACTGCCGCCGACAAATTATAATTACCGTCGGTTATTTATATACAAGCCTGAATCGAAAGACGAATGGAGAAGGACGGAGGTCCACTCGCGTGAAAAACGATAGAGAAAGACGGAGACGTCCACTCTGAGAATGAAAAGAGAGGATCAGATCAGGGAGATCGGAGGAAAAGAGAGAAGACGAAGACGACGAACAGGTAGTCAGAAGAAGCTCGTTGGTACCGGCTCCGGGAATAGATGGTAAACTGCATGCCACGGCGAGCACGGTCGAGCAAAACGAGCGGAACGAAAAGGAAAAGGATGAGGAACTGGCGCCGGCGCTCCGCGTTTTCTAAGCGGACTCACGGCGAGCCGCTCTTACGAGTAAATTACCCGGACGCACGTGAAAATTGCCTGGCGGCGCGAATCCGACCGGTCGATTTACAACGGCCACCCAACTCTCTGGAATTACCGTCGCGGTTTTCCCGAAGAGGAATTGGTACGCCTCTCGGAACTCGGTGTTCCCGTTCCTGCATTTGAGCTCGTCACGTTCGGCATTCGACTCCTTTCGCGGTTTCGCAACCATGTAAGAAAGGATTTCTTCGAATTTGAAAGAGCTACGAAAAATTCCAGTCAAAAAATTGTTCCTCATATCAATCTGAAGGTGTCACCTCGATTACGGGGGTAGTCTCATTTCCAGGGTGTGAGATGCGTCTTCTTATTTCTTTAAAATGCAAAAATGGAGTCTTTCAGTACTCAAAGAGCGCTAGATCAAAGATCAATCTAGGTCAAGATCGCCCTCACAAGTTCCATTAATCGGAAGCATTAAACTGCGATATCTACATGCTGCAGAATAACGCAAATTCTTCGTGAACTTAACACTTTACCGACCGGAAGCCTATTAATAGGATTTTCAATAATTCTGCTGTACCAAAAAGAGCATAGAAATCTTCTTTGACATTGCAATCTTAAATGAAACTATTAGACGACGTTATTGAGGGTGACTTAGTTAGTTCATACTAAATGCTAAATGAAAATTTACCCATGTACCATACATTTTTCAAAAATATGCAATAATCATCGGTAATGTGTTAAAAGTAGGACTTTCGAGGCAGACAGCGGTCTAGATTGATCTCTTATCTAGCGCTTTTGACTATTCAAAAACCCCAATCTTTCTATTCCTGATAAATGAAAAGGCGCACCCTTGAAATCCTAGAAACGAGACAATCCTACTCACATAAATAAAGTTGAGAAATGGAAAAATTGTTCTCCTTCATATTTAAACACTTAATAGTTACAACTTTTGAAGAATATATTTAATCAAGTTAAAAAAATTTTTTCAATTTTCTTACAGACGCAATTTATTAATCTTGAAAATGGTCCAAACAGTGACCGAAACGTCGATTATATAAAATTAGCAAAATTGCTTAGTTAATTTATTATTTTTGTGTATTTAACGATCGAACCGTAGCGCCGATAACATTCAACGATTTTATAATCCTACTCACACTTCCTTCCTCAAGCTTATAAAAATCCCTATAAAAACCCTGTAAAAATAATTTCCCCCACAACTTATCGAAGCGGTATCAATCCCAGAACCGTCTGTTAAAACCACCACTTTTCAACTTTCCTCTCCGCAAAAAAAGAGATTCGAAGAATTCGCAATTTCCCCGGCGTCAGGCCGAAAGACGCGCAATTAGGCGAAAGCATCCGTTGACCTAGCTGGTTCTAATGAAAACCGTCGCTCTCGAAACGGTGACCGGATCGAAAAGGAGCAAGAGGATCGGCGTCGTGTCAGGCCGAGATCTACATACAGCTGATGACTGGCGGCCGGTTGTATAGGCCACGAATAACACGGGTCTGCGTTTAAATATAGCCAGACGTAATGGGAGCCATAATCTATCTCTGGCGGCTGCAGGTGGTAATTGGCTAGACTAGCGGGTATCAGGTCGTGTGATAGGCGCGGAGGGATGGAGAGAGCGGGTAAAGCGAGCCATCATCATCATTATCCTCAAGATCGTCGTCGTCATCGTTCCCGTCCTCGTCGGGACGCGGGACCAGAGCAAGAAACTCGAAAACCCGTTTCCTCTTCTCAAGCATCTTCTTCTTCTTCTTCTTCTTCGTCGTCGTCGATCAGCTTCTATGTCTCTTAGAGGGTCGTCTATGTGTCCGTGTCGAGTTATGCGAACGTTCTACACGCTCGTCCGTCTTCGCTCGACCGTAATACAACGATGTACACTCGCTCGCGCACGCGCTACCTATATTTAGCGCGAATTATTGTCCCGACCGCGGTGAGGTTTCTCCGCTATTATGCCGAACGATCCGGCCACGATCCGCAGGAAAATAATTACACGCGGACACGCTCGTCCCGGCGTGCAACGCGCGATGCACCAGAAGATCCAGGGATCCATGGAATTTCGAGGGGCGCCGACGCGCGTGGAGAATCGGAGATGCTCCCGTGGCGCCGGAAGCGTGTGGATTTCTTGCGACTGCGGAAAATTATGGCATTTTTTTTTTAGGGGAGATAGAGGAACGTGTCTGTAACATGATCACATTTTTTGGTCCTGCTGTGGTACCGTTACGGGGATGCGAAATGCATAGAGAACGTTAGAACACATATATGTAGACTAAGGATTTTGATGCATTTACGAAGAAGTTGGCTAGGTGAAATATAAAACAGTGAGAAATTGGAAAAATCTAGAAATAGTGTTATGTTGTTTTCAGGTATGAAAACTATTTGAAAATAAATAATGTAAATATTGTATATATTTTCATACGAGTAAGGGTCGAAGGAATAATATGATTGACAAGTAATGCGAATAGCTGTTCGTTAATCGTATTAAATCTTCGACAAGATGAGGCGTGAGGAATGGTCACCAATGTCATCTGATGCCCCTGGACCTGAGACCAGGCGGTCTCGAGTTCGAATCTCCGCGCCCCGGCACCTCTTGAATTAATTCAATGTGCTTTTTTAAAAACTGTGGTGCCCAAGGTGGTTCGGAACGCACCTTAAACTGTAGGTCCCATCGTTTAATAACCATAGCAGTTGAAAAAGCGACGTAAAATAATGAAACAAGGACCTGGGAGTTTACGGCACCCCCGGTACCTTTTCGAGGAGGTACATGGGTTCTACCGGTTCACCCAGATCCTTAAATAAAAAACAAAAAAAAGGTATGAAAACTATTAGATGAGAAAAGAACAGGAGTGGTGTTAGCTCCTAGAAGTCCCCTCAGGAGTAATGCGGAAAGAAGGTTCCTGGGGGATTAAATTACGGGTCAAACAGATAGTAGAAGGGTAACCCAATAGTTATCCAAAGTTCGCCCGGTTTCAGTCACATCCTTAACAAAAGGAAAGGTGTGAAAGCTATTAGGGGGTGAATTGAATTTGTACTTAACTCCTGCTGCTCAAAATCGCTGCTGAAACAGTTTTATCTTCCAGGAAGATCCCCAGTCTACTAATCAGTTACTATCCAGAGCATTCGCCCACGTAGCCAGGCAGCAATAAATTTCTCGAGCATGAGAAATCTTATCCGTAATCTCGTTGCCGCGTGACGCACGCGACGATTCGGCGAGCGAATAACAAATGAGAGACACGGGAATTTCAGTTACGTGAAATAGCTGATAGATCGATGAATAAATGGACAGCGTATCGAAACCAGTATTCGACGATTTAATATAGCGTCTAAATATATATATCCATGCCCGTGTGCGTACACATCGCGTCGACCGGCAGCAATGCTTACGTGGTTCCGAGTAGGCCAGCCGCTTATATTTATCCTTTTTTCTCTCGTTTCGGTTCCCTCATTTCCTTGGTGCGTACAGACAAGGTCCGACCTTCCTCAAGGCCGACCGCGATGGAGGACACGCTACGCCAGACGTGTTTTCCAACGTTTGAGGAACACCGTGTGCAGCAGCGCTCGCTTGTGTTATAACTGTTCCGTGTAGAGGTCAAGGAAGACAGAAGCGACGGGGCTAGGGTGTTCCGTTAATTTTAGAGGATCGAGCCGATCGTTTCGCGGTCGGCTTCGCCACTTTTTCCGGGATTCCCAGACGAAGGAGGGCGCAGACGATGACCTCCGACGGTTACGTTCCCCGGTAAAAATGTTGGGTAACCAGCTGGCTCACTTCACGAATGCTGGCGTTTTATCCGTTTCGGTTGCTTTTACCATTTTCTTGTAACGTTGACTTGTACTGTTCATCTGGAACGCCCAAAATGGGCGTGGCTTTCTTGTCTTAATCTAGGTCAAGTTGGGACTGTGTCTTATAGGACAATATGTCTTCATGCTGGACCTAGAGAGGGCTACTTTAATATTGTAACATGATATTTGGTCCCCTCAGGGTTTCAAATTCATTTACCAATCTTCTTCCCCCTCTTTCCACTCTCTCACCATCGCCTTTTCAGCGGGACCTACTGTTCATGGTGGGTTCCGAACCACCGTTTGCCAACAACACGTGAAAAACACCCCGGGTGGGTCACTTTCCGGTTTTTTACCAGACGGTCACCCATCCTAGTGCAGTTCACGTTCCACATTGCTTAACTTCGGTGATCTAACGAGAACCGGTGCTTTCAATGGGACTACGGTTGTTGGCTGGCTACTTTAATATTGATAGAAGTCCATTTTTTTTCTTGCTCCATTCCTCTGGAATGCCCTAAGTGAACGTGGCTCCCTTGTTCTTTATCTGGATCAAGTTAGGACTGTGTTTCATACGGTAGTATGTTTTCATGCTTGACACTTTGTTCCTATCAAAACCCTGATACATAGTTCATTTTCCTTGTTCCATTCATAAGGAACACTCTAAATGAGTGTAGATCCCTAACTCCTCAACTAAATCAATTTAGGCCTGTTTCTCATAGGACACACTATGTCCATATGCTTCGTTTAAACTGGTCTGCTTCAAACAAAATCTCATTACATCCTATCAAAATCCTGATAGAAGTCCATTTACCTTGCTCCATATTCATCTGAAACGCCCCAAATGGGCGTGGCTTCGTCCGTCTTCATTCAAACCAAGCAAGTCCACAATACTTTTTTTCAACTTCCCGATTTATAGGGAAGTTATTGTAATCTTTTTTTTATTGAGCCACTGAAAACTATTGTAGGTTTATTTTGGCTTTAACAAAGATACACTAGTTTTACAGTTTGAGTACACTTACAATATGACTAATCACTAGAGATGCAGATCACAATCGTTTAAAAACTGAAAAATAAATTCACAGGCTTTAACATTTGGTTCTGCAAAGAAGAGGTCCGCTTTTAGTGGTAAGAAAAACTTAATTTTACGTAAATTATTTACAAGTTTAATTCTTTGGGAGTCATATAAACAGCACTGCCATGATACACGATCCTACACGATACAAGTCCTCAGAGGCTGAGTTACACTTACAACTGGGATCATCGATAATATTTACACGATGAAGAGAGGCAGCTAGGTTATAATGACTGGCCCTGATACGATTAACAGTGGATATAAAGCATCTTTTTTTTTTTAATTTGTAAATCTCATATGAGATTTATTGCAACATAATGCTTAGTACAGAGTATTACATAACAAAGTACAGAGTATATAGTATAGTATAACAAAAATATTATAAGCAATAGAAAAATAAAGCATCTTTTAAAGGAGACATCTTGAGTAAACCAGGGAGATTGACTAGGGTTAAAGAATTTTTGGAAAATAATCAGTGCCCTTGAAGGAGCTTTGCTCAGTGATCGTAGAGTGTTGTAGATCCTCCACAATATAATGTGACTCGGTAGAAGGAGCGGGCGTTTTCAATCGATAGTGAAATCGAAGAACACTATCGTGTCTATGATCGCTACACGTGCGCGCAGGTCGTCGTCCATGCGCGGGCGTGGACGCTGTCGATTTTCTCCTCTGGCAGCCGGTCGATTGACACCCAGGGCGCATCCTCGGCGTCGCGTGTGCTCGCCATCGTTTCAACTCGTCTCGTCTAATTACGCGGGAGCATTTCCTAACCAGTACAGTTTCACCGGCGCCAGGCGTCCCGGCCGAGCGACAGCTTGGCTGCGTGTCCGGACGCTCGCGCCAAAATCGCGATTTCCCGATGATCGAGCCGATCGAGTCGATCGAACCCGCGCGCGGTCAATCGCGTTTGCCAATCGCCTGGATCGACGTCCAGGAAAACCTTCGCTGGGAAAAACAGAAAAGAAAATATTGCGCGACGTGATCCGCATGCCGATTCGACCGATCGCTATCTCTAGATGAAGCCTCCGACGATTTTTACAAATTTTTTTTTTTTTGGGAAGGCTGTTAACCCCAGGAAATCAAAACAGGCGTCCTTAACTCTCACCCGCCCCTCTTGTTAATTTAACACAGTTTTTCCCACGTTAACCCTTCACTGCATGATTTTTTAAATTGGAATGAAAAAATTGAAAGGAGGTCAGTTTGTGTTTTATTTAAGGGGAGAATATTTACACAAATTAAAACAACATTTTCAGAAAAATGAACATAAATAAACATAGTAAGAAAACATATTCTTAGTTTACTATTATACCAAATTTGTTAACTGTATCAGATATGATACACTATGATAAGCTATACTGTTCCGTTATTTATAGGTAAAGCTCGAAACTTCGTGACTCTGATCTCTTCAATGCGAAACACATAACGGAACAACGTAAAATGCAAATATGAACTCACCATTTGAATAAAGAAACGTCGAAAAACAATTGTTTACCTGGTTATTGAGGGCCAGATTCAATTCTTGGAATGAGATTGAAATGAAAAAATGTGGATAAAATCGTTCTAGTTAGGTGAAATTGAAGGGTTCGAAAAGGAATTCGAGAACGCAGCGAGGAACGATTTTTTGGAGCCGGAAAAAGGCGACTCCCTCGGCAAGGCCAGCGTTAGGCCAGCAAGTTAGGGGGGGCCTGCGGACTGGTTCTCCGCGAAGGATGCTCTTCAGCGTCGTCGGCCAGCTCTCTCGCAAGGATGAGAGAGGAAAGGTGGCGAGAGAGCGAGCGAGAGATGGAGAGACACGGCTGATTTTTTACCTTGGCGGCGACCTTGCCAGCCGAGCAAGGATCCCCGCGTTTATTCACCCCGGCCGAGCATTCCCGGCTTTGAGCCTGTTGTGCATCCCGAGCGGACGCTGCCTCCGCCATCCTTCTCTGGTGTTATCTGTACGTTCAGCTGACGCTTTCGAGGAGAGGTAAACATCCTCTCCAGGAACGAGCACGCCTCCACTTCGATTCGTCGAACCCCGATGATCCCAGCGATCTCCCTTGCATCGATCCTTTGTGCTCGGCGAGCACGTAATCGTTTCTGCAACTTCGATCTGTTTCGCTCATTGCTGGCCCGCGGATCGTTGTTGTTCACAATTATGAATAATGAAATTTAACGGACGACAGCAGCTGAAACTTGACTTGGACACGTTCACTAATTGTTGCTCCCGAAGTTCATTTGTTGTTTTTTTTTTAACTGGACGTATCGTTAACATCGACCTCGCGTAATAATTTACGCTCGCGCGATTGCAACGAGAGTGCAAATCGACGCCGAACGGTACGCGTTACTGACTTACACACCCGAGGTGCAAATCACTCGCGTCAAGGACCCTGGCCTGCTCGGACGCGTGCTTTCATAATTAACGCTGATTCGGATTCGTTAGCGGTTATTAACGACGTTGGGTAACCGATGCTCCTCTCGAAACGGTGTCGATGACATTTTACACTGCTCTCCATTTTTTAATTCAGCACGGTGTGAGAAGATCGAGAAATGTAGAGAAAGTAGCATTGAAAAGAAATGTTTTAGAAATTCTATGGACCGCCCAAATTAACCTTGAAGTAAGAAATGGTATTTGTTTCCACCTTTAAATATCAGATCGTTGCTTTGTGAACCGAATATTGAGGCACGTTATTTTCTTTTCAAGTTTTTCAAGCAATGCAATTTAAAGATTTAAAGTTATGTACTAATATGTTATATACTTAATGTGTTCTACTGTACCTACATTACTAATGTTCAAATGTAAGATGTATATTACTAATGTATAGCTTTATAACCCCCTATGGGGAGTTCTAATTAAGCTTTCAATAATAAAAAAAAAGTAAGAAATGGTATGTAGAAAAGGTTTCATAGTGTAATTTCTATGTAGGAAATCGTAATAATTAAAATTGTAGAAATATGTAAGGTACTCTCTAGTTTTTGTGCAATGAATCAAAAGTGGAATGTTCGATGACCGTGATCAATAAAAACTCGTGTCCTCTATACGGCTCATCGAACTGCGAATATGTTAGTGTACAAGCGCGATTGTTGCAAGACAAAGGAGAATTTACCTGCTGCGCACGCATTCGAGCTTACTGTAAGTAGAAACGGTTTGCAATGAACATACGCGTCAGCCGTGCATTATTCTTCTGAAGTGACTCCTAGAAGTTCGCAATTGCTGCTACGTACTACTCGATTTCGCAAAAATTTTATTAGAATTTGTTTTCCAACCTTCGTGCGTTCCTTGGAAATTTCACAATCGATCTTCTAATGATATTGGATTCATTCTTGTTCTACATAGCACTTTGTATAATTTTTTTTATGTTCTTAATAGTTGACCAAAAAATTTGAAATAAATGTGCATGGTTTACCAAATGTTCGTTTATTATTTCCATTTTGGTTTAGTTGGATATTTCGTATAGTGATCAAGATAACCCCCTTACAAAATTAAGTAATACCTGAATTTTTTCAAAATCAAAAGATATTGAAAAATTTTTCAACTGTCCATGTTTCTTGTGTGAAATTCTCTTCAAGGTCGACGCGAAGGTCTCATTTTCGATTTTCATTCCTCGACAGAGTTGCGTACCGGTGTTTCGCATGCGATATTGCACAAGAACTGCATATAAAATATTTTCTGCGCGAAGGCAGAAGGAAATGTTCGAGCAATAATATCTCGTGGCACGGTCAATGTAATTCTTCCACGGAAGAATCGAGCACAGTTCCGATTTGATTCGTTCGATCGCAGACGTCAGACCGTTGTTCTGCGTCAACGATGTTAGCGATCGGCTCGATCGGCTCTGTACGTATTCGGTGCGTGCGACCTTGATGCAATCGTACGGTCGTATTGGTTTCTGCAACAAGATTCTACAGGAGAGTCCGCGAATTCGTAACCGGGAGTCACGGCCAATATAATTCATCGAATGACTCACGCGAAAGCATAATAAACAATCGACATCCTCCACGAAATAGCGATCGCGTCGAAATCGGCGATCGTTGTACAGGAAATCCTTAATCAACCGATGCAATAAGGCTCGCGAGAATTAGACGTAAAAATCGTGGTATTCGATAAGAATTTTAATGCTGTACTATACTATTATAGTTTCACGTAAACCGGCTGGATCGATAGCGGATCGAATAGGTTGCCGCGAGTACCGTTCCGATCGATTGCAAATAAAAATGAAACTGCGGCCAATGTTGACTCTGATTGATTCGAGACTCGAATAATGTTTATGGCAGCGCAGTTGTTATCGATGGTCGGCTACTCAAGTACGGCAGACATAATTTCTCCATTCGCACATCGCGCATCCTCAAACATTATTCGTTGCTGCGATGGTTTTGTGAAGCAATTTTTATTCTATTTTGTGGATCTAAATGAAATTAATTTAATTGGATAATATTGACGGAAAATACCAAAAACTAGGAAACCCAGCAAGCGTCTCGTGGCTCCAGGAAATAATCGATACTCGATCGTGCCTAGCGAAACTCGGCCGACTTTCGCACGTCACACTCGCCGATTTTCGCACGAAAAATATGCGACAACGTATCCGTCCGAAACGAGATTTTCGAAAGTGCGCGTCGCCGAGGAAACAGCTCGAAACCCGCTTTCACGGGTTTTTACGGTTTAATCCCGTTCACTCTTCCGGTGTGCCTTCGAGCTTCCTCGAGCAATCCCCCTTTTTCCTCATTTTCTTGTTGACATTGTAATTTCAATGAAAAAAAAAAAATGTAGACAATCGTAAACCTCTGCCAAAAATCAATTTATGAATCTCCCAGCAGTGTGTCCGCTGTCCTGAGATCCACGCCCAAGATCCACAGTCGTCGCGATCGAGCAACAATCGCCGGTTGGTCAGCAGAACGAGCCATATCGGCTTTAAACGCCAGTTTACGCGCGTCAGTTTTTGCGATTAAGGTCATTACCTGAACCTGCTCGATACCAGGCGAGTATGGCTGCCGTTGAGACAGCATGTGTGCCACCATTAATAACTACATGTCGGCACGTTGCGTTTCTTTGATCGGCCAGCGAGCTCGCAGACTGTTTCTTCGCGGCGGCTCTACTTGTCGGGCGACGCGAGTTATTTCGATAACCGTTCCACGGTGGTTTTTTTTTTTGCGAAGCCGACTGCTCTAGCTCTTCACGGATACGCCCGTTCGATCCCGGTCGTTTCTAACGATCAAAAAAATACCGATCTTCCCCACCCCTGTAGCTTCCCACGGAGCAGAGAAATTACCGTGTTACCGTTAGCCGATCGGACACCGATGCTCACCGTGGCCCCGCGCCTTTTCAGACCGTTTTTGCACCGATGACCGTCGTTAAACTGTCCTCAGGCTACCCGTCGCACGATCCTCCTGCCTCCGAGATTCACAAAATGGCGCGAGCTTTGACGATTCTGCGACTCCGAACAAACAATCGCTGATAATACAAACAGGATTCGAGTGATGCAGTAGAACAATATTTTTTTAATTTTTTATCGGTAGGGTCGTGCCAATTTTAATGGTGCAGGCTTCAAGTTGGTCCTTTGAGCTACCTTCAGGACAAATATCAAGGTCATCGAACGTACAGTTTACCCGTGATAAGACTTTTACTACAGCACGATACGTCGAAGTAATTTGTGATAAGAAAAACTCATTGTAACTTTGATATGGACGCTGTTGAATATAAAATAGGATGTACCGAAGTTATAAAGAGTCATTGATGTTATAATGAACTGAGAGGCAAAGATACTAGTGTCAGTATATCAGAAAATTGTGACAAACAACAGTTTCGAATGTTTTCCGACTCTTTTGTCCACGCGTCGCGTACAGAACGTTTAAGATAGCATATGATAGGCAGCAGGCTAATAAATCTCCTACCGAGTTGAGGAACGCAGGTTCGAACAACTATGACGTCGGCGGAATAATCGTTTCGCGGAAACCAGCTTTCATTCATAACAGGCGTTCGAAGGATCGCTGCGAACCAAGCATCGAAGTCTCCAGCATCGCGACCCGAAACGTTTTCCCACAGCATCCATAAAATCTGAAATTACGTAACGGACTATCTACAATATCCTGTACATTATACCCCTACCAGATCCAAGATTATAATTTACCAATTCTTGCACATATTTTACAGAAATATGTACTCTTTATCTCAGCGAAGTAAAAGTTTCGAGAGAGCTCAAGTTGCTGAAGAAGCAAAGTTTTAATAGGGAGACTTTTTTACGAGAGCCGATCAGTCTTAAAGAGCATCATTGTGGCGCCCAAACGATTCCGAAACAGCAGTTCCTTCGACGGAATTGTGTTCCGAAGCACCGGGGATTCTGCAATGTTGCTAATTGCCCGCTGCAACACTATCCCGCGCCAGAAAACCTCGGACGAAAGTTACGTAATCGCCACGTAACTCGAATCCTGAACGGAAACGGGCAACTTAGCCGAGCCTGCCAGCGAATGTTTAGTTTTCTTTCGAAAATCAACGACGATAGTTCGCGCCGTTATGGCCTCCGGGAATCTAAGGTACTCGGGACGCGCGACGATGCAACGTGGACGAGCGCCGACTGAGTAATGGCGTATTCTCGGCTGCATTGTTCGCTGCAGCGCGCGATGTGCATCGATCTCCACGTGTTCCGTGTTTACGAGACGGTCACGTGACCGACCGCAAGCAATTACGTAAGCATCGGCTCGGAGACTAATAAATAATCGGCCTTTCTTCCTGTAATCACCGCGTCTCTCCACGCAGTCACCTACGAATCTCGGAAAATAAAATTTTTGGACCATTAACGAGTTGTCTAAAATTTTGGAAAAAACTCAGGAAGTAGAGATAACGTACCTTTATCGTGTGCTTCTTTATACGTTTGGATTCCTTGTATGATTATCGAGAAAAATGATTACGAAGTTGGCCGTATGAGAGTAGCACACGAGGCTTCCCAGAAAATAATTTTTTTGGACCATTAATGGGTGGTCTAAAGTTTTGAAAAAAATTCAGGAATTAGACATAATGTACCATCATTCTTGATTTGTTTGGATAGCTTGTGTGATTATCGAGAAAAATGATTATGAAGTTGGTCTTATGTAGAGGGTAGTGCATGAGGCTTCTCAGAAAATAATTTTTTCGGACCATTAATGGGTGGTTTAAAATTTTTAGAAAAATTTAGGAAGTACAGATAAGATCCCTTTATTGTGTGCTTTTTGATTTGTTTCGATAGCTTGTGCGGTTACCGATAAAAATAATTATGAAGTTTGCCATTATTAAAATCGATGATTCATGCTGATTCATCTAGCCAGTGCTACCACAAAAATCATGCGACCAAATCAGAAAAGTGCTCGAAAGCAGCGACGATCAAAAAACCGAGTGCAACTGCATTTGCATTCACGTAACGAGCGAGCAACTGCGCAGCGGATGCACGCGCTGAACTCTCTACATCAGCTGTTGCATTGATAAAGCGTCTCTAAAACGATGTTCCCAATTATTCTAATTTAAAACTGAAGAAAATGGAAATTGAAATGAATTGATTCTGTTGCAGGTCTGATGATGGAGTCAGAGAAGAAGATCTTCGAGATGATGAATAAAAAGGCAGCGATGTCCAAGTACTGGATGCCGCTGGTCTGGGCGACGAATATAATCAACAGGGCTCGAAGGGAGGCCCTGATAACGAGCGACCAGGTGGTGCAGACCCTCCTCGTTGAACTCAGCGACATCCGGAAGAGGCTTGGCGCGTTGATCGGTTACGACACCGTTTGCGTTCCTCTCGTTTACACTCAGGTGAGTATCCTGATTTCTAGCAAACGACAGTGCCGTATTAGTATTCCTACCAACGATCATTTGCGGATGTAAATATCCTTTGGAACGGTACAGCGAGCGCCGAGGGGACAAACACCGGCCGCGATAATGAGACGTGTAAACAAATGACGAATTAAGGTGCGATTGCTTCGGAAGCAGTGGGTCAAACAAAAAAACGCTTACGTTTTGGTCTGGTTTACAATTTACGAGGGGTAGTTCGCATTAATTTTTGGAAAATCTTTTGTGTATATCATTTCGTATAACCAATGCTTCTACTTGATTATAAAAAATCAGGTCGTTTGGTACAATTATAAAAGAGTTGTACTGTTTCAAAGTGCGTTCAAATACATTCATGGTTCAATGTAAGTCGTCTTCCAGAATTTATCGCAGGATAGATATCTTACTGCCGTCAAGGGGTGAACAGACAAGGTCGCTATCCACTCCTCTGAACTTTCTCAATCGTTGATTAATTCAACAAGCAATTTGCAATCGACGATACTCAATCCGTCACTAAAGTCAGCCATCGATCTTCTAAATCGAGAAGACCACGTGGATAGTGCTCGAAACGTCTTCATCGACAGTCAATTCCCATTACCCTCGGCAACATTGTGCAACCGTTCAAGTGCAACGTTCATCGAGCGTGGATTTTCTAGGGAAAGCGATATCCAGTTCGAAGGACTCGATTCATTGCGCCGGAGCGGCAGTAAAACGGATCCGTTCTTGGAAAGATGTTTCTCATTCGCAATTAGCCGCCGCGCGTATATATGCATTGTGCAACGCTAATTGCTCGTCAGCTAGCGTCCCTAATTGCCGGGTGCAGACGCCATCGTTTTTGAACGACTCGCCGTGAACACGATCGCCCCGGGTGTTTCTTTGTCTATGTGGCCTTTCCACGACCTTTCTCTGTCGAGATCGGTCGTGTATCCTGGCTTGGGTTGTTCGGGACCCGGCGAGTGGGTCGAGTTTGACCCTGGTTGTCAGGCACTTCTGGAAATGTGCGGGTATGTTTGCGAATTTTTTGTGGAGGAACCAGTGGGTCTTTTTTGATGAAACTAACTGGGGTTTGTAAGGAATATATTGGACCAGTGTTGGTAATTATTGCGCTAGAAAATATTAAAAATTGTGGGAGATATGTGCTTTGGACGAAATGTAGTTTTTGTCAAGGTTTCTGAATCTTTCCGATTTTTTTATGGATAAACCAGCAGATATTTTTTTATGAAAATTGTCAGGTTTTGTAAAGCATATATTGGACCAGTGTTGGTAATTTTTGCGCTAGAAAATATTTAAAATTGTGGGAGATATGTGTTTTGGACGAAATGTAGTTTTGGTCAGGGTTTGTGAATCTTTCCGAATTTTTTGTGGATAAACCAGCGGATATTTTTTTATGAAAATTGTCAGGTTTTGTAAAGCATATATTGGACCAGTGTTGGTAATTTTTGCGGTAGAAAATATTTAAAATTGTGGGAGATATGTGCTTTGGACGAAATGTTGTTTTTGACAGGGTTTGTGCACATTTCTGATTTTTTTTGTGGATAAACCACCGAATATTTTTTTATGAAAATTGTCAGGTTTTGTAAGGTATACATTGGACCAGTATTAATAATTTTTTTACTCGAGAATATAAAAAATTGTAGGAAATATGTTCTCTTTGACCGGGTTTGTGCATCTTTCTGATTCTTTTTGTGGAAAAACCAGCGGATAATTTGTAAATAAAAATTAGCAGGTCTTGACAAATAAGTATATATTCTACACAAGTCACTAATTTTTTTCATCTAAAAATAAAAATTGCAAGAGCGCCTCGTACCATAAAAATAAAATATTTAGAATCGTTAAGTGCATGAACTATGCAGTTTCAGTGATTTAATTATACATTTGAGAACCGAACGAGCCATTGAATGTATATAATTTTTGAGAGATTACGTGTCCAGTTTGCCGCGGAGAACGAGACACGATCGATCCTCGTTCTCGGAACGCAACAGGTTTTCAAACACCGGTTAAGAATCGACGATAAATCGCTGCCGGTGAACAACAAGTCAATCACGGCGGGGTCCGCGATCGATCGCCGAGGAAACGTTCATTCATCGATCGGTTGCGTAATCGGTTACGAACGATGATCACGGGACACGAAATTCAAAGGCGTCGATCGCCCGCGGTTAAATACGATCGACCGATCGGTTTCCCCGTTGGGAGAATATCGAGCGTTCCATTCCCCCGACGTATATTTAGATCGCAGACAACGGCGAAGACAACTGGGATCGTCTCGTTAGTCAGCGTGCGTGCATCAAGACTCATTTTTATTCCCGTTGCTCGTGTTCCTCTCATAAATTAACACCGTAAATGGAATGCAAACGGCGATCGCGCAATTTGCGTATCGATGCGACGAATGTCTCGCATTCTTTCGAAAATGGAACGCGAGTCCTGGGGAAAGCGCGATAATTGATTAATACTTCAAACGATTACTTCTTCTCGGTATTTTTAGTTCTGCTTTGTTTCTTTGTCTGAGCTGTACCGGGAATTTTCACTTAAAATTCTTCGTCAAGAGAATTTAAATGATCTTATGTATATGTATAATTTTTAAGGAACTAAAATGACTCAATCTAATTCAGCTATCAACTCATTCACTAGTACTAATTGTAAGAAATATAAAGCACTAAATTTTTTTACAGATTTTCGTGACTTAAATACTCCTTTTGACAATTTCACACGTAAAACAGTGAATTATTTAAAGAAAGAATAATGGTGTAACGTACCCTGTAAAGTAATAAATGTGTGCTCATCTCCATGAAACACAATTTGAGATTTCCATGAATGCAGAACGTTTCGTCTTTACGGTCGCAAAAAGGCAGAATTTGTTAATAGTTCTTAATTAAGAGAGCAGTCGGCGGTTATTACCGTGAAGCAAGCGCGAACGTTTTATAAATTACAACAGCAAGATGGCGATAATGTGGTTTAATTACCGGCGAAACTGCAACGCTGGATTCTCTTTGTCCCACCTGGGACCTTTTACTTGGTTGCACGAGAGTGAACTTTCAGCGACAGTTCTGCCGACAACATTCCGGGGATCGTTTAGGCTGTTTCGTACAAGAAATATCAAATCGGACGATCGGGTAAAAACTGTTCGATGAATGGGCTCGGTGATTGTAGAATGTGAACGTTCGAAGGAGTGGTTAATTGATCGAGATTCAGGATGATTGAGGCAGAAAATGATTTTCAAGACTTTTACTTGTCCCTTCAAAATTGCGAATGGAAAAATGGCTGAAAATAGTCGAATATATATTTTACAAGACCTGGTATATTTCATGAAAAAAGATTCACTGGTATCAATGTGAAAATGCAAATTTTCGTTCACAGCGTATATCTCGTACAATTTTTAATATTTTTCGGTGAAAAAATTACTTACAATTGTCGAATGTATGCTTTACAACACCTGGTCAATTTCATAAAAATAGAATCATTCTTTTTTTCCGAAAATATTCGTAAATGTTTGTGTATTTCTCAATCGATTTTTATTGGCTCTGACATTTGTGTCTGTAACATTTTTATTGGAAAAACATCATTTGTCAAGTCTGTGCTTTATAAGGTGAATGTTTCAAGGGCAATGCACGTTGGATGTTCAAGATGGCCTCGTCCATCAGTAACCCTACCGAAAATGCACTTCAGGAACAGAATATCAATTTCCACAGGCTTTACAAGGGATCGGGTCGGCGTTCAATGGTAAACTGTCGTTCAGTTTTTGTTGCTCGTGATAAAGGTTTTGCATAAAGTATCATTTCCTGGTGGCCTTCGACGAGAAAGGTGCTCTCGTCGACCTTGATATTATTTCATTCAAACCTGTTCGTTGTTACGCACGCCTTGAAAAGAGGAGCCCGTTAAAAAAGACGTGTATCGAACCACTGACTCCGTTTGAAATTCCACACCGTTTAAAAGGGTTCTTCTGGCGTTTGCGCCACCAATTTTTCTGTTGGCTTCCCGAAATTCGCATAACTGCGCCCAGGGTTTCGACAGATAGCACTCGCCACGCACTCAATTCACCGGGGACTGAAATCTTCTCGACGCATCAACCCTAAAAAAGTTGAAAATATTGACAATTGGTTGGAAAAATATTCAGATTCATGTAATAGCTAGCTTATCAATTTTTTAAATTACATTTATCTCAAATGTTTGGTTCACTTTGCTGAATTAGCCAGAATACAAATGTACAACTAGAAATTGTTCAGTTTCCACTGCAACAAACGACGACATTTCTACAAACGCAATGCAAAGCCGTTGCTGCATAAATTCTCCCGAGTCTCGAAGACCATAATGAGCCCCGAGAGGCATTATGTTTATGGCGGCGTTATTGGTTTCTTATCGTCGATCGGTTTTGATGACACTTCCTTCATGCGCAGAAAGTGTACAAGAATGGTTCCGAGAATCGAGTAAAAATGATGCAATCAAGGAATATGTGCAGCAATAAATTTCTGTTAATTCTATCGTTCCTCCCACCGTGGTTCTACAGTGGCGATTATTTGATCGACGAATAACAACGACGATTGTCTTTTGTTAATTGCAACCGGAGAAATCAACGAGCGAATCGCAATTCGCGAAGGTTCGTCGCACAGAAATCGCTTTGCTTTTTTCATGGAAAAACAAATGGATACTTTTTAATGAAAATTACCACGCTGTGTAAAGTATACATTCGACAATTGTCCCTCGTGTCAATTTGACGCAGTTTTCCCGAAATAAGTTATACCGTTCTGTTATTAGTACGTAAAGTCCGAAACATGGTGACTTTTATTTTTTAGTGCAAAACATACAATCCACAGAAACCTAAGATGTAAATGTTAACTCATCAATTTGAATAAAAATAAAACATTGAAAAGCAACTGTTTGACTTGTTATTTTATCGATTTTGTTTTTAGCACTGTGTCAATTTGACACCGAGGGACAGATTCAGTTCGTGAAATTAGGGACGGATGAGGGTTAAAATAGTAAAAATTGTGGAACATTGCATATCATCCAACAAAAATTTATACCTGGCGAAAAATTAATTTTACCAAAAAATCTTGCAAAGGAAGGTGTCGACCATGATTGACGGTGGCTGTTTTGCGTGTTGCAGGTAGTCACGCTATCTCTGTACGCGTATTTCTTTTCCGCGTTGCTCGGCCGACAGTTCATCGAGCGGACCGACGCCGTCGGAGGCGGAAAATACGAGGAGCCCGACATGTACTTCCCATTTTTCACGGCGCTGCAGGTGAGAAACTACAGAAACTGTTGTCTCAGTAAAACGATAACCTGTTGTCGGATATCAATCAACCTGTAATCCTTTCAGTTCTGCTTCTACGTGGGCTGGCTGAAAGTCGCCGAGGTGCTGATCAATCCTTTCGGCGAGGACGACGACGACATCGAGCTCAATTGGCTTATCGATCGTCACATTAAGGTAAAAAAAAAACTCGGAGATCTTTTTTTTTGTTACCTCGCGACGTCAACAGCTTCGGCGATGATAATCCTCTGTAATGAATTATGAATTACTCGATGATTAAATCGTTCTTGAAAGAAATTCGCCGAGAGAAAACGACGATTCCTCGCGACGCTCATTAATCTTCGATTTGAATAACCAAACAATTCAGACGGGACTTTTTAATAGATTAAAACGTACATTGTCGGTAAACCCGTTTCAAGGTGAACTTATCATCGGAAAACATTTATAATAGATTCCACGCGGGCATAGTACGTTTGTGTGCGGACGGCAGTCGGTACTTGGAATGGGTCACACGTTTTTTACAAAATTTTTTCGTCAGAACGGAGCTACGTTTCAACTCAGGGTTACGTCATCCGTATTCCGACACCTTTTAAAAACGAATCACTTTCTCAAAATTTGCCCCCACAACCGTGAGTTTGTTTGAGACGCTAGAGGGATCAGTTTATTAGCTAATGTGTAAATAATTTATCTAAAAATTTTTATTGGTCGCAATTGCGAAGGAAAAAGTAAGATAATAAATTTAGAAATCGTGATCTTCGCTTTTTCCTTTGGAATCGCGACCAATAACAACTTCAAAAAATATATTCACACATTAGCTACTAAACTAATCCTTCTAACGTCTCAAAAAAGAAAACTCAAGCTGTTGGATCCAATTTTGTAAATGTTATTTAGTTTTAAAAGGTGTCCGAACACTTTGTACACTCACTGTAGTCTGAAATTAGTGAGAAAGTATTTGTACTAAATAAAATTATTGACGTCTGATCGTTCTAAAATATTCAATCACAATGCTATAATAGGAATTGAAGTAAAACAAACACAAATGAACTTCTATATATTTGTTTATAAACCATGTGGTCGCTAATGACCTAGATGTTAATGCGACCACATTAAAAAAATAAACCATTAATAAATAATAATAATAATAATAACAACTTCAAAAAATATATTCACACATTAGCTACTAAACTAATCCTTCTAACGTCTCAAAAAAGAAAACTCAAGCTGTTGGATCCAATTTTGAAAATGTTATTTGGTTTTAAAAGGTGTCCGAACACTTTGTACACTCACTGTAGTCTGAAATTAGTGAGAAAGTATTTGTACTAAATAAAATCATTGACGTCTGATCGTTCTAAAATATTCGATCACAATGATATAATAGGAATTGAATTAAAACAAACACAAATGAAATTCTATATATTTGTTTATAAACCATGTGGTCGCTAATGACCTAGATGTTAATGCGACCACATTAAAAGAATAAACCATTAATAAATAAATAAATAACAAATGAAATTCTGTGCGTCCAAAAACTTTTTTTTAAGAGGACATAATGTTGAATTATGGTGGCAGGCAGGATACATGATCGTCGACGAGATGCACGAGGAGCACCCAGAATTGCTGAAGGATCAATACTGGGACGAGGTCGTGCCAAAGGATCTACCGTACACCGTAGCCAGCGAACAATATCGACGCGAGGAGCCGAAAGGATCTGCTGAACACTATAAGGTCAAAGAAAGCGACGCTCTTTATGCGAACGTTATGATCGGCACAACGATCCACAATCACGTTCAACACCGCAAGAATCAGGACGACATGTATGCCGATTACGTAAGTGCGCGTCACGAGATGAACTTGAATTCGTCGATATTCAAATGCCATTCTGCTATTCCATCCATGAAGACCCGTTGCTGAATCATTTCTATCAGATCCTCGCATACTAGGTTGAATAAAATGTCACTTCAAACTGCGGATAGATCCTTTCATTATTTCCATTGTACACGTAATCTCTCAGTTCAATTTAAACCAGCATGGAACTCAGTCAGTAAATTACAATCTTAAAATCGTTCTTTTATACATAGCAAACGCAATGCTCCTGAAGATGATCCAAATCCGGATCGAAACGTCAAGTAGAATTTAATTATTGCAAACTTGCTTTGTTTCGTTTATCATTGATCGAATCTGTGCGCCGAGAACACATATATCAATTATATATTAAAAATTTACGATCGAGAAATATTAACTAGTACATGTAATCGTTGTTGATCGTTGAATGTAATTTGTACATTATTTATCGTACTGGTAACAATTCCATCTTTTACTTAAATTAATATTTTGTATAACTCTGCAACTGCGATATTTCTTCATATTCATTCTTCAGCATTTTTTTTTATTTGACCAATGAAATCTACAGCATTTTAATGGAATTTCGCAGGAGAGTGTGGATACACCTTTAGTAGAGCGACGAAAGAATTGGCTCCAACGACAAATCACAAGAATGGGCTCCGTTAGAAGCTCTTCGACGACCTACAGCAGCGGGGGCGGTTTCTTCTCGAGGAACCGACACAACAGCGTCTACAGCAGCCCCGAAACAGGAGGTTTACCGCAAACGAACAACCCTAATCTAAAGATGTCGCTGTACGACCGACTGGTCGGTCGTAAAAGTATTCGAAGCCAACGAATGGGTCGACAAGGCAAGTATCTCCTGACCCAGAAGGTTCATAAATTCTTCCGAGAACCGTTGCGAACTAGGTCTGAGATTGAATTCGGTGGTTTCGCGAGCTGGAACTCGGCAGAAATTGAATTCGGTGGCGGGAACGTGTGAACCGTAATTACAGGCCGCGTTAATTCGCTGTGTGTTCCATAACAACGTTCATTTTCCCGGTGCACTTAAACGATAATGACGCAATTTTACATAATGCATGCCTCGCAACAGCATCTTCCGCTCGCATAAATTAACCGCGATGATTAGCAGCTTAACTCGCGAAGCGATTCCAGCGAAGAATGCTGGAGAACTGTTCGAAACACGAGGCAGACGATTTTGGAAAGGAATCGGAAATTATTGAACAATTGGAATGTTTGCGATCCTTATGGATCGGCATAGCCGGAACCAGGTAGAACGAGGCCGGTGATTAAGTTATTCTCGACAGAGGGAACAATAATGCTCTAACGATGATTAGGAATTTTTGCGACGCCGTTACTTTTACCGCTAGATGGAACGAGGAAATAAACTCGAGGCGGACAGGGTCCTCCGAGGATCTCGGTGTAGAAGTGGACAGCCATACTTAATTGCCCCTGTACTTTTCCCCGACGACCACGGCGGTATTTTCGTTCTGGAATACTCCCGATAGGAGGCTCGGGGGGAGAATGAGGCACAAGGTCTTAGGAAAGTTTTTTTTTTCGAGGATCGCAATCGCGGAAATTGTTTCGGTTGCACAAGGTCACAATGTTGCGCAACGTCGCTGTACGCACGAGCAACGTGTCCGCGGGGGAAAGCGTTCGGGAATCGACGACGACTTTCATTGAAAGTTTTTCTCGCGTTGGAACGCGATGGTCGCGGGAATCGCGTTTAAACACGTGGGAACATGCGAACTATCTTTTTTTTCCCGTTCTGGGAGGCGTTATGTCAGCTGCGAGGTTCGAACTAGGAATTGCAATCTTGCAATTAAACAGGCGTAATATATATATGTTTCAATTATAATTTGTTTTCCAAAAGATGAGCTAATAAAAACGTGGTAAAGAGAAGATTTATTTTAATTTAGATGGATGTAGATCTAGATTTTGTTTGTATTTTCTTAATAAATTTTTATTACTATGGTTAAAGATGATTATCTCGTTAAGTAAAATTTGGTTCTTTATTAACACTAGAACTACCGAGCACTAAACGCAGTTGGCAAACATTGTCTTATAATAACGACAATATAACATTTATTTCGATTTCGTGCAAGTTTTATTTAAATATGTACTCCAACAGAGAAATTGACTAAAGAAATTTCTCGGAAAAACACATTTACACTTTTAATATTTCGAATCGAAAACAGTTCGCACCAGTCATTGACTTGTCCGGTAGTTCTAGTGTTAAATATATATTGTATAAACGTATAATTTCAACAAATGACTGTCCAATAAAATGTGAAGGACACAATTCGTTTGCCTCATATGAAATTTGACTAAGTCCAAAAATATTTGAAACTATTTTGCTTTAGACGGAGTTTTCAAATTTTAATATTGTGGCGGTACCTAACAGCTTATCGTTGAACTATTGCCCTCAAGGCGAAGTTGAAATCCGAATTTTCATAAAAAAATGGACTTAAGCAGTCCCAACCCTCATTCCATGTTTTAAGGTCACATAAGAGCTACCACAACCAACGTTACAGCATCATAATCTAATCGATTTCTCTCCCTCCGCAGGCACAATGCCGAAGCCGAACACAATTCCAGTCTCGCTGAAGAACAGGCCGCGGATTCCCACGCCAGACGTGACGAAAGAGGTGGTGGACCGTGAGCAGAGACTAGCTCTATCAGCAACGAACGCGGCAAACATCGGCGCAGGAGTCGTTGGCGTGATCCCTGCGAATGGACACTACGCGACAGACCTACCAGTAGTCCAGGTAGTTCTCTCGCCGATCCAGGAAGCCGAAGGGACGCCATCGACAGGGAAATCTGGAGCAGCTGCACTAGCGCAGGCAGTATTATCACCAACACTAACGAGCGCTGGCTTGGTAGCACCTGTAACATTCACACCAGTCACGATGAGCCAATTAACACAGCTGGGACTGGTGACGACGACTTCAGCATCGATGTTGAGGTCGAATTCGCAGTCTAACGGGGTTCAAGCAACCCTAACCGAAGTGAACAGCAGCGAGGAAGAGGGTTCTGGTAGCAGCAGTAGCAGGAGTGGTAGTATAACAGGTCAGGAGGAACGATCTACGCCTTTGATCGGAGACACTACCAGTCCTGTAGGGAGCAACGGGAGTTCACCTACGTTCGGTAGTTATAATGATAGATCCCCTATTCTGATGAATCCTGAGAAACTGAGCTACGTGGTAGCTGCGGTTCCAACGCAGGAATCGAAACCAGCTGATCCTCGAGGAAGGAGGTCAGCGTCTTTACCAGGACCTCCCGTAGTTCAGTGCAGGGAGGACAGGAGCATGTCCCTGCCACATTCCCCAGGTCTGCAACCTAGGGAAAATCGAGCAGCTTCAGTGTCGAACGGACACGATCCTCCCAACATCGACAGGCTGATGGTGCTCTGCAAACAGGACACTCGACCCAGGACCAACAGCATCGGTCACGACCTCTGCAGACCCAATCAGCGAGTCCAGGACGCCAGGAAGATCAGCAGTGTGTCTTGCACCAATGCTAGTTTGTCTGGAGGACTGTCAACCAGCCCCACAACAACCACCACAGTCATGCCAGCGACGGCACCTGTTGCGAACAGCAAGAGGGGAGAGGTTTACGTCTGACAGGACGAATTAGGGACATTTGTAGATCATTTCACATAGCGTTCGACGCGGTCGTCGAGTGCGAGCTTGCCTGAGACTCGTCTGAGACTCCGTCCATTGTTGTGATGACGAAGCTAAGACCCTTGAGGGGTGCGCGAGCTTTTTTGATGATTGTTGATGAGAGTGAGAGATTGCTGGATTAGTCACTCGCGTTGTAAATATGGTAAATTATGCGCGGGGAGTTTGTTAGAGAGATCTATGGTTTTTGGGGGATGATTAGGAAGGATGTTGAGATGGTTGACTGTTGCAGGAGTTAGGCTCGCGGCGATCTAAGGTATTTGCTGTTCCTTGACGAACAGTGTTTTGTATGTGCAATAGAGATGTGCTGGTGTTATGACACTCTGTTACGTGCTTAGAGTAGACAGTGCGTTATCGACGGAACGAGGACAAAGGAATCGTGCCAGATAAGGTTTAACTACCGGAAGACTATTAACCGTTTGCGAATGATTTCTTATTGGAAGATACGAATTAAAATAAATTCATGGATTCATGACAGACTTTCTATTAACCAGAAATGATTGTTTTGTAAATGGTACCTGTTCAATTTTTCTGGAAACATTGCTGTACTTTCTATGCTAAAAAATAATCTGTATAATCTATCGTCTTGACTGTTGGTTAAATGGTAGTAGGACTTTTCCTGATGGTGCAGTTAACATTTTAGGTCGATCGGTCCTGTACTTTTTTCTGAATCGTGTGAATCAGGTACAAAGACGTTGAAGTAGCCAATTTAAGTTAATCAAGAAGATTGTGCAACAGAAAGTTGATTCCTGCCACTAAAAGAAATAAATGAATAAAACATTACAAATTGCTCACTTTCTATTCAGATATATATTTATAATTTTCTTAATTAACGTAACGTTACGAAACACCAAAAATTCGTCAGGCACTTGCAGAAAGTCCAGATTTTGAAAATTGTGTAATTTCTCGACCATTATGTAAAACTTCACAAGAGTAATTTGATCAAAAAGCTTTCATTTAAAAACTGAATAGTCTTTCAGTAGCTAAAATTGTCAACTACAGCTGGAAGAATATCTAAAATATCAAATCGAACCATTCGCAGCACACGTAACAATTTCCAACAGTTTTACAAATCGATACAGCTCGCGAGCATTTTGCACAGAAAAAAATATGAATGGCGAACTTTGTTTTTCGCGACAAGTGGGAGAAAATCGAAAAGCGAAGCGACTGTATTTGTCTTGTGTATGTACATAGATGACGTTCTGTCTTCGCGAGACAGAGCGTGACTCGTCGGAAAAATTGATGCCAGCCCGCATCCTAGAACCGTATTTATTCGAGACGGAGAGAACGACGAGCGCGATTCGACACGAGACGCATTTGCCATATTTGCCATAATCGGGGACGCTCCGCGCGAATCGTCGCGGAACTTGGCGAGAGGGTTGCGCAACGGCTTCTCGAAGCGTTTCGAAATCTCGCCGATTCGGCACGCGATCTTTACGACGTTATCCAACAGCTGTTAGCGACTGTTAAGTAGCTCTCGACGGGACTCGTGAACCTAATAGCAACGATATCTGAACGAAATACGCTCTTCAAGGACGTCACATCGTGCAACATCAATTTTAACGATCGTTTTTCGAAAAAATATTCGACACGTGTCCGCTCAATTGTAAAACCGTCGACGATTTAAAAAAAAAAACTACCTGTTCGTTTCAACACGTTATTCGTGGCGGATATGGTGGAATCATACAATGAATTTTTACATATGAATTAAAAATACTGTTGCATTATTTTGAACTCCTTAAAATTAGCCAAGAGATAAGTCCGTGCAATTTTTATTTTACATAAAAATCCGCAGTCTAACAGTCATGTCAATTTAATTTAATATAATCAGTAGACTGCGGATGTTTATGCAATTTCCGATGTTTGAAACAGATAGAAACCGTGCTAAATTCTATCGAATTTTATATTAAAGCATTTTGTGAAAATTTTCCATTGCGGACGTTGAAGTACCGTCAACTTGAGATACGTGTTCAATATTCATCCGAGAACAATCTCTCGTACAAACGTATTTAAAATTATTTTAAAACGAAGTGACGTCGTTCGAAGAAAATGATTTAGAGAATATGCGAGAACCACAGGCACAGATCACGCCAAAGTGAAAGAACACAGCCCCTCCGATGTATTCTATGAATACAATCGAACAATACACGAATGAACAATATATATAAAAACACTATTTGACTCCATTAAGCTGTAGTTAGTCACAGAGGCGCTACCAATTAATACTACTAATAGCTTATTTATAATCAAATGGTAATCCACTAAATCAGATGGTAAACCACTGTAACTCGAACCTGCTACGTTCCTGCTCGCGCCACAGTGATTCAGCTACAACTTCGCCGATATTTTTGTTCGAATAAATTACGCTGGCTGCACCTCGTTACTTTGGTGCAACAACGTGCATTCTGGATAATGAAATGTTCCCTCCTTCAAACGGTAAGGAGCTTTTATACTTGACGATATTTATACGCGCCGCCGCTCAACAACTTTTCTACGAACTCGGTCTCGATCGATTATTATAAATAAAACGAGAATGTATATGGAGTGTCGGCTCGCACGTGTACATAGTAGATCGATTAAGTTAAGATTGTCCGTGTATGAGATTATGATGCTCAAATGCTGGCGAGCGAGGAGAGAATAATGAAAAAAAAAAAAGAAGAAAAATGATGCTCGTCCGTCGACGGTGGCTGCTAGATATATTCCTATCGAGAAGTGCAAAATATGTAAATAATTTCACTTGACTTTTTAGTTTGCGTCGCGGCGTTGCGACTGCAGTGAGAGAGGAACGTTCGATTCGCTCGAACACGAGAGAAAGCTTTTTCGAAGCTGAATAACGAAAAGAAATGGACACTGATGAAACACTGTCTTCTCGAGAGACAGAGTAATTTTCTACTGGACCAGCATGCAATTTCTACCAAGAGTAAATAATTATTTATAGCCTATCGAAGGACGCTCGTCCGATTCTGTAGATATTGAACTCGCAGTATTTGTATATAGATTGTATCCCGCCCTCGGTAACAGCATCCACGACGTGCGGCTCTGTTTTAGAAAACTATCGGTGAGCAACTGTTTCGGTGCACACGCGTTCGCATGACGCGAAAAAAAATCACTCCTAAGAACAGTACTACGTTAATATTAATATCTGTAATCTACATTTAAATAAATGTTCGAAAATCGAATGGCGTGTCTCATTGCTCCAATAACGTTCGTCAGTTCGTTCTAGTTTCAAGAGTTTCAGACTTCGAGTGTGTTGATCTTCCAGTGTGTCATCTAGTCCCATTAGTATCGAATCATTTCGAGGAAAGTCCATCAGTAGACTTAGTAAAATTGTTCACCTGAATCGCAGCGAACTGGAGCGAAATAGAAATTTATATTCTTTCCTTAGCGCTCGAGTGGTGACTCGGAGTGGTCATTCAAAATTGCTGTACCATTATTGAAAATATTGTTTACATTATTATCAGAAAAATGACTGAACATTTAAGTATTGTATTAGTAAAAAAGAAATCATATAAAAGGGAATTATTTTAGGTTGGAAGAGTTTAATTTTTATTTGGAAGCGTTTAATTTTCGAGTTAAAATAGCTTCGAGTGCAAAGGGTTAATATGTCGAATGGATTGAAAACAATGTGACGGTATTTTTAAATTCTGTTAATGTATTTAACAGAAGCTGATTTGTACCTCACAATATGTGTTTAAAAGTTTTTGTCCTTTTCTTTCACAGCAAGTATGTATTTCATTATTCTTCTTTTTTTTGTTCTTTTTACTAATTCTTGGTAATTGTAATGGCTGTGTTATATTACCTAATGTTTATTATTTTTTATTTTTCAAAATCTGTATTATTATTTTTCTTTTTTCAGACGCAAAAATTTTGTCTCTTGATAATGATCCACATAGGGATCGAAACGTTGAGAAATTTAAGTATTTAATTTGCATATTTGTTGTTTCTAAAAGTGATCGAACCTGGCGCCGATAGCATAGTTTTATTTTATAATGTATTTAGTGTTTGAAATTACACCCTTGCATTTTTGCGATAAACGCAGAAAAATCCGGTGGATTAGAGCCGAGAAGATCCTGGTTAGCCGCGACGCGGACGATCAAAGGCGTTCAGGATGATTTGACGCGTCGGACGGTGATGTTCGGAGCGTTTTGTGGGAATAGACGCGTTACCGCAGCAAAACTGTTAGCCTAGATTATGGTGACTGGTGGAATTACATGCGCCACTTGAAAGGCCACGCCCAGGTTGATGGTCTCCGTGAAAGATATTCGTCGCCCCGGCAATTTCTCGGATCTCGCCTCCGGCGTGAAAATATTATTCCTCTCGGGGAACCTCTCGTCTCGCGACGCGGGAACACGCGAGCGCGTCGTTCTCTATTCGCGGAACAAATGGGAGTGGTCCATATATTCGCCCCGTTATACGTATTATAACGCGGGAATATGTATGAGACTTTAAATATTTACTAGACGCGCTTGTCAGAACCGGCGGCCTGTCTGTTGTCCGTCCGCCAGTCACCGGAGGATCTCACACGCCAACGCATTATCAATTAGGACGGCTAGGCCATCGTGGCCTGGAATTCTACGGCACGTATGCGTGCAATCTTATTCAATTTCTTCGTACCTAATGTGCGAATAACATAGAATGCTGGAGTGTAATGTTAGAAAAATATTCCTCATGAATTTATTTCATGCCTCCACAGTGGACAATTATTGGCTAGTTCGGAAAGTAATTCCGTTTTTGTAAATGGTACCTGTTCAATTTTTCTGGAAACATTGCTGTACTTTCTATGCTAAAAAATAATCTGTATAATCTATCGTCTTGACTGTTGGTTAAATGGTAGTAGGACTTTTCCTGATGGTGCAGTTAAAATTTTAGGTCGATCGGTCCTGTACGTTTTTCTGAATCGTGTGAATCAGGTACAAAGACGTTGAAGTAGCCAATTTAAGTTAATCAAGAAGATTGTGCAACAGAAAGTTGATTCCTGCCACTAAAAGAAATAAATGAATAAAACATTACAAATTGCTCACTTTCTATACAGATATATTTATAATTTTCTTAATGTGCGAATAACATAGAATGCTGGAGTGTAATGTTAGAAAAATATTCCACATGAATTTATTTCATGCCCCCACAGTGGACAATTATTGGCTAGTTCGGAAAGTAATTCCGTTTTTCGTGAAGGGACGCAGACGCTTATACAATTTTTAATTTTTCTAGGCAAATTTTAAGAAAGCGGGACGAAATATAACCTTATTAGTCTTATTTTCAGTGGTAGTATTACATTCGATGGAATTTTATATCCTAGCATTTCTTGAATTACTTAATTTACTAACTAAATACTGGCAAATATAAATTTAACCCTTTGCACTCGGAGCTATTTTAACTGGAAAATTAAACATTTCTTCCGATCTAGAATATTTCCATACCTTATGATTTTTGCAATTTTATGGATATGAAATAAGTACATTACCTTATACAGTACCTAAATGTTTAGTAACTGATTAGATACCGATATATTTAATAATGTAAACAATATTTTGAAGAATGGTACAGCAATTTTTAGTGGTGCCTCAGAGGGGACAGCGGAGTGCAAAGGGTTAAGTAAATGGTAAAAAATGGCTTTCATTATCCCTTGAGAAAACTAAATGACTTCCTAACGACCTAATATATTGTTACTGTTTCCACTTCAAGAAAAAGAGGAACTAGGGTGCTAGGGACGGTTGCGAATAAGCTAGAGGAGAGAGAAGAGGGAGTCTAGGGTAGGTGGAGGGGGTAGTAACCAGTTGGTAACTAGACTCGTCACACAAAAATCTTTTATCCCCATATTTTCAAGCCACCCTTTCCTTTTAAAATTAGCAGAATTACTTCCTACTGAAACGCGTAAATCAATTTTCTCGGGATTTTCGACAGTATCGATAATTCAGCGTATCGCAGACAGAAAAAAAGATCCTCGGCCAGCATCCTGCTTGGATGATCTCTCGGCCAGCGCCTCCGCGATCGCCACGATAACCTGTCTCCTCCTCGTCGAAATAAATCATCGGCCATAGAAAATCAACATTCGACTCGTTCAAATATAATTCACTGGCATTTCCTGCTGCGAACAAGCAACCGCCACGCCCGTTTATCTCATCAAATTACACACTTTCGGAACCGACGCAGGATCGCGAGGGGATCCGCGGCTCTCGGCGCCGCGCCGGCTCCTTCGCGGACTCTCGTCTCCGGCGCATATAATAAATCATTATGCGTCTCACGGATTATCAGATTGGCCGCGGCCGCTTACGTGATGGGTGGCACACGGCTCGTTATCAGCTACAGCATGTGTTTGCACTCTCAGCTGTTGCGGGGAGCCGTTTTCTTTTGCCTTTGCTACTTCTTGCCAGTTTCATATATTCACCACCTCCTCTTCCTCCTCTTCATTCCGCGGCTTTATCACTCTTCTACGGATGCTACCGGGACACCTAATCACGCCCCGGAGTCACTACGATTTTCAAATAAAAGATCGCTGATTGCAGATTTGTCTTACCTCTCAATTTTACCTCTTCGTCTCTCGAGGTTCACTTCGTTTTTACAGTTCTTCGCTTCGTCATTTCTCGAATTTTCATTTGCAATTGAAGGCTCCATTATGGTACAAGAGTAGAAGGGAATATTTTATTTTTCAATTTTATTCACAAGAAATTGACCATTAGACTAATTTTAATTGGGAGCTTTATAAGGTTCCAGAGGAAATATAAAATTCATTTTTCACTAAAAATCCCCCCTTTTGCAAATCAATTTCACCCATTGAGAATATTTAAAATTAATTATTTCTTTGGATTAAATTATTCCGTGTCATTACTGTGAGGGAAAACATACATATGTAGTTTAATGTTTCGAATTTATTAATCAGAAAATGTGAATTTGGAGTACAAACCTGTACTGCAGCTTAATCTGGATTTTAGAAGAATGATAATTGCCTTTCGATAAGACTGAATATTTTTAACCATTTTGGATTGTATTAATCCATATTCGTTCATGAAGAGCACTCTATTACCTCGTTTTAAGCGCATCAACCATGCTGGAAACATTCATTCAGCTTCACAACTTCCAGATTTGTGGGTAACCAATTGCATTAACTCCGGGTGAATAAATTCCCAGAAAAATTGGGAGAAATTTCATGGAAAGCTTTCTTCGATTCAGCGTGCACTTGGCCGATAAGTTCGAATTTCATTCCCGATGCTGACATGAAGCCTGCAAACCGGATCCGGTTTTCTCCTCTCGCTCCCCCCCGCCGCATTCCTTGATATTGTGAACGTTAATGAAGATCGACGGTCTTGATAATGATAACGAGAACGTCGATAATGTGGAGCTCGTCTGGATTCCCCTTGATAGGACGACAAACCTCGCGATCGAAATGTTTCTTCTGTTCTCTCAACTCTTTCTCTCTCTCTTTCTCTCTCTCTCGTTTTTTCCCCTTAAGTGGACGTTCACTTAACGCGCCGTTAAAAATCTACGCAATAAAGTCTGATTAAAAGGAACGCGAATCCGAGATAACGGAAACAAATTGGGGAGATAGCCCGATACATTTATCGTCGAGACGTTCGAGAGATAAACGGACGTTTTATAAAACGCTTTACGGCGTCTCGATGCATTCGTCATTATCGCGTTGGATTCACTTTGTTGCTTTAACTCCGCGTCGTTCTGCGTCGTTTCTTTTTTTGCACGAGGGGCTGACTGTAATTAATTTCCCGGGGAATTGAATTATTTCGAGCGAGAGCAATTTGTTTCCCGGACGGCTGGAATGCTGGAAATTTGTTTCTCGTTATGATTTAATTCCTCCGGAGAACGGATGCCCGATGTTTCTGCTGTATTTGGCGTCGTGGAATGCGATCGAACGAGGTTGTCACGATTGTTGTACCGATTTCAGTGTGATGGTATTGTTTGAGCATGGTTGAACATTTATATTGTACGGTGCCAGCCTCCGAAAATTATTTTTGGGAATTCAGAATTAAATGTTGTACCTTTTTGTGGTATATAATTTTGTTGACGTATGAATTCTTTCTTCAAGAAAGTCTCCAGTTGAGTTTTTAACTTGTTACTTCGTTCGAGTGTGCGTAAAACAGTTCGTAAAAATAAGAAATTATATAGAGTCGCAGCCCAGCGATAACTAAACGAAGATCTCAACGCGACTGTATTACCATTGTACCATAGACGTCCCATAGTGTAATAGGACATTTATATTATATTGTTTATATCATAGTAATTCCTGCGTATTGTTAAATTAATTATAAATAATACTTTCAATAAAAATGGTTGATTTTTATTTGTTTGTTTAAGGATATAATACTATAAACAAGTTAATAGAAACATTTTAAACGTGTTGAGCAAAAAATATAATTTTAGCCAGCTAGATTCATCAAGTGGGACGTAAGAAAACACCAAATTATTCGAGTTACACGATCTCCCATGAGGCTGGCAGTCTTCAACAGTATCTTGTCGGTGCTTGAATGCGTGGTAAGTAGTTACGGACAGGTTTAGAAGCATTAAACCACAAGCTTATCTCACTCACGCGACGCAGATGGAAATAACAATCTTTGGAACGAACACGTTATCGAAGAAAAAGCTTCACCAGTGATGCGGATTAATGAATCGAATACGTGAATTAGTCTGTCGCAAAAATATAATTAAAATTTCCGAATACGTGTACACGTCTCGCGTGATGAACGTGTTAAAAGTGTATTAATTTGTCCTCCAAAAAGTAGTTCAAATAAATAATTTGTCCGACGAAGGGGCTGAAGAGAAAAGAATTTCCGAATGTGGATACATGTCTCGTCTAATGAAAGTCTTAAAAATGAATGAATTCGTCCTCCGAAAAGTAGTCGAAATGAATAATGTGTCCGAAGAAGGGGCTGAAGAAGAAAGGAATTTCAGAATGTGGATACATGTCTCGTCTAATGAAAGTCTTAAAAATGAATGAATTCGTCCTCCGAAAAGTAGTCGAAATGAATAATGTGTCCGACGAAGGGGCTGAAGAGAAAGGAATTTCCGAATGTGGATACATGTCTCGTCTAATGAAAGTGTTAAAAAAGAATGAATTCGTCCTCAAAAAAGTAGTCTAAATGAATAATTTGTTGGACGAAGGGGCTGAAGAGAAGGAATTTCCGAATGCGTGTACACGTCTCGCGTGATGAACGTGTTAAAAGTGAATTAATTCGTCCTCGAAAAAGTAGTCCAAATAAATAATTTGTCCGACGAAGGAGCTGTAGAGAAAGGAATTTCCGAATGCGTGTACACGTCTCGCGTAATGAAAGTGTTAAAAATGAATGAATTCATGCTCCAAAAATATTCGAAATGAATAATTTGTTCGACGAAGAGGCTGAAGAGAAGGAATTTCCGAATGCGTGTACACGTCTCGCGTGATGAACGTGTTAAAAGTGTCTTAATTCGTCCTCGAAAAAGTAGTCCAAATAAATAATTTGTCCGACGAAGTGGCTGAAGGGAAGTAATTTCGAAAAAGGGGTCGGGAGGTAAAAAATGTTGGGAAATCAGGGTCTAGGTAGTACGGCTGTCAGCTAAATAAGGGTGACACGGTGATCACCGAGCTGGAAGGAAAAATGAGACTCGCGCCCGTGCAAGATCGCAATCGCGAGAGTGTGTCCAAGTTCGAAACGGTGGTCCGGCATGGTTGCAAAGCGTGTCGCCACGTCTCTTGTGCGTGGGTCGGCGATTGCAGCCGCCGTTGGTCCCGCGACTTAACGATTTCCAGCGACGAGCTACGAACTCGAGGAAGGCCGAACACGGCCTCTCAGGATTTCACGGATGTCGTGACACCGACTGCAATACCTTCCTGGCTCTCTCTTCCCTCTAACAATGAAAAACATACCCGGGAACTCGCTCTCGAACAATACGAAGTTGTCGAAGCTTACAAAATTATAAAATTCTGAAAATTAGGAGACCACCGTCGATATTCTCTGAAGCACCTTCGAGATTACTCTCTTTACACTCTCTTCCGACCTAGAATATTTCCATGATCTTTTAAATTTTATAGACATGAAATTGGTACGATACCTCACAGCGTTCATTAAGCTCCCAGGATATTCATTTCAAGGATTTTCTCTGGAGCCATTCATTTTCCTTCTGTGAAAATTCTGCACTAAAACTAAAGTTACGAGTTCAAAAGAGAGAGAGATAGGAAAATATAAAATACTAGAAATTTCAGAGGAATCTCCTCGTAGCATATCAAAATTAATATCGCACCACTGCACCGAATTTCGGATAATTGATTAACGCGTGATTTATAAAATTGTTGGGGCAATCAACCAAGGCTTCAGTACGTTGACGAGGCAGACAGATGTTGATTAGGTACAATGCGGTTAATTTGCGGAGGGACGACCGGCACGTCGGTTCCCAATAAATAAATCGCAATAAATTAATGGCGTGGGTAGCGTATATAATTGGTCTGGGATGCTTCTAAGATACTTCGCGTACATTTTTCCATCTGGTGATGACTTATTAACGGCTAATAATTCTCTCCGACCACCCGCAACCGCTTGTCACTTCCTGATCGATTCGAACCGACCAATTACCAGGTGATACTCTGATCTCTGTCCAGGTAACCGTCGTCCAGACTATCCTCCCACCCCGGAACCAATCGTAATTTCATCGGCGGTCCCGCTAGCCGGTTGCATAACGTCGACTTTGTATGCAGAACGGTGTGCATAGATATTTTCTGGCTAAACAAGAGGAAGACAGGCGTCCGCGCGCGCCTGAGCGAGTAAGATCGTCGGATAGGATCTAGACTACGGTGGATCGTTTAAGAGGATGCTCGAGCGAAATCAAAGGGCCCATTTTCTAGGAGAAACGATAGGCCCCGGCTTCAGACCACGACGACGATGGAATCGGCTCATGGACGGCTTTTTCAGACGTAATGTCAGTGGTTAGGAGCCCCGCTATGGCAGTGAAGTGCTCTCTCTTGCTTTTGCGGTCGAAGATGCGATGGTGGGCGTGGGAATCGTAGAAACTGCCGGGGCACGCTCGTGCGACGTGTTCTCCACCTTCGATTCTTTCAAGTTTCAGGATCCAGATGGATCCCGCACCGTGATCCAGAAGATGGCCGGCTGATTGCCCGACGCAAGCACGATCGACGCCCACGTCCTCTCCGATGAACGACCGATCGAGGTTCGTTCTAGTCGAAGCAAATTATTATGACGACGTGGCTCGGTGAGGTACCCTCTTAACAAAATTAATAGAAAAATTAATCTACACAATGCAACATTGTTGGTGAATTTTATAATGTTGTAGGTGTTGGTGTATCACACATGGAGGAATTGGAGGATTATAAAAAGGCTATTACCACGGAAAACAAGATTCTATTATATTCCAGTTTCTTAAAATTCATCTTCAAAAATTGAAAATTACATCCGCAGTTTAGTCATAACGCTGCGGATGGGTGAGTGACCCTTTCAAGAAATTAAAACAAAAATTAATCCACGAAATGCAATATTGTTGGTGAATTTTATAATGTTGTAGGTGTTGGTTTAGTGGATCACACAGATGGAGGAATTGGAAGATTATAAAAAGTTACTACTACAAAAAACAAGATTCTATTATATTCCAGTTTCTTAAAATTCATCTTCAAAAATTGAAAATTACATCCGCAGTTTACTCACGACGCTGCGGATGAGTGAGTGATCCTTTCAAGAAATTAAAACAAAAATTAATCCACGAAATGCAACATTGTTGGTGAATATTATAATGTTGTAGGTGTTGGTGAATCACAGATGGAGGAATTGGAGGATTATAAAAGGTTACTATACCACGAAAAACAAGATTCTATTTTATTCCAGTTTCTTAAAATTAATTTACACAAACATGGTAAAAATTGAAAATTACATCCGCAGTCTAGTTATGACGCCGCGGATGGGTGAGTGATCTTCTCAAAAAATCATAATAAAAATTAAACCACGAACTGCAAAATTGTTGGAGAATTTTATAATATTTTAGGTGTTAGATTGGAGGATTTGGAAGATTATGCGGCGTTCGGCAGACAGATCATCTGGTTTTCCGCGAGTACCCTTTACGGTACCCGCTCGTTATTGCGCGTGCACGTGAAACTGGAGACGCGTGCACGAGCACCGCCAGCCATAAAAGCGTATCTCGGAAATGCAGGAACCGTGGAGCAGTGGGATTCTCTTAGAGGGCCGCGTTGATCGTTTCTCATGCTCAACTTCATTTATCCCCTTCTCCTTCTCCTCCTTCTTCTTCTTCTTCTCATCGTTCTCCTATAGTTTAATCCGAGGGATCGGTTAGCCTACGATTGACGCCTACAACGTCCAGTTTCAACGAGTCGGAGATTACTCGTTGCCTTACCACTTCAGATCAACTTCCGAATAAAGCCAAGATTTAAGGCTCCTCTCCAATAAACGTCGATGATGAAACCGTTCAAACACGTTTCCAATACAGTCGAGCTGGTTTTAGGTTTTTTTTCGAGATATAGCGTGAGGTGTTCAGTGATTGCAGTAGGTTGAGCATTTTATGCAAGAATTGCAGCTCTGATTCTTTTAGTTTTTATTGCGGAAGATACGAGACTTGAAGCGATTCTTTGGATTAATTCTAATGAAGAGTCAAGACTTGATTTCATTCCTTGATTTTATTTGATTCAAGATTTTATTTGATCCTTTGGATTGATTCTAATCAACGTTGAAGGCTCGAATTGATTTTTCGACTGGATCCCAATGAAGATTGAAGAGACGGTTAAAACCGTTCTTCTTGAATCTCGAAGAAGATTCAAGATTTTATTTGATTCTTTGGATTGATTCTAATCAATGTTGAAGGCTCGAATTGATTTTTCGACTGGATCCCAATGAAGATTGAAGAGACGGTTAAAACCGTTCTTCTTGAATCTCGAAGAAGATTCAAGAAGACTGACACTGCTCGTCCCGAGCAGCGACTTCATTAACAAACAGCGATATTATTAGCGCATCGTTTTAATCCGCTGGCCGGAGTATTGCCGGATGTTCCCCGGACAGTAATGTATGATAGAAAGTTATAAAACGAAAGCTGGAAGAGTGAAGAATGATCTGGAGCAGCGTGAGTAGAACAGGATTCCGTGGACACGAGTCGAAGTCGTGTAATCACGGACTTAACGGTTGAGTAATACGCATCTGCGTGTCATCCGACACCCGACGAAATTATCCGCGGCTATTTCATAAATTGACTGATTTTTTTTCTTTCTACCGCACTGTTGTCCCGTTCTTTATTTTGATTTTTTTTTATTTCAGATTGGTTTCGGGGAATTGTGCAAGATGTTTAGCACAATGGGACACCCTGTACATTCTCTAACAGAACGAATCAGAGAGATGAAGCACAGAGAGACGACTCAGTCTGGACACCGGGATATTTTATGGGACACCATAATGCGCGTTAAACGCCCAAACGCGTTTATTGTTCGTGCTTGCGAAACGAATTTATTCCGGTTGCCTACCTGCCAGACACGGGATTGCTGTCAGTGTGACTCGGCGGTCCCGAAATAGCTCGATGTTATGTTCAACGAACGGTGAACAATTAACTCTGCCCTCGAATACCGCCAAAATTTCTTCGTCCCGTTACACACAATTTTATGTTAGGGCTATATTTTGATTTCAGAAACGTCGAAAGTGTGAAGAGTGAACCTGCGTGGTAAATTACTAGAAAATTAAAAGACATATTTAACCCTTTGCACTCGGCTGTCCCCTCTGAGGCACCACTAAAAATTGCTGTACCATTCTTCAAAATATTGTTTACATTATTAAATATATCGGTATCTAATCAATTACTAAACATTTAGGTAATGTACTTATTTCATATTCATAAAATTGCGGAAATCATAAGGTACTGAAATATTCTAGATCGGAAGAAATGTTTAATATTCCAGTTAAAATAGCTCCGAGTGCAAAGGGTTAAAATATTTGAAGAGTGCTTTGAGACAATTTATTTTCTAATCCAACATGCACAATAATAATCTAATCAACATGCTCAGCTCGATACCTAAACATCCGTAGAAATCGCGAAGGAATGGAATTTCTTAAAAATGGAGGGCACCGACGCGAAGAGAATGCGAACAGAGCACAGGGGTTAAAGATAGTGATTCCACCGACAACTATGAAGAAGCGATCGGTCAACTCCCACCACGGGGCGCATCGTAGCACTCGGAAAAAAAAGAGTATCTTCGCTAGATACTCGATACGCGGCCGCGCTTCGTAAATCTTCGGTCGTTCTCAAGCCGGGAGAGCAGCGTAGAAACTGTTGGGCACCGGCAATAAATGGACTGGACGAACGTACCGATCTTTTACAGATGTATACCTACTATAAAGCTCGGGGAAGAGAAGGTACCTACGGCCCTACGTGTCCTGCGCGCGAGGTCGTATAATCGCGCTGGTCGCGACGTGTTCGCTTGATTCACGACACCCCGGAAGCGAAGTGACTGCGATACGAAATGCCATGACACCAGACAGTCGGCATCTCCGTGCCTCCTATAAGACCCCATAAATCACTGACAACAAAGCGACTGTTCGAGCGTTAAAGCCTTCTACCCCCATCGCTCCGGGCTTTTCCACCGCGTTTCCGGTGTCCTGGAATTGTCTCACCTACTCGGCCAACTCCGCCACACTCCATTTTGTTCGTGCACTTTCCCGGAATCCCCTTTTCCTGTCCCTGGAACCATTTCTGTCTCAGTTAACCCCTTGACGAATTTTAACGAGACACACTCGCGATGAAGATGTTAATTGAAGTCTAAATATAAATATTACGCCTTTCTTTTTGGATCAAATCAAATTTGATTCGTTTGTAATCCACGACATTTTTGTAAGTGTAAAAAAAATGTTACGGCAAGGGGTTAATCGAGACTTTAATTTGCTATTTAATATCAAGAAAAATGCTTTCCAAGTGTGGATAGATCTTTTGTATTACGATTTTTATTTAATATCGCCCTGTCTCTTTAAGCGTTTTATTTATATTGTACTTTACATCGAAACTTTTCGTTGGGAATCTTTCCAGCGATTTTTACTCCGCGATGTCGAAACGGTCGGCCATATTTGGCCGGGGAGGCGGCCATTGCCGTCCCCGTGGCCGCTGATGATCTTCTATGGTGCTCGAACGGTGTCAAATGGTTGTTCGCGAAGGAAAAAAAAAATAGAGAAAAAACGCGGCACGGTTCGCAACCCGTAATCACCGCGCGCAATTCCGCCGTTTGCCGCGCTTCTCGGCTAGAAAACTGTGTAATGTGATAATTCGAAATTGTTAGCCGAGATTGGCGGCGGCGGTTTACACGCCTGTAGGCGGTTTTCACACCTGTATCATCCGGCAGTTATCTATTCCGCGGCGAGCTTCTTATGCAAAAGTTGTAATCATAACGTCCGCGCTCGCCATGGTAATCGGTTTTCCCAAGGAATCGGTAACGTTCGAGCATTGTTCGGGCGTTCACGGGAGAGAGAGACCGTTCAACCCGTTACCAACCAGATAATACTCCCAATTTATGGTTCCCTTTGAGGACCAGATATTCATCGGGAAACGGAATTGTCCGATTGTGAACGGAGCAAAACGAAACGAAACGGAGCTTGGACCGCAAACTGCACACCGGAAATCGTTTCGAACCCGCTAAACAACGGACGATATCGGCGAGAGGCCGGGCTATCTGGCAACGAACTATGCGTCTTATCGCCTCCATTCGAGGAACTACAATAATCATACACTTGGTGCGCGAGCATCTTCGCGTTTCCGTCTTGCCAGCGCCGAGAGCTGGAGCGTGGAACCGCCATTGATTCGGCACGCTGCAAACTATGCTGAACGTTAGCCGCTGCTTTGCTGGAAAATCGTCTGTTCAAAATTCTGGCAGCTTTCAAATTTTTTAATCCAGAGCGTTGATCTTCTGTTCAAAATTCTGACAGCTTCCAATTTTTTAAAATGGAAAACGTTGATCTTCTGTAATAAATTCTGGCAGCTCCAAAATATTTTAATTGAAAGCGTTGAGATTCTGTAAAAAATTCTGGCAGCTCCAAAATATTTTAATGGAAAGCGTTGATCTTTCGTAAAAAATTCTGGCAGCTTCGAATTTTTTAATAGAAAGTGTTGATCTTTTATAAAAAAAATTCTGACCGCTCCAAAATATTTTAATGGAAAGCGTCGATCTTTTATAAAAATTCTGGCAGCTTCCAATTTTGTAATAGAAAGTGTTGATCTTTTATAAAAAGAATTCTGGCAGCTCCAAAATATTTTAATGGAAAGCGTTGATCTTCTGTAAAAAATTCTGACCGCTCCAAAATATTTTAATGGAAAGCGTTGATCTTCTGTAAAAAATTCTGACCGCTCCAAAATATTTTAATAGAAAGCGTTGATCTTTCCTCAAAGATTCTGGCAGCTTCGATTTTATTAATAGAAAGTGTTGATCTTTTCTAAAAAAAATTCTGGCCGCTCCAAAATATTTTAATGGAAGCGTCGATCTTTTATAAAAATTCTGGCAGCTTCGAATTTTGTAATGGAAAGTGTTGATCTTTTCTAAAAAAACTTCTGGCAGCTTCTAAATATTTAAATCACAATTACATTTTCAAATGAAAGTTAATATTGTGCTATATAATCTTATTAGTACCTCTAAAGAGGAATGTACTCGTACTCGTTCAAGGATTAAAAAAGTAATTACTGAAGGATCAACTCTTCAGTTTCATTAGCACTAAACAAGCATCTTACGAAACTCTTCCACTTTATAAACTCATTGAATAATACGCCACGAATGTGTCGTCGCAATCTGGATAATCGTACAGCAGAAAATTCTGGTTCCGAGAACGAGTTTTTCGTGCTTCCGTAGTTCCAATGTTTTCGCTGTAAAAACCTGTGCATTTAGTATGCAAGAACCAGATACATCTCTCCGAAGCTGAACCAGTTCCCGGAGGAAGCGCGACCGAGGAGCAGCTCGAAATCGTAATTGGAATTTTCTTTCATAAATGCAAGCAAGATTAATCGTGTGAGAGGCGGCTGAAGATCCTCCTCGGATCAGCTCGGCTGGATCACGTAGGAGGGATTTTAATGGGTGCATCTCGGTGAGACAATTAATTCATAGCTTCGTTGGGAATTTCAAGTATATCTATTACTTTGCGAACGATCTAATAAAAAGGAAAAATATTCGATTCAAATAAAATTAACCTTCAGAAATAATCCTGCAGATCCACTGAAAAAATTTTAGATAAAATTCTGTGCGAAAAATTAGAGAGTCCAGTCTGAGAAAATAAAACAATCGAAAATGAACCAGAGCAATATTGATTTTCAGTGATCCAAGCTGGACGGTACACGGTAATAAGATTCGAGTCGAATAAAATTGTTTTTGGATCATCCGAGCGAGCAAGATTAATCGTGTGAGAGGCGGTTGGAGATCCTGAAGAGGGAGCAGCTCGGCTGGATCACGTAGGAGGGTTTTAATGGGTGCATCGCGCTAGGACAATTAATTCAAGGCTCCCCGGGTGGGAGAAGGTGAGAAGATTCTTCGATCTCTGTTGGTCTCGGTGTCTGCACCCGGATAATAATATTCGCGGTGTGGCCCTTTCGTAGCCGCAGGTGGTAGAAGGTACGAAAGGGGCTATGGCTATCTGCTTCTTCTCTTTCTTCCTCTCTCTTTCTTATTTCTCTTGCCTTCCTGCCGGAGTAGAGAGCCGCCTCTCTTGAACACCTTGAAAAGAAAAGCTCGGCGCGCCTCGGTTGCATAATGCAAGGCGGGTCCGTGGCTCCGTCAGCCAGTTTATCGGCCTGTCAGGTATATATACCTGGTTGACAGATGTTGCCACGGGGACCGGGGAGGGTCCTGGACCCGCGACATACGTTCCTGGTGCCCTTCCTCTTCCCTTTTCCCTCTTGTTCACCCGTGATCATCTTTTTCCTTTATCCTTGCGCTGGGTTCACTGTTTGGAACTTGCTGTTGCCAAAAACAATTTGATTCGATGAAAATAAATTAGTCACTAACAACGGTTTAATTCGCGGAGAAGGATTTATAAATACTACCGAGCATTTTATTCGTTGCGATATATTCCAAAATGTTGGCTATCATTCTAAAGATCTTTGGTTGTCCCCAATCGGTGGACCGGGGTTCGAATCCCGTCGGGGTAAGAAATTATTTTTCTCCGTTCATTCTCAGTTTAAATTTTCGCGCCCGACTATCCACTTCCGTTGCATCGACACGTCACATATCCGTCCCGTCAGAAAATTGTTACCCTCAGCAAAGAAGTTTCACTTCAACATTTTAAATGAAGTCTTTGAATTCCTCCACAAAGACTCTCAGAAAGCTAAATTTAATTCTACGTTCCAAACAAAATGAAGTCAGCTGTTCGTAGTCTACAAATCCTTCCAAAAAGAATCTCAGACAGGTACATTTAAATCTCCGTTCCAAGAAAATGAAGTCCGCTGAATGTGGTTCATAAATTCTTCCAAAAAGACTCGGAAAAAGCTACATTAAATTCCCCGTCCCAATAAAATGAAATCCTCTGCTCGTAGTTCATAAATTCTTCCAAAAAGATGGGAAAAGCCACGTTTAATTGTCAGTTTCGAACAAAATGAAGTCCGCAGCAGTTAGTCTACAAATCCTTCCAAAAAGAATCTCAGGCAGGTACATTTAAATCTCCGTTCCAAGAAAATGAAGTCCGCTGAATGTGGTTCATAAATTCTTCCAAAAAGACTCTGAAAAAGCTACATTAAATTCCCCGTCCCAATAAAATGAAAACCGCTGCTCGTAGTTCATAAATTCTTCCAAAAAGATGGGAGAAGCCACGTTTAATTCTCCGTTTCGAGCAACATGAAGTCCGCACAGCAGTTAGTCTATAAATTCTTCCAAAAAGACTGGCACGAAGTCGCATACCTGCGAAGCATTAAAGAATTGTACGTTCCTTAACGAAAATAAAGGAGCTCGGTAACGAGTACTTTTACATACTCTCCGTCAGAATAGGAATGTGCCTTACCAAATAAAGCGTCCCATATATTCCAGGACTATGTAGTCCGAGCGTTTCGAGTGGACAGCGTTCATCGGCATCGTAGGATCCACCTAGGCTTTATCTCGGTCCGGCTTGCCTCGAATCTCTATCATTTCTCTGTTAAGTTCATCCCACGAGAACTAATAGGATTAAGATACGGCTGATCGCGATGCTCGTGCCGTATTCCTTAATACGTTCGCTTGTTCTTGGGCGTCTACGAAACCTCCTTGCGAAATCGCCTGCAAATTATACCCTCGCCGAAGATTATAGAAGTATCTTGCTTTGAATGCGCCGGGAGAGAGAGAAGTTTACCTGGTCGCAAGAAACTAAAGAAAACTAAACAAAATGAGGAACAAAAAAAAAAAACCGGGCGTTCCGCGCGCCGCAACGCTCGGTGATCTCGAACTTATGGTCGCCAGAGCCGGGCCGCTCTTGATTGGATTATGGTTTCAAGGAAAATAGTCTATTATCGTTCGACCGGGCTGTATTCCTGAACAAAGTCCCCGTCCTTTTGTTTTCGACAATTACGTGTTACAAGAAACCCGCCCGTTTCGATTTTTGATGAAGTCATTCGGTTCTCTTTTGCCCGGCGAACTACGAAAATAAGTCGGCCTGCTATCCAATTAAGAAAATAATTAATTTCGATGGAAAAACGATAAGACAGATCGTGCGGATATATTTAGATTATAATAGCGGTTTTCCAGCGGTTCGTTTTGCCGTCCGTTCGTAAATAACCCTCGCGATTCTTTCGATTTTTACGATCGAGATGAAATCGTTGGACGCGCTTGTCGTGGCAATCCTTTTGCGTCACGGAATCTGCAACCTCGTCTTTGTTTCGATATATTGTATTAAGTTGAAGAGAACATTCTGTCGTGTTTTAAATAAGCGGGTAATTTTTAGTCATTTGGAAACAGATATTGACATGTTATCTTGAATTATCTTGAATATATATATACTTTATTTTTTTGATTCCCCTCAGGGTTACAATTCTTAAAAACATAACTCCCCTTTCTTCCGTTTCGCACCCTTTCCTGCCGCTCTTAACCTATCCTTAATCTACTTAGCTTATCTTGAACATATATATTTTTCTAAATTGATTCAAATGTTCTCTTTAACCCTTAGCGGTCGAGTGTCGCCTCTGCGGCGCCATTAAAAATTGCTGTACTATTATTTAAATAAATGTTTACACAATCAGAAATGTCAGTATCTAACCAATTACTACACATTTAAGTATTGTATGAGTTATTATATCAATTTCATATTTATCAAATTTAAAAAATCATAGAGAATGGAAATATTGTAGGTCAGAAGAAACGTTTAATTTTCCAGTTAAAATAGCTCCGACCGCAAAGGGTTAATTCTCAATTCCCAAAATGTCCTTCAATTTTATGCAGACTGCCGTGGACTCCGCTGACCCATTAGAATCTATTTATTCATACGAAGCACGCCAGTCTAAAATTAGCCGGTGCAGGCAGCTTCGCAAAGTTCGTTATCGCGTCCGATTTAATTACAGATTTAATCGGTGTGTCGTGAAATTAGTCCTTAAAAATCCTCGCTTCCCATAAAGTCCGTGGCGATCCGGCGATATCGTTGTCGGCGTTAAACTTCATTAAAGTCTTGATTTTACGGAGAACTTGGGCTAGACGAGGCCATAAACGCGCGAACTTCGCCAAGCTCGCGAAAACTCGAGGAGGGTGAGGTACGTTTGAAAAATCGGCGATCCGGGGAGGATTCGTCAGACGGTAAATGGCGTCCATTAAAAAGCCGAACGAAGGTGGGCCGGCTTGCAACAGGTCTTCGCTTTATCCGGCAGTAAGCGAGCGCTGTCGTTTACGACGCGGGGTATAGGTATAGTAATCGCGAAAGGCTCCGGCGCAGGTTCGCCCTCGCGTGTGCAAGGACCACGCTCTCTCGTGTGTATGCGCTCTTCTGTAAGGTAAGGTTAGGTTAATAAACGTAATGCGACGCCGTGGCCGGAGTGCAACGTTGCCGATGCACCCACCCCCAACGTTGCGCCGAGGCTGAAATGGCGGGGGCGGAAGGGCGGGAGAGATACATACCCGGTGGACCGATTTTTCTCGTGACCGAGCCCTTCAAGGCCGACTATGCACTCGATACTCGATCGAAAATCGTAGTGATCGAAACGCATTCGCGGACTGTTTTCTTTTGGATCTATAAAATGAGAACCAACTTTTAATCCTTCGCTGCCATAGTGTATCATATCTGATACGGTTAAGAAATCTGGTACATAGTAAACTAAGAATGTGCTTTCTTATCATGTATATTTATTTTTACTTTTCTGAAAATGTTGTTTTAATATTTTTTTAATATTCTTCCTTTAAATCAAACACGAAAACTGACATTCTTTCAATTTTTTCATCCCCATTAAAAAACTTGTGCAGTGAAGGGTTAAAGAAAGTATTTCTTTCTTCATTTTGATGGGCTCGCTAGTTCTGGTTTGAGACTTGTTAATTCGCGATTAAAATTGGAGTTCGCAACAAATATATTTGTCGTGTTTGTCATTAGTAAACTGCGGATCATTTCTGAAGAATTTGGGTGAAATATAGTACAGTAAAAGATTTAAAAAATTCAAGAATCAAAACCAAGTGGAAGCGCAGCTTTAAAGCTGTTCTTGATATAGTTAAGTTTCGAACTTCTCCTCGAGAAATCACATTTAATCATAAACGAGGAGAAGAAACAATCCAATTGACAGTCGCGAGAAAATGAGCAGTGGATAGCACACGTCTCGGTGTCGTTAACGACAGAATATCTCCGCGGTTAGTTACGTGATCCGATCCATACAACGATGATTCACACTGGTAGAACGATCCGTGACAGCCCAGCCGTGATTAGATTCGCTCGGGAATGATTTCGAAGCGTGCGAGCGGGTAAACGAACGTAAAACAGATCACGAACATTATTGCCCCGGTGGCCAGTGAAGCGAGACAGAGCAGCTACAGGTTAACGTACGTTCAGAGAACGAATTCATTGTTTTTCTCTTTCGTTTTCCGAGGACTATTCTTCTAAATCGTCGCACGTCGTCGTTCTGGTGGGAAGAAACTCGTCAGGAAAATGTTCGATTCTTGCTTGCGAGTCGTTTTTAGTATTTATCGAGCTGATTGTCTCGCGAGAACAATTTTTACGATCTTGTATTATTTCCAATAATCTGGAGCTGGGTATTTCATCGAATATCCAACACCTTTCTAAACCTAATCAGCCAATGTTCACTCTGATCGGCCAATTAGCATCCGAAGCAGATAAGCCCCCGTGAAATCGGACGCTCCACGTGCACCGACCTAATATTACGATCGTGCTACCGGTGCGTACGAAACAATTACGATCCGCAGGCCCGGTGGTTAGAAGCACGAATAAACGAGGGATTGATTAGACGTTTAATTAGCATAATGTCGGTGGTTGTGCGTGCCATCGTATCATCCATCAAGTCGCTCGCGAGAGGATCGTGCGCCGTAGAGAAGGATCGCGGACCGGTGGAGAAACGGAGATGAAAGAAAATGCATATAAACGGCGAGGAAAAGGAAAGAGAGGAAGAGCAGAAAAGGTTGGTAACAAGCGGAGAACTTGCCCGAAGACATCGCCGGACTGTTATTCCGTCGATGACACGTCTTTGTTAACGTCGCTTTCGAAACGAAGCCCCGTCAAATGTCACTTCCCTGTCATCCTCAAGACTGCGGCACGGTGACGAGCTTGACAGTTAGATTCTGCTCGAACGTAATTACCGTTCCTAGAGGATGGATCTCGTGGTTCCGAACTGGACCCGTTCACCTGGTTGCGACACCTGATATTAATTTCATTTAACGCATCGGTGCACACGGATCCCCGTAAAATGCAATTACGGTTTATCCTCCGTTGTTGCGGGAAAGGCAAACACCTCTTTCCTTTGTTCCTTGTCCCCTACCATTGTACTTGAAGAAGAATAATTTTATTGCATTGTCTATTATCGTGGTAAAGTATCTTTTTATCGAATCAGTCGCAAATATATCTTGAAGAGACGATTTTCACTTTCGTTCCCAGCAGATCAAGAAGAAATTGTCGATGGCAGAAATGATTTGCGGCAATCTGTTAATGGAGCAAGTCTCGAATGATCTCCGTTGTTGCGAGAGAAACAAACACCTCTTTCCTTTGAGCACGCTGACTCTGTCCAGTCTTGGATCCTACCATCGTATCTCAGGTGAAGAAGAATATTTTATACATAGTCTATTATCGTGGTAAAATATCTTTTTATCGAATCAGTTGCAAACATATCTTGAAGAGACGATTTTCACTTTCGTTTCCCAGCTGATCAAGAAGAAATTGTCGATTGCAAAAATGATTTGCGGAAATCTGTTAATGGAGCAAGTCTCGAATGATCCCCGTTGTTGCGAGAGAAACAAACACTTCTTTCCTTTGAGCACGCTGACTCTGTCCAGTCTCGGATCCTACCATTGTATCTCAGGTAAAGAAGAAGATAGGGAATAATATTTTATACGTAGTCTATTATCGCGGTAAAATATCTTTTTATCGAATCAATTGCAAATATATTTTGAAGAGACGATTTTCACTTTCGTTTCCCAGCAGATCAAGAAGAAATTGTCGATGGCAGAAATGATTTGCGGAAATCTGTTAATGGAGCAAGTCTCGAATGATCCTCGTTGTTGCGAGAAAAACAAACACCGCTTTCCTTTGAGCATGTTGACTCCGTCCAGTCTCGGATCCTACCATCGTATCTCAGGTGAAGAAGAAGATAGGGAATAATATTTTATACATAGTCTATTATCGCGGTAAAATATCTTTTTATCGAATCACTCGCAAATATATCTTGAATAGAAGAAAACGATTTTCAATTTCATTTCCCAGCAGATCAAGAAGAAATGCGTTAATGGAGCAAGTCTCGAATGATCCCCGTTGTTGCGAGAGAAACAAACACCTCTTTCCTTTGAGCACGCTGACTCTGCCCAGTCTCGGATCCTACCATCGTATCTCAGGTGAAGAAGAATATAGGGAAGAATATTTTATACATAGTCTATTATCGCAGTAAAATATCTTTTTATCGAGTCAGTCTCAAATATATCTTGAATAGAAGAAAACGATTTTCACTCTCATTTCCCAGCAGATCAAGAAGAAATGCGCTAATGGAGCAAGTCTCGAATGATCAATATTCAACTGGCCAGCTCACTGGCACTCGCAGAAATCGACACCGACGCGCGCGACGGTCGCTCGCAGGCTCTCGATTGCGCTCGGCAGGAAATGACAAAGTAACCGCTCGGTTGAATTAATACGAGAGAGATGAAATATTATTGGACGGGTCCATTGAAGGAGCGAGACAAGGGGATCTCCGGAGGACGTCATGCAAGCCGGTCCTTAGCACCAGGACTTAATGACTGTGCGGGGCCGTAGCTCGTGCTCGCGTGCACGTGCCCTTCCGACACCTTGCCACGGGAACCGAAACGCTCGAACACGCCTGTAATATCTCTTTTACTCTGTCTCTCTTCGTCTCTCTCGTTCGAAGAGAGAAAGAAGCATCGACGTACATCGGTGGAGAACGGTCACCCGGGTTTCCAACACGTTTTCTGTCTGCATATCGGGAATGCCTTTTAGAATATCGGCTACGATTCCACGATTCCTACCGAGAGGCCTCACAGCTTCCAGCTCACGTACAACCAGCCCTTGTTCTCTCCTGCATACTCCAGAGGCCAGGATAGAAGCCATTCGAATCGTTCGGTCACGTTTGCTCCGATTCTCAAGATTATTCGGATGCAAGATAAATCACCGTGCCGAACGAGGAAGTCCCGTGTACCCGGCGCGGCGCGCTGCTCTGTTCGACGACCGTACCGCCGAGAAAAAAAAGCTTTACGGTTATCTGACCGTCCCCCGTAACTGTAACGTGTCAAATTATGTGTTAGGAAGATGGCCGACACTCGTGACCGACGTCGAACCGTGAAAACTTACCGTCTAATGGAGCTGGCAAACCTCGGGACCGTGAGCCATGCTCGCGAATGGTCCTCGAACGTGCCCGAACACTCGCTGCAAATTATTTCTTTGAGCGTGCTTTGCTTTGCATTTCATACGAATTTTGTTGAAGTAAAACAGTTCGGAAATGAAAACTCAGGATCCATGAATAATATTACAATGGAACAAATGGTGTATGGAGACGCGATTTCAGTTCGACAGTATAGCCGTTTTATAATAAAGTTTTTTCGAGTTACCTATTTCACTAGATTGTATCTGATTCCACTTCAACCATATCAATTCATCCCTTAACAAATTTATTTCGTGGAAACTGGTTGGTTCAGACTCGCAATCGCATGCAAAGAATTAACCCTTCACTGCATGACTTTTTTAATTGGGATGAAAAAATTGAAACAAGCTCAGTTTTTGTATTTCATTTAAGGGAAACATATTAAAAGAAATTAAGACAACATTTTCAGAAAAATAAATAAACATAGTAAAAAAAAACACATTCTTAGTTTACTATATACCAGATTTGTTACCTGTATCAGGTATGATACACTATGTAGCGAAGGATTAAAAAATGTTTACATTTGCATAACAGTCCGCAGTTTGGTGATTAAAATTGCTCGAGAGTCCGTCTCGTATAATACAATATGTTAAAGGATGAAAGGGAGAAAGAGAAAGATCAGGTCGCGCGTAATTAAAAATAAAGCAGCGGACGGTTACATTGAGTCGTCTGCTGTAAGCTGTCTCCTCTCTTTACGAACGACGTCCGAAGGAAGAAGAAGCTCGTTCCGTGGAGGTGGACAACATTCTCTCGTCCCACGTCCGTTTCGCAGAGACGGTACATATCGCGTGGTCTGTGAAACCGACCAACGGAAAATCGATCGGCGATCGATCTCGATAAGGATCGGACCAGGACTCGGATAGGAAGTCGGCCGCCCACTTATTTTGCCTCTTCGATCCGATCCGATCGGACGCACACACTCGGTGAAAGTGGAACCGAGCGCGTCATTGTCATGGAACTAATTAAGACCTCGTCTGTAATGACTTTCACGTCGATTAGCATACCCGCCCCGGAACGTTGTTCCTCCGCAGGGTTCCTCGTTTTTCCCGGATGCTGATGATTATTATCAGACTACGGAACTGAACGTGTTCTCCGCGCTGATTCCGGGAAACTGTAACCATATTCTTTCTTCATCGTCGGCAAGAATTCTGTCCGATCATCTGTGCCTCCTTAAAGAAATAATCGAAATAAGAAAAGAAAACTAATCAAACAAATAAGAACCTAACTAAATAAGAAAAAAAAATAGATTACAGGCTACTGCGAACTGCGGTTCGTGGGAATTGAGGGCGAAAGTGTTCGCAATGAAAAATGGTGTTGAGTCGAGTAGAAATCTATAAAAATTCGGTTCGACCTCGTGCGTCTCTTCAAAAAAAATAATTTCACTGAAATGACGGCACGTGAAAGAGACTGAAGCGCTCGCCGCAGAAAAATGAGATTGAAGGCGGCTGCGAACCGTGGTTCGTAGGAGTCCAGGGCGAAATTGTTCGCTATGAAAAATTATGTTATGTCGAGGAGGAATCTATAAAAATTCTGTCCTAACTCGTGCGTCTCTTCAAAAAAAATAATTTCACTGAACTGACGGCACGTGAAAAAGATTGAAGCGCTCGCCGCAGAAAAATGAGATTGGAGGCTGCTGCGAACCGTGGCTCGTAGGAGTCGAGGGCGAAAGTGTTCGCTACGAAAAATTATGTTAAGTCGAGGAGGAATCTATAAAAATTCTGTCCTAACTCGTGCGTCTCTTCAAAAAAATAATTTCGCTAAAATGGTGGTGCGAGAAAGAGATTGAAGCGCTCGCCGTAGAAAAATGAGATTAAAGGCGGCTGCGAACCGTGGTTCGTGGGAGTCCAGAGCGAAAGTGTTCGCTACGAAAAATTATGTTAAGTCGAGGAGGGATCTATAAAAATTCTGTCCTAACTCGTGCGTCTCTCCAAAAAAATAATTTCGCTAAAATGGTGGTGCGTGAAAGAGATTGAAGCGCTCGCGGCAGTAAAATGAGATTAAAGGCGGCTGCGAACCGTGGTTCATAGGATTTCAGGGCGAAAGTGTTCGCTATGAAAAATTACAGTAACTTCCCTATAAATCGGGAAGTTAATTATGTTAAGTCGAGGAGGAATCTATAAAAATTCTGTCCTAACTCGTGCGTCTCTTCAAAAAAATAATTTCGCTGAAATGGTGGTGCGTGAAAGAGATTGAAGCACTCGCGGCAGTAAAATGAGATTAAAGGCGGCTGCGAACCGTGGTTCGTGGGAGTCGAGGGCGAAAGTGTTCGCCATGAAAAATAGTGTTAAGTCGAGCAAGAAGGACGCCGAAGCAGAGGCAGCGTTTCCGCTACGGTCGGACGCACACCGGTCAGCAGGATCGACGGAAACTTTTTCCCGGCTTGGCGCGGCGCGGCGTCCGGTTCTGTCCGGCTGGATACGCGTGCGGTATCCTTATCTGGGTTAGGAGGGCTTCTCTCGGTATCGGAGACGACACCTCGTTTGCCGCGTCGATTTGTAACCATTAAAAACCGGCGGCGTGGGTGTAGCGTAATTTTCTATGAACCGAGTAATTTGTTCGACGGTGTGGTTCAACTGGAAAACCCGTGTCCGGGTACCGGTCCGCCGTGCCGAGCAATAAATTAACGATAATAGAGCCAGTGACGTTGAATTAAGCGTTCCTGTGACACACTAAGCGGGGCCCGGCCCCCTTCAGACCCAGACCGGACCGATCATATTTGCAAACCCGTTCAGTTACTCTATTTGCATCCAACGAGACGCCGCGCACGCACGAGCGGGAACGTGTAAAAAATTCATCCCGGCAACCCGATATCGGGAACGATAGAGAACGGTGTGTTCTCTCCATTGTCATGAGCGCGCTTAGAATATCCTAGCTGTTGCCGGTTTCCACGTGTTTGCTGGCGCCGCAGGGTGCCGTGTCGCCATCGCTGCTACGATTACACGCGATTTTCATAGTAATCCGGCTTGTCCCGCGATCAGACGCCTCGGAATTTCGCGAGAGCTGATCGCGCGCTTTTGCCTGATGTATGCTCGGGGTCAAGTGCTTTCAGTTGCCGCGGAGATTGTTGTCGAGTTTTCACGATTCTTAGCAGATTCAGCTCTCCTCGAATTTGCGAATTAAACAGTTAAGGGAGTAACGGTTATATGTATAGCGATCGTAATAAGCTTTAAGCAAAATTTTAAATGTTATCGGCGCATTGGTTCGATCAATTAAATACTTTAAAACACCGTTTGCAAAATATCACAACATTTTATCTCGACGTTTCGATCTAAATTCAGATCATTTTCAAGAGATTAACAAAATAACATTGTGTCTGTAACGAAACAAAAGAAAATTATTTTAATTTATATAAGAAACCCACACAGTGTTTTAAAGTTAAGGGAGTATTCTTTATTCTGAACTTTTAAGAAATTTTTCAAAACGAAACTGTTGAACTTCTTGCATCGAGATTTTTCACACGTATTGATGCATGATGTACTTACATGTGTGATTTTTGCGAAGTAAAAATAATCGTGGGCATGATTCCGGCCTTTCTATCTCGCTGATGTGTCTCGGATCAATATATCCAATTTTTTCTAACGATGTATCAGCATACGAAAGGAAAGTTTACAATTTTATTCGACACGTTCACCGTCGCTTTTTATGCGACTTTCAATCCACGCCTATCGCGAAATGTTTTGCGAACTAGAAAGTTGTTTATCATGAGATTCAATAATCGAAGCATCGATCGGTCCAGAACAAAACAAGCAATTTTGTTTCAAACATCAAGAAAGTTGGATAAAATTCCTAAGGGAGATACGTACACTGTCAATCTCGAAGATCTAAATCATTTTCTAAATCTCAGTGAGTGAGATTCATTTTAATATTTCATTTTTACTGTCTGCTCGAGACATTCCCTATTACGGCAACCTAGTAATTTCCCTTGCGTTACCTTCCCTCGACGTAACAGCAAAAATAGCAACTCGCACAATGATCTGCAGTCTATTACTTCCCAGGCAACTCTTTTAACTCGGACAACTGCCCATAAGTGCGTCCGCAGCCATGAATTACGGAAAACACGTTTATCGAGTGACTGGCCGGCCACTTAGCTCGAGAAAAATGCTGAAATGCGTTCCCGATAGACAAAGCGAATTGAAATACGAAAATGATCCGGTATCAAGCTAGATTCACTGGATAGGTGTCACTCGGCGTCCCGATTTCGAGTTCGTAGGAGCACAAGGTATGCGTGTAAATCACGGGAACGTCACATGGTTCTCTAATACGGGACACAAAAGGTCCGGATAATGGCGGTACATATGGCAGATAAGATTCGCGAGGGACTAAGTGGTCTATTCCGTGCCTTTGTTTAGTCCGTGTATCGCACAAGACCGTTGCATTTCATATGAAATATACGATGGGAAGGTATAAACTGTGAGCGAGAGAAAGAAAGAAAGAGAGACAGAGAGAGAGAGAGAGAGTGATATAACTCTCTCGCGAAACTTATATGCCAACTCACGATCCTCTTGTCTGAAAATGTTCGGATATTGTTTTATTGTTGCGACAGATCGAAACGATTTGTAAGCGCGTTCGAATTGAAATGCATCGGCAACGACGACCAGCTACATGAACTCGGTATCTTAATCGCACGGGAACGCTTTACGTACTGTCTGTCGATCGTGTGCACCAATAACCTAACGATTTTACTGTCTCTCTTGGTCTCTAGTTCGTCGAAACTATAAGATCAACGAACAGAAACAAGTGAGACGTCGTGCTTGTCGTAGTTAAAACATTATGAATTGGAATTACAATTTTTTATATTAGACATTCGTGTAATCCAGAACATGCCCTTAACATTCGCAGAACGATAAGACCGATGTCGAAAGTATCACAGTAGAGACCTCAAACGTGAGAAAAAGAAAAAGTATAGTAATCGGTCCGGAGACTCGAATGCCTGGTAAGCGCGCAAGTATTACGCTTGCTCCGGTGACTTGAATGCGTGGCAGAGAGGCGCTATCATCGCTCCGGCGATTTCAACGCTTGATAAGAACACTAAGTAGCTGCGCAGTAACATGGACCCGCTATTAGGTGGCATAAAAATCGCATTTATGAATATTTATGAAATCACCGATCTCCTTCGACGAGCGAACGATTACACGCATAAAATCATCGAACGTTCTCGAACAATAAACTCCCTTATTATGGTGCGGCGGATCGTTTCGAAATACCGTTTCACGACTTCGTTTCAGCAAAGTCAGCGTCCCGATCGAGACAAAGGAGGCCTAGAAAAATTCTCTATCTAATTACCACGCGATCGCACTCGATGTCAGTGAGAACACCGTGACTGGTCCGTCAAAACTGGCAGCGTCGAGAATGGAAACCCTATCGATAACAATGAACAGGATTTTATATATAGGCAAGAGGAAACGAAAATAATGGGTCTTTGTTAATCGGGCGTGAGTGCATTCCTGTTTTCATCGAACGAATAATAAATCGTTGTACACAAACTTTCAACTCTCTAAAATTATTCAGCTTTGAATCCAGCAAAAAGTATAGAAGATAGACAATTTTTATATTTTCTAAAAATCAATCGACTTCATCTTCAGACTATCAAAAGAGAAGACGCGCATTTTCATTTAAGCTCAGTTTCCTACGATCGACTCGGACAATTTTAATCTCGCACAAAGATCCTTTCCGATAATTACTCCCGGAGGATTGAACGGTGTCTAGGAGCCCGAGGGACGATTCGCTCAGCGAATTGACCAGACAAAAGCGGTCGCTCGACCCTTTTTAACCTGATCGCGCACCCGTGAAAGCGTTCGCCAGCCTTTTCCCGCGCTGGCAACCGAGAGAGGCGAAAGAAAACATCGGGCTCCGGCCACAATGCGGACGTCGACGGCGAATCACGCGATAATTATGATCTTCGGCCGAGCCACGTAGAGTAAATTCGCATCGTCTCCCGCTCCCTTTGATCGCCGGAGGTGTACGAACGAGCTAATGTCGCCGTCGCGTTCCAAGCCGCGCTATTAACCATGCGCATCGCTCGCGCGAGACCACGTCAATGTCATCGGGGATGGGTTAACGCGGGATTTCATGCCGCAAATCATTCCCGGCGGGGACCGGAGGCATGAGACTTTTTGCGCCGAGCCTTTCGCCTAGAACACGACCTTGAATCTGGGCACACGAGCGACGCTAAACTCGCTGGCGAACGCGTGGATCTAGGCAAATGCAGCAGATACAGCGAGTCACATGGGAGAATTAACCCTTAGCACTCGGCTGTCCCCTCTGAGGCACCACTAAAAATTGCTGTACCATTCTTCAAAATATTGTTTACATTATTAAATATATCGGTATCTAATCAATTACTAAACATTTAGGTACTGTATAAGGTAATGTACCAATTTCATATCCATAAAATTGAAAAAATCATAAGGTATGGAAATATTCTAGATCGGAAGAAATGTTTAATTTTCCAGTTAAAATAGCTCGGAGTGCAAAGGGTTAAAAAGAAAAACATTTTTCGAGTCGTTGTACAGACTTCTTCAAGTTCGTGGCAGTTTCAACCTCGAAAACTCATTATGTATACTGAAAATGAAACATTTCTTCCGATCTAGAATATTGTATTTCCATTCCCTATGGTTTCTTAAAATAGATATGATATTCATGAAATACCACATGCAATACCTAAACGTTTAGTAATTGATTCGATATCAATACAATATTTAATAATATAAACAATATTCTGAATAATGAGTGCTAAGGGTTAACCCCCATACGTTGTTCAGGGTGAAAATTCACCCATTTACCTTTCTCACATTTTTTTTTTTATTATTGAAAGCTTAATTAGAACTCCCCATAGGGGGTTATAAAGCTATACATTAGTAATATACATCTTACATTTGAACATCAGTAATGTAGGTACAGTAGAACACATTAAGTATATAATATATAAGAAACATAACTTTAAATCTTTAAATTGCATTGTTTGAAAAACTTGAAAAGAAAATAACATGCCTCAATATTCGGTTCACAAAGCAACGATCTGATATTTAAAGGTGGAAACAAATTAAGCTTCCTTAATTTTTTCATGAGATCAACTCTTTGAGATTCCAACAAGGTACATTGCCAAATGGTATGGTTAAGATCTTGAACCTCATTGCCGCAGTTACATTTGGAATCATCTATTATATCTAGTCGTGAAAGAGATGCTGCAAGATGATAATGATTTGCTCTACAACGATTAAATGTTACAATAAATTCTCGTGATAAACCTCTACCCGAGAACCATGGTGTAACTCCATCTCTAATATAGACCTTTCTCACATATTGTAAAACGATTGATTTCTTCTTGTCTGTGTTGCGAACTGTATTTCTCTGAAATGTTACACTATGAAGCATAATTCGGAGATTTGAAATGTGAAGTAGGAAGGGGTGAAGTATTATTCTAGGATCTTTTATGCAACTATGTCTCAAGCGTATGAGGGTTACAAAACGATGAGTATCGGAGAACGTTTTGAGTGTTGGGGTCGGACGGCTAGGATTAGGGTCGCAGGAGGGTCTCCTAGATTTTCGCGCATGCCCTGCGCGAACCGGCGAGCAGCTAACGATAGTTGCCGCAGAATCGCGGCAGCGACCTTGCTCGTGACCGTGACCCTATCCTCGTACGAGAGGAGAGCGCGCATCCGCGCTCGGTTCGCCACACTCGTCGGCCATGAGATCGACTTCGCAACGTGCTCGGAGTCTCGGGGGCTGTCGGCCGTTATTCACCTGTTTTCACCGTCGAACCCGGCTCTCTCCCTCGGCGTTGCTTCTTGCTCCTCGATTTTCCCAGCCTATTGAGCCTGCCTCGCCGCCCGAGAGCCTCGAAAAATCCGCATCCGCTTTCGAAACGGAGCCCCCCGAGGGCTTCGGCCTCAGCTTCAGCCGTGCCTTCAGGTATTGGCTTTAGCTCTCGATTACGCGATGTTGATACATTTGTAATCTGTCGGTAATCGCTGCTCCTTTTTGCGTCCCGTGTACACACCACCGCGGCTTGCAGAACTTTCTTTCCACCGGTTGCCACGCTGCGTTACCTGCTGCCAAGGTCGACCATGCTACCGAAGCTGCTGTTGCTACAGCCGTTTATCCTTTATTGGTTTATTTCAACCGGGTTTTTTTCTTAACGATGCTGTAAAGATCCGATGCTCGCTCGTTGCCACTGTGGTCGACTCGAGGGATTTTGATATGATGCTGGAACATCCTATTGTAGGGACAATAATATTATATTCCCCTAACGAGGGATGTTACCCAACCGTGACACGCCGATTTTCAGGGAATTTTCGGATGATGTAGAACTTGAAAAAATATTTAACACGTATTTTTTTTATAGCTGCCGACATTTATGTTAAGGGGGTGGAAATCTGTTTTATTGAATATCTACGAAACTATTAGGCCTAGACGAAATTTTCAAAATTCACTTTTTGCGTCTTTGAATAGCGAATCTTTCAGTCCGGATCGATTTTTTAAAAAGTACATTAATAATTAATTTTTGAATTTTCATTTAACCGCTGGCGGCTAGAATCGGTGCAAAATCATTTTTATTTTGCAAAAAGATCCCCTCAGTCTATTTGTAACGAACGCGAAAAATTCTGCGAGCATGCCGACGCGCAAAAATACTTGTTACCTTGAATGGAACGTCGCTGGAAATTTTTTCACATCAGCGAATTATTTCGCAACGATCAGACACAACGCGATACCACGGCTATAGAACGAAGGAACGGTCTCACTATAACCGAGTTGCGTCACGATAATATCAACTGAGAAAGCGGAAACAATAATTCGTCGAGCGGATAAGCTGCTACAGTTCATTCCACTCGGTTCGCTTCTCGCGTCTTCTTTCCGCGACGATCCCATCGCCGATTCACCTGCACCTGCACTTGGAATGCGACTGCAATAATTTTGGATATTACAACGATCTCCCACTCTCTCTCCCACAGGTTTTCTCTCCCTCTCAGAAACTCAAATATACTGTCCGATGACTTTCGATCATAGAAAGAAGGTCCGCAACGAATCGCATAGAAGTATGTGCATTAATTTCTTATTGCTGTAATTAAATCTCTGTTCGCGTGCATCCTAACGAGGGGGATGGAATTTCCTGCGGGAAAACATTTACACGGTCCCGTTAAAAGCTGCAACTGTACACTGCGTTATAGTACAGCGTCGGCCGTGGCTCGGCATGGAATCTCATCGCACAAATCGCCTCAAGATTAATAAACATTACGTTAGAAAGAATAAAAAAAGGGTCAGAAAGAAATCTAGAGTATCGTTGGTGAACGTTTATATAGAGTCTGCGATGAAATATTGCTTGAAAATATTTTTCTCTGTTGCACTCGATGGTAAACCGACGTAATAATTCTGCTGTATTCCGTTTATTAATTTCTTCGTAGCCGTCGTAAATTAGATTTAAGAATCAATTATGGGAACAGCGATGATAGCGGGGAAAAAGTGATACGCACAGACAATGCGGCAAAACATAGTGGAACACACTGTGAAGCTCGTTTAATCCGTTTTTATAATATACTTGTTTCAGCATAATCCGTAATGTTTAATAGTTGTATGCATTTACGATAAAAATGATTGGGCATAATTCAAAACGGTAAAACCGTTTGAAGAATACTATTATACTTTGAAACAATTTCATTCCAGTTGTGAAAAATTTGTAGTTCGCGGAGCCCTGATTTTTTCGAATCTGCCAAGCTGGAGCGACGCGTGACGGTCTGGCGGATCACGAACAAGTATCGAGGGTGTCCAGCGAAGGCCTCGTTGGAAAGATGGCGGAGCTCGTTGAAAAATGCGAGGCAAGAGCGGAGGGCAATTAAGTTCGAGCCTTATTGGCGAGCATCGCCGGCGATCCCAGCTCGTTACTGTCGTTCCTGTTATTGTCGGTGCATCGTGGCCGGCTCGGTGCACACGCACGATGCACACGGATGCGCCTCGGCGCAGCAAGAGCGCGCGGCGCAAGAAACCCAACGCGGAGGAACTCGCAAACTCGAACTCGGTCGCGCGCAGGGTTAGCAGGGAAAAGGGATCGGGCAGTTCGCGCATTACATTGCGCTGCTTCTGCACTGAATTGCAACGTGCTTTTACTGCGAGGATGTTGCTCGATCACTCCGATTGACGCGTGTAGTTTTATTCCCTTGTAATAAACGTTAAGATCCTCTCGCGTCTAATAGAGACGGAACGGCCCTCTTAACGGAGGAACGGAACTCTGCCGGAGACGTTAATTGACAAGTGCCACGGAAAAACGCAAAGTGACTTTATCCACAGGCCGAATAAGTATATTAAGAACGGGGAACGTTCGAACGTGATTGATTAACGTCGCGCGCCGACGACCACTCGCAGAACGCTGCTGTAATAAGTGTCTCTGTAATGGAAAAGCTGCTGCGCCGCTTCATTTGCATAGCCGTGCGATGGGGACGGGATGTAACAATGTCCGTAACATGTCGATCGATTCCTCGGAGATCGCAGATTTCATTCAGAAAACGGACTCGCTTATTTTCTTGCTTTCTTTTTATGGAAGAAATTACTTTGGTGTTTCCTTTTGGTACACTGAATTTTCACTTCAAATAACTCTTAACTTATTTGCTGCACGAAGAAGTATTTTTTCAAACAAATGTTGTATGGTTTCCAGAGGGAAATATAGTAATCTGTTTTTTATTTTTATTGAGATACGAGGGTCACCTTCAGTTTTTTCAATAGAATGACCAATATATTTCCTCGAATTCGGATAAAGCACCGAATTGTCCATAAAAAAAGGTATTAGTTAGGGTCTGTTTATATTGGTATATTTCCGACCGGATATATCAGACCGGACAGATATTTTTCAATGCATTTTAATGGAAGCATGTACACCTACTGTAGATCTACATACTTCCATTAAAATCCATTGAAGAATATCTGTCTGGTCGCATATATTCCGGCGAATATATTTGAGTATAAATCGACCTTTAATTAGAAACAAAGAGAACTTTTGAGGCAGCCTAAAATCGAATAGCTGTGTTTGCGAACGAGAGATTAATTTTGTCAATGAAATGAAATTTCTGCGGCGAAGCAACGCGAAATTCGTCGTGGTGGCAATTTCCCGGACGATCGCATCTCCTTTCACTGACGTCGAGGAACGATGCCCCTTAACGATCTAGGTTCAGCGGCGAGGGTGTTCGCGGGCCCGTCGTTATCTCGATAAACAAGAAGCAAGAACGAAGAAGGGGAGAAGTCGGGCCGGGCGGGCCAGGCCAGTGGAAGAAGGTTCTCCTCTCCGGGCTGAAGAGGAAGAGGGTAGCGTCTCCTCACAGGTGTCGCTTCAGAGCGCTACCACTCGAGGCCACATTTGCTGCTGGTACCGTGAACGCGAACGGTGAACCGATGCACCGATGCACCGACGCGACGCCGGTATTCCGACGCGCGTTCAACGTCTCGAACTCGCCGGTTCGATACTCGGTTCGTTGTAGCACACACCCGCGCTTTTTCAAAAGCTTTTTCTATGTCACACCTCTAATTTTCACTGGAGAATCGCGATCAGGGATTTTCGAGACACCGCAGTGCAAAGTGATACGTCGTCGAACTGGATCGGGAATTCCTGAAACTGTGAGTTCAACGGCCTAAATTCATCGGTTAATTGGTTCATTAAAGTACCCAGTCTTTTTTTCGGATTCGTCAAATCGTGTCGGAACTTTGATAAACCACAGTGCAAAGTGATACAAACCTGGTCCGTCGTCAAACTGTAGGATTCGGGACATTTCAAAATTTACATGGTGCATTCAACAAATTAAATATACTCGGTTTGTCGTAATATTCGCGTAGAGGAACATTGAATTTGTGCGTGGGTCCTGGAGTAAGGAAAAAATTCTCAACTCTTCAGTCAGGACTCGGATGAAAAACTTTCAAATCGTTAACAATGGCGTCGGATCGAAGGAGCTTCTGGGTCCGAAATGCGAGATCGTAGATCTCTGATTAATCCTGTGGAACATTGAATTTTTTCGACACTGTACAGTGAAAAAGTTTTCAACTCTTCAAACCTCAACAAACATCGTCAGGACTCGAACCAGAAAATTTCAAATCGCCAACAATGGCGTCGGATCAAACGAGCCTCCGGGTCCGAAATGCGAGATCCTAGATCTCTGATTAATCCTGAGGAAGATTGAATTTTTTCGACACGGTACAGTGCATGCAAGGTGATCCATCACCGACTTGAATCTCATGGGACTAAGGAAAAAGTTTTCAACTCTTCAAACCTCAACAAACATCGTCAGGACTTGAACCAGAAAATTTCAAATCACCAACAATGGCGTCGGATCAAACGAGCCTCCGGGTCCGAAATGCGAGATCGTAGATCTCTGATTAATCCTGAGGAACATTGAATTTTTTCGACACTGTACAGTGAAAAAGTTTTCAACTCTTCAAACCTCAACAAACATCGTCAGGACTCGAACCAGAAAATTTCAAATCGCCAACAATGGCGTCGGATTAAAGGAGCTTCTGGGTCCGAAATGCGAGATCGTAAATCTCTGATTAATCCTGAGGAACATTGAATTTTTTCGACACTGTACAGTGAAAAAGTTTTCAACTCTTCAAACCTCAACAAACATCGTCAGGACTCGAACCAGAAAATTTCAAATCGCCAACAATGGCGTCGGATTAAAGGAGCTTCCGGGTCCGAAATGCGAGATCGTTAGAGCTCGTGTTACCGTGTTGAGGAAGATTCGGTAAAACTGTGGTACGGCGAACCGGAGCAGACGGTGTAGACGAAGGAGGAAGACGGGACCGAAGGGACCGTTAGCCGAGGAAGCTTAATTTCGAGGAATTCCTGGCGGAAAGTGGTGGTAAGGTGCAGGGTGGCATCATCGGCCGATCGTTTCGACAAAAGTCGACCGGTGGGACGAGTTACCGGTGACGGTGCATCGTCGCGAGGCCGTTGGTGCGTGCACACTGCACACGCGCCCGAGCTGCGTGCGTGCGAGCTCGGCCGTTATGTAATTCGCAGAGGCCTGCCACCTAACCGCGCGCATAAGTAATCTGGAAATCGCGATCTCGACACGATTCGGCTCGATCTACGCACCGGAAGCGCGGTGGTTTCGTTTTTCGCACGATCATAATATATCGCTAGCTATCATCGAGGAGAACGGTTCCAAGAAAATATTCATAGTTGGCTACGGTCCGTCGAAAGGAACAGTGTATCCGAAAAGAAATTACATGTTGATCGAGGATCGCCACGGTTTCGTTTCTTGCGTGACGATGTTCTAGTTGCAGCCGATCGTCGAAAGGAACAGTGTGTCTCGAAGGAAATTATAGAGACCGTGGATATAAGATCGCTACAGTTTTGCTCTTCCTGTAGCGATCTTAGAAATTACCGATCGCCGAAAGGAGCAGTGTCTTTCGAACAGAATTACCCAGACTGTCGCTTAAAAATCGCAATTCCGTTTTTCTTACAAATTGATCGAGGATCGGCAAGATTTCGTTTTTCCTCGCGACGACGGTATAATTAGCTTGCGAACATCGAATGGAACGTAGCTCGAAGCGGCATCTCGGAGACTGTCGATCAACGCGGTTTCGTTTTTCACGCGACAAACTTGCAGACTGCAATTAGCTGTCGATCATTAAAAGGACAGTATCTTTCACGTGGAATCACGAAGACTGTCCATCAAACAGCGACCACGTTTTATCGCGCGACAGTTTTGTAATTGACTACCGATCGTCGAGAGGAGCCGTGTGTTTGTAGAAGAATCGGTCGAGGATCTGCACGGTTTTATATTTCGTTTAACAGTGTTTATAATTGACCACTGATCGTTAAATGGAACGATGTATTTCAAAGAGAGGTACAAGATCTTTTTACACAGCGGTCTTATAATTTCCTAGCGATCATCGAACGAAACAGTGTGCTCGAAGAAGAAACTGAAAGACGATTGGACCCAATCGTCGATCTGCGCAGCGTGTTTGAGAATAATCGTAGCGACTGTCGATCTTGGATCGCGTTTATCGCTCGATCGGCCAGAGGACAGAGATCGCGAAGAAGCCTGACCGACCCGTTAGAGGTTAAAGGCTGATATACACCGCGCCATGAGCCCAGTGAATGTAGAGGAGCCTTTCCGTGCTCCTTCGAGAGTGATCAAGGCGCGGTGAAGGCGGTCGGTAGAGGAGCGAGCGAGCGTGTAGGAGAGATCGGCACGGAAGGTAGTAGACGAGACGGACTGGCAGACTTTTCGTGGGACTGACATGGATGACAACGCGCAGCGAAGTCTGCAGAAGGAACAGTGGCTCCCGGTGTTCGACAAAGGGGAGAAGAGAGCCAGCTCCCTGGGCAGCGGAGCATTCAGGTTCATCCGCACGCGCAGCAGTATCCGGCGGGAACTGAAGAGGCAGTGCAACAGGTAAGGAAGTGCATCGTTTGCCAGCGACCGGAAAGGTGAAGGTCCTGAGAGAGTCGCGGGGGCTTTTGTGAAACGAGAACGGACGTTCGGAATATTATCGTTGGCTTTTACCGAGCAATAAAACTATTTTAAATTGCTGGACGGGAACAACGAGTCGGTGCAATTTCAAACAGTAAGGGATTAAAACAGTCCAAGGACGTAAACATAATGCTTTTAATTTATTAAGAGCTTTCTTTATAATATCAGATGATTGCGCGAGTGCGTGCCCGATTTTATTCCTAATTGTAGAAAAGAATGGCGAATATATAAATGATTAATCAAAAAGTATTCTTTAAAATTTAACCAATACATTTTATTTCCAAATTAGACACGAACTTATGCAATCGTCTGACATATACATTCTTACTTTGCATGAAGATCCTGTAGACATTCATTTATATTAGTAACAACGATGTATCTATCGAAATTTTTTGTCATGTTCTTTATAATACATATCCATAGAAATGAGTTTGTTGAATAATTCCTGATGGTTGTCTCTGTACAATCTCAATGATCACGAATTAACAATACTCGATCCCCAGAGAAGCCAGGAGACACGAGAGCGCCTCAACAATTAAATCATTCTGTCTGGGACGCTTTTCTCATCGCTCTAAAATCGCAATAGCATCGCGGGTCGCATTCTGTGTCCGATCATGCTCCCAGTCCCGTTCCCTTGAGTAAATCAGCGCTCGGTCGTCTCCCGAGGCGACCATTACCCTTTGTCGTCGCCTAATCTGCCCGGTGCGCGTCGGATTCCACGGATTATAGCAACGGGACACACCGTTTGATCGGTGACGAGTCTCTCTCTCTCTCTTTCTCCTGCTCTCTCTCTCTCCCGCGATGGAATGAGGAGAGACGCAGCCGAACCAGGAAGCAGAAAGAAGCAATCTGCAGAATTCGCGGTCCTTGCGGTGCGTGAGAAGACCCCGCGAGGGATCTGCTAATAGCCGTCCCCGCGGAATCCGAGAGACGGTGACGAGCGCGCGGAAAACTAATTATCATTTGTAATTCGAGAAACGGCCCGAGACTGCGCGCGATATTGCCGACGCGACGACTCGAACGCCGTGTGCGTAGGCGGATGAAGATCGACGGTAAAAACCGCGACGGCTTTTACCGCCGCTACCAGGAAACGCGATGCTCATTGCTATCGCCGGGCTTAGGGTTGTCCTTTGTGGGAAGGTGTTGCGAGCTCGGGCACTGAAAGTAATTTTGTTTTTCCCGTAAAGACGACGGTGCTTCCATTTGTTATTTACTAGACTGCGGATGTTTATGCAATTTCCGATTTTTCTAGACAAATTCGAAGAAACGCGAATCGAAGACAATCTTATTTCCCGTGATAGCAGCCTGTTTAGAACTGAAGTAAATTAAGATCGTATTAAATTCGGTCGTATTTTATATTTATCTAGTTATTGACAGCGGATGTTCATGAATAAGAACATTTTTTTACTAACCACTGTCGCAAACGCGAATCGAAGACAATCTTATCTCCCGTGATAGTAGCCTGTTTAGAACTGAAGTAAATTAAAATCGTACTTAATTCGGTCGTATTTTATATTTATCTAGTTATTGACAGCGGATCTTCATGAAAAAGAACATTTTTTTACTAACCATTGGGGAGAAATAGAAATTTATTTTCTTTCTTAATATATTTAAAACTGTGTTCTACATTTTTCGATTTTTCTCGGGCATGTTTGTGCTACATCGAGTCAGCAGGGCCTATAAATTAGCCATAAATCAATTTCCACGACTCGGCAACAAAGTATAGATACAAATGGTGCCGAACTCGGTGCCACGAGCCACGGGTTTCTGGTTAATATTGTCTCGACCGCCCCCCGCGGCCATAGAATTTATGCCATGTATAATTTACCATGGCTTTACCATGGTTTTATTACGACCCAGAATTCGAGCTCGCGAGACAGCCTACGGGTCTCGATCGGCGTCCAAGATTAATAAGAACATTAGAACCGTCTCGATGCAGCGTTGAATTTATTTGGTATACGGCTATTATTAATTCTTCCGTGTTCCCCTAAACGAGCCTCGTTGTTCTACGGGGCCGTGGCTTGTTACCAGGCTGTACCAATTTACGGTGTCACCCCGTGTGCCTCGATATACCGATTCGTTCACGGAGAGCTTTGGGAATGGTTCTTGTCCTTGTAAATCAACGGTGCCCAACACTTTGACAGACTCTTTTTCAATTCGGATGAAAACTGCTACGGCTAAATCATTTTCTGACCCGCGCCGCGTGAACGTATGCTAATGCATATGAAAACAATAAAGAACGTTTACGTGGACTAGGTCGTTTCTACTTGTGCCGCTTTCGAAATTGCTCGATGACAAACGGGAACGATGTGTGGACTCTTTCGCTGCCTTTGGAATCTGTGAACTATTACTGACCTAACGTTAGGTGTATGCAATGATCCGTCCAAGCCAGCAGGGTTCCTATGAATTCCTATGAACTGTGGACTTGAAAAATTCATGCGAGGTGGAACATGATTTTTAAACCATTCTGGAGGCTTCGGCCTACAAAATGAGGCTAGTTAGACCATTCTACAAATTCACTAAATTATAGCAGATGAAAATTAAGCGGTCTTACAACCGCGCACTTAATAAACAAATTCCATTCGAACAAACAAATAAAACATGATTTTCAAACCATTCTGAAGACTTCAGCCTACAAAACAAGGCTAGTTAGACTATTCTACAAATTCACTAAATTACAGCAGATGAAAAATGAAGAAGCCATACAACCGCCCACTTAATGAACAAATTTCATTCAAACAAACAAGTAAAACATAGTCTTCAAACCATTCTGAAGACTTCAGCCTACAAAACGAGGCTAGCTAGACCATTCTCCAAATTCAAGAAATTACAGCAGACGCAAAAATGAAGAAGTCATACAACCGCCCACTTAATGAACAAATTTCATTCAAACAAACAAGTAATACATGATTTTTAAACCATTCTGAAGACTTCAGCCTACAAAACGAGGCTAGCTAGATCATTCTCCAAATTCAAGAAATTGCAGCAGACGAAAAATGAAGAAGCCATACAACCGCCCACTTAATGAACAAATTTCATTCAAACAAACAAGTAATACATGATTTTTAAACCATTCTGAAGACTTCAGCCTGCAAAACGAGGCTAGCTAGACCATTCTCCAAATTCAAAAAATTGCAACAGACGAAAAATGAAGAGGCTCTACAAATGCCCACTTAATGAACAAATTTCATTCGAACAAACTTCCTGCGAGAACCGATCGTGCAATATATCCAACAGCGTTTACTAACCGATAATTGGACGCCATTACCACTATCAGTGCCTCGATTAAACCCATTAAGCAACCCCCACGCCGACAAAACATTAATTTATCTTGACCGAATTGGCCGAACGTCGTTTCACGGCAACATGCCCGCATTCGTCTCACCTGCAAAGGACATCGGCAGAGCGCTGGTCCCTCCACTCGTTGCACACGCGTTCTCCGGTTAAGGAAAGGTAGAAAAGGAAGAAAGTAGAGAGAAGAAGGGGGTGGGGGGGCCTGTGGTAGTAGGGCCCGAGTCGGTTCCGCGGAGATCGAACAGAAAGAATTACCGCAATATATTCCGCGTTTTAATGTTGAGCCGGATCGACCGAAACGTCGAGTTCGCTCGTTCCGGGGCCCCCGTCGCGCATAATAAGGCCCACCGAGGGCCCAGGAACAGTCAAGATGGAGAGAGAAAGAGAGAGAGAGAGAGAGAGGGACCTGCATTTGGCCCTTGCAGCTTCCTCGAGGCTTCCACGACGACGAATGCATCGCACGCATGCATGCATGCACGCTGCAGAAACGGAGCGCACCGATACCACCTTATCCGCCAGACACACGTCGAGAAACCGCGCGCTCCGGCTTCGAAAACACTTCCGTGTTGTACGACTAATGAATCGCCTTCTCTCTCGGAGCCCTTCTTCTCGAACACCCCCTACCTTCGCGAAACAGGCCTGTTTCACCGACTCCAATCAAGCTCATACGCGCTTATTTATTGGCCGTATCGATGCGCCAGATAAAGTCCGACCTTATCTGTACGCCGACCGCCGGTTTTCGACAATGCTGTCTTCGGGCCCTCGGTGTTTATTCCGCTCTCCTTCGCTCCTCGCCGTTCTGTTGGCTCCCTGTTGCCAGGGTGCGTGCTCGATGTAAGTGCTTGTATTCCTCTCATTGTAATCATTTTTTTCCTTGCTCTGTGGGCGACGCATTTATAAATCTTCAATTAAAAATTGGAAGTACAAGATTGTCTTACATTCCCTTTAGAGGCTTCGGCCTATAAAATGAACCTGGGTAGAACACTTTTCAATTTTTTCCGCAAGTCACTTAATGCGGCAGACTTGAAAAATTGATTTCCAGTATTGGATGAGAAATAAAGATGTTTTTACGCCCGGTTCTCCTATCCCCCATCGATAAATTCTTCTCTGTCCTCTTCTTCGTTGCTTCTCACGCACTTCTCGCCGCGGATTTTATTTATTGAGCAGGGGGTCACGCGAACGTACCATCGAATCAGCGAATACACTTGTTCTCCCGAGGCCAAGCCACACGGTGTACATATTTTATCGCCGTCTTATCGGCGGGAACGTGAGAAATCGGACGCTGCGAAGGTGAGGCTGGTGGTCGAGATCAACGAGGATGTCTTCGCGATTAGGGAAAAGTAACCGGTGACCGTTAGACTCGTCGTCGGGAACCTTCCGTTCATGCAAATCGGGCTAATGAGCCCTCGAACTTGAAGACCACGAGATCAATGTGTCCAATAAATCGCACATTTTACACTCATTCAAACATTTACAAAATAAAAAGAGATTACACGAAACTGAACCAACTATTTCTAATGGAAAGAGCACAATTAGACATTGAGAAATCATGAGTCTGTGAACAAGTTGCTCGATTTCAAGCCAATTTGTTTTTTTTTTATTATAGAAAATCTCATATGAGATTTATTACAACATAATTACAAAACAGAAATACACTACATACAATACAGAGTATGAAGATTACCAAACAGAATAGGTTTCTTGTAGAAATACAGATATTATAATACTAACATATGATTAAAAGGAACAGTATATGAACAGAGAGAGAAGTGGAAAAAAACATACTTTAAGGCCACAGCTTTTAAAAAATGATAACATGTAATGACAAGCCCTAATATTAGGTTTGGCTATCATTACTGAGACATCCATTAGAAGCTGGAAGTCTATTTTACTGAGTTTATTAATCAATGAGAGTCTCTCATCATTGTACAAATTACATTGCCACAAAACATGATTCAGCGACTCATCTCCATCCCCACAACTACACTCAGGATTATTAATGAAACCAATGCGTGCTAAGGAAAAGAAGCTAAATGGTAGTGGTCAGATCTACACCTATTTATACTGACAATGATTGTACGGGATAAATTTACCTGAGAAAACCAAGGAAGTCGATTTTCATTAAAATAATATCGAAAATAGGTTTTGCCTTTGAGAAGACCATCAGGTCTTTATAGAGTTTCAAGCCGATTGATCAACCAAATCGGTCCATCAGCCCACGAAGGTGGTCCAAGTATGAACAAAAAAGAAAAAAAAAGGTTGACAGCGTACAAAAGAAGCTGCTTCGGAGAGATGGTCTCGGGGGAGAGCAACGGTGAATACGTATATAATATCAGGCTGGTCGGGACTGGTCCGCGAAGTGGTCCAGCGATTCTTACATAACCAGTTACAAGCCATTGTCCGGGGTGATTTCGCGTGTCGTTCCGTAACAAATTCGAAAGGAGTCGCGTGGTTCTCGGGACACAATAGACAAATCGTCATGGCGAGGAACGTGGCCAGATAATGCGTAACGGGTTGCCGGGCTCGTTCGGGCTGGTTGGTACCTGTATATCTGAATCTCGTATTCCGTGTACGGTTCACCGGAGAGCCGACCCTGCCGCCACGATCTCCGGCTATTACTCATAACCATTACGTTCAGGTTCAGGCACCGATATTATCCGATCGGGACCTGATAAGCCGTTTAGACGGTTTCCAGGCCTCGGCCCGTTCATTGTGTGCACAACCGAAGACGATCCGAGGCTCTCGCGCTGTGCTTTGCTATTGCTGATTCTTCTGCTATTGCTCCGTAGCAAACTCGCGGCTACAGGCCGATCCGGATAAAAGATAAGCAAGGACGTGCCTATGAAACTTGCCACCTCGGTATCCGAGCATCTTCGGGAACCTTCCAACAATACAGTAGTTCGCATCGTTGAATTTTAGTATGCACGATTAAATTTACACTGTCCCGATCCGCTATTTCGGATGTAACTGCGATGAAAGATGGACTGCGTAAGTCACGTGGTAACCGATAGCTTCCGGACCGATGCAAATTTAACCTAACCCTGCTGTAATCCCCGCAGGCTGTCTTCTCGACGATTGTTGCTGGTTCTGACATTGATCGAGCAGAAGTGTCACCCTGGTGCTTCGATATCCTTTATTCGATTGCTTCACGGTGCATTTGCATCCTTGTTCCGATATCTTTGACAGATATATTCTGGAAAAGTTTGGCTCGATAAGGCGGTAAGCTGTTTCGCTGGTTGTCGGAGTGTTTGGAGTGAAGTCGATTGATGGATCGGGTAGATAGAGGGTATGTAGATCGTATGCATTAGGATTTGTGGATTGATACGATCGTGTCATAATGTTTGCGAAAAGTGTTCCGAGGCGTAGCCAGCGTCGTTTTTCTATCGCGGGAATCGATGTGCCCGGTATCTCCGCCGAAGTATTCGAACAATGGTCTCCACTTAGGTGCGCGGCCGTGCTAGCTGTGATAAATAGCGTGCAATCCTCAGGTTTCTGCCCTTGACACGACTCTATCGCTGTCTCGCTAGTGAACGTCCCAACACCGATGTCATTCCCTGGGTGAAGCCTCGGGGGAAAACATGCACGGCGAACAGCCTCTTCCTACCCTGAATAAATGATGCATAACGCTCCTCGGATGTCGCTCGACTTGTCATCGGCCCGACAAAATCACGCTCTTCAACTTTGTGTTCAAATGAAATATTCTTGGCAGAGTTGTGCTGAATTACCATTGAATTACTTCGCGAATTATAAGTACAATGTAATTCAATTATTTCGTAATTCGATAATCAGTCGCTTCATTCAATTAAATTGTAATGTAACTTGTAATTCTAATCTGTTATTCAAATCAATTGCAATGTAATTTGTTTTTACAATTACAAAGTACAGCGTAATTATGAATTATGAATACGAAGAATAAGTGGTGGAAAAAGAAACAGATTAGTATCAGCGATGAACATATTATTCATAAATTCATATTGTGCGATGAAAAATAAATGTCATTCAAATGCTGTGTACATAAAATACGATGTAATTAAATTACGTGATTCAATTACAATGTATTTACGTGTACGTCTCACAAGAATGAGATAATTGAGAGAATGAATACTTCAAAACGGACAATGAACGCTAGGGCACGGTTGACCACCACTGTTTCACTTGATTATAAGATCACGCTAGTTGCAACATGTTAATTTAGTTTATAGGACCTTTACCACCTACCGTGACGCGAGAGTATGTTTCTCGAGAAGCGTGGAATCGAGCGCCGAATGCTCCAATTTTCCAATGGCGAAAGATCCCTGTCGCAACTCCGTTGTCCCGAGAGCAGAACGACTAATTTTTACGGTATCGTAGCACGGAATCCAAACTATCCTTGACATTTACAGGAAACATTATACCTACTCCTGTTGTGGCAATTTTCTGTCATTACTCGTTGTGCTAACGTCCGCTAGTCTACCGGAACGCTGTGCATCGTAAACTTTACTGTAACATTGCTTTCCTCTTTCCTTTAATTAATCGTACACCGCGTTTTGCCGCGAAGGAAGTAATACAAAAATGTTGCTAAGACACTCCTCGACCGATGTCGTAACGCCGTAACACGAAACACAATTATTGCTACGTTATTGCTTGTCTCGTTGCTCCACAATTGCAACCGCACATTTTCAACAGCTACTGCAATCGTTTTATCTAAATGTCCCCATCAACTCTTTCCATTCGCTATAGCGACAGATAATCACAATGTTGTGCTTGCAGTTGAAATAAAAACAGACTATATATCCACATTTTTTTAAGAATAAAAAACATGGTATGGATCCTGAAAAATTGTCAGGTGATTAATAGCCAGCGGTTTTGATGTATTTATAACACAAATGAGTAGATGCGATTTAAAACAGTAAAAACATTAGAAGAATTTAGAAATACTGTTACATTATTAACCCTTTGCACTCTGAGCTATTTTAACTGGAAAAGTAAACATTTCTTCCGATCTAGAATATTTCCATACCTTATGATTTTTTCAATTTTATGGATATGAAATTGGTACATTACATTATACAGTACGTAAATGTTTAGTAATTGATTAGATACCGATATATTTAATAATGTAAACAATATTTTGAAGAATGGTACAGCAATTTTTAGTGGTGCCACAGAGGGGACAGCCGAGTGCTAAGGGTTAATCTATTAAACATGTTAAGGAAGAAAATCAATTTCTATTTCACTCCAGTTCGTTGCAAATCAGGTAAAAAAAATTTATTTTGCATAAAGATCCACAATCTAGTGACGAACCAAGAAAACATTGTACTAGAAGAAATCACTTTGTGCCAATTTTCACGGTGTTTGAAAAATGTGCGATGACAAATTAAACCGTGGCAGATGCATTGACATGTTCGGGAACTAGGCTAATGGACATGGCAGGTTGTGAATTGGGAAGAGATGGTTGCTGATCGATCATTCTTTTGTGCGGCTGGGTACGCTGCAATTATTCGGATTCGTGCAACGTTGCACACGCGGTTCTGCGCTTAATCGAGGTACCCCGGTAGTCCGTTGGTCAGTTCGCCCGTTATCTCGACTCATCACTTTCCTTTGAAGACCACCGAAACGGTGCTCGGTAGAAGGAGAAGGAGACGCTTGCCAATGCTATTTATCAGGGGCCGCTCGCTCCTGACGTTTCTCGCGATCGGATCGCCGGTGATAACGGTACAACCATAGCGGAGAAGGTACTCGTACGCACGGTATTTTATGCGTGTCGGTGCTTTTGTTTCGTCGCGAAATCGAGGGATAGTCCTCCATCGCCATGATACGCTTATGAAAATCACCGCTCCGAAATAACCGGCTCTGGGACCGTTTTCTGGCTCCGTCGAGCATTTACGAAGATTACGCGAACCTTTTCGAATACACGGGTTCTTGAAAAAATACAACGAAACCCGTTTTATAGCAACCACCATTTGCAATCACGTGAATCACCCAAAGCAGATCGGCCGAATATAATTCGCCATTGCAATTATCCGAGGAAGCGAGTCGTCTCGGGTCCGTCGGGTAATTCTGCATCGTCCAGTGAAATTAATAGAACGGTAAACAAGGCGGATAGCCGATCTCGATCAGAAATTGGCGTTGCATCGTGAACCGTGAGTCTGGACGGTGAACAGTGCATCAACGTTGCATCGGCGCGTCGGTTGAGCGATTTATAACTTCCACTTAGGTTTTCCAAGAGCGGGAGATCAAGACGAATCGCGTTCCCCGGCGAACTTGGTAGAATCGTGGCGCCATGCCTTAATAGTTTCCAGTTGGAGGGAGCCTTTGACCCGGGGCTAGGCAATAAATCGCATAAATCGCATCGGCGGATTTATCAGAGTGGAATATTCGTGTGACGTAGTGGGGAGGGGTGGGGGATGGGGACCTGATATTCGAGCGAGGAAGAGTGGGGGGAAGCGAGGACTTGGAAGAAAGAGGGAGAAGAGGAAGAAAAAGGAAGGAAAAGGGAGGAAGAGGCAAACGATCGAGAATTCAGAGCCGGGTTTGCCGACCGGCGCGCTCACTGACCCCTGACGGCTCCAGCCAAAAGCGGACGTCACGAGAAACCCTTACCTTCGTTACCTTGCTAGTATTTAAGGATCTTCGCTCTGGCGTGCCGTACATACGGCTATGCAGGCATTTAGATCTTTATCCGATCCCCTCTACCTGTCTCTCTCTCTCTCTCTCCCTCTTTTTACCTTTCTTCGGTCGTTCTCTTTCGCCTTCGCTTTGTCGAGAGAGGCAGTACTCCAGTGAACCTGAAACCTCCTCGAGAACCATTATCGGTACCCGAGATACCCGCCGCCCGCTGAATTGCCTGCGAAATTGCGCCCCTCGTGCGGCCGCCAAGTGTGTCGTAATGGCGGAGACCGTGATGCGTTAGAATAATCGACCGGGATCCACCACCGGTCTCTTTTTATCCAGTGGACGGCTGCGCTCATTTCTCTGGAAGTGGCGTTCCAAGTCTTTGCACGCGTTAAGGGGTATTCTCTTTTCCAGGATTGCAAGGGTGTGGGATATGCCTTTTTCAATTGTCAATCACGCAAAGATGGCGTTTCTGAGGAGTCAGAAGCGCTAGATAAAAGATCAATCTAGACAGCTGTCTCCCTTAAAAGTCCTACTTTTACGTTTACAAGGCGTAATTTGCATTAGGGTCTGTTTATACTGGTATATTTCGATATGGGTATATTTAGATATTCTTCAATGGATTTTAATGGAAGTATGTAGACCTACTGTAGGTCTACATACTTCCATTAAAATCCATTGAAAAATATACCAGTATAAACAGACCCTTATTCGTCAGGATGTAGCTGTAGCAGTTTTATGAAAATAATTACGTGCACAGCTTCATGATATCTACATGCTATCCTCGAAAGCAGAACAAGTTAAAACGTTTTAGCTTAAAGAAATGACAAGGCTCTGTTTTATTTAGAATTTGTTCAATTTTTATCACAATACGTGCTTGGATAAAGAAACTTATCGAATCAGTTTCCATGTAAGCAACTTCACAATTTTAATAATTGTAACATGAAAATTATAAGACTGGTCATTCGACCGGCAGTGGTAGGTTTAATGTTTAGTATTACATTGATAAAAATTGTTCGAATCAGTGTTCATCAGTGCTGGTTTTAGTCATTGATACCACAAAATGTTTCGACGGGCGACTGGATTATTTTCCATTTTAAGAGAATACCCGAAGGATATACGTGTCCGTAATTACCAATTAATACACACGGGGTAATTACAAGCCCACAAAGGGGATCGCGTAGACGGTTTATTAATTTCCGCAGCAGATGTTACTTACGTAAAGGCAATCGACGAATTGTCGAACACGGACGAGTGAAGACGCGCGCGCACAAGCGTCGGGGTTATTATCCGCGAAACAAATTGCGGACACGTTCGCAAACTTTCTAACGCCCGCCTACCTAAACACCGTATTTATGCTTGCATCTGTGCACGGTTTTCTGTGCGCGGGATGCACCGTGACGATCCACGGTAGCGAAACCGGCAGCGTTTCTGTTCGCGATGTTATTAATCCGAGATTGCTCCCCGTGTTCGACAATTAAATCTGCCGGAAAAATTGTAATTAAGACTTATTGACCAATGAATTTCGAAACTGCGACGGCGCCCGATTTCATTTCACTTCCATGTTGATTTATTTGGCGCGGTACCCTTTCGATAGCAGTTGAAATTTTATTCAATTTATCTGAAAATTGTTTGCAAACGATCTTTTCAATGATCAAAATTAAATAAAATGGCAACCTCTCCCGAGACTCTGTAAAATAAATTCAATCAACCCGAACTCTTTTGTCTCGTAACAGAAAAGCTACTTCCTGGCTGCCATAAACGGAAGCTGACTATCGAGTAGACCCATTGATCGGCAAATTTTTCTTGCGTAGACCTTGCCGCTTCTCCACGACTAACAGATTCTACAAAAACAATGGATCCCGGAGATCCACGGTCGATGGAAAATCATAATCACAAGGCACGGCGCATACGTGGCTGCAACGTGATTAGAATGCTTATTCAGGAGTCGGCTGTCAAAGCAGCAACGTAAGAAAAGAAAGAAAAATTCTGCTAGCACCCATTGTAACGGGGTTCCCGTTAAGCCGATTGCAACGCTGATTAGACGCCGGTATGAAATGACATGCTGGAGTAATTAGGACCGGTGTAAAGTGACGTATCTCGAATCACGAATCTCCCCTCGAAACGTCTCGGGTTCTTCTCGTTGCTCGATCGTAGATACGGTTTCATCTATAAAAAACCAGACGTAATAACCGGACATATAATGTGACGGCCGCGGTCACGCATTAGCGTAATTCCTGAAATACTATGTCAGTCGCGCAATCGCCGTTTTATGGACACTGGGACGAAGTGCCATTTTAAACCCGTTCTCAAGTACGATCCTTTAATCTTGCGTGCTTTAGATCTCCTAGGCTAGCTATCTTAGGTCCATTTTGACCCTAAGAATGAGTATTTTCACTTAACCCTTCACTCCAAGATTTTTTAAATTGGGATGAAAAAAATTGAAAGGTCAGTTTTTCTGCTTTATTTAAGAGAAAAATATTTTAAACAATTAAATCCACATTTGCAGAAAAATAAACATAGTAAGAAATCACATTCCTAGTTTTCTATATACCAGATTTGTTAACTGTATCAGATATGATACTGTATGCAGCGAAGGGTTAAAATCACGATTCTTACTGTAGGATCGTGATAGGATCCCTACCTTCACTATATGAGCTATACTATAATTTCGTGACGTAACTCAGGTTTTGACTGTACCATTTCTCCTACTATTTTTCCTTCAATTCGAAAATGTTCATCTTTAACCCTCATCCGTACCTCGTGTCAATTTGACACAGTTTTCCTGAAATAAGTTATACCAGTCTGTTATTTGTGTACGTAAAGCTCGAAACTTCGTGCCTTTAATTTTTTACATGCGACATACATAACCGAGAAAGCTAAGATGTAAATGTTAACTCATCAGTTTTTGGTTAACAAAAATATCGAGAAATAAATGTGTACCTTGTTATGTGAGCGATCTTTTACCAGTGTGTCAATTTGAAATGAGGGACGGATGAGGGTTAATAGAAAAATCTAACTGAGTTCTTACCTCCGTCCATTCAAAGAAGAACAAAGAAAAGATTCTACGCTAAATGTAGACCAAGGAGAGCCAGCAGCCATCATCATTCTAATTTCTAAATTCAATCAACGTTTAGCAAGCGTCCGTTGCATCAAGATCCCTTACAGGCGGCATCACGAGTCAGATTTGTTATTTGCAGCTGCAACACGGTCGAAATTACAGCGGATGCAACTGTAAGAAGCGATTCTCTACTTAGACGACCCTCGACCTCCGTCATCTCCATCCTGCGGTTCTTCCAGAACCTCGTGGAACAGTCTGGGCGCGTTGAAGTCGTCTGTTTGACCCGACCTCGTGAACCCGCTCCACCCATACCTTCGCTAGATCTCGCTGGATCGAGAGAACCCGACACGTTTGCCTCTCGGATCGTTACCCTCTCTCTCTCTCTCTCCTTTTCTCGTTCCACCGTCGTTCTTTGGTCGTTCCTCGCGGGAAATAACGCGCGCCTTGCTCGTGCATACAATTTTAAGCGGAGATAAAGTAAAGAGACTTTGAGTTTATTAAATTAAAGAGTTTGACTCACGGAAAAAATGTTTTGAACTCCGTAGGGATTTTCCAAAATTATTGAGGAAGCAACCCTCATCCGAAGATTGACGAACTGAATTTGTCCCTTGGTGAGAAATCGACATAGTGGTACAAGATGGAGGTAAACAGTTATTTTTACGTGTTTTGCATTTAAAAAATAAAAGTCACGACGTTTCGGGAAAAAGTGTGTCCAATTGATAGGAAGAACGGATGAGCATTAATGGAAAGCGTAGTAAGTAGTCAACAGGTACTTGTTCAGATCAAAAACAATTAATTTCGAGCCAAAGTACATAGACAAATAATTAAGTCTTTTTATAAGGAACGCTGTAACTCGATTCTTTCGAGGAAAGAACTTCCCTCACGACTACATATAATAGATGATTCCAAATGTAACTGCGGCAATGAGGTTCAAGATCTTAACCATATCATTTGGCAATGTACCTTGTTGGAATCTCAAAGAGTTGATCTCATGAAAAAATTAAGGAAGCTTAATTTGTTTTCACCTTTAAATATCAGATCGTTGCTTTGTGAACCGAATATTGAGGCATGTTATTTTCTTTTCAAGTTTTTCAAGCAATGCAATTTAAAGATTTAAAGTTATGTACTTAATATGTTATATACTTAATGTGTTCTACTGTACCTACATTACTAATGTTCAAATGTAAGATGTATATTACTAATATATAGCTTTATAACCCCCTATGGGGAGTTTTAATTAAGCTTTCAATAATAAAAAAAGAAGAACTTCCCACGAATTCTGAATGTACATTTTCGCCCTACATTCGTCGAAGAAATCATCCCTCCTCGGCTTCCAATTACGCTCACCACCGAGTACAGACTGTGCCGATGGATAATCGACGGCGGCGTCGGGCTCGCTCGTAGAACTCGTCGAATTGCTTAATTACGACAAGAAACGGCGGCGAGCACGGCTACGGTGCCGATTTCTCTGTAATCCGCCGTCGCAAATTGCTGTAACGGCGATAAAACGACGCGGTGTGCAGCCTCTCGGTCCCCGCGGTCGAATAATTGCTCGCCGGTTATTTTTAATTGAATTACACGAACGTTAACCGGCGCTTCCCGTTGGATAACGCCGGCCGCAAAAGGCGTTCCGTGATGCAAACGCTCGCGGTTTTAAGTTCACCAAAGGATACGACCTCGCGGCGAAGTATAATCGAGCGGCGTGCTCCATTTCCCGCGAGGAACGAGCCGAGAAAGAGAGGAACGATAGCGAGAGAGAGCGAGAGAGATCGATGGAAACGAACGTTCCAGCTCTTCTCGATCCAGTGAGATCCAGAGAAATGTTTTTATTAAAAAATTGAACGAATTCAAATATTTCTACGCGCCTCAAAAATTTTTTTCGTACCTGTAACCACCACAGGGTTGAAGAAGAATGTCTTCCTTTTAAAATGGGTTAAGAAACTTTGACGTACGATTTTTTAAAACCGTTTTATCACATTTTGAAGAGATACTTCATTTTTCTCGAAAAATCAAGGAATTCAGACGCCTGTGCAAAGTTTGAAAAATTTTCTTTGTAATTGAAACCACTACAGGGTTGAAGAAGAATATCTTCCTTTTAAAATGGTTTAAGAAAATTTGACGTACGATTTTTTTAAACCGTTTTATCGCATTTTGAAGAGATACTTCATTTTTCTGGAAAAATCGAGGAATTCAGACGCCTGTGCAAAGTTTGAAAAATTTTCTTTGTAATTAAAACCACTACAGGGTTGAAGAAGAACATGTGAATTCAGAAAATTTGAGGTACGTTTTTTTCCTAGACGTTTTATCGTACTTTGAAAATTCGACGAAGTCAGACGACTGAGGAAAGTTGAAAAAATCCTTGAAAAAATGAAAAACAACTTTTTCAAACGACCGAAGTGGTTCGACAAGTATGGAAAGAGTAAGTTTTCTTCTGTAACTCGCTCTCGGTACGAGCGGACCATTATTTCCCGGTGCATTCCCCATCGTCCATGGATCCCACCTCCTCGATCTCATAATAAATCGCTTTTAGCGGAGTAATCGGTGTTTTAGAATGCACGCCAGGCAACGATACATCTCGGGGCCCGATAGCCTCTCGCTATCTTATACTTTCTCCATATTTCAGCCCGTCGGGCTCTCCGTGGTCGAGTGTTTATATAGTTATTCTTCGGGAAAGAAGCGTTATTACTCTTCGGTCGAAGGTGTGTGCGCGCGCGGCCGAGCGAGCCCGATCGGTCGACGAGAGTAAGGTCAGCGATGGGGTGAGACACGGGGTGGAAAGGTGTGCAGAAACTATAGCAACGTTTCCGGCTTGACCTCGAAGCCTCTCCGAGGTCTCCGATCCGCCTAAACAAATCGTTCTGCCTGCCCTTTTTCGTCGGCCGGGTATCATTTTCGCCGATGAGCGTTTACGATCGCGGTACATTTGCTCGCGTGCTGTTTACACGATGCATTACGCGTCGAACGATCGGCCGGTTCTCAATCATCGAATTCCGCTTCCCTCTGCGCCCGCGCCAGTGCATTCGTCTTGCATTCGTCTGCATTTCTATGTACCTTGTGCGAGCGTATGTATCTCCTCGCAAAGTCTGTATATTCGAGTGTCTGTATTTTCTGTGAATTTGCGCGAGGTATTCACCGATGTGTGGGGGGGAGTAGCGAAAGGTCGCGATTCGTTATGGTGGTTTCGCGTGCGTGTTCCGCCGTTCTGAAAATTTATTCGAGCCGCGTTTATCGTAATTAGCGTATTCCCAGGGCCGGCGAACTGTGTCTCGGCTGCTCCGGCGCTCCTCGCCGAGGAAATTCGTGATTACTGTGGTGTATACGGTACTTAAGGCCTTTGGCCGTCTCTGATAACTTCATTGGCTATTCCGAGACCGATACACCGATTTTTACCGGAGTGCATCTGTTCTGGTCGATGTTCCACGGAAATTTCGCCCCGGCCTACTCCCGTTTTATGGTTAATTAAGCGAATTTAAGCTAGTCGACTCGCCGACGATACGATTCCCGGGAAAACCGACTCCAATTAACCCGCACCGGCTCGTGGATTATGGATTCCTTTGAATATTCAGTGGTTTCTTTATGTCGGTCTCTCCCGGTTTCGACTGTTATCGGTTCCGAGTCGCTACCGGTTGAGAAACTCTACAGGGAGTCCGTAATTCCCGAAGCGAATGCTTTATTGATGGGTATGAGAGGAAATTATAGAGAAATCTGGGAAGTAATTAATGTCCGCGGATTTATACGAGCAATTAGCGGATTGATGTTTATGGATTTCGTGACCACCCTGAAGAGGATAAACAATTCCAGTATCGGTGAAATAATCTTTTGGCCCTTCAACGGGTAGAAGAACGATAATAATTAAGGGATGATAATGGTCATTTGATACTAGCCGACTATAATTAAACGATGGGCAAACGAGCAAGAACACGACAACGCGGACAGTGCACAGTATCGGCGACGTTAAGATTAAATAACAGAAAATAGTCATCCGTAGCCGGGGTGTATGTTAGAATCTATATTACCAAGGTCACGGCTAGGAACGTCCCTGACCATGCTAAATGGAGAAAGTCAGGATCTAATTTCATCCGGTTTAATACCCTGTGGAAGACGTTCAAAGCCGGTGTGTGTGTTCAGCTTTTTCCGAGGCAGTAAAACCGAAAGATAGAGGCAGGCCTTTATATTCGCTTCCTATCTCGCCGCGCAGCGGAGTTGAATTCCCGGTAGGCAAAGAGCTTTCCGATACAGTCTGGCGACATTTCGAGCGAGCCTGAACGAGCATCGAGACTACAGAATCCTGTGGAAACCACCGTGGTCCAATGTCCGCCGCGATGCTGGAAGCGCCAGTCGAACGATAAAACCGAGATAATCGTGACCGCGACCGAGCTACGGGCCAAATGGAAGCGTAATCGCGGACAATGCGAATCGAACCTGAACGAACAGAAAAATTCTACCAGTTCGAACATTGTAGAAACGAAGATTCCAGTCCCTTGTAGAAGTTCTACATCGATTAGTTATTTTATTGACTACCTTCGATGTAGAAATGGTAGCTTTTGAAAATTCCTATTGCAGTTTAAGGCTCGTTCAATGTTCGATAAAATCGCAACAAAACCTCGCGTTCTGTATTTTAAGAGCTTGTTGCGAAGGGGAAACTTGGCTGTTTAAAATCCTTTTGGGTAGAATCACCATGAAAATGTTTTAAACATTTCACACTCGTCTGAATTTCTCGAATTGTCGAATCAAATGAAGAAGCTCTTCGAGGTGCGATAAGACGGTTAAAAAAAATCGGACAACGAATTTTCTTAATCCGTTTTAAAGTAGAGATCCACTTTAAAATTCTTTTTGATAGAATCACCAGAAAAATGTTTGAAACTTCGCACAGTCGTCTGAATTTCTCGAATTTTCGAATCAAATGAAGAAGCTCTTCAAGGTGCGATAAGACGGTTAAAAAAAATCGGACAACGAATTTTCTTAATCCATTTTAAAATTAGGCTTCACTCTTCAAAATGAGCCTAGTTATGAAGTCCTTCAATTTCTCTCCACAAAGTTAAAACCACTTGTAGTCCGGACAAATATTATACGTAATTACCCGTTTAATGAACAATTCCCATTCCAACAAATTTTCGCAAATTATCGATCGAATGCCCAGTGCGGCAGGAGCGTAACCAGGCATCCTCGACGACACTCCATGCAACTGGGAACACGTATCGTCGACGCCAGTACATTTCCGTGCGATGGTTACACGGTTGCTGGTCCGCGGTGCAACGTAACGCGGTGCAACGATATAAACATACGTGTGTTATGGTCCCGGTCGGTCCAGTGGCGGTGCATGACGCGTACAACGTCGCCGTGTGTACCCGCTTGTACCCGCTGTACCCTCTCGTACACGTGTAGAGAACCGTGAACAGACGACGCGGCGCGGGCTGCCGCGGGACACACGCGACCATGGCTACGTTCTACGTGGGCTCGTTATGGTTTCTCCAGCTCGATAATGCTCGATCGAAACGATCCCGCCGTGAAATACGCACCAATCATACCTCCACGATCGCGGAGAGGATGCGACCGAATCCTTCGGACGACAACCGCCGCGATTGAGACCTCAGGCTAGCTCAGGAGGATTACCAGCTGATGTTCTACCACTTCACGCTGCTCACAGAGACTCGGCAGAGAGGATCAGCAGATATCGATGATGTCAGCGAGGATTGTGGTGATGCTGACTTCCTTAAGCTGCGATCTCCTTTGCGCATCTGGACGCAGCGTTTTGCGATCCGTACTCCATTCTTTGTAGCTCTCTGCTGTGTCTCTGGATGGCACAAGTCTCTCCTTGCTTTTCCATGGCTCTGCGTCTGGTCTGCCTCGGAAGCAATGGGCCATAAAAAGGCCCTCTGCAAAAAGAAAAACGTTTTTACCACAATCTCTATAGTTATCTAATATTCTGCAAAGTTTCAGCTTCAATTTAAAAAAAATTTCATCACTCTATCCCATTTCTATCGAAAGTTCTTTGATTTGTGTTTGGGTCTGGTGCAACACTCAGATTTCTCAAAGCGAAAACACGCAAACGTGTACGTCGAACACATATCGTAAATCGATCGACGCTATTTTGTCGTTAGATTCAGTGATGCCAGATGAGGGGAATCACGGTGAAATGATGTACCCCCTCTCTGATGACCAGAGTAATATGTGCACGCGCAGCGTGTCTACGGCTTAGAGTGGGGGACGTTAGATGGCGATGGAATAGGATAGTGGAAGGGGAAAAGGAGGAGAGTACCAAGGGTCCATTTTGTCCCTTTCTGGCATCACTGGTTAGATTAATGAAAATTACTATTGCAAGAAAATTCCATGTCATAATGTCGCGAGACTAATCTAGTTCTGGCAGAGAGAGGGTACCTGTACTTCCCTCGATTCAGTTCCCTTCAATTGGCCACACTGATTTCTTCTGCTAAATCGTTTTAACAATCGATTGGAAATGGAAGTAACAGTACAAAAATAGAAGAAACGAACGTCCCAGTGTTTGAAGCGCTCCAGTTCGAAGGTCGACTCTCTATTCATATAAAATATATATTCATCGTGGTACTTTCAGGTCAGGGGACCGAACCGAGAGGGTACCGAGAGGGGAACGAAGCGTCCTCTCTCACGGAATTCGATCTGGCACTATGGTGATTAGGTCGATGACAAGCGATGCGACGCGGCTCACGCTCTTCCGCGGCGTGTTTCTCGAATAACTTTAATCCGATCGTGATTCTGAAAGCTCTTCGTATAAACACGACTTCGAGAAGCGATCTGTTTAAATAACAAGAATTGTCCCTGGGGATGCGACGTCAGGGTGAAAGCGATATCCTACGGATATCGAGATGCATGGAACGATATCGTTCTCGATATTCGGAGAATGTGCTAACGAGAATAGGAGAAATTCTGTAGACCCTGATCCTTCGATCTTCGTACGACGAGATCATACTTTAAGACATCATCGTTCATCATACATTCTATCTTTGAGTCTATCACTGTCCTTTTAACTGCATAAATCTAGGTTTAATTAAGCGTCGTGAATTCGACGTCTGCATTCGAAGCTGCCTTTGATTGTACTTTACGATTGTGCTGCATAGTGAAAGGACACTGCGCGCGAGCCAACGTATTCTCTTGTTGTTTTCTCGCTCGTTCTGTACAGTGAGAATTTCAAAGAATGACCGAACAAATCGGTGAAAGCAGTCGAAAAGCGTCCCGAATTGCGTAAGTGTAGAGAAAGACGGGCCAGCCCGAGAGTCAAACGAAATAACACAGTTGGCGAGCAGGGATCAGAAGCGTTAAGACGGTGCTTGTACCGAGCATGACCCGGGTCGTGTAATTACAGGACGGGCCGCGATAAAAGAGCTCGGGGATTCATAGTTTGACAGGAAATATATGCACGCCCACCGTTGCTGCATCTCGCGCTCCTCCCATAGCGCTCGCAGCCCTCCGTTCTCGTGCCATAACGATTTGGCGCGACGGTAACAACGTGCCGTATCGCAATGACAACCGCACGCGGACTACTTCTAACCGCTGAAACTCGGAAACAATACCACATCAAGTTCTACAATCATTGAACGTTTCGAACGAGTCAACATTATCTAGAAGAGTTACATAACCTCGTACAATCGTCCATGTTCGAGTTCTTCGAACATAACCTCGAAAACGACATAATTTCTCGCGTCGCCTCCGCGTCCACCGCCAGTAAATCATACTCTCCCTATTTACATACGCGCTAATTGCAAACTGCCCGAGCAACTTTGTCTCCCGCGGTGTTCCCCGGTCTTGTAAATCAGAGTTGAGCTATCCAAGCGGTTGTATACCTCGCACGAGGCTGATCGGGCCCAGCTAGGTGTCGTAAAATTACAGTTTAACCCCCTTTTTTCAGCCGATTATGGCGCCAAGATCGGCTACAGGCCGGGAAAATCGTGGGCCAATTACCTAGCCGCGATCAGATTAAATTAAACATCCCGGACAGGATATATACGGTTACGCGAACGGCCGCTCTTCGACGATATTTACGGTATTTAACGTAATTACCTGTCCCCGATGGGATCTCCGTGCCGTAAACAAGGCGTTTCTTCTGATCCCAGCAAACGGGTAATAAAGTAGATGTCGTTCCACGTTCCAAATACGGGCCTTTCGGTCAGAAACTATCCATCTCGACGGGGAACACGGGATTCCTGGCTTGGGACGCTTGTTTTCGAGAAACTTGACTCCGCGCGAGCATAGATCAGGACTACCGATCTTCTACACCGTGACGAATACAGGCCCAGCATCCTCGCAGACAATCCTTCTTACCCTTCACGAAAATCCATTTTCTGAAAGGTGATGTCCGTACGGTTCCACTTAACTCCTACCATTTATTTTACCAGTCGAGTGGTTAGAACTTCGTAAACGAAGAAGAAATGTGCACCTACATGTTGTCCAATACCTCTACCAATACCACATTTCAGTCGATTTTAACCCTTTGTTATTTTAACTTGAAAATATTAAACATTTCTTTCGACCTGGAATAATTTGATTTTATACGGTTGCTTCATTTTATGGATATGAATTTGATGCTTCATACAATACTTAAATGTGTAGTTGCTTCAATACCAACGTCTTTAATAATGTAAACAATTTGTGAATAATGGTACAGCAATTTTTAATGGACTTTACTCGACTGCTAAGGTTTAAATGGAGATGATCGAGAAAATGGCACTCAATGATAGATTTGGAGGATCTTTGGGGATTTTTTAAATAATATCCTCTAATAAATATATATTGGTTGAAATTATCTTTGTTTATTTATAATTAAGTAACTTTAAAAATATAATAGTATAAACAACAATTTTTGTACTAAATTATTTGATCCTACTCCTTGGAGATCAACTTATTGATTAAACATTTTGTAAAACAAAACTAACTAACTTGACAACTTCACATTTCTGAAATAGTTCACATTGGTGAAAGTTGTCTGAAGTTGGTTATACTCGCCACAATAGATACACTTTGGCCACTGGGTACATTTCTCTCGTAAATGCAAAAAATTTTCGGTCCGGCCACGATCTCCTTGAATTACACGAAGCTCCTTGTTCATTATTCATAATATTGTTTATTACTGCTGCATCAACACATTTCAGTACATAACAACATAAAATGAAAAAAAAATCATGTACAATGAAATATATTCTAGGTCGGCAGAAATGTATAATTTTTATATAGAACAGTTCCGACTACAAAGGGTTCGCTTCTCGGACACCAGAAATCGCTCCGAAAATTCCAGCGGTAGTTGAAGAAATCCCGGATTCGGCGGAAACGATCTTGTCGCGGCGGCAAGAAGGTCCTCTGTGCGCCGGTGCACGGGTAACGATAATAATAAACCGTGGCTATCAGCGGTTTCTTCGATTCATTACTTTCCCCGTGACTCGGGGACTACGGAGTCCGTAAAACCTTGTCTCTCTCTTGCTCGGTGTCCCGTGGAATCCGGGGTCCCCGTCACGTGCGAAGTATTTCTCGATAATCGCGAGAACGGGAATTATGTTCCGCTAACGACGCGGTGTTCTTGCCTCGGTTGGAGACCCAGCGAGAGATCCTCTCTCAGAATCGTACCGCCTCGCAGTCGCAGGGTCGGTGGAATTCGCGGCGCGTCACCGTGTCACTATATTTCCTGACAATGAGTAGTAAAGCTCGGTGATATACGCGGAAAGGGGTTGGGGGTGTCGGTTTTTACGCGGCCGTCGCGTCGCGCGCGCCGAGCACCACGGTAGGAGAAACTGCTCGCAGAAACATCCTCGCAGACGACGACGACGACGACGAAGATTCTCAGTGAAACCGAGTGAGAGAGGGGTCGAGGGGAGAAAAAAATCATGGTTGTCCTGCAGCCATGCTAGTCTACAAAAATGTTTCTCCGTGCGCCAGCGGCGTGCACCAGCGACGAACGCATTTGAATACCGCCTGTCCTTGGCGAGTATTGTCTGCCTTCCTTCTTCTTCTACTCCTTCGGACTCCTATTCCTCCGGTTCTTCTGCCTGCACCCTTCTGCTTGACCAACCACCATGATCGCCTTTCTCTTTACTCATTATACCCGCACGGGGACCGTCGAGACGCGTCCGACACGTGCTCGATCTCTACTAGATCCTGGTTTTTTTGATAAGGATTAGTCTTTGGATAAGGAAGAGGATTGCTATCATCATTTTGATTCCATACGTAAGATCGACTTGTTGATGCGCTATCAAACATTTATGAATTATTATGGGAACACGAATTTAGTTTAACACTACATTTATTGATCAATACATCTGTAACTGCTATTATCATAGTATCTTTTTGTTTGATTATTTTACGTCGCTTTTTCAACTGCTATGGTTATTAAACGACGGGTCCTACAGTTTAAGGTGGGTTCCGAACCACCTTGGGCACCACAGTTTTTTAAAAAAGCACATTGCATTAATTCAAGAGGTGCCCGGGCGCGGGGATTCGAACTCGAGACCGCCTAGTAATATTATCATATTATCTATATTGAACTAAGGTCAAACAGAACCATTACAAACATAATGTCCCACACAATCCGCAGTCAGAGGCTGTCTGAAACCCTCAACTTGATGATTGATGATGCTAGAGACAGCTAGTAAAAGGTAATTGTTTTACATGATTGAATCGAGTATACAACTTCTGTCATTGCAATCAATTCTGCTTGAATAGTGAACTCATTGCATATTGAAAAGTTGTGGTTGATGACAAACGATCCTCGAATCCTGCCGTTCGAAATATAGTTCGTAGAATGAGTGAGGATGTTCAACTGCATTTTCAGAGTCTAAGCCAGTATAAAATAAACAACTGGTAATTTTACCGTGGTAGGTGCACTGTTGAGCAATGCCCGGTGAAAATACAATGGACCAACGCCTCGCTGAAAGGACAGTCGGCGAAGAACTATTGCCACGAACAGTGACACTTCACGCGGCAGCGAAAAATGTCTCCAAGGCCCAGATCTAGGGTCACGACTGACACGTCAACCGGCCGTGCAAAACAGTATTTTCTCCGGTCGGCAGTGCAGCCGGGGAACCTTGTATTCCTGGATCTAATGCCGCTCGTGACCCCAATTCGACGGAATCAGATCGATTTTCTCACATGATCCATGGCCGGCCGCAACCCGTTCACATTCCACCGAAACGACCGAGGCCCGATCGGAGATATCCGGTGCCTTGTTGGGATCATTAGCGTGAGATCGTGTGACGTAACGAGCCAATCAGTGTCCCAGTGGTCGGGAGTAATGATCGTGTACAGAGAGGTATTAGCATCGGGGACGATACCGTTAAACAAAATCTTACCTCGTGACCTTCGACCGGAGACGGTCGGCCCCGCTGTCTCCACCGATGACGAGAACGATCTTGTCGAATCGGATGCTGCAGCCTCTGCCAATCGAACTCGAAGCGTTCTGCCGCTGCTCGATCAACGATGAAATCCGGATCAAGACCTTTGCCGTTCAAGGTTCTCGTTTGATCCAGTCATTGTAGCTTTCGTTACATCCGTACGTTTTTCTTGCAGGTTATATGCATCTGTGATCCACAAGTTGGCAAATTCGAACTTTCAATGGTCCAGTGATTTTCGAGCCACGACTCATTAGGAACGTTCACGAAAGGAATTAGTACAGCACAGCTTGGTGTCGTCGAACCGTGCACCGAACTCGAAGTGGTATAATTTGTCTGGTGACACAGCAACTCGGTGTCAGAAAAAAGTACCTCACGGAAGCAAGTCGAGATAAAAGCAGATAACATACGTCCCGACAAAATTGACGGTCATCGGGCTCTTAATTGCTATCTTTGATCTGAAAAACCCGACGACGTAGCCGGTTAAGTTCGTTCGGCACACGAAAAAAAAGTTCCTCGTCTAATATTCTCGGCCGGAAATTGGTGAATGCGAACACCGAGATAATGAAGATAATATATTTTTCCAAACTTGAAATTTCCTTATCCCGAGATTTATCAATTACCTTTGTCTAATTAGCCGCAGAACGAGCGTAACGCGCCGAGCAGCGGACTCTCGTAAGGATATCGGGTTTTATTAATCACGCGGCCGGCTAATAGCAGTTTGTCGTGCGTGGGACACCGGTCGGGTGAGGATTTAAACCTATTAGCGTACGTAATTCCATTATGGCCGGCCGGCCAGGTGAATTACGTACCCTGGCGCGGCGATCGGTGGGCGGTAATGGTTTAATAACGCTCGCCGTTTCCCGCTTCTTCGGCATCCCATTAGGCGCACGCGTCCAACCTGGATCTCGCCATTCGATGACATCGGCTCGAACGCTTCCGTGCGAGCCGTACAGCCAACATGGAGACCCGAGAATGGCGTCCAGCTGCGTTTGGGCGGGTAGATATGCTTGGCCGACCGAGACATCGGAACCCTGTTCGTGAACGGTGACTGATCGTGACCCGTCCTGCAGTAATTACCGATCTTGGGACTACTTTATTACCGGTCGGCACTCTGGCGCGCCTAAATCTCTGTCTGAGATGCTGAGGACTGTCGGGACTCTCGAGACTTCTCTGGGATCGTACGCTTCATGGATCTTACTTCTGACACTCTAAATTTGTGGGATTTCTGATCATTGGGACTCTGAGGATTTTAGTATTATTAGACACACAAATTTGTGGGATTTCTGATCACTGGGAATCGGAGGGTTTTAGTAGTCTGAATGTTTACGATTTTAGGAGTCCAGGTTTCTAGGCCCTTACGATTTTAGGAGTCCAGGTTTCTAGGCCCCTAGGATCACCAGATCTCTAGAATTCTAGGCCCTTGGGATTTCTAGGCCCTGGCGTCCTAGGACCCTGAGATTTCTAGTCCTCTAGGATTTCCAAGCTCCTGAGATTTCTAGGACTCTAGATTGTGAGGCTCCTAGATTTTTAGACCACTATATTTCTAGGCCCTTAGGATTTCTAGGCTCCTAGGATTACCAAGCCCCTAGGATTTCTAGAGTCTGGGGTTTTTAGCCTCTGAGATTTCTAGTCCCCTAGGATTTCCAAGCTCCTGAAATTTCTAGGACTCTTGATTGTGAGGCTCCTAGATTTCTAGACCACTACATATCTAGGCTCCTAAGATTTCCAGGCCCGTAGGATTTCTTGAGTTTGGGGTTTCTAGCCTCCGAGATTTCTAGTTCCTTAGGATTTCTAGGCACTTAGGATTTCCAGGCCCCCAGGATTTGTTACTTTTAGGACTCTAGGCATCTGTGGTTTATAATCTTCTGGGATTCTCCACTCTTGCACCACTATTTTGGAAATCTATCAAACTTCAACAGAAGTCTCGGTGCCTTCACAAATGGCAGCGGCTTGAAGCAGTTCCCCGCTCAAAAAGGTTACACAATCCCGAAGCGAAGAGGATCGTGCAGCCTCTGAAAAGCCAACCTTCGACTTCCTCGAAGTCCTCCTCAAATTTGCATGCAACGACCGTGTACCCTGTCGGTGTCCCTTGAGGGCACGCGGAAGAAGCGTTCCTCCTTAAACAGGCCCCCCTAATCCGCCTACTCCGACTGGTCTCCGACGTCGGAAGGAGTGAAAGTGGCCAGGTGGATGCCGGGAGTCAAAGGTCGAGCGCCGAAACAGGGCCGAGGGAGCCTGACGAGAAGCTGTCCTCTCCCGTGGTCGTCGTCGGGAAGCGAACGCAAAAACACGAGAGCCGGTTCCCCGGCCGCGGCGGACGGTTGAATATAATGCTTGCATTATGTGGCCGCGTACCTATTTGGCGAAATTCAGCGCCGCCGCGGCTCCGGTCGGCGCCTTTGAACCTTGAAGACCGACTCCGGAGGCCACGAACCAGGACAATGCTCCGGCTGTCTTCGCCGGAGACGGTTCCTGTGCGCTTTGCGCCGCTTTGCGCAATCCTTTCGGAGCGTTATCGATCGTGATCGACGGGTACACCCCGTGACTCGGCTTTCACGAGTTGCGTGCCACGAATTCGTGGATGTTCAACAAATATATACAGGGTGTCACAAATATATGCTTCCTTGAACGAGGGAATTTCTGAGGTCATTTCAAGAAACTTTTGCGTTTGCGAAAATCCTCTCCGTGGCTTCGTTAAGCAGTTATTGAAGAGAAACACGGACCAATCAGAACCAATGTCAACGCCTCGATCGGGAGACTCCTAGCCCCCTCTCCAGTCTGATTGGTAGTCAGTGTTTTCGTTAATAACTTCTTGACGAAGCCGCGGAGAGAATTTTCGCAAAGGAAGAAGTTACTTCAAATCATTTAAGGAATCTCCTATTCTGAGGAAATACATTTTTCAAACATCCTGTACATGTTTGCCAGGCCAGAGAACAGATCAAGATCTCTTATCGCGATTGGAGATACTTCTCTACCGGCGTTTACTAATGTCCTCGCTGTGGTGACAGATGTCATCGTGGTTTTAGGCGAGCTGGAAGTCACTACTGTGGCTGACTGTTCGGTGATCGGTAATTACTGTTTGACAGCTCGCGATCTGTCACCAGTTGACTGTCGTTCCTGTAGGTGAAAGGGTATTTTTGATATCGATCGAAATTCCTTGAACTATTAATCTGACAGTAATTTGTGGAATATTCTCGTACGCTTTCTCGCATATTTCACGAATTGTGAATAGTTTTAGATGTCGTTGGGAATGTATGATAATTCATTGATGATTAGAGTGAAAGGATAGATGAAGCTGTTGTAACTCTGTGAAGAAAAATGGCACGGTGGTTTAGCTGGGCTCATATTACAGGGCGAGGTTTGAGCTTTCACTTTCTCGCATCATTTTTTTTCAATCGAAAATAATTTCGATCCGAGGAACGGATTGAAGATGCTTCTTGTTGATAATTTTTAGTTGGTTCAGGGGAGGAGTGTGTCTCGAACATAGTTTGCGAAAATCGTAACACGCTTTCAATTTCCTCGGGTGAAATTGAAGTTGGTGTTCGGATCCTCGGCGAAGGCCTCGGGCGCGTATTAATAACGCCTGTCCATCGATAAGCCGGAGAACAGCCGTCCAGGCGACAAAAATAGCCCTGGCGGATCGGGTTCCTTATCATTGGTCGGTCGATGATTCGCGCCACGGATTTTTGAGGTCCTCGGGCCAGTTTCGATCGGCGCGATCCCCGCGAACGATAATCGCCGCGCCGCATATTATTCGCGGCTGTTTAACGACGGGCGAATTAATAAGGGGAATCGCTTCGATCCGGCTTCCTCGTGCTTCACGGCACCCGGAATCCTGGGACGACGCCATAAACACGCAGACTATAGCGACAGACACATTTATGCGTTTATAAAGAAATTGGTTCGGTGAAATATAAAATATTTCTAACGCAATAAAGTCATTACTGTTGCTCCCCACAATCAATGGAGAACATTTTCATTTTGTACTAGCTGACCCGACAGACATTATCCTGTCAGAATTTTAATAAATTTGTTTGTGATCGTTTTAATTAAGTGTATCCATCGTTCGAATCATGAAATGGTCTTGAGTTCATACGAAAATCCCATAGAATAAAGCACTCTCATTTTTTCTCGACTTTTCCATTGTTCCAGGCAACTTTTTCTTTCCCTGAAAACCTTATTCGGACTATTACGAACATTTTTTTTTTAATTAGCCAAATCGGTCTAGCCGTTCTTAAATAATGCGCTTACCAACGAACAGCATTTGATTTTTATTTATATAGAAGATAAAGATCCGCAGTTTACTCTGTGAACAAAAACCAAGCAGAGGCTTTTTTATTTCATAAATATACATTTCAATCGTTTCAATCTCTCATACGCAACAATCTGCGATTTCTTTCGATACGTATCATCGAACAGTTCCAGCCCAGTCGAAGAACCACGGACCGTCTCTTAATGACACTTTAATCTCGAAATCGCAATGCGCGGTAGCTTCGGTCGATCTCCGAGCGCACTAAGCGAAGCATTTGTATGCGTTGCGCTCGGTCCGCGCCGGGTCCAATTCTCTTTTTGCGGTTCGGCGTCGTTCTAGTTTATTTTGGGAGGTTCGTCCCGGAGAGTCGTCGCCGTTCGAATCCCCTCGTGATCCGCCGATGAGTAGCATTGTTCTAAGGCAGTAGCGTAGCCGTGACAACCGGCGATCCTCGATCGTCGTTTCGTATTCTTCTCCGGGTGAACCGATTCACTTTCGATCTTTATCGAACCGACTACGATAGAACCGGTGCTGATAACCGGACGAGCTGCATGCAGCGGCCGGTAACGTTTCGTCCGATCGAAAAATCACAAGAATAATCGGTGTTTTGCCACGGCGAGATACGTACGGCCGGACATAACTCTCGACGCGGCGAGTATCAGACCGGCCAGAGTGAATAATTAACGCGAAGACAGGTTATCGGGCCGAATGAAATATCGTTCGTTTTCCGCCTCATCGAATCGCCGGTTTTTCACCTAAAAAGATACCCGATGACTAATGGTATCTGACGGGCTATCGCGTAAACGTGCATCATTTTCGCGCAGGCCACGAGCTTCCTAATACGATCTATCTACCGGCAGACCTGTTATTCAGTCAGAGAGCATTCGCGCACAGCAGCGATCTCGACCGAAGCTTTTCAGATCGTGGAACGTCGTTACCAAGACTGGATTGTTTCTAGTGAATAATATTTAATTAAAAAAGTAATGTGAATTTTCGATTGTGAAGTCGTCTGTTGTACATCGAGGAGGATCGTGATTTTACGGCACACCCTGTATACGTATGCCCTACACCTTTTCGTGGCCGGACGGCCTGGACTCTCTTGGGCTGGTTCTCCTCCTTCTACTTCCTCCTCCTTGCGTCCCTCGCTCTCGCCAGCTCCCCGGGTTTTGTGTGGAGATCCTCCACTTCTTCTTGTTTTCCTCGTCCGTCGTCCTCAGAGCTCGCTGTTTTCGTCCTTACTCGCCACGGCTTCGCTCTTACCCTTTTGCGACGTAACCGACGTTGCGTTTTGGTTAGAATACAGTTTCAAGTATATATCGAACGTGAAATATCTTGTTCAGAGGAGGAATGTTTTTTAAGTGATTTTTCATTCGAACGATGCTTGAAAATGGTTTTCAAGATTTTCTTCTGTAACATATACTAGCACTATATTCTATAATTTTATATGTTACATTGTCCAGTTTATTAGGGATCGTTCCGCAACGAGCACCACGCTCCAAAATTTTTGGTTTCATGTTTCTAAGAGAAATCTCGAAGCACACGTTTCGAGAGCACTTCTCGAGGGTCCTCTCGATCAATAACAAACCATCTGGTGCCCGGAGCACTACATTATAGTACTCGGCAAGAAGAAGGTCCCGCGAGAGTCCCTTGCCCCCGGGACGTGCTTTTTTTATTGCCTGTCACGATATTGCCCAACGCATTATCACTTTCCTCCTCGTTAGGAAGATAGCGTCTTCCTCGTTCCCACTCTACCACCTCCTAACCCCCTGCACCTGACGAGGCCGTTGATTGGCCGAGTCGAAATTTCACGAGTGCTCTCTGATAATGTGCTCGCTTTTGGAAGCGAGTCGCCTCCTCGGCAAAAACGACCACCAGGGGAAAAAAGCTGAAGAGATAACAGCGTGGGGGGTGAACGGGTACCCGAAGAAACGGGTACCCGAACCCAACGGTGTGCACCGGAGGGGGCTTCAGAACCGGAATTTTATACAGTGGCGTAACACGCCGGATAATACGCAGGGAATCACGAAACTCCTGCTCGAGATGAGGCTACTGCTCCCTCGTGTCTGTCCTCTTTCCTCTCTCCCTCTCTCTCTCTCTCTTGTTCTTTCGACTACATACGTCGCTATACCGACTACCACTGCCCTCTATTTTTTCCGCTCGTTTTTCTCCCTCCATTTGGTTAACCGGGGTCGAGATCTCGGTGTCCGATTAGCCTTTCGACGAGCCCCGACTGTCCTCTTATCACGAATGCCTAAGATTCGTTCCGAGCCGGTCAATTAAGTAACCTGCGTTACACAGCTAATTAATTTCGCCGCAATTAATTAAGCACCGGCGATTCACGGGCTCCCAGTTCGGCGCTGCGAACGCTGCTCGTGGTTTATGTTGCGTTATTGCGATCGTCGGGCGGTACTCTTTTTCCCTCGGTGTGCAGTTTTTAAGTGGTCTTGGGCGATGCTAGCGGTACTCTGTTCGGTCAAGGTTCGATGATGTGGCCAATGAAACGAGGACGATATTTTTATAAGAATATTTCACAAAGAAACTGGACAGGCGAAGTGAAACAAAGTGTGATTTATGAAAGATTAGGCGCGTGGTCTGTATCGGTGCTTATCGTTCTCGACTGGTGGCTAGGAGAACAGTCCGAGAGCCCTAGGATCGTACCCTATTGTGCACGGTCGGGTACAAGGCTGATTTTCCGAGACAATGGTTGATAAAGCCGCGGGAACAAAGGGGAACGAAACGGAAAGAATCATCGATAAGGAAGAGACGTCGGACAATGGGAAGACGAGACGGGGAGCCGAGCGGTGGCGTCTCCTAGCGGCGATGGCCAGAACTATGGATGACCTTGGCAAGGTCACGGCGTCCTAACTACATAGAAGACCCTTGCCGCATTCTTTCTCCTTTGCTTGCCTCGTGGTGCATGGCCCTTATTATTATAAAGCAGTTGCCCTGATTCCCCCGAGGCCGTGTGCCATTCATTCGCCTCCTCTCTCGTTTCTGACCCCTCTCTCTCTCTCTCTTCTTCTTCTTCTTCGTCTTCTTCGATCTTCTCGCTCTCTGTCTTTCGAACACCTTTTTTTTTTCGTCTCTCTTCACTTTTTGTCTCGTTACATGCACGGCCTTTCTTTCTTCATCGGCTCGCCGGCTTCGACACTGAAATCGAAACCGCCGGACCGAGGCCATTATTGCGTCTCTATTGTGCGTCGCTCTAACCGAGAAAGAGCTGCTGCGTGCTCGCGATACAGCCCGCTTCATTTCCCTTTTTCCAACTTCCCTTTCAGGCCCACTTCTCTCAGGCCGTTCTTACTCGTTAGCGATCCTCTTTCCTACCGGCCGGAAACGAGCTTGTTGCGCTACTGGTTTTCACGGACGCACGCTGCTGGCTCCACGGATTTGACGATTTTTAGGATATTTCATTTTGTTGGGAATTGATGCTTGACTTTCGTGTCTCCGCGCCATCTGTGTAGGAATGCACGATTTAGCGTACTGACCGTCTCTCCCGGGCTTCGATCTTGATCCACGCCGAGCAAATCGTAACAGGTTTTCTGAAACATTCTGAGAACCAATAGAAATCTTCTCGGAAATTGCTGAGACCATACTTCACTAAAATTCACATCTAACAGGATCACTATCATTCGTTGTTTCAGAAGCAAGAACGACTCCTCGATGTCCCCGGAAGTCCCCGCGAGCAGCGGCGGCGGAGGACTCGGAAAATGGCTGCGCGACCACTTGGGTGGCGGCTCGAAGTCCCACCAGGACAGTTCCCCGACTTTGAAATCCCACGGGAACCTCGTCGAAGGTCCCGCAAACGAGAAGCCCTTCGGCAGAGCGATCTACACATCGCAGAACCTCTACTGCAGCCTGCCGAGAGAACACAGTCGACACGGTTACAATGTCTCCCGTAAAGCTAGCCATGGGAATTCCGCGAAGCCTCAAGGTCACGATCGACAACGATCGAACAGCGTGAATCACCACCACGAGAAGACAACCTTGGCCGACCTTGGCAGTTTGACAAGAGGAGGTCCGATTTATGGCAGCGAGGGCAAGTCCCTGAAGAAACGGAACCGGGACCGACGAAGACACTCGCTGAACGAGAGCCACGAGCTCGGCCGGCAACGTCGCAGAAGGTCAGTGCGAAATTCTAATTAAATCCGCTAATGCGGCATGGGAACAAGCCGCGGCGAGAGGACAACGATTTACCGTGGCCGACGCGAAAACCGCAGAGTCATATTCCCTCTCTCTCTAGCTCTTTCGCTTTCGCGACCGCAGATGCGCGGCCAGATTAATTTAATTTGTCCCCGGCTGACTAGCCCCCCTCCCCTCCACTTCTCGAATAGAATAATTGAAAAGTTGATCGTCTCAACGAGACATCGCGACCTCTGGGACGTGGGAAGAGGCGGCAGGTGGGACGATGACAGGTGGACGCTCGTTCTGATGATTAAACAGCGACGAGCGTTTTAATCGCTCCTCGGAACGAACATCCTTGGGTTCTGGAAAAATTGAACCGTACGGTTTGCTCGCGGAAACACCTGCTTCTATGGGGGTCCCGCGAAAATCGCCGACGGAGAATTGACCGACAATAACTTGGGCCGACAACATCTTTGATATGTTATCAGATGTTAAAGATGGTGCTGATATTTTATTCTTTAATTGTTCTGTGACTAACACTTTTACTTTTGTATAAAAATGTAATTATTACTAGACTGCGTATCTTTATGCAAAATAAAAATATTTGCATTGACTGTGAGAAGCAGGAATAATATAAGACTTGATTTGATCCTCTAACGACTTCGTTGCATTAAAAGCAACATTACATCAATCTCGAATTTTTTTTACATCGTTTACTGTTTTATATTCAACCCAACCAGTTTCTTTGTGAATGCATAAAGATCCGTAGTCTAATTATTACACTCTGAGAAGTTAGATGTAGTCTATTAACGTTGATCAAACGATATTAAAATGATTTCAAATGACGGAAGCATCACCGAAAAATGGCGACAACGCGCCGCAGAAACGATAATTTTTCAGCGCAACAACAGCGACTGCGCCCCGCGGTGAATTCTTCCGGCGATGAAAATTGTACAATACCTAAACCCCGCGGATTCCCTTCGTGTAGCATAATCGCGTGTACATGTGCGTATCCTGCGCTGCCGGCAGGCGTCGAACAGAATCAAAAGGCTAGCCCGCGCTGTTTTATAATTTCATTGAATGAATTGGCATTAAAGGCCCGTCGTCGTCGTCGTGGTCTTCGTCGTGGTCGTTGGCGTAACGCGTGTACGTACACGCGAGCGTGTGCGCGCTCAGACAGCGAGAGTGACTCGGCAGTTAGGCCAGCCGATGAGAAACAATCTGGCTGATCGATGCTCGACGAAAGTACGACGATTTGTGGCACAATGAGATTCCATTCTTTTGATGTTCCTCGAGGGGGAACGACGAAGAAAGGGATGGACGACGAGGGACCGCGTCATTCCAGGATTTTTACTTAACCGATCGAGAACCTCCGCGCGATTAGGGGAGTGGAAACGTTGTTGCCTCGCTGGAATATTGCGCGCGTTATTTCTTAGGGACTCGTTGGTAACCTGTCTGGCCACTGATGCGATCGGAATTATCGTTCTTCTGCTTCGAGCTTCGTCCTGACGATCTTGAAAATTGATGAATTTACGCTGAAAAGATATACAACAAAGAACATTCGTTAAATAAATGATTAAAACTTCGAAGCACCATACAGATCACTCAATCTCGTCGGGAACAATGAGAGGGGTCAGACAATGACCTCGAGGACACCGATAAATCCTCCCTTTGAATGCAGCATCCGGTAGTCTTACGCAAGACTCTTCAGAAATTGACTTCCTCCGTTAAGGTCCTGTACGTGGCCCTTCGCCCTTTAGCGGGATGTAGTGGGGTGCTTCATAACCAGCTCGTATAAACGACCGAGGAAACCGCCCCCCTCGTTTCAGATAGGTATCGACGCTCCTTTCATAGTCCTCTCGGGACGAGAGACCACTCTCGGCTAGGATGATTTAACGCGGTGGCCCCGCGAACGTCCGGTCATCACGAGCACCATAGTAAGTCGAGGGGACCCATAGTAAGACGCCAGCTCCCTTTGCGCCGGTTGTAAGTGTCCACGACTGGTATGCGGCCAGTATGTACGTCCGGGATATATGGTTGTCTTCATGCTCGTCCTTCGTATAAGGCCCCCGGCTGACGAGAGAGAACGAGAGACAGTGTTAGGGAGAGAGAAGTGTTCCGCGAGGCCCGCGAAATACCGACGCAGCAGCCGGTAAGCAGAGTTCGTCGGACCCCAACGGACAGAGAAAGTACCGAAGGAAGGAGAGAGGGAGAGAGAGATGGGACCCCGGCAGGGTTGTTGGGCCCTGAATTTACGACGGGGACCGCGATAACCTCGATAGCCCGACACGGGTATATTGCCGCCCCGGAGACGGCCAACTGTCTATCGACCGGGAACCGTGTTTCTGCTACGCTGACTTTCAGACTGGAGGAATTTCGGGGACACTTCCCTTTCCGTGACGATGAAAGTGACGCCTCGGCACGACCCGTTCTCCTTCTCTCTTGCCTTTTCCGCGATGACAGAGAGAGAGAGAGAAGCGAAGGAGTGGTTGTTTGATCGAGGAACGTGCCAGATCGATAACGGCCCACGATGGATCGGTTTCAGAAGGATCCAGTAGACGCTCTTGCGACGGTGTGATCGTAAAGTTGATACTGCGATCTTGTACGTGCATTAAGCTTTTGTACATTATGATATTCTTTGTAACTGTTATTCTTAATCGTGTTACTGACCATATGTACAAGTTGTTTTGTCTTGTACGTCCCTCTCGTGTATATCAAGCTGCGGCACTGCATATCTTTGGTGTGTCCGGTCTTCTTGTCGGATACTTCGAACAATTAACACGCGTGTATCATACGTATCCTCATTAAATCGTGTACATATTAGTGTACGCGGATAGATTATTCAGACCACAAACTCCCACAAGTTCCAACAGTAGCAACCACGTTGTTGCCAGTGATGTTTTAAATTGTGGGCGCAATTGCAAATACACATGTTTTGAAAAGTCGCATCGAGAGGGTGGGCGAGCATCGGATTGCAGAGTCAGCCGCCCAGTTTGGCGTAGAGTTAGGTTCGTTCCTGCGGTTTGATAGTGTCCTCCGGGGCAAGGAGGGAACGCGAGAAGCTGCGTAAACGTATCGGCAGCCTAACGAATACATTAGCAGTCCGGATCCGGCTATCTGGCGAGCCACCCGACTCGTAACACCGTGAACACGGTTTTATCCGCGTTCAGGGAACACGCACGGGGCACCATGGGCACGACGAGGCCCTCGCACCTGCGAGCACAAACGGGCCCCCTCTATCCTATCCTACCCTATCCTATATCCCCTATCCAACCAACGAGAGTCGTCGTGGCTCGTGAATAAACGCGTGAGAATACGTCGTTACTTACTCTACTCGCGGGCTCTCCTGGCTGGCGATTCTTTTCTTTCGTCTTTATTCGGTTTCTTTCCGGGCCGTTGCGATCCCGGCCCGAGAGGAATAGATAGCCACGCATACGCGTGACTGAGGCATACGAGAGCCTGACAGCTATAGCACCCTCCGGCGTCGTACGTTGCATTGACGTGCATACATACCGAGACGTCCGCCTCCGATTGTACGATATTCCACTGGTTTATAGAGCGGCACGCGAGACGCCCGATGCCTACGCGGATGCAACCGATGCACTCGGTCATTGTTTATGCAACGGTCGGGGGATGCATCGCGCGAGAACCCGTCGCCCGTCAGCTGTCCATTTTTATGTTAATACCGAGTCGGTCTGGGGAATGCTGTGTCAGTCTTCTCCGCTTTCGCAGAAATTGGGACATTTTATGCTTAATGATAAATTCTGGGAATAGGATATTCACAACTATATACAATTTCTGTAATCTGTTAATTAGCTAACACATTTCAACAGGAAAAATTGATATAAATTGGGACGTTTTATACGTGATAATAAATTCTGGAAAAAACTTTCACAACTCGGCTACAATATATATAATCTATTAGTTACCTAACTCACTTCAACAGGAAAAATTGCAATAAATTGGAACATTCTATATTTGATAGTAAATTCTAGAACAAATCATCCACAGCTCGTATACAATATTTCCAATCTATTAATTACCTCACACATTTCAACAGGAAAAATTACACTAAATTGGGACATTTTATACTGAACGATAAATTCTGGGAATAGAACATCCACAACTATATACAATTTCTATAATCTGTTAATTAGCTAACACATTTCAACAGGCAAAATTGCACTAAATTGGGACATTTTATACTTGACAATAAATTCTGGAAAAAACTTTCACAACTCGTCTACAATATATATAATCTATTAGGTTTCTAACTCACTTCAACAGGAAAAATTGCAATAAATTGGAACATTCTATATTTGATAGTAAACTCTAGAACAAATCATTCACAGCTCGTATACAATATCTCCAATCTATTAATTACCTCACACATTTCAACAGGAAAAATTACACTAAATTGGGACATTTTATACTGAACGATAAATTCTGGGAATAGAACATCCACAACTATATACAATTTCTATAATCTGTTAATTAGCTAACACATTTCAACAGGAAAAATTGCACTAAATTGGGACATTTTATACTTGACAATAAATTCTGGCAAAAAACTTTCATAACTCGACTACAATAGCTACAATCTATGAATTACCTAACACACTTCAACTCGAAAAATTGCAATAAATTGCGACATTTGATATTTGATAATAAATTCTAGAACAACACATCCACAACTCGTATGCAATATATTAGTTACCTAACACATTTCGACAGGAAATATGGCGATCGGAGGTCATCCTTTAGGTCCAATTGCCCAAGCAGCGGTTCAAGGTCAAAGAAAGTAGATGTCCAGGAGGGCGCCGAGTGGCTCCTTACCGGAAACGTGCTAGTAGGTCGAACGAGCTTGTAAACTTATCATCGGCCGAAAAAAAGAATCGATTTTTTGGAGGTGGGTAAACGGAATTCCGCCCTCAAACTCTCTCTCGTCCGCTTTCCTGCAGGCACCGAGCTAAATATAGCAAAGGCTCGGATATAAATAGAATAACCCCGCGGGCCAAGATGGCCGGGGTCAGCTCGAGAGAGCCGCGTCTTCTTCGCCGTTCTTTTCTCCTCTTTACTTTTCTTCCTCCCGTTCTCTCCCTCCTCTCATCCTCTTCCTCCTCGCGTGTTCGTTCTTCGGTTCCCTGATTTTTCTTTTCGCTCGTTTTACGCTCGGCCAGCAGAGGATTTACCTGTCCCGGGACGGCATCGGAGGCTTTAACACTGTCAAGTCAACCTCTGCCGGTCCCATTGGCCGACCTTACGCTCCCTGGCACCGATAAGAGGTTACTGACAGGGACCCTTCGCCCTTGAAGGCAGAGAGGATCGCTACGGGTTTCGGTTGTCCCGCCTGTTCCACCGTTTTATTGCCACCTGGACGACTCTTACGTAAAATAAACGCTTCGGTGGATACGGCGTCTGCGATCCTCCTGGTACTAAAATTTCGTTTCTGATCCCGTTGCCACTTCCTGGACAAGATTTGCGATTGTCGGTTGGATAGGGGATGGGTGCGGGCGCGAGAAAGCGGAGGAATAGAGGACGCCAGGTCTTTTGCCTCACTATAGGATCGTTCAACTGACTTTACTGACTCCAACTCAGAGGATGGACAATTGGGGTGAAAGTTGTGTTGGAACACTATTTGCGAACATAGCTGGTTGTGTCCCTCATTGGTGTGTCACATTCATATCGTTGCGTTTCGAGACCTAACCCAGACGAAAAATAACGAACACTTGGGACCAGCGACAAACCGTATCAACTCCTAGCTTCCAACGATAGTGAAACAATGTCTGAAATTTTTTTTAAACGACCGTAGGTGTCCCCGTGTTTCAAAGAGCCACAAAGTCTCAACCGGTCGACGATTTTCCCAACGGTCTCCCTCTAATCAGCCCGGTCCGCGTCCCTCCGGTTTTTGTCTGAGATTAAATGCTGCCTCTAACGACCTAGTACTTTATACGGGGATGGTGCTCGCGGAATATCCTACGTTTATCATTCTGTACGAGAGGTGGAGGTCGTAGGATCGAAGGAAGAGGCGAACGCGGAGAGACTCGAAGAAGGAACGAAGCAACGAAGAAGGAAGAAGAAGAAGAAGAAGAAGATGAAGAAAATGAGGAAGGCGGCTCGAGGCTCCATTCGACCCTGGCCAGGGCCGTATCGGCGGGATTAATGGCAGTGACATCCCGCTCGTGGCCAGATGAGATTCTCTGGCTCGACCGCGAGAGAAACCGAGAGAAGATCTCCCCTCTCCAACTCTCTCTCTCTCTCTCTCTCTCTCTCTCTCTCTCTCTCTCTCTCTCTTTCTCTGTACCAGGAGAGAAAGAGAGAGAGAAAGATAGAGAGAAAGAGAAGAGGGGATGAATAAAAGAGGGGAGATGTCCAGAAGAAGAAGAAGAAGTCGACGACGAAGCGGAGGAGGTGGAGGGCACCCGACGCGAGAGAGCTCGAGTACGTTGACCTTAGGATTCGACGCGCGTCCTTGAGGATACCAAGATGGCGGGTTTATGCAACCGGCCACAATAGTATCTACAGGCGGCGGCGGCGGCGGCGGTGGCTGTAGCGTCTCTCTCTCGTCGCGTTCTATTTGACGCACGACGATTCGACGCGCTTGCATTCTCGAGGGACTCTCGTCCGCTCGAAGGCACGGCGCTCTCTGTTCTCTGCTGCACGCTGCTGCACGCACAGACGCGAACAGACGCGTGTACGTACGCACGCTCGCCGAGCAAGAGCACGCGGCACCGACATGAGCTTAAGACAAGCCGTTAAAGCCAGTCAGTCCAGTTTCCATCCAGCCGCACAGCCGCCTCCTGCACCGACGAGCCAGGAATACACCACGTCGCCGATTCGAAAGGAAATCAAATCCGAGGAAAGGCCAACGAACGAACCGCGCATGGACACCGACGGCGAATCCCTCGATGCGAACACCAACCGTGAATTTCCGAAATTGGTTTGATTATACTTCATAAATTGGTGACGTTCGGCTAGATTAATTCTAGTGGAGTTAATACAGATGCGCTATTAATCAAACAGATAGAACAGGGGTGAGGTCGACACATACTACCCTTATCAGTCTACATCATTCTCGCCCTCTGTAAGGGCTTCGATGAATTCCAATGCCGTTAATTCTCTAAATTCGTTTTGATTCTCTACAAGCTTCTAGAGAATTGTCTGTATACTTCATAAATTGGAAACTTTCGGGTAGATCAATTTTATTGGAGTCAGTACAGGTGCTATTAATCAGACAGGGAGCAGGGTGCTATTAATCGACACATTCTACCCTTACGAGTCCACAACATTGTTCCTCTCGCCGTACGGTCTCGCCGAATGATCACCAATAAATTTTGCGCGAGCCTGTCCCGGGGTTGGCGATTCGGGAACTGGAGCTCTGGAAATTGGTACGTCAGTGTCATCGTGGTATAAAAAGTTGTTTCGAGCGGCACGTATATATCGAGAAAAAGACCGCGGGGATTCGATACTGACAATCGAACCACACTGGCGAGCTCGTCCGACCATTTCGCACAAACACTCGAAACTTGTGTGCACCAACGACGACGAAGAGGACCACGAAGACGACGAGGACCATGTACCCGGTGCATACGGAGCACCGAGGCACGGGTACACAAGGTACCCGCCACACAGAGACACGCTCGTGCGCGGATGGTACACGTACACACGTAAGCGACGCGAGCCGGGATCCTTGATCCTACAGGAATGCAGTCTTGGCGGCCCACGCGGCCTCAAGTACCCCACTCTCCTCTTCTCTTTCTCTCTTTCGTTCGATCTTTCTTTCTTTCTTTCTTTCTTTCTTCCTCTGTATACCGGGGCTGCCTTGTTCCTCTTCCCTTCTTCGTTTTCACGAGATCTAATCCCCGCAGGGCCACGTCCGTAAAGCAAAGAGCGGTATTGGTCGAATGCACGCGCCTCCACGTTGTTCTCCGGAGCTGCGCCGATACTGGATTGTTCGCGAATGGCGATGCTGGTTTATAGGACAATTAGGATTTTTCAGGTTGCGCGCAGCTTCGTAAACGTGATCGTAGAGCTTTCAATGCTTTGTAATATTAATTAACCGACTCGAGAGGTCCTATCTCGAGATCCATTCGACGACATGATTATCGATTGTAATATATATAATTGTTGTCGATATACCTATCAATAGTATATCGATATCGAATTTGTTTGGGATTCAATCTAGATTACTCTTTCAGCTTCTCATTTTTGTTTATGAACATGATTATCGTCGATGTTTCTATGTATTTCTTTGTAAACATGGATATCTGGGATATCTGTTCCAAGTGAACGAATATTTTCAAAAACTAGAAAGATACAATCAGATCGCAGAACTAGATTGCACCTCGAGCATATAAATGCAGTAATCTGTATGAATAATAACAAATAAAAATGTTTATAGGTAGCCAAAAATTTGATAAATCTTATTACACAATTTATTAATTGGCAGCATCAATGGTTTATTGGTAAACAAATATCGATCCGTCTCTCGTAAATAATGGCCGACAACAGAACCCGCCACAAAGCGAGCAACAAAGATACGCCAATGGGCCCTCTAAATCCTGCAACCCTCCGCGATCTCAAGTAAACGCGGCAATTTATCAGAGAGATCTCATTCTGAAAATGGCGAAGATCGGGCGCGATAAATCGCGGGAGGATCAGATTTTGCGAAATCAAAGGAAACCGAATCCTTGGTTGAGCTGGGTGGCTGGATCCACCGAATCCTGGAGGGTCCTGTGTTTTCCATTATTTCTGTAAATGCACACGGCGAATGCGATAGTGCCGGTGCGTCCGAGAAAAATTGCGAGGGGAGGGACAGTGGGGTCGTGGATTTTTCGCGCCGGTTATTAATCCCCGGCCGTTTAACGTCCGTCGAAAATAGAGAGGAATACTCGGGTTTCATCTGGCCGCGCGAGAAGTGTTCTCCCTTGACGCGGGTGCCTCGCGTGATCGAACGAGCCCCGTCCCCCATAAATAAACTTTTCATACATCAGAAGGCTGGTGTCGGGGTGGGTAGGGGGCCGTGGAATAAAGCACACAGAGATGAAATCATAGCCTGGCGCGCCGCAGGATACGCGCTGACGGTGTCCGGTAGCCTCGCAGCGGTTTAATCGACGTCCTGCGAAGGAACTTTTCCGCCCAGGACGGACCAGCCGTTCGTTCTTTCTGCGAGAGGCCGCAGTTAAACAACCGTGCCGAGAGACCGTGTGCCAACTCTCTCTCTCTCTTTCTCTCTCGAAGATCATCTTCGATCTTCAAGGTCGACTGCATGCAGCCCGAGGCCTTCACCGAGGAGGCGTCGTCGATCCAACCGCACCGCGAATTCGTTCGACTGTTTCCTTCGTTCCGCAGCTGTTTCCTACTCTGTTGTTCGGCTGCCAACTTCTCCAACTTGTTCCACGCGATCCGTGTCGAGGTTATTGGATCATCTTCAAATGGTGATCGCAGAATCATGAGCGAGCTGGAAGGGAGCCGAGAATCGGAAGAGGATCACGAAGCCGTAGAGGTTCGTTCGAATTGGGATTTTGACAGATTGGCGTTCGATGTCCGTTTCAATTGCAATGTAACTTTTCGAGAACGAGGATGACAAGCCTACGAGAACGGAAGTCTCGAGAATCGACGAAGATGAAGAGGAATACGAAGGTGGCGAGTTCGGAGGCGAAGAAGAGTCGGAAGAGGAAGAGCCGAGGGAAGTGAAAGAAGGAAAGGACACTATAGATCATTTAGACTTAGACGATTGGTATGTGCCCTCGTACCATAGTCTCGGATATGAAGAGTACATGGAGTCGTTTTACGAAGGGGAAGAAGAAGAAGAAGAAGTAGGTGAGGAGAAGATACTACCACTTTCCCCGGTGTTCTCCACGGTGGAACCGCGACGGGTAGAATACGATCACGTGTTCGACGAGTTACATTCCGAGGTGGGCATATAAACCTGTCATTCTCTCTCGTTCTGCCTGTGGAGTTGCTATTCCTCACGACCTTCGTGATACATTAAGATTCTAAGGTTCTAAGGTCCCCGCTCTTCGCGACAAGACGTGTCCCTCGATACTTTAATCCGAGGATTTGCACATAATGGCCTGGATTCTTAACTTGAAATCCCGACGATGGATATAATAAAATGGCTACCTAGCCCTATCCATCTTTCCCCGGTCAGAGAATGGGCCTCCTAACTCTGTTCGTGGCCGCTCATAATCCAACCGAGCTAAAAGTAAAAGTTCCTTGCGATTGTAAGGATTGTCAAGCTATGGGGGTATTAAATACGTCCGTATTTAATTATTAGACACTGGGCTCTTGATTGCAATTTTTCTTATTTGAGCTACCCTAGGGGGTCCTATTTCTCTCAACTGATGGGGACTTTCTTAGCCTACCACCTCCGTTCAGTCGATAGGGAATCTCAATCCATTCAAGCTAAAAATTGCTACCAACCACAACGCCAATAAGATTAAGTATCATCGCCACCCTAGTTTTACATAAGGTACAAAGCAACGAATGCCAACTTTTTCCTAGGTTAACTCGCACTTAATTCACCGGATAGCTTCTACCAATTCGAGCAGCCTAAACTGCCCGAGGAAAACGATCCTTGCAATCATAACGACATAAAAGTTAAGTGGATTCTGCACCCTAGATATTTACTAGACGGGATGACTGATTGAAAACAGTTTTTCATTCGGGGGCCCTTGTCGAGGCTTTCCCTCCGGTTTCATTCAGCCAGGTTTCGCTAAAAACAAAAAAGACCGAGACACTCCACGGGCCCGGGACCTTAAACGACCATAAACGGCTTCTTCAACTGTTCTGCGGTAGGTTGATGGCGACCGCGAGGCGGTAATTGACAGGTTAAGGGAGCTGCACACCGAATTGGCCGATCTGAAACGTAAAAATAAGCTGCTCGAGATGTGGGTGCTCCGATGCATGAAGAAGGTTCAGCCATTTGCTCAGTCAACCGTTTGCTACCGAATCCTTCTCGGTTTGATCCAGAGTATTTGCAATAAAATATATTCATTAGTTTAAGAAACATCAACGAAAGAACCATCTTAAAAACGTCATTTATCTCCTTGCTTATAAAAGAGCTTATCAAAATTATTAGAGCTTCTCAAATAAATATTTATTCGGCATCAAAGTTCGCAGTATAATTATTCGAATGGTCTGTCCTCATAAATAAACCGTCCAACGTCAGAGCGAGCAGAAGATGACGCGAACAGATCCAACGAAAAGCTACGAGGACCTAGAGGAGCAGTATAAGGAGGTATTGAGGGTCTATAAGATGCAAACGGAGGACATACAGTCGCAGCAGAACGAGCTGATGTTCGAGATGCAGAATTACATCAACAAAGTGCAATCGATTCGCGCAGAGACCCATGAAGCCTTTCGCGAGCTGCTGGATCGTGAGAAGGACGTGGCCGTGGACCTCGTCTTCGAGAAAACTGGGAAGAAGGTCACGGAGAAGATGATGAACACCCTGACGCGGCGCCAGGTGGCGTTCTTCTTGCCCTATCAATTATTATTAACACGTTACCTACCGCTTCCGTCTAATAGACTTCTTAGAGCCGGCGATTAACAGCCGGGAATCTATTAATCAATTATTTTTACGCTAATGCCGCGGCGCGCAATTTACAATCTCGAAGCAATAAAGCGAACCCAGCGTTTTCTTTTTTTTTTTCTTGGGAAATTGAGGAGAGAGACTCTCTCGAGTAACGGGATGGGCGAATCGAGACCTTTTTACTGTGTAAATCAATGCTGCCGTTGGGCCGAGAATTTACACAAGAAATTTTGATATGACACTCCAGTTATTAATAATTAGCGAACGGCCTTTTCGCAGTTTGAGATATTAGCTGTACAGATAAATTTCGCGCGAGCAAGATGTACTTACGTATTGAAGGAATAATATTAGGAAATAAAAATGGTACTTAGTAATTTATTCTAATGCAGAGAATATGTATTTTAAAATTTTCTAAAGTTTAATTATTATTGTATTTTTTCTAATTTTTCAAATTTAAGTGGGGTAACTGTTTTCTAATTTGGCTTCTAGAGCTGTCCATAATCACCCACACAATTTCTTAATCTCCTTTTTCCAACATTTCTTTGAATAGTATATGTATTTATTTAATTTTGCATTCAAATATTACCGTGTAATTACTACATTTAATTACCATTTTGTTGAAGATCCGGTGATTTGACTAAACTGCTACAGCTCCGTTATAAAAAGGTGTATAATAATCATCCTGAGCTCATTTCAAAGCTTAGAGCTTCTACTTTCAGAGTATTTACTCAGATTTCTCGAAGAAGCTTCCGTATCATTTGGAAAATTCTCTAAATTCGAACAATTCTGTCTCACCGGTTCGCTCGCGCCTTTCTCCTTAATTGATCTCTTAGAGACTCAATAGGTTAGGCAACACCTATCAAGTTAACATGGAAAGTTGATCTTCGAGGTTCTCCGAGATAGATTGCGTGTTCCAAGGTCCTGTCCCAGGGTCGACGGAAGTTTATAGTTCTGAAGCATTATCTGGAGGATCTGAAAGCTCGGTTGAAAAGCGTGGAGACATTGGGCGAAGGAATGACCACGATGGATTACGAGGCTCTCCATGTTGCTAATATCAGCTACAAGGATAAATTGGACGTGCGGGACCAAGAGCTCGAGAAGCTGCGCATCAAGTACGTTTCGCGGGCTTGGGCTTCGATCGTTGCGTGGCTAGTTGTCATTATTGTTCGGTCATTACCACGAAAAAAAAAATCAAATGCACATCAGAAATGCAGTAAAAATTTCATAAAATTCAAATGCAGAACAGCCAAGTGATTTTCATCTAATCAAATTATGAGCAGGATCGCGAAGACGGTGAACGGGGTCGCCCAGTACAAAGAGAAAGAAGTGTCTCTCGTAGAGGACATAATTGTCGAGGAGAAACGACTGAGAACTCGTCGACATAGTACTACTAGGATACGTGAACAGGTGAACAATGCTCGAATGAAGTTGAAGGCGTTGAGGGAGGACTTCAACGAGAAAAAGATCGAAGCAGGGTTGCTGGTAGCACTGTAAGATCTATCTGTTCGATCCAATAAGCGTTTCACAATGTTCGAGCTCTCTCTCTCTCTCTCTCTCTGGGACCGTGTCATTGAGGTTTCGTCGACTCAGGCCCGAGCTGATGGAGATGGAGAAGAAGATGGGCATGAGGGACAACTTGAAGAAAGGAATCGACGCACTCGAGCGCGAAATTGGGATGTACAAGCAGGTCAAAAAGCAGCGTCCGAAGCCTGTCGTGCAAAAAGACGACTTTATACCTTGACTTCTGAGGATATTCCATTTTTTTCAAATATTTTTTTCGCACAAGATTTTGTCATAAAGTACCGATGTTTGGTTCACGTCATCTCGATTCTCTTCTTGAGCCTGGTTCTCACGTCGCAAGCTGTAAAACAATGAAAAAGGACACTCCCACCATCGTTTTTCCCAAAAAAATCGACAACACCGCCGATGTTTTGCGGGGAATGTGTACAATGGTTCCAGGCTTCAATCGTCCCTCGCGTTTTCCCCGGAGCGGACGCGCGCGCGTGTAGCTGTCCCGACTTATCTCGCGAGCAATTTATCACCGTTCCCGCGGGATTCGCAAGTCCTCTCGGAAATCGTATTAATTTGACCGGCCGTGTCAGGCCGCCCACAGCAGTCCGGAGCCCGTCGACACGATCGGAGGGTACATATTAATCGAATCAACACGGTATCTCGAGGCATCCCGGGATTTTTCGACGCTGCAACTAACACGCCACTCGAGGGGCGTATTAATTATGAGACGGCGCACCGTCGTCGTTTCATACGCGGTTCCAGCTGGCAAATCATTTTTTATTTCCTACAGACGAACATTTTTTGGTTGATTTTCTGACAAACAACATAAGAAAAATCGAACGCAACGATGTCGATTAATGTTGCATGAACTGGATATTTAATTCATGTAGAATCGAATTCTATTTCTGTAGAACACACACTGATAAGTATACTGCAGAACAAAATCAAAATTTCGTATTCAAAATACACATTTAATTATTCCTCGAACAATTTTAACATGTTGAATATAGTATATGGAATATTTTTATTTTTCAATCATTTTAATGCTTTTTCCATTTCAAATTACACCAACCTGTTTTTATTGAAAATGGATAAAATCCGTGATCCAATGATTTTTAATTCTTCGCTGGAGCTGTACGAATCGAATTCTATTTGTTAGAGCACACAGTGATAAGAAGACTGCAGAGCAAAATAAAACTTTCATGCATCGATTGCAAGGGGTGGGAGAAAAATACACGTTTAATTCTTCCTCGAACAATTTTAACATGTTGGATATAGTATATAGTATATTTTCATTCTTCAATCATCCTAATGTTTCTCCCGTTTCAAATGTGACCAATCTGTTTTTCTTACAAACGCAGAAAATCCGCGGGCCCAGCGATTTTTAATTCTTGTTCGGCCAGAGCTGTACGATAAGTGTGGAGGACTGGGAAAAATGCACGCGCGATGCGTGCAAAAGTCGCATGCGTGACGACCACGGTCTCCTGCGAACTCGGTCAACGCGCTCGGACCGAACGCGTGCGTGTAACTGATTTTACAAACCTCGCTGGCGATCCCCGGTTTCCATGCATACGGAATGAAAGCAGAAAACACGATATAAATTGGCTGCTCCGGGGGAATATTAATTCCCTCTCTGCAGACGCCACGATCCCCCTTCTCCCTTCTCCTCTCCCTCCCCCTCCCCCGCTCTCCTGTTCGTTAATTAACACACGGGGATCACGGCGCGGCGCGCGCGCTCTTTATTTCTGCGCTTCTCGTTCGATGGGAACGAGCGGCCGAGACTTGAAATACGAGAGTGTAAATTAAATGTGGACGGAGGTCTCGCGGATTTGCCGGATCGATAAAAGTACAGTGGTGGACAAAAATTAACCGGAATGTACGCTCTACCTGTTGCTTTAAATAAATTACTTTCACTTCGCCGAATTTGTGTGGTCGCTCTTCAACTAGAACAAGAAGAAAAGACTTGGACTTAAAAATTGTGTGTATTAATTGCAAGATACTGGAACCAAATAAAAATGTATTTTTTCCTTTAACAATTTGAATAAGTTGACGGTAGTATAACGACACTATTAAATTCTTTTAATCTTCGTTGTGTGTATTACTTGCAACGTACTGAAAGCAAATAAAAATGTATTTTTTCCATTAATAATTAGAATAAGTTGACGGTAGTATAACGACACTATTAAATTCTTTTAATCTTCGTTGTGTGTATTACTTGCAACGTACTGGAACTAAATAAAAATGTATTTTTTCCTTTAACAATTCGAATAAGCTGACGGTAATATAACGACACTATTAAATTCTTTTAATCTTCGTTGTGTGTATTACTTGCAACGTACTGGAACCAAATAAAAATGTATTTCTTCCTTTAACAATTCGAATAAGCTGACGGTAATATAACAACACTATTAAATTCTTTTAATATTTCTATTGTTTCATATTTTATCTATGCACTTTTATCATAAATCCATAAAATCCGCCGTCCACTTATAACATTATAAAAAGAAACGTAATGATAAAAATCAGAGAACAACACGCAGTAATTGTGCGAAAAGGTTCGTTTACTTTTCGTTCCCGGCAAGATTTCCCGGCTCGTGTCCAACACGAGGCAATCACGCGTCGGTTTCGCAATCTCCGTTCCACCCCGCGATGAGTTAGCGTTAGATTAGCAAAAGCGCTTCATTGTCAGCGTGTGGGTAGTTTCATTCATTCGTCCGCCCACGCGGCTTGAAAACGGCGTTGCCCAAAAGAAACGGAAAGGTTATGCTCACGTGCCGGTGCTCATATACGCACACGCACGCACAGGCGTGTTCCCCGTGTACAGAGGTTCGCGAAGCTAGAGAAAATCGTAATGGCGAAAAGAATTGTCTATTAATTTCGCGTGGGCGTCGAGGTTGGTTGAACCGTCCGATAAAATCAGACAAGGGGGTATATCCCCCCCTCCCCCACTGCTGTTCGGATCGAAAGGGCACGCACACGTTAAGCATAGTTATACCGGGGGCCTGTTGGTCGGTCCCTTCGGTCGCGGACCTGTTCGCATGATTTCGGGCCAATTAGGGTCGGCGTCGAGGGCCATTAATTCTTTTTGGTAATTTGTCCGTGGCCGGAATTGATTTAAGACCGACGCGTGGACCGACGGCCAAGACGAATGGTCGGCCGTGCAACACGAAAAGAGATGACGTGTCAATTATGCTACCCCGGAAAGTTATACGCGATCGGGCCCCGGCGACAAGCGGAAAGATAAATCACGGTAAATCCCTCTTCGATTGGGCCTGATCGGACGATTATTTATATCCGTCATTCTCGAATCAACGGCTCCGTTATATCCGCGCGCACCTTCTCTCTGTGCACCAACGTCGTCGTGTGCATCGTCCGCACCGTGTGCAGCTGCAACTCGTTCTCTCCCGTGTCGGTGCATAATGTCCGGCCGGTTGTAGCCACGCATTATTGAACACGGTTCCATTCGATGCGACTTACGCTCGATCACGTAACTAATAAACGTTACCTTTCGCGACCAACTCGCTAATTCCCTCTGTCAAAGATATCCATCTTAGGTCTACAGCATACCTGCATCTACCTGTACCTTATGGAAACCCATTCTTACGGAGGACCCATTTTAACAGGACCTCCGTCTACCTGCTCCCCACAGGTGCCAGAATTTTCCTGGAAAATTCCACAGTTTTCCTCGAAACACAAACCTCAGAGAAAAACTGAACGCTCCTCTGTCTGAACAATGCTGAAGATAGTTTTTTCCGAGATTCAGACTACCGTGAAGCTTTTTCTTTACAACGACGTCGGCAAAAATTGCTTTAATTATTTTAAGAATCAAACCGCCCTGCGTTTTTTTCGCGACACTTAACCCTCATCCGTCCCTCGTGTCAATTTGACACAGTTTTCCCGAAATAAGTTATACCGTCCGGTAATTTGTAAGTAAATTTGTCCAAAACTTGGTGACTTATATTTTTTTTAATGCGATACATATAACCGCAAAAACCTAACATGTGAATGTTAACTCATCGATCTGGATGAAAAAATACATCGAAAAGTAACTGTTTGACTTGTTATTTTATCGTTTTTTTTATCACTGTGTCAATTTGACACCGAGGGACAGATTCAGTTCGGGAAATGAGGGACGGATGAGGGTTAATCAATTATATAGAAAATCGGGCACGAACTTATGCAATCATCTGACATATTAAATAGTGAAGATATTTTTGGACAAGCGATTGAAAGTCTGCACCGGAAAATTTCATTTTTCACGTTGATTGCACGACAAAAGTGAAATAAAAATTTCTTTCTTTTAATCATTTGATCAAGCCGAAGCCAATATGTCTTTGAATCGTTTTAATATTCCGTTGCTTTAAATTTCACATAAAATCCCCATGTGAATGTTAACTCGTCAATTTGAATGAAAAAAACATCAAAAAGTAACTGTTTGACTTGTTATTTTATCGTTTTTCTTATCACTGTGTCAATTTGACACCGAGGGACAGATTCAGTTCGCGAAATGAGGGACGGATGAGGGTTAACCAAGACCGTAGGAAATAGGTCTGCGTCTAAAGGTAGTTCGCGGTAAATCGGGCGAAGTTCTCTGAGCGCGTGTTAAACCCTTGCTCGAACACGGGAGCTTCGTAATCTCGTTGGAAGAATGGCGGAGCAGCGATCATGACAGATCGATCGTCCCAGTTCGTGTGCGGGTACACGGAGAAATGAGAGAGCGGGGGTGTACACGTAGCGTTCGCGAAATCGGCATTAATGCGGAAAAGGTTCGCGACGCGCGGTCTAGAAAAGATCGGGCCGAGTGCCGTGAGATCGATCGAGGGATCGATTCGGGACAGGGCGAGGCGGCGTGAGACCGGCCACGGGATCCATCGGGGCACCGTACACTTTTTTATGGTAAATAGATGAAAGTCCAGCACCGAGTACTCCGACGCGGGGCGGCGCGCAACGTGCTGCAACGAGGGCCCAGCGTGTATGCTAACGAAATGCAAATACCTGCCGCGGATCTGCATAATTCGCCGGAGGATTTCTCTCTGTTTCGCATGCCGTTGTCTTCGGGACCGGAGCCACCCGGCTTACGCGACGACGACGCGACGTCTCGATCGAAGAGAGGTGTCGCTCTTTATTATTCGCGGCACGAGCTGCCGACACTTCCACGTGCTAACGGAAACGGCCACGGAAATGCTGAAACATCTAGACACGAGCTCAGAGATCAGAGTTCGAACCAGAGAAAACGACCGCTGCCGGAAGTCTTCGGTTCTTCAATGTTTCACCGGCCGCCAATGAATTTTATTCACCAATGAAATGATACGAATTCGAATAATCTGTACGATGCTTAAAAATCTTTTTTCGAGATCAAGAGTACTATGATCTCGAAGAGGGAAGTCTCCCCTTTGAAATGACGTCTTGTACATTGCTGTACGATTTTTTTACAGTATGTTATTACACTTTGAACGAAGCATGTTGAAACAGTCAATTTTACAGGAGTAGTATAATTTTCGGGGTTCGTTCAAACTGTAATAAAATACTGTGAAAAGATCGTGCAGCTATTTTCAAGACGTCATTTTGAAGGGGAGACTTCACTCTTCAAAACCATAATACTTTGAATCTCGAAAACAATTTTTTACGAATGCTACACGTAAAAGTACAAATACCGAATTCCATCGAAAAGTAGCGAAAATGTTTGAGCTCGTAGCTCAGTGGCGGAACCCGCGCGTAATGAGAAAGATCGATGGATCAGGGGCGAGATGATGCCGTGAAAGGTATAGTTAACGCGTTAAGGGGAAGGCAGAGCAGGTAATTTTTCGGGCAGAGAGTATCTTTCGCGCGCCGGGTGAAATTTCGCCAGGCTGGCAATATAGCGCGGCAATTACGCGAACGCGGAACCCTTCCGTAAAAGGGAAAACGCGCGTTAAGGAATCATGTCCATTCTCAAGGTCGACCGGTATACCTACCGGCCCCTGCCCGTAGACTGCATAACGCGTTTCTATTACGCGGTCAATTGCAGCGATTGTTGCGTGTCTCTCGCAATCAGCGCCACGGCCTGCGAGCGTGCTTTCTCTTTCTCCATCGTCTCGTTCTTTCTCCCTCTGTTGATCGCGCGCGCGGTATGAAAATTCAATTTCATATTAACTCCTCGCGCCGGTACTATCGCTAATTCAATCACGAACGACGGGGAATTAAAATTTTACGAAAGGGACTGAGCGTTAACAAACTCGTTTGGGGAAGCTGGAAAAATCGAGATCGATGGATTTAGTTAATACCATCGCGAGGCTCGGTAATGGACTGCGGATCTTCTTGCATTTATAATTTTATTCGACAATTTCTGTTTATTAACAGCACCGCTTTCGGCTCGAATTGGCTCCTGTTTCTTGCAATTGACAATTTAATTATAGGACACACAATTCTGCAGAATGTGGAAACATAAAATGAATGAGTTATAATCATGAGAAACATATACAAGGCTTTAATTCGATCATTAATATGACTTCGTGCAATTTAATCAACACCTGAGGCTCGTTTCGAGGGCCCGTTCTTGGAGCTTGTTCTTTTTTTTTTGTTCGTCAGATAATGGGACGTGTTACAGAGCGAAAAAAAAATGAACGATCTACTCTCGAAATGAGGAAAAATTGTTGGTGGTACAACAGTTTCGTGAGACTCCTGGAAGCTTGTCTACGTGCAAGCGATTACGATGGAACGTGTTGTACAACGAAAAATGAACAATTTTTCCTTAATTGGAAAGTAGAATGTCCCCGATATGTCGTAACGGTAAAACACGAATAAAGCGGTCCCTTGGTAATTTACGATCGCTTAGGTTAACGTCACGTTGCAACGCGTCCTCGCGATCACGCTACGGAGAATAGGATTAATTTAACGCGATTAGATATCGAATTGACCGACGTCCCGTGGCTTGTGCGCGTTTTATCGTGAAAAATCGCGACGTCACAAGAACGCCGGCAAATTGTGCGAGCGGGATTGACGTTTAATAGATGTCAAAACAACAATCGTCGGGATTAGACAATGCACGCGCCGCCGCGAATGCCAGCAACGAGTAATAGAGAGAGAGGAAGATAAATAGAAAGAGAGAAAGAGTGAGAGAGAGAGAGAGGGTGGAGAAGAGGAGGCCGATAAACCGAGTGAAGCGAAACGAGCAATAAATCACGATTGTAGTTTTATTTTTGATAATCGCGGCGTGCACCGTGCGTATTAGTCAAGGGAACATAAATTGCATCCTCTCCCGCGGAATATAAATCAAAATTCGCGGAGTGATCCGCGCGGCGTCAAAGTGATTTAACGTTTCTCTCGTGGCGTCCGACATTTTTAGGGGAAACCGTGCTTTCGACCCTGCGAACACTGACGAGAGAATTCTGATAACGATTCAACATACAAAAATACACTCCCACAAAGAACAAACCAATGCGCGATGCAATAAAACGATCTGACCTCAAACTGTGTCCACAAAGTCATCATCTTCTTTTATCATTCTTGTAGTCTTTTCCAAAAATAGCACAGCCATGCACCACATCGCTAACAATGCGCCAAGTTCCAAAAAGAACAACGTATTATGCAATCCAGCAGAAAGATTCAGCCTCAGAGTGTCTCCCAACGATCCATCATTTTTTAACAAAGTATGTAACGATCAAAAATCTTTTTATCACGCTGCAATCTGTCGGTGAACATCCGAAAAAACGCCAAAAGAGGATCTCGCGCGAAATACAGCTTTTCTAGGTCACAGCACTTCCCCACGATATATTAAACTCAAAAACCACAGTGTATCTGTAAATCAGGTTGTTAGACAACGGTGTACACCCAAACCCAGGTGGAGAACGGGTCATGTTGCGCAATCGCAAGGCTCGGGGATCCCAAATTTAGCAATGCTGCTTGTCTCGAGAGACTCTGGCCAGCAGGACACAAAGGCGCCTTTCCTGGCTGATTGCGACACGCGAAAAACGCCGCGATCACGGTTATTAACGAGAAAACTCTGTATCCGGCTTCTTCGCTGCTCTGTCGGCTGCGGAGGTAATCAATGGAAAATAAAGTTAGCCAAACAATCCTTCCACGTTGTGACAAAAATTTTCTTCATCGGTTACGGGGCACTAGAGCCAAACAAAAATATTCTTCGTCAACTACAAGGTACTGGAATGAAATAAAAATATTCTTCATCCAGTTAGAACATACTGGAGTCAAATAAAAAATGTCTTCATCTTATTAGAACGTACTGGAACCAAATACAAATTTGCTTCATCCAATTAGAACATACTGGAGTCAAATACAAAATGTCTTCGTCTTATTAGAACGTACTGGAACCAAATATAAATTTTCTTCATCCAATTAGAACATACTGGAGTCAAATAAAAAATGTCTTCATCTTATTAGAACGTACTGGAACCAAATGCAAATTTTCTTCATCCAATTAGAACATACTGGAGTCAAATAAAAAATGTCTTCATCTTATTAGAACGTACTGGAACCAAATACAAATTTTCTTCATCCAATTAGAACATACTGGAGTCAAATAAAAAATGTCTTCACCTTATTAGAACGTACTGGAACAAAATAAAAATTTTCTTCATCCAATTAGAACATACTGGAACCAAATTAAAAATTTTCTTCATCCAATTTGAACGTACAGGAATCATAACTTCCGTGTGACTGTCCCCAACGATTTTATATCGACAAGACCAAACTGTCACCAGAAAGCAGTATAAATTATTACAGGTACAACCTAATTTATACGGACTCGTATAAACCATAATTCCTGAAAGAGCCTTGTAATTTCCACTCTGTAATTGCCCCTGAAAAATGGCCGGCCACCTAAGTCGTCAACACGCAAATCAGTTCGCAATCGAATCAACATTCTCGCAGTACGCGTTCACGGCCGTTCGAAAAACTTTCTACGAAGAGTTAATGGTGAATCGATCATTGCCCTTGTCCGATCATATTTCTCATGGCGTTCTCCGTTCGCATAAACGCTCGGGCCCTTTCCGAGGCACTTTAAAAGCGAATCTGGAGAGTCCATTACCCGGTGCGACAGCGCGTTTTAATCCGCTCGCACTCGCTCGTGTATGTGCGTATTTTCGAAAGTCGACGAGCTATCGACGATACGTTTTTCTTTGCTTGTTCGCTTTTTTTTCTCTCTCTCTCGCTTTTTCTCTTTTTATTGTTCCTCTACTTCGTACACACGCGACATTATGTAAGTACACTCGTAAACATGTAATAAACGGCCGGGAATGCGGCGTTTTAGTCAGAATTTTATGGGACGGGAACACGCGTGGGTGAGGGCGCGGGCGAGGGCCACGAGGCCCATGGGGGCAACGAATTTTATGGTATCGAAAGTGTACCTCGCCGCTTTTGTGGCGTGGCCACCGATGTCCACGATAAACACTCGTTGGTATACCAGGCACCGGGTAATCCGTTATCGTTGAATTTCGTTTTTACGGCCGACTTCGTGCGACGTCGACGCAACAGCGAAACTTTCTACCGTGGCGCGTCCTTTACGACGCGATTATGAGATTAGATCCTAAGGGAGTACGTTAATTCGTCGTTTGGAAATATTATCGGTCATCGAAATAATAGAGACCTATAAATTACGCTTGGTTCAGAAGGACCGCATTTAGGACACTAATCTGATGCAGAGAATTTATTTTTTTTCCGAAAAAAGCACCGAGCGGATTTTTCTGAAATTTTCAGGATATCTAGTCCCTGGTTCAGGGAATCTGTAAAAAAAATTTCATTAAGAAATATTCAACAGAAGTGGATATACATGTGTCCATAAATATTAAAGTGATCTAAGTCATATATTTCTTGTTTCGAGGTATTGAGTACCATAAATTGAATTTAACTGATGAACTCAATTTTTTTGAACTTTTTACTTGAACATTTCTAGGAGCTTCAAAGAAATTTGACAATTTTTATGTTAGAATTTCAATATTTCAGAGCTGCCTCGTATTTCACGAACTGTATCTGCATAAGCACTTCTAAATCTTCACAGACCAAATCTCACAGAAAATCTAAATCGATTTTCAAAAAGTCACTAACCTCGTGAATACGCACCGAGCTCGAATTGCTGAGAATTTCAGGTCGAATTTCCATTTTTATCGAAGCGTCGTCGATCGACCGTTCCCGGTTTCGCGATGTTAGTATAGCGGTCGGAGCCACTCTAATTGCGAGGCAGGACCTCTGGTAGACCGGCTAATGTAAATTCGTCAGGGAGCCACTTCATCTTCGTCGCCGTTCTCCGATGTGATTAACGATAACATTCGATTTGACGGTGAAAGAAGAGGAAATAAAAGGATATCGCGTACGGACCGCGCGATACGACGTGGAATTTTTTTCGCTGTCTGCCCCTCCCTCCCCCCGTATCGTCTCGCGGGTACCGGGTTTCGCCATTAAGCGGGTTTTGCTCTTATTTATCATCTTCAATTTCACATTCCGGGATATGCAAATGCGACGTGGGTTGGTTGGCCGAGCCCGCGAAACAAACGCTACCCGAAAGAACTTTCCAGGTGTTGCTGCTTTTCGTTTTCCTTCTTCCTCGTTCTTACCCTCTTTTCGCAGCTCTCCTCTCTCCTATCTCTCTTTCTTCCCTTTGACAAATCCGCTACACCTACTCCATGAGAGAGAGAGAGACTTCGCGGAGATAAATAGCTTTCTCCCGGGCGAGTTACTCTCTGAAATAATAAAGCACTTCGAAAGCAATGACGAATTGGTTCCACTTAGGCGTCGGATAAAGGATTAAACCAGCCGTGCTAGTCGCCCGAGCACCGTAGACACCGCGGTGTGTCTGAATTAATAAGATGAAAGCGTTCGGATAATGGAACAATCGCGCCTCTGACACTGGATTTCGTTTATTTGGATCGCGGAGAGTGACAATTCGTTTCAACGAGAAATTTTATCGAATTTTCAAGATTTCTTGAATTGAATCAAATCAGACCCACATTTTCAATGTGCTTTTTTAAAAAAACTGTGGTGCCCAAGGTGGTTCGGAACCCACCTTAAACTGTAGGTGCCGTCGTTTAATAACTATAGCAGTTGAAAAAGCGACGTAAAATAATCGAAACAAAGACCCACGTGCTCGAGGGTTAGTGCAAACAAACCGAATGCAAATAATCCACAATGGCAAGCTTGTGTTGAAGAATACTACGATGCAACAGTAATTGCCGCAACCTTCGAGGGGATACTGAAGTACTTAAATCAAAGAGTACTTTAACGAGTCATCTTTCAGACGTCCTTTACGACCCTAACTTGATTTATCTCTCGGTATCAGGATGACACAGTGGTACGAGAACAGTGCAAAGGACGAGCGCGCATTACACTTTCCTAATCCTCTAAATTCAATCAAACAGACACATATTCGAACGGAGCAAAACCGCGAAAAATCGTGTGCACCGATCGATCAAGGCCTCGCCAAAAATTCCCGAATGCACTGTCGCAACGAGGCAGATAAACCAACATCGCCATCAAAAGAGGTTCGCCCGAGCGGAAGGATCGAGAGTGGAAGCGGAGAGGCGATTCGAGGAGGACGGCGTTATACAGGGAATAAAGAAACACAACCGAGGAGGATAATAGACATAGATTATAGCAGCCGGTGGGGGCAGAGAGCGGACCGGCGAAGTAAGAAGAAGAAGAAGAAGAAGCAGGAGAAGAAGAAGAAGTAGAAGAAGAAGAATCAAAAGAAGAAGGTTGAGGAGGGGAGTGGAGCGGCAAGAGGTGAACCGAAAGAAGCGGGGTAGAGCGGTCGTTTGCCTTGGATCGGCTTCGAACCGGAGAGTCCGAGCCCGATCCCGAGAGCCTCGGCTCGATCCCGATTCCGATCCCGCCCGATTTCCGCCGCGCGCATTCCTATCTGGTGGGTTCGGTCGGGCTCGTGCTATGTCGTAGCTGCTCGTCTCTGTTCGGGACTGTTCGGTGGCGCGGCTCGGCCACGCCGTCGCCCGGTTGCGGCCGCAGTCGTGCGTCAGCGCTCGCGCGTAGTGGATCGCGGATCGGGCTTTCGTCGCGACACGAATCTCAGAAAATGATCGTGTCCTTTGAGAGGGACGCTGGTGCGGTGAACTGACGTTTGATCATCGTGCCCCATGTCATCGAACACACAGGACGCCCGCGCTCGTTTCACACGACCACGTGTTTAATAATATACATCAACGTTTTACCTGGTATCACGTGGGCAGGATTAATCCAGCCGGCGCGTTAACGTGCTGTGCCGTGTATCAGTGGATGTGCTTCTTCTTCTTCTTCTTCTTCTTCGGTTAGTCTGTCTCGCTCCGAGTCGTTCGCCGAGGCCAGTTCTCCATCTCGTTTGCTCTTCTGTGTTCCGCCGAAGACCTGGACCGGTCCGTCATCCTGGATAACGCTCCCAAGGCCCGCGTAGCAACGCGCCGAGCCGCGCGCGAGACGCCGCTGCTGAATCAACAGGTGGGAATCTGCGAACGAACAGGTATACATATATACCGCCAGCCCTGTCTCGATTTTTCTAACACGACCCAGCCTGCAACGCAGCTGTCAGTCGCCAGGTGGCAGCGGAACGAACCGCCGCCGCTTGTGTACTGTACTGCGCCTGCATGTTTCACTCCTTCGAATTCCTCCGCCTCGCGGATAACACGTTTACCGAGGGACGAACACGTTTTTCTGCCTAGCCGCGAGATCCTGCGCTCGAGAGCGCAAACTCCGACTGCGTTTTATACGGCAATTTATCCCCGAACGATCCGACCTGTATACGTAGCGATTGGAAAAATAAAACTGGCCAACAGTTGGTCATTTTGTGGTGTCTGAGCTCTGAACGTTGCTTCAATGAAAACGATTCTATTTTAAAATTAGTTGTGTCTGTATTAATTGTTTTGTATTCGTCATCAACAAGACTGGGAATTAATGAGAATGTATAGAGATAATGATGTAGAGATAGTACATTTGAGTGTCTCAATGCTTGTATCAATGTTAAGGTCATATTGAGCTTCGCTTATCGAATTTCAATTGTTAAAGAACAATTCGATGTATCTGCTAGAAATTGTCTACACTCCATTCTCCTCGTCCACTCGACTATTTCTTGTACCTCGAATAAAAAACGAACCCTCATTCTTTCCTCGTGAGCACCTGCTGCATTCGACCTCGCGTCTCACCTGGAGAACCATGCGACGATCATTTCGATTGTGTGCTCGTTCAATTTAAAATTGTTTCGTGTTTTTCATTTTTCTAATGAAAGTTTGTAGCGATGCTCGTAGGATCGATAAGAATTGTTTGGTTCTGCGAAAGTCGCTCCACGTGTAGCAAAAATCTCTTATGTAATGGCGGTAAGCCTCGCCGCTGACTTTCCGAGGGAATTAGGTAAACGTTATGGTAATGATGACGGTAATTCTCGTTTGGAGTCGTTGGACTTTCCGAGCCTAAATGTTTCAGTTGGGATATCGTTGGTTTATAGGGTTTTGGAGCATGTGCTTGGGAGATGTGTAAAATTTTTAATAGGATCGTTGAATATACAGTAATATTTAATTTAATAACAGTTTCCAAAATAAATTACTAAGAAGGATTAAACTAATCATAGCATATGATCGAACCTGTGCGCCGATAAGAAATTACCTAGTTATCAAAATATGGCGATCGATAATTGAATACCTCAATCCTTCTAACGTCTCAGAAAAACTCAAGATGTTGAGTCCAATTTTGAAAAAGTTATTCGTTCTCAAAAGGTGTACGAATACTTTGTACACCCACAGTAATTATTAATTATTCTTTTTGTTGATAAATTGAACTTGGACCTCGTCCCGGTTTTTAGAAATTTAGAGTTTGCATAAAGATCCGCAGTCTACTTAAGCATTCACCACCGGCCACTATTCGAAACCAAAGGCCAAACTTGTGAAATCCGTACGAGGGTTGAACGCAAACCTAAATTAGCATTAGAATCGGCGGCGTAGGATCCGTTTTTGAGGAAGTGTCGAAAGAGAAGTGCCGTTAGAAGTAAAAACGGAATACAAGCCTGTGTGTGTGTGTGTGTAGGTTTCCTTAATTTTAACGGAGCCGTGGTTCTTTCGCGCGAAGAAACGCCTCGCGATAACGATCCTCACCGGATCCTCCGGTATTCGTGCGGTGTCGGGGCATCACATTCAACATCCACGTTTGTCGGTGTACCAAGAACGAGCTCACAACGGGATATCGCGGCACGAGTTGCGCGCATCCCCGATTGTGTGTACTCGCCATTAACAGCACGCTAAACATTCTCAGGAAATTTTTCTCACGCGACGGCCCTCGAACATTTCCCGGCCGGTTGTTACTCTCCCGCCACCGTCACTTTCCCTCGTTCCGATTGTTTATAACAACGTAGAATCCTCGTTTCCTTAACCATCAGCTTCCCTGCAGTCTCGAGATTTTCTCTTGGAAATTGGTCAATTATTTCGAGTGTCCGGAATCTGTTGCTACAGGTATTCGATTTTCTCTTGTTTCACAGTTTTCTTCGGATTGATTATTGGCTCGTCTCGGATTTGTGAAAATTTGTTTCGCTGGCATAGTAGATGAATGAATACTTGTGGCACTAGATGAGCTAGAAGTTGTTTGATTGACCTGAGTTTGTTTGTTGGGCGTTACGGTGATTGATTTTATAATTGGTGGCAGCTCGATGAAATTTTCAAAAGTCAAGGGAAAATAAAATCGACGTTCTCCGATCGTTCTTCATGTCGGCCTTGACACCAGCTCGATACATCTCGGCATCGCTCGAGTGCCTTGACCTTTTCGTCGATAAATCCGTGGGTAGGTTCTTCCTCGCGTCGAAGGTCGACGCTTGCTTCCTTTTCCAGCGTTTCGACACGATCGTTTTTCGAGCTGGAATACGCCGCCCGAGGTGCTCGCAGTATACAGTGTTGGACAAAAGTATTGGCTCGCCCCAACGTTTATTAACTCGACTAAATTTTACTCTGACTGCAAAATAATTCATGCAGATTGCCGGAAAAGCAGTAACAACCCTCCTCTGTCCCTCGTTACAATTTCACACATTTTTGCACTGATTCCTGTCACGTTCTGTACATTCAACACTGTGTTTTTTAACTGTAGACTCAACATTCTACAATTAATTTAACATTCTACACTCAATTTAGTTTTGTTTTGTTGCCACACTTTAGTTTTGTTGTTTCGTCTCTCTGTATGTTGAAAGATTCACTTACAATTTAAATTTTGTTTGGAATATGTATATTGCAAATGATCGTACTACCGATACTTTTGCACAGCACTGTATGCAGGTTCTCAGGGAACAGCCAGCTTGTGCAACGGCGAGGATTAGCGTCTGGTGTTTTTCGTGCGATCGAGAACGCGGCAGCTTGCGTTTCTCTGTTTCTCTTCTCCCGAGAGCACCGAATAATTAAACCGATTCAATACGCCATTGTGAGCTAATGGGAAAAGTATAATGGAATTACTGGCCGCGGCTGAACGGCAAATATCGTGTAGTTCCGTCGACCTTGGGGCCCCGATAGTTGACGGTAGAATGGAGTGAAAAATTGCTATCCAAGAGAGTTCTATGTACTCCCCTCTTTCTCTCTTTCTCTCTCTCTCTCTATGCGTGCACACATCCGAGGATCACAAAACTCGCCTACGATTGTGGTGTGTGGTGAGGCTCTCTCGCTCGTTTCCCTCGGCCGGTTAGGTTCGCGCATGCAATCGAATCCGAGCCGCGTCTCATGAATGAATCATGACTGCCTTTAAGAAACCAGAGGATCCTGCCCGTACGGGGAACCTTCACGTGCCGGTCATCGATACTGGTAGCATGACCGACCCTTCCCATCGGTTAATTATGGCAGACCTCGTCGCGATAGACGCATACTTGAAAAAAGATAACAAGAGGAACGCGATAGAAAAGCTCCATACAGAATCAAAACATTTCTTTCAAGCTGCTATTGTTTATAATTTATTTAAAACTAGCAGGGATTCTTACTCGTCTTGATAAGATAAAGTGAACAAAATGTTAACTCTTTGCACTCGGAGCTATTTTAAAAGTATACATTTCTTCCGATCTGGAATATTTCCATTCCCTATGATTTTTGAAATTTTATACGTAATTGTAAGTAATGGATTAGATACCGATGTATTTAATAATGTAAGCAATATTTTGAATTCCCTATGATTTTTGAAATTTTATACGTAATTTTATAAGTACAATATCTAAATGTTTAGTAATGGATTAGATACCGATGTATTTAATAATGTAAACAATATTTTGAATTCCCTATGATTTTTGAAATTTTATAAGTACAATATCTAAATGTTTAGTAATGGATTAGATACCGATGTATTTAATAATGTAAACAATATTTTGAATTCCCTATGATTTTTGAAATTTTATAAGTACAATATCTAAATGTTTAGTAATGGATTAGATACCGATGTATTTAATAATGTAAACAATATCTTGAATAATGCAATTTTTAGTGGTGCAATGGTTAATTTGTAAAAGATCAATCACAGATGTAGCAAGGTTAAGACTTGTTATTCTTGGTCAAACAAAATTGAAAACGGATGGAGCATAGCATTGTGTAATTTCCGAGGATCGTACGAGGGTTGACTAATACATATATCGATCGGATAAGCGATTCGAGTCGGGTCGCGGCCTTTCGTGAACGAATTAAAGTGAAAGCCTCGTCTGCTAGTCTCGTCTGCCACTTTGAACTCGCCGGCAATTTTACGATCATCTATTCCAACGACAGAATCACGGTTCCCTATTTATACTTCCACCAATCCACGAAAAACAAAAAAGAAACTCACCCTCTGTGGTTCATTCTTCAATTTCTTTTCTTTCGATATTTATATTCTCCTATTAATACTTCGAACATTTGACGCCGCAACAATTATATCAGTTTTCGGGACAGAAAAAGAGAATTTATGCGGGTTGTTACCGCAATTATGGAAACCGTGGAAAGCGACGAAAGTAGGGTAAACCAATCTCTCCCGCGAGGTTTGCACAAGCGGACAGATAAAATCTGAATTTTAAGCGTTTAGCGAAATGTTTCAATCGGCGTACACCGGTTTCGTTCGAACACTGGCTTTGCTTGATCCTACTAGTTTGCCTTGATGGTGTTTGTAGTGATAGTGTTAGAGAGAGAGAGCTGTTTACATTCTTCGTTGTGTGTTGGTAGATCATGCTCGAAACGGTTGTTCGACCGAATTTTGAGGAAAACCAGTTTCCTGAAAGACTCGCTACAGTTGCAGCAAAAAGCGAAATTATAAAGTTTACTTCCACGGAAAATAAATTTCTTTATTCAAGCAAACATGGTTATAAAAATTACACAAAATCGAAGTAAATGCTCAGTAATTTTTACAAGGTGAAATATTTTAATCGCTGTTAGATGGTAGGTTCAGTATTAATATGTTGAAAATCGCAATCAAATAGCGATTAAATCTCGATTAAATCCCACGGACCACGAGAGAGAAAAAAAACAGAAGTAGTGCGACACGTACAACGTAAACAGAGCCACGTACATTCATCTCAAGCCCCGTATGGAGTTCTTATCTGTGGTACATTCGGGTCGCGTGTTTTTCTCTTTCGTGGTTTCAGATTTCAGTCGCTCGAGATTCGTCAATGAACGGAGCACGTCTCGTTTCAGTGAAACAACGACGTTCGCGATCATTCAACAGACCTAAAGTAGATCTGTCCATGGCGACGTACCACCGTATACGGCGGATTCTCCTTAACACGTCACTTGCACGACTGGAGGCCATAAAACTTTCACGGTGTTAAACTGTTTCTTTGAACCGAGCGGAATTCACACAGTCGAGATTTATCGTGTGAACGGGATTTACGCAAATCGCGACATTCCTCCTCCGTCCGTTTACCAAACAGGACAACAATAAAACCGTCCATTTTATTAATTTTTTGCCGCTCGAGCATTTTTGAAAACGGCGAAATTATTTGAGGAATTGGGTCGCGTGCGCGAGTCTCGAACACTGGGAAAAAAGAAACCTCGTTTACAAGGTTGAAAGTTTAAATTTGCAGAAGAAGAAAATGATCTCTTTTTAATAATGCAGAAATTGTTATTCCACTAGTTTCAAAAATGGTAAGCGCATTGTTTATTGTATTTTTATACGTCTCTGCTCCAAATTCGACAAAAAGGCGCGTTAACGCTTCAAGCGTTTACAAAAATGCATCTCGGCTCGACTCATTAATAAAAACCGCATCCTGCTGCACGTAGCTGCACACTCCACGGGCCATCATGCATTTCAGATCATCCTAACCCAGATCCAGGTTATGCACTCGTCAGATTTAAAAATACAACTTCATTGACTACCTAATGCCACCGTTCCCTATCACGTATCTCATGAATCGTTCAAATCCTCAGTCTATTTATCGTCCGAGCAACTACCACGAACGTTGCTTTTTACCACGATAGCATAGTTGCTCGCTCGAGTTCACGGTACCGTAGCGAAAGTGTTAATGAACCGAATGGGTCGGTCGATTAACGAAGACGATTGAAGATGATCCGACGCGCACTGTCCGGCTGCCAGCATGAATTGAGCCTAATTCATAGTAATCAAAGGGCCTTGGTTGCAATTACATGTATAGGATTCTTTAAATAAACAGACCACTGTTCTATCCCTCTTCGCTAATGAATACATTCTGCCCGCGACGACGACGGTTCCGCGACGCTACCACCACGCGAGCGTAAATTATAATTATTAATACGTTTCGCGAGCGATTGCGCAAGCCCCGACGCCTTTCACTTTCCGTTTTAGACAAATCTCTATCGCACGAATTTGCTTACCGAATGCAACGGCGGATACAAATTGCGATCACGTTCTGTCCGATGCGATTGAAACGTTCACCCCGTGGTTCCATCATGGCGGACGGCCCCCGCGAATTACGAAACCATCCGCAACGTCGATTCAAAGAGTATCGAAGTTTTTCGCGAGGAGGTACTCGCGTTCGTTAGCACCGATAATCAAACGAGATTTATCGCCCGGAGGATATTGCGCTTCCTACGAAGTCATCGGCCGCTGATTAATCGCGGAGTTTATGCGCTCGTGACAGAACCCAGTTTAAACCTTTGCTGTCAAAGCTATTTTAACTTGAAAATTAAACCTAGAATAATAACGTTGTGGATGATTTTTATCAATTAATGGATATGAAGATGATATAATACCTCGTACAATATTTACAATGAGTGAATGAATAACTTTTTCGAAATTGGACTGGGCTCGATTACATTAAAGAAGAAATATGGAAAAAGTGTTCTTTGTCGCTGGACTGTCGACAAACAGTGAGCACTAGTAATTTTCAATGAAAATCGTGTACTAATTATAGTCAGTGGCTCGTTCAATGCTATTCAGTAATTAATAGATACACTAATTTATAGTGGGTGTACAAAGCATTTAAAAACTGTCCAATTTTGAAAAAGTTATTCTTTTTCGAATACTATGTACTCCCGCCGTAAATTTATAGTAAGTGATACGATACAAACATATTTAATAATGTGAATAATATTATGAATGGTTATTTTTAAGGGTTAATGAAGTTGGAAGATCGACGGGGCTTAAGGGTGCATCTTGGTTTCCAAGGTCCATAAAAATGATAAATTTACGCTCCAACCCGCGTAACAAATTTCCATTTTGCATGTATAATAGATCCGACAGTCTGTTAATTCCGATTTTTCCGTCGCTTCTAAATCAATACTCAACCACCTGTTTCACCAATCACCCGCTGCATACGTAATTTAATGGCCGAGCGTTACTCGGACGAGTAATAGTCGCCGGGGTTTCGTAGGCTCGTTGCTGCTTGAGAATCTCATCTCGAGCTATGCCACGGTATTGTAGGCTATTTCTTTATCGCCAGCAGTTAATGTTTATCTATATACATACACACGTGTGTGTATCCGTCGATTATTACATACGTATAAACCCGGTGAGTGGACAATAAATAACTCGTGCGGCGAGCTCCGAGGATGTTTAATTAGATTGTGTTAATAGCTGGATTCTAATGACCATGAGCGGGATTTGCAGTCGGGTTTAACAATGAAATCATCGCTCGGCACAGTCAGAAACGATACTGCATTCCTGTTAGATAAATTCTAATGAAAAACAAAACTCTAAATTGCTTCCTTCTATTAGAAAGTTTATTATCAAGGATCCTAGGACCAGATCGAAGAAGTAGAGGATCGGTTCTCGGTCTCACGGAGAACCGTGTTTCCTTCGAATTGTCGAAGGTATACTTGAAGAAGTTGCGCGGGAGGGTTTCGTGGGTTGATTATGCGATGCTCGCCGGTAAATATAGGTTTGTGGCTCTTCTCACCGATCGCCTCTCGAAGAGATCCAGTTTGACTGGCACACACGTTCCAGTTTTCCGCTGTAAGTTGGGCTAGACTCGCGGATTCCGGGTCAGCCTCGTCGTCGACGGCGGCGGCGAAATTGCGCGCGGATTCATTTTTGCAGTTCGCGAGCGCCTCGTGGGTCATTATGGTTGTGTATACCTGCATACACGTATCCCCCGTTATACACCCAGCCACGGAACCAGGCGAATTCGTATTAACGCGCATTAAACGCGAGCGAGGAGATACGGCATGACGAATGGTCGGATCATTAGTGACTTGCCGATCCTAGCCTCGACTTTTCCGGCCTCGGAAACACGAAACACGACACTTCAGAGTTATCGTGCTCCGGCTTCATAATCGACTTCGCTTTTTTTTCCCTTCTTGGTCGGCAGCGATACAGTTACTCGGGAGAAATTAACTATACTCGATATCAAGGCTCTACGCGCGGCACTTTTCTCCGGAACGGTTTATCTGCCTCGGGGATACGAGCGGCGGTGTGTCCCCGCCAGAAGTATCATTCGTTATGACTCGTTGCGATTATGCGTGCCTCTTTAGCGATCCAGCGCTTGAACGCCGTGCGCCTCCAGTGCTTATGGTTTGCCGGCCCGAGATCCTGAAATTATTAGCTTGCCGAGGTGAACAATAATATCACGGGAGAGTCGAATTGCGAATTGTAGTGCGTCTGTTTTACGGCGAGGAATTGCTAAACACTGCCCGAACGGCTCCGGGTAATTGGTTACTGTTAATCAGGCGTTTCGACATGTCGGTTTTACTCGTGAGAAAGTTTTCTTTACAATTTTCCTACGGTTCAGCCATGTCATTGTCCGTGGCAGACCTAATTTTACCGTGATATAAACGACATTTTCTTGCATATTTCAAACATGCAGAGAACAACGAATTGTACTCTGTCTCCTATTCTTCTCAGCCTAGTAAGATTACACTCCGTCGAATCTATTCAGAATCACTGAACTCGTTCTCCGGTGCGATTTCTCACCGATTTCGCGTACACAGTGGAATTCGGAGATCGTATGGAGACGTTAAATAAAAATTATTGTTGGCGGACCTCGCGATTCGAGAAGAATGACGCTATCCGGCCCCCGGATCTGCGATCTGCGCTTTGGAGCCTGAGTTGCGTATCTCGGGGCATCTCGAGCATTTCTTGGGCCCGTTTCTCTATCCGGTCGGCCTCCTGTTGGCGCGCGTCTGGGCCGGTTGCTCCTGCACTATGCTCGCCGGACGTCGAGACCGGATGTCCTTCGCCGGGAGAAAAAGAGAGATTAAAAGCGGGCCAGCAGTATGTGGGATAACGAAGAGACGAAAGAACAGAGATAGAGAGAAGTACAATGGTCCCGAATCGCGATTGTACTGTTTGAAATCGATCCCGGAGTGTCAAGGTTCCGCACCTTCAAATGTCTATCCTTGAATCTTGGAAATTGAAATTATTGCATTCCTCCAATTTATGAATATTACGTAGGTCGTTGTCCCGGCCCCACCGCAGTCGAGAGCCACAAAGCCACGCCCACTCGGGCCCACACCACGCCCACAATATCCAAAAGGGGTAGGATACAATTGATTTTATGTGTCAAGGTCTCAAGCCATGAAATCCTAGACCTCAAGGCATAACAATTGAAAAATTCTCGTATCCACTTCTCAAATTACAAACAAGATGCGATCTCAGCCAATCGCAGATCACATTCGCATTTTCAGATCACGCGTCAAGCTCCGTTAGACACGTCAATCTTCAAAAATAGCACGCAGGGTATCGAGCTCAGAAAATCCGCTTTATCGCGTCTAGAATACTGACAAAGGAAATTATCCAGGGCAACAATGGACGGGATTTTTTCTTCTGTGGGGAGGGGCCCCGTTAAATATTGTCCTTTCCATACCCAATACGTTATCTCCTCATTTCCATATGATAGGTGACTGATAAGGCTGCCGAACGTTCACTACAACGCCGCGAGAGAGGAGCGGAGTCCGGTTCCTTTCCATCGCGTTTGTTTCGCGCTCGAGCAAGCTCCGCGTCGCCTTAGAAAATCAAACTTTATCGGCGCCGGTGATCTCGAAAAAAATCGTCGGCGAAGTCCTTGGCTGAAATCAGGCCGCGGCGAGTTGCCGCTTACGGAATCCCAATAGCCGGTCGATCTTGTACGCAATCGGCAAGCTTTTCAGGTTTAGATCAACGTGTATTTTGCCCCGGAGGCGTCGTCGCTGCGGAGAAGCGCGCAGATACAGCAAGCAGGAAAACCGCGCGTCGAATAATATGTTAAACGAGTCTTTCTCCCTCTCTCTCTGTCTCTCAATTTACAATCGAGAAGATCCTTTCTTGGAACGCGAGTCGAACGTTCGTTTCGACGCTGAGACGGCTCGAGACGCGATAACGCGGTACCGTTACCGTCTCGACTTCGTTTTCTCGCTACAAGGAATTTTTCCTCGTCTCACACGAGCTCGCTCATCTGCCCCAGCCATCAGAGAGAGCCTTGAAAATCCTCGCTTCGGCTCCGTTGAAATCGAGAGCCACTAAGCCACGCCCCCTGCCCCATTGCGACTTATCCTTGCGCCTAGAAATTTGATTAAAGTCAAGAACAGCTCCAAGCCTTTTGAATTCGATTTGAGTAGATTACAATAAGATATTTGTGGGTGGGGCTAAAGAAAGAGAAGCTACGGAGTATCGATTACCAAAAGACAAATGAACGTAGAAACTTTGCTCCGTAGATCGTCCGTCGGGGGCCACTAGGCCACGCCTACTCACATTCAGATCACGCCCATTATTTCTGCAATCATCGTTAAAATTAATCACTAATTACTTGCTGCATCCTGCTCGTGTACAAATAATCGAGACGAAGATTGTAACGGCGAAATGAAACATCCTGTGAAAGTAACTCGGAAAAAAACCTGATATGAATGAATCCGAAGGAATCACACCATGAAATATAATCTAGTAATTAACGCTTTTTGTTCGTAAGATTGTTTTTACCTGGAATCGGATAGAACATGATAGTACAGTCGATGGATCGCGATCCTATCGTTAGATAGGTTTGTTCCGCAGGCGGGCGACGATGCGTGGACGCCGCTACGTCGATTCCGATAGCCGGCGCGAGTATAATACCATTATTGCTTTAATTAGTAATTACCCGAGTATGTGACTGGCGGATGCGCCCAAGCGTGCTGTTGTCCGACACGATCGGAGCATCTAGGAATGATAACGGTTAACGATCTCGTGGCCTGTTTCGACTCTAGAGACTCTCCCGAACCCGTCGGTGGTGCATTGTGCACGATTTTCGATAGTGATCGTTCCCGGTGGGCGTGATTTAGGTTTCCCCAACGCGTTAACGGTGGAAACGGTGCTCGAAGAATGGTGTCAAATTTGATAAAGTCGAAATAGAAAGTACGTCTCTCGAGGCAACCGGAACAGTACCTATTTTGGTAGTCGGCTGGAAGAGCAAACTCTGAACAAATGTTTTCTCCAAAATTATTCGAATAAAATACTGCCTTCGTGTTTTAGAAAACTTTACAAGGTATAATAAAAATCTAAGAATGTGTAAATGTGCACATGATGCAGCACTTGAGAAGAGACCAATATTAAATTAAATTATGCATCCTGTTTTGATAGTTACATCTCTTATCAGTATAATCCTGCGCGATTCTCTCTCAGCAATCTTCGCAGAGTAGGAACGAATGCATAAAATGCGCTCGAATGCAACGCGTGTCCACAAAAAAATCGCGCAATTCCGCTAACCAGAGTGTAACTAATCGCGTTATTCGGCGGTGTCGATGGTCGGCGCCCGTTTCGCGACGATTCCCGTGAAACGATCGATTATTTCGAAAGTAAGAAAGCGCGTGTAGCCCGATCGTATCCGAGCGTTGCGTGGACCGAGAAGCGTGTTTGCTCGCTTCGAAACGAGACGAAGGTGTAAACGAGGAGCAAGGTCAGCCGGGTTTATTCGAGCCGAGGCCCGGTGCTCGATACACTCGGAATTAACGAGGAGATAGTTGCCCGACGGAGACACGTGCAACTATAACACAATACCAATCAAACGAACACGGAACGGTGACTTCATAAATTCAATTCCGAAGGACTCCGCGGGTCGGTGAACCGATTTCAAACCGCGATAGAGAGAAAGAACGATCTCTTACAAATCTGTCCCGATGGAAAAAAAGAACGTCTGAAACGGTTTTATACATTTTTTCGCGGACGATGATTCATGTAGATCGACGTTTCACCGAGATATCGTTCACTTTCGTCCGTTATGATTAACTGTGCTCGAATCGTGTAACAAGTACGTGACTCTTTTTCTCGTGACTTCATAGATCGTTGCACCGGCTTCGTGTCGAACGCCACTTTTTTTTCCACAGCGACGAAAGAACCGCGGAATCCGCGTGAAAGCTCGCGCAAATTCATTAGCGGATCGCGTTAAGGTTCGGTTTTGTTCGCGGCCGATAGTCCTTGACGATTCATCTCGCTCCGTTGAACCGCGGATATCTGTCGCGATCATTGTACCAGCTGGACAGCTGCTCGCTTCTTTCGCGGAAATTCCACGTCCTCTGACACCGGTCTTTATTGAAAAGTAAAAATCCTTGACGATTGTTGATCGACGTTCTTAAATCCTTTCGTCATTTTTCTACCGTTTTATATTGCACGTTTTTCTCGTCGATGCGTGAAATTCGCATGGTATATCCACGTTATTAAATTCTTCGGATTTTTCCACCGTTCTAAATCACACCTACTCGTTTTTGTTATAATTGCATGGAGTCTGCAGTCTAATAATCACGGTCTTCAGATTTCTATGTATCATTCTATAGGTTGTGGAACACGAGAGAAACGTGTTAATGGTTGCAATTACTAGACTATGGATTTTATCACTCGTGACAAAATTATAAAAAGATAACATCATTTATTGAAATCAGACAATTCTTATTTTCCATAAAGATGCATCCTCCCACATAAAAAAAGCAAGGATCTTTACCCTGGTGACAAAAATAAGTGTTAGATAAAATAGAAAATTACCAGAAGAACTTGCAGATATCATAACATCATTTATTGAAATCAGACAATTCTTATTTTCCATAAAGATGCATCCTCCCACATAAAAAAGCAAGGATCTTTCCCCGGGTGACAAAAATAAGTGTTAGATAAAATAGAAAATTACCAGAAGAACTTGCAGATATCATAACATCATTTCTTAAAATCAGACAATTCTTATTTTGCATTTCATCCTCTAGTGATTGCGTGCCTGTGTCCCACATAAAAAAAGCAAGGATATTTACCCTTTCCGTGTCGTTAGAAATTTTTCCGTGGACACGGTGTGTGCGTCCCCGGTCTTTATGCACCGTTCATCTTGTCGGATTTTTGCGGTGTTCCCCCTCGGGTTACAAGGTTCCTCCGTTGATCCCTTAGCGCGCAGGAACGCCGGTACACTGTATTGGAATTAAGAAAATCGCCAGGGTAATGTTTCCTGCCTGTATTCCGTGGAATTGCGCAAAGCCGAGCGCACTTGCGACAGACAATTCCTTGAATGTCAGGCCTGAAACGGCGCACGATCGGAATATCAGCACGGGCCGCGTAATAATCTGAGAGAACACCGTGCGCGCCGCCAACGAACCCTGTGATAAATTTAAACGCTTTGTTATGCGGTTTTATTGGCCACGTGACGTATCACGGCAACAACGATTACTCTTACGTCGGTGATTCGTCTCGAATCGGATCTCGCGTTTCGCTATTTCGGCGAGCGTTTGCTGTTCCGTATTGTTACCTCGGTTACGTTCTACTTGTTCTTCGCTCGCTCCGACACGTTTAACCCCTGGGTTCAGATTGTCGGCGAGATTTTTCGGGAACTTGATCCCGCGGTCTTTGGAATTCGGAACTTTGTAACTGGACGCTGGAGCTTGCGAAACGTCGCGGCAGGATTTTGTTAAAAATAAAAAATTATCTAAAATATATCAGATGATTGCATAAGTTTGTGCCCGATTTGAAAATCGAATGGTTTGAATTGTTTTATTTGAAATTCAATGGTTAAATTTTAAAGAATACAGCTTTATTAAATAATTATATAGTTACCATTCTTTTCTACAATTAGAAAAGTGTTTGCGACATCTGTAAAAGTCGGACACGAAGTCGAGTAGTATACAAAATGTTTGCAATTTTTGGTGATACAGTGACAGAGTGCGATAAAAATTTTTATCGGAACAATAACAGCCGTTTATGTAGCAGAGATTTTATACGAGCACGAATTTAGCAGGGTTACGTGGTTTCGAGTGAGTTACGAGTTCAAGATTTGGAATGCATTCCGGTGAAAATTGCCTGGAAACACGCTCTCGTTAAACGATGCAACAAACCGTGTTAACGTAACAGATTATGAGCGGAGCGGATCCGACGATCGAACGAGCTGCTTTCGAGCGTCGATGATTGTTGTAGCACGTGCAAATTTAATGTTGATAAGGGGGATGGATAGCAGATAGCAGAGGTATTTATTACATCGAGCGTCGACGGACCGTGAGTCGCAATCGTTAAAGTAATCACGGAATGATCAACATGAATTTATGGAGAAATAATTATTCATCAAGGAGTGTTATTCAGATTGAAATGAACAATTGTAAGTGGATCTTCGTAGGAACGAACTTGTGTGTTCGAGTATACCTGCAAGCGAGTCTCAGACTGTTGGCTCGTAAATTTTGCAACAATCCACCGATTCCGACGTAATTAAAGGAATTTGTCAGATTCATTAGCGGCGCTGAAAGATCGCGGCGAATGTCGATAGCCAAACGATTCCCAGGAACTCGACAGTAGAACTCGTTCGAGTTTTCACGCAACGAAGAGCTCATTGTGGCAATCCGCATCGGCAACCATTGCACGTTCGATCGCCAAATTTGTAGCAGCCTGTGAATTCTCTTCCTTTACCGTCTCCCTTTCTCCCTCTCCTCTTGTTGGGCCCCTGAGCGCCTGGGATTCCGTTTAAACTTCCATCGAAGAAGATGAAATACACTTGTTTATTCAAGTATTATAAGTACAATAGGACCTCGATTAACCGGCTTGATTGGGAGAGAAACATTAAGGCCCGATGGATAATGGAGACCCGAGAAAATGATTAAAATATACATTAAATTCCAAAATAAATTATGTATTTTTGAAAATTTATTTCCCTTTGTGATTTAATCATATTTAAACGCATATTTGTTTACAATCGGGATCCGGTTAATCGGGGCCCTACTGAACAATCAAAATCTAGTGCTCAGTAGGTTCTGTGTTAATTTATACGATGATAGACGCAACTGATGAATAGAGAGAGAAAAGAGAGGTGGGACTATGGTTCCTGCTCCTTCACTCTACCAGCGCTTTTATTTGCATTGGCGCAGGTATTCAGTCAACAATCGGCGGTCGGGAATACCTGCGTCAACTGCAACAATGCGTCCCCGCGTAGGTATCCGGACACCCGTAGACCATGGAAATATTTCTCATAGAGTGTTTCGTCACTTCCGACGACCGCCATTCCCGGCAACCTTCTTTCTTTTCATCGCTGCCACAATAGGGGACCAGATTCGACGCAAACAAACCGAAAATTAGCGACGTCACGCTGCGCTCTCTAATCCGTCATTACGAATTCGGAGCAGACCCCATTCGTACTCTGCGAAACTGAAATGATCTCGTTAAAATGTTTTTCTTAATTTTTTCAATGTCGCAGAAGACAAATTTTAATATTCGTCCCATAAGTGTCTCGTTTAGATTCGATATAAATTTTGCGTTTTTAAGACGGGTAAAAAATTAGCCAGGACACAGTCAGCCGTGGAGATTGTGTACACATATAGTCCCAGCTTTCGTCGAATTGATATTAAAGTCAGGGTCGTCGGAGTTTATTGCTTCGGGTTTCAGTAAACACGTGCGCTCTTAGCGTCCTAGCTACCAGTTTAATAGCGACTGTCCCGTCGTAAACCTTCAGGTGCGACACGACAGTCAACGGGCCCGTTAAGCGCAACCCTCTCGGGCCTCTTGGGCCCAGTATCTCTGCGGGACACTTGAAGGGTCATTTTCACCTATACGCAGGTGAAAGGCTTCGTCGTACCACCATGGAAAAATACTTTAACTAGTCCTACGACAGCTGCATTTCATGTCGCTTCTACTAAAAAGCAGAAGAGACAATTTTCTCATTGAAAAATGATCCTCATTATAATATTTTATATTTTTCTATCTATCTAGTCGTTCGGAAAGTGATTTTTGTGCAAATTTCATTTCAAATGAAGTCGTAAAAAGCCACACAAATCAATTTCTACGAGCATGGAATCTTTAAGTTGCCTGAAGAATAAGAAAAGATCATAGAACAAACTGTCATCAAAATTATTCGAAATGGCATGACTCTTGCCGAAACGAATCAAGATGGAACCTCGATCTCTAGAAACATCTCCGAGACAAAACGACAGAAATCTCTGGACGCTCTGTAAATTTATTTGTCGACTGCAGCCAGCTGCCGTGGCACGTTCTTCGAGTCGTTCCTCAGAAGGCGAACAGTTATCCACATCGAAGGATAGCAAGGATCCGAGGCTGTCGCTGACACAGATTCGACTTCCGATCCGTCGGAGCACGTTTCCACGGGCTGCGTGCATCCGAGACGAATTACGACAGAGAGGCTACAGCCTAGCAGCCGGCCTCGAGCAGATTCGCTCAATCTCATTATTTTCGCGTTGCTTAACGGTATTACGCTCGGCTAGAATCCGCGAAGCGTGCTCGTACTGACACAACCGGGTCGTAGCCGGCGAATCGGCCAGATTATTCCGGCGGCGCGGTGTTTTGTCTACGCTTCTTCTTCTTCTTCTTCTTCTTCTTCTGCCGCGATCATTTTTTCGCTTGTTCGCGTGAAATTGTATCGCGATACGGGCCGTCGGGTCTTGTTACCCGCGATACCGGCGCGACGGGTCCCGCCCGGGTAAAACTCTTTATCCGAGAGCCACACGCATCGGCGCGAAACTGCATTCCTCGGTTGCATGTGTGCGGAAGTTGCACGCGACGCGACAACAGGGACGCGCGCGGCTCTACTTTTACGCCTGTCGTAAACCAGAAATTCGTATCGACGCGGGACGCTTAATGATCCAGGATATTGGGATCATTCCCGTGGGACTGATAGCCAAACGTTTCCCTCCGATTCACGGTTTTATGCCAACGACGATAGCGACTCGAGTGCAGCGATGCTTACGTCTCGCGGTTATCGATGACACGGTTTAGTTTATTCAGTTGTTTCGCATTGAGATGTTTGCTTGACAAACTGGGTTGCTTCTGAAAATTAATGGTGCTTTTTTGTACAAGATTTTTCAAATTTTGTTTAGTATTGAAAAGTCTATTGCTTCGACATTGAAGTGCCAGAGGAATTGTTCCGAGTCTGTCGAGGGCCAATAAGCCACGCCTACTCAGCCCGAGGCCACGCCCTCTTAGAAAAAGAATGTAAATTCTGTATTGAATAGTTTGGTAAAAATGTGAAACAATAAATGAACGATGTATTAAACAGTAATTTTCAATTTATTGGTTTCTAGTTCCCCGCTGTGAATTTTGATGCACTCGCGCTGATATAGAATCGCGAAACTCGTTCCCCGCGTAAAATCGTCGCTTTCTATTCGTCAATATCGTTTTTGCCGACGATCGAGCTAATTAAGCGGCTTTCGATTTTCTTGAGGCTCACTGGGGAAATGTCGCGAGCTCCGCAGCGTTTCTATTGGAATGTGGGTGATCGTGAACATGTAGCAACGCGAATGTGAAATTAGTCTCACCTTACGATGCAAAATATCACTTTCGGTCTACTTTCCAAGATATTCAACAGAAATATTAATTTATTCGTTTCGCCACTACACATCTCACCGAAGTCTATTGTCTTTCCGGAACTCTAAATCGTTCGCATTGTGTAATACCGCGAGGAATGCACGTCGGGGTGTTAGCTTGTCTCGTAAGTTCAATTTCGTTAAGTGTATCTGTTTTATTTTAGACCATGGACAATCGCAGTGTGTCGCATTATGATAATGCTATTCAACGAGGCTGCGAGACTGTTGAGGAGAAACAAAGTGTTTTATCGTTGACAGTGCCAGACAATGCAGCCGACCACTGACCCGTTTGATAACTGTTATGTTAATTTCGTTGGCCCGTTGTGCTCCAGAAAATAATTCGCCATTTAATCGTCTCTCACTTTCTGCTGTTCCAGAATATTCCAAAGAGAAATTTTCAACAAGAATATTTCCACAAAAGTAATTCACAAATTCATTAATTCACATATGTCATTTCTATTCCGGTTAATTTTCGTAAAAAAATGATCCAATATACACGCTAGAAAATCTTTTCCGTAATTCAGTAACGTATACACCAAATTTTTACGAAACTCGAGTGCATAAAGATTCGCAGTATAATAACATTCACCGGCGATATAAATCAGATCGTTATCATTCTCTCGGTGGTACGACATTCGCGATCGAGAAATCTCTCGACATCGAATGACCTGTTGGCAACAAGAGCCAGAATAACCCATATAAGAATCAGAGTTTCATAATCCCCGGTCTCCATTGTCTCCCTGTACCAGCGTAGACGAAAGTAAAGAGGGTGATCGATGCCCATCGGCCGCTTAATTAGCATCAATCGGCCGTCGGCGGCCATTAGGGAGCGTTATGTAAATGATCGCGCGGTTCTCGGATCAATGTCTCGTTGCTGGGTCAATAAATTTCGCCGGTGCTTTGAAGTTTCGTGCCTGTATCGTAATCGATGCAATAGACTCGGCGGTATCGATCTTGTGCCGGTATCGATCAGACCGTCCGCGATCGCCGAGTGGCAAAATCGATTCCTCTGTGCGTCGTTAACGCGATTTGATACCATTTAGCACTGTCATATCCAAATAGAAGCTCGATCTCAATTGATCGATGTCCAACATCGTTTTTATAAAAATTCAAAAAAGTGAAAAAGTGAGTCGACTTGTGATAATTGACTAATAGATGAAAGGAGAAGTATTCGTGAAATGTTTCAGCTCTTCTTGAAGAGCATGGTACTTAACATTAGCTTGACGCTGTCGTAAACTTTCTCCGTCGTACGATTTACCCTCCCCGACACACTCGATCACGCACGTGTGTGCACGCGCTCGATTATATCCCGGGGACTGACATTTGGAATGCTAATGTCGATTAGCGGAATCGATAAGTATCGACGGCCGCGTGCGGGAGTACCGGCTGTACCCGCTCGCGAGTACCCACGCACTTGATTGTGTCGAGCCGAGTCTCTCTCTCTCTCTCTCTCTCTCTCTCGCTCTCTCTATCTCGAGGAGGTTAACCTTTTCCTTTTGTACGCTCCGCAATTTGCGGCGTGTCTGTTCCGAGTCGCGTTTGTTTAGCCTGTGAGCCCCCCTTCGTATGGAGAATGGAATCTGGCAGGGGTGTAAATCTTATGGTGGATACACGGTCAACTTCGAAACAGAGGCTGCGTTCACTTTTGTGAACCGTGCTCTCGAAACATTTCCACGATTTCAGTTGCGATCATTCAATTAAATGATTTAGAGACTCGACAACGTTGTTGCGAGCAGTTTTTCAATCTACCGGGTCGTGCACCTTGGCAGATAAAAATTTTGTACCTTTGCTGGAAACGATTAATGGTGGAGAATATTTTTAATGTTCTAGTTCACGCTTGTTTTAGAAAAACGACAATTATTATCGCATTTATTGCATTTAATTAAAAATTGCGCGTGGCAATTCTACACGAAAGGACACGTCGAAAATGTGGAATGAATTTTTTTCGTATGATGCTTCGGTCTCGAGAGAATCGAGTTTGAATTTTCTCATAGAGTGTCTGTGCATGGCTGACCATTTCTACTTAGGAATCTTTTAACTCGATTATCTCCATAACGAAGCCTCGCACGAAAAAACTTTATTCCACGTTTTCGACGTATCTTTTGCATAACATTAAACCTAAAATTTTACGTCATTATTATCGCAGTCCAGTAAATCATTTTCTAACGATCCAAGGATAAGTGACACCGAGGATTGAATTCTCCCAGCATCGAATCGATCGAACTCAAGCGTATAAATCAATATTGTCCAGAGAGCGAGGCTCTCTCAGCTATCATCTCGCCGAGAAAATCGATGACAACTAAATTCTCCGATCTCCATATAGACCACGATTTATAACTCGAGTCGATCGAATAAATTATTCATACATCGATCTGCTTTTGTTAGAAACGATACTAAGTAAACGCTCGGGTAAAATCGACCCGTATGCTGGACAACCTAAATCAACATCCTTCAAGCTGTCGAGGGCCGTTGGCCAACAGGTGGACACAGGTGATACGAAATCAGGTTCCATGTTAGTACACTCTCGACTAGATACACACACCTTTAGCGAAGAAAGAAATTCCTCGATACCATATTCTCGTATCCTTAAATCACTTGAGGTTGCCAGGGCTGAGATTTCTGAAGAAAAGAGAACGCAGAGATACACACCCCCGCGAATGAAGAAATTCCTCGATACCATAGTATCTGTTAACTAGTAAATCACTATTTCCCGCATTGTCAAAATGGTGGAAAGGTGAACGCCAACTCGGATTCCAAGTTGCCGAGTAATGGACAGGAAAAACGAGTTACTAAAAAAGTACTTTCTATGAATCATCGACCCTCGCGCACTGCTTAGAACAATCTCCAAAAGTGGATTGTTAATGTTATGTTCCACACTAGTTAACAACTAGATAAATTAATTCCCTGTCCATCCCAGAACATAAAAATTTACAATAATTGCGTTGTTTTTCATCAGAAATATTAAAGTAGTTTTAAAAAGAAATTTAAAGGGTTATTATTAAGGGCCAATCAGCCACGCCCACTCACGTGAGACCACGCCTGCTTCTAAACTGATTTAACGCAATACAGAATAAATAAAATTTCTAGCACGTTGCTACTGGCTCCGGCTGTTAAAGCCACGTTAAAAATATGAAAAAAAAAATTGCAGTGCTGCAGAAAACTGCAAGCGATAGCGAAGCATTGACATTAATCGCCCGATAGAACTTTCCTCGGCTATTCACGATGATTGAACTGCCGATTGCGAGAGAATCGATCGATCTCCTTTTCCAGTTTTATCGCCGGTTCGATTAACTCGCGGAGCCCGATCGATACATCGCTAAAAACAGTCGGCGATCGATATTCCGTTCGCAACAATAGACGTCGTCTCACACTGTCGATAGTACTGTGCCGGTTTTCTCGAAACGAGAGACGGATTGCATATCGGTCGGCGTGGAAACATGCAATTTCGTTGAGGTTTTACGAGCGCCGTATACCCGGCGCAGGATGTGTTTTAGGAGAACGATCGCGTACCGAATCGATTTATCCGCGGCGGTTAGCGACGTTATGCGACCATTACGCTAAAAAGACCGATATTAATTCACGCGGTTTCCACGCGGAATTCCTATCCCATGAACGAGTGCGTGCGTTGCGTAAGGATCAGTGGATAACGGCGCCGGTTCGCCTCTCGCCGATAACATCGATGACATAAATCGCTTAATAAAAACCTATCCATTTTACGAGCAACAGTTTGTATTACCGGACGATTGCCCGGTCTATCACGTGGGAACTCTCTGGCGAACAGATTCTGTCATGGACCGTTCCGAACCTGTGGTTTTTCATACAGGAAGCGATTCGAACCCGAGCTCTAAATGTCGAGTGTTGAATTAAATTCTTTAGGATCGATCTCAAGCTATTTCACTATTCCATATTCATTAAGCTCTCGCAGCTGTTCCACTGGATACAGTCTCCCGCTGTTTTACGGTTTTGAAGCGTGTCATGCTAATAATTAATAGAGCACTATCTAATGTTGATAGTCCCTAGTAATCTTCTAAATTAGTGGTTATACGGTGTCATTTATATTTGAGCTTGAGACAGCCATGGCTGGAACCATCGTAATAATTGGTTGGGCGAATTGTTTATGCTGTCGAGTGGCGAATAAATTCTGGCCGATGGCTTATTCGCCCGGCAAGGATTCAGTTGACTCTCTAAATGTCAAACTGACTGTCAATGATTTCTATCGCAACGCTAAGAACCGTTTTCAGATTCGTAAAGCCTCTGGAATCTGTCGAGGATCTAGATTCTAGATTCATTCAAGGAAGTGCATCTTTGAGACATCTTGTGTAAGGATTCGAGAAGTTTATGGAGTCTTTTAAAGATCCAGGACATTTCCCAGGAGAATCGGCTAAGTCGACCGCGTATCTGGGAGGTCTGCGTGGCCCGTCGAGGATACAGGAAGTCGTCAAACCCATAGAATCACCGATCGGCTCGCGTCATCCTCGGACTAGAACCAGTCCTGTTTCCCCATGATCGCGAGTCCAGGCCACCGTGAAATATCGACGCAGCATTCGAACCGTCCGATAAGGCGTGCTAACGGTGCGAAGATCTTTTCCGGTGTGCACGGTGACGGGTCGCGCGGAAGAATCGTAAAATGATCGGTGGCCAGGACCCAGGTGATGCACGGCCCATGAACGCGGGGATCTCACGCCGGGATTTCTCACGTTACGCCGCCGACAACCATATTTTCCATCGCGGCCCGATGTTCTCGTTTCCCCGCGAGTCCTTCGCGAGAGAGCATCTGGCCAGGTTGCCGGCCGACGGGCTTTATGGCGATTTATCTCTATATAAGTAGCTCCGCGAGTAGCGAGCGTGTGCAGGAAACATCGCGTTTACGAGGAGCATGGCCGCTCTGCCTCTCTGCAATCTCCTCTGCACGCAGGAAGATGCACCGTACAACACCGTTCGAAAGTATCGCGAAAGAAGCTGGGATTTTTCGCGAATTTATTCGTCTCTGAAAGGTGGAAATGTTTTTCCAGTCAATCTGGCTTTACCTTGTAAGAATGACAAGGCTGTATTTGTTCAGTTTTTATTATAATTCTTGCTTGAATAAAGAGAATTGTGCAATCATTATTTGAGGAAGCAAGTTTATGGTTTCAATAATTAGAAAATGAAACATATGAAACTGATCATTTAAACGGAGAATTTAATCCGAACAATTTTGATTTCGCGTTAAAATTCGTGTTACTCTTGTATGGAACTTGGTAGTGAAAGGGGGTGGAGACGTTTTGCCTACTTCTGGTCGGCAGTGTACCTGTCTCATAACCCGGTAACCCGTCCGATAGTTCCGTTCCATCGACGCGTATGCAACAGACTGCATCGTTGCATCGATGCGTCCTTCACGCGAGTGCGCGCGCGCGTGCCTTCCTGCTACCGTTCCCGGTTCCCGTTGCGCCAACATTTGCAGGTGCATACTTATGAGAACGTTAAAAAAAGTTCCTTGACCCCCGACCGCTGGTGTTTGAGCTCTCGCCGTCAGGCCGGAGAGAAAGAAATGATATTTCCGGTGAGAGGTCATAATTGAGATGCTAAACTCTTCATTTCCTTTCGGGAATGGAGAGCCCCACGAGTCTTGCCCGTTGAATCTATTTTTAAGGAGGTAGGGTACCCACGTGACATTATTAGCATCTAACCAGAATCTAACTAGATTTTGGGCCCAAAACAGGGGTTTACGCGGTGTCGTTTCACGTCCTCATATGATTATATTTTGAGCTGAATGAGCCGAAAAATACATTAGAATCTCCGGAATTTTTCTTCATTTTTTTCGCCTACTTTGGACACTAATATTACTTCATATAAACATCATCTAAAAAAACATGAGAAGAGCGCACTGCGTGTAACCTTCCTCTTTCGAATGAGCCCTCACTCAGCTCAAAATATAATCATACGAGGACGTGAAACGACACCGCGTAAACCCTTGTTTTGGGCCCAAAATCTAGTTAGATTCTGGTTAGATGCTAGTAATGTCACGTGGGTACCCTACCCCCTTAAGGCTCTGGTCAGACTCTGGGACACGATCCGGGACACGAAATGTCGATCGCAGATTCAGGAGGGCAGAATCTCGGAAAGGGAACGTTCAACGAAAGGGATCGCGTAGAATGTAGGCTGGAGATCGTGGCTAGACGACGTTTGATAGCGCCGTAAAATCGAGAATGACACCGGCCTGTTACCAAGCAGGACCGTCGCGCGTCCCTGGTAGAGAACCGTGTCCGACGACTTCTCTGCCGATCCTCGCCCCCTTCTTTTTGCGTTCCTCTATCAAGCACAGCGAACCGTGTCAACCACACATCGATGATTCCGATGAAACGATTCGAAATAGCTGCGACTCAATGATGGAGATCGGCCCGATCCGGAGCAGTCCGTGGCCGTATACGTATTCTAACGTTGGAGGTAGCTCCATTACGCAAGAAACCCGCGAAGAAGCATTCAATTAGAAGGAACAAGCATCCATCGCATTCCAACGATATCAGATCGCGCCGCCAGTTAACAGATCCTTGCCTTTAACTTTTTCCCCTCGGTTACTTATTACCATCATTATGAATCGATCAATTCGAACCGTAGCCGGTCTATCGGAGTTCAACATCTTCTGCCGATTGGCTGGCTGGCCGTCGAAACACCGGCTTCGATATGTGTAATCAGGGAGTACGATTACAAACAGCCATTGTGAGCTACCTCATTCGGATTGCGAAACCGTGGAATTTCTGTACCGCGCCAACCACTGCTCCGGAAATTAGGTTATGGTGATTCATCGATCGCAAAACGTACAATCTTTACTGCAACAAAACATCTGAAACATCGTCTTCGATAAATATAACAAGCTTATCGTTCTCTTCACCCTTTGCCGGAATAGTTTCTTTGCAATTACTGCGATTAAAACGTCTTGAAAAACGTTTTCATCCCCAAACAATGTAGAAGAGAAAAGAAAAATTATATTTCTTGTATTGCTACATTTGTCTTAATGTTTAACTCTTAGCACTCGATGACTCTGAATCACCACTAAAAATTACTAGACTTTATTCAACATTATTCAAAACATTGTTCACTTTATTTAAATATATTGGTATCTAATCATTATCCATGAAAAATAGGAAACCTTGTAAAACAGCTTCGAGTGCAAAGGGTTAAATATTCATTACAAACGAATCAAGTTTTATTTAGTATTTTAGCATTCATATTAGTCAGACTTCGTTTGAAATTTCCATCACGAGTTCGACTCGTTAAAACACGACAAGGGGTTAAGAAGTTCATCCTGCGATGATAAATTCTGTTTGCAAAAATTTCCTGGGCCCTCTCTCTCTCTCTCTCATCCGAGGGATTACGGGATCATCGCAGCAGGATCGATGTCCGAGCCATCGGTTGTCGATCATGCAGATCGAATCGATGATCGTCTAATCAGCCAGTTTTCCGGTGCACCGTTGCAAAGCGCGGCGCGGCTCGTCCGGTTTGTTCTCGCGTGCTGACAGTGACCTCCTTGTCTGTCCGAGGATGGAGCGTACTACTCGATGGAGCGTCGAGTATGTATAATCGATATACGCTATGTACACACGCGGCGAATAAAACACGTGGCCCGTTGTCGGCGACGCATTCCAGCCACTAGTACGGTATCCAAGCACTTGCAACCCCTTTCGAGCGACACACCGGCCCGACTAAACCGAAGCCATTGCGGAACGCATCGTTCTCTTGGATCTAGTTAGCGAGCCGTGGGGCTTAACACTTTGGGAACAAGGACCGTTCCGTATGATACAGTAACGATCAATCCATAGATTTACAGATTTACTTTTTATTCAATCCAGGTAAATGGAACGATATTCGGTAACGTCTGTACGCACCGTGCCTCTAAAGATGTCTCCATTTTAAAAGCTGTGGCCTTAAAGTATAAGTTTCTTTCTTTTTTTTTTATACTCGTCTCACTCTGTTCATATACTGTTCCTTTTAATCATATGTTAATATTGTAATATCTGTATTTCTACAAGAAACCTATTCTGTTTTGTAATCTTCATACTCTGTATTATATGTAGTGTATTTCTGTTTTGTAACTATGTTGTAATAAATCTCATATGAGATTTTCTGTAATAAAAAAAAAGATGTCTCCATACAAGAATTCGAAAGGAATGCGGCAGCAAGCACTTTCGGTTCTAGCTGAATTATTGGTTACAGTGTACATGAACCTATTTTAGGTTATTTTAGTTAACCTGTCACTGCATGATTGTTTTAATTGGGATGAAAATATTGAAAGAAGTTTTTGTGTTTAAGGGAAAAATATTTAAAAACATTAACCTCTGCGGCGCCACTAAAAATTGCAGTACTATTATTTAAATAATTGTTTACACTATCAGATATGTCAGTATCTAACCAATTACTACACATTTAAGTATTGTATGAGGTATTATATCAATTTCATATTTATCATATTTAAAAAATCATAGAGAATGGAAATATTGTAGGTCAGAAGAAACGTTTAATTTTCGAGTTAAAATAGCTCCGACCGCAAAGGGTTAAAACAACATTTTTAGAAAAATAAACATAAATAAACATAGTAAGAAAACACATTCTTAGTTTACCAAATTTGTTAACTGTATCAGATATGATAAACGATGCAGCGAAGGGTTAAATGATCGACCACGGGTGACGTGAAAATCGATATTTAATCACTTATTTCGCTTGTTTTTTTTTTATATAAAAAGTTCTTTCGGTGGTTCTTGTGTATTCACTGGCACATCTACCCTATTACGATCGAGGTGGTTTGTTTTCGATGTTTGTCTACACGCAAAGGAAACAATAGAGACAACTGAAACGCGTCTCGCAGCAGGGAAATGAACTCCGGCGAGAGATCAGCGTACAAAAGGGCGCGACACCTAATCCGTCATCGAACTATGGGAATAAATCACGCGGCGGGATCGCGTTGTTCGCCGATTTTTCATCGGACCGGCACCGGTACCGGCGCGCTCCGGACACGCGCTCGCCGCGGAATAAATTACACGCGTCAAAGCCTGTTCCACGGCGTAATGGCCGGTCCGCGGAACTATCTCCGGATAGATCTATGCGAAAACAAACGTTTCTTGCAATCGGCTGTCGTCTCGATCGATCGGCTCACGTCACCTTTCGTTTTGAAGAAATGCACCACACTTTTTTCCCAATTTTCTCGTTTAATCAGGAACGTTTTCGTTTTATTTAATTCTTCTTCAATCGGACCATAAATTTTGGAATAATTGTCTGCAGTGTTGAGGATATTGAAATGCATTTAAGGAATTTTTACCGATGTTTCAATTACAGACAATTGCTGAAGAAAATTAAGATTGAAGAGTAGGTAACTTGAGGTGTGAAGGATTTAAATTTTTATAACGAGTCATATTGTTAAGCATCGTTCCTGAGTTTTCTCAAAATTTTTTGGAAAGTGCATCGTACTGAAAAACTTGTTGTTTCTTTATAATTGATCGAACCTGGCGCCGTAATCATCAATTTCATAATATATGCACTGGAAAAAAAAATTGTAAATTCACAGTTTAATATAGAATATAAAGCACAGGTGTGTATCGGCGACTGGCAAAGGGAAAAAGTCGCGTGCTGATGCGGGGACCGGCATTCCCGGTTGGTTTTGCATACCGAAAAATCGGCTGGCCTCTCGTTTACGCGTCCGATTCCCAGACAACGATCGGGAAGGTCCCGATCCCCATCCAATTTGCATTAATTTGTACCGGGCGCAGGAACGGCTCGTCTTTATGTTCCCGGACAAGCGTCAATGTCGCGTTCGCACCTTTATCTGCTGGCGCACCGGTATCGTCGCCGGCGATCGCCGGTTTTCGCCGTCGGGTTTACGGTCCTGCTTCTACGCTACACACTTATGGGATTCCACACTAGCAACGTACACGCGTGTACGTACACAGTATACAGACGATGGTCGGTGGGCATAGGGCATTGACTCCTTCCCGATTTACTCTCGACAAGACGCGACCGGGCTTTCGCGCCGGTCGACGTTACGAGGACTCACGTAATTGCTGACGGCTGCTAATACGTCCTGCTGCGAGAGAAGAAAAACCAGATTCGCAACTTTCAAAGCGCGTCCGGGGCCGTGCGGGATCCTCTTCTCTGCGAGCCACGAGCGGATTTCAAGAAAATCGGTATGGAAGTTAGGCTGCCAAGACAACGAGCCTTTTACTTTTAGCGATTTCGGTTTCGTTGCGACGTGGGTGGCGCCACGTCACTCGGGGAACATTAATCGAACTTGATCGTGGCCGACGGAGCATTGAAAGATACGCTGTTCCGTTGTAATGAATGTAGTTACATCTAACGATTATCTAATCATTCGAATGATACTGTACATTCTAAGCCAGTGAATCACTTCCGACGAAAGTTCGTGTGAGAAAATTAGCGTAGCTCAGGTTTCGCTTGTGCAATTGACAGGCTGGTTGTCACGGTCAGCGTTAACGACACACGACGATCGCGATGCAACTGCAACAGTTCGCTCAAACCATGCGCAACAGCGAAACACACGTGCCCGTATCATCGTATCGCGTTATTTGTACAAGCTCGCGTTGGTCGAGCGTTGATCGTCCACCGTCCCGTTATTTAACATTATACAGAACGATCCTGGAACACTCTGCATCCTGATGCATCAGGCCAGAATCACCCACACGTCTGGCACTCGAGTGCATGTCAGAAGCGGACCCCGTATCTATCTCTGTTGTAGGACACGACCGTTTCATGTCGACCCTCGATCCGTTTTGTTCGAGGCTGTAACATGTACAGGGTGTTTAAATTACGCTCGATCCTCTCGGAACTGTTCACTATACACACAGAATTTTTATCGAACACTTTTTCGAAGCTAATTTTTATGCAAATATTGCTGATAAATTTTTGGTTGAACTCCAGTCTTCGTAATTCTACTAAAAATGAAAAACTGTTGGCCTTATCGATTTCCAGTTGAGAAACTATAAAAATAAAGAATCATTTTTACCAAGGGGTTTGCCACTTCTTAAGATAATTAATTGTACAGATTAACATCGACCAGTCTGCATAACATCACGAATGCGTGCTTCGTTTTTCGTCGCAACTTCTAATTAAATATTTTTCCTGTGCTTGGTAACATAATTGACACGAACTTCATGAATAAAAAACGAAGTTTATCAGCTTGACTTCGTAAAAATATGCTCGAGAAGATCGTCTTCCCCGACGAATATTAGTTATCCCTACCATTTAACATCTAATTGACCATTTGTTTCTTACTTCACGAGTCAATTATCGAACCTATCGTCCAAACAAGGTCGAAGACACGAGAAAAAATTCTCGATCGTGCTTCGCGAGATGATTATCGAAACAGAAAATATCGTCTTCAGCAATAAATGTGCAGCATTCTACTACATAACTTTCAATTAAACCTTTCTTCCCGAACTTCACGAGACAATTACGGACTGTACCGTTCAAATAAGGCTACAGTGTGCATCCAGAGCGAAACAAGGATGACGACAGACCCCCATGGTGTCTCATGGGCCCCCGTAGGTCACGAGGTGGATCAATCTCACGCTCCCGCTCGCCTATTCATCGGCTGCCGTTTTCAACTGGTCACAATGTGACACAGTGCCGTAAATATGGCACCGGGGAATGTGGCCCCGGTTCCGGTACGATGAACCGCCGGACTCCGGGGCCCTCGACGTGTCGACTCGCTCGGATAACCTTTCAGAAGTAACGACGTCACGTTGCAAGACGTCCCTTGTCCAAGATCCAGGCGAAGTTTTATGTTTCACTTCACTGTGGTTCGCCGGTTCAAGTCGAAACCACGGGGAACACGAAGTGTGCCGATGTTCTCACTGACAAAGCGTCATAAAATCTGCAGTAAAAATCGCAGCCTGGATTTTAAACAGTCATTGTGCAGTCGAGACTTCAATCTTCGAGCCTCCGTTGGTTTTAATCTCCAAAAAAATTGTTGACAGTCACACGTTCGTTTAAATGTAAAAATGTACCACTCACATTATCAATCAAAGATGACTTCGTCCAAAGAGCCATAAAAAGCTATGCTAGAATCGCAGCTCAATTTTTAATATGTTGTTGTAAATTGGAGACTTCAGTCTTCAAGATCACGTTGGTTTTAATCTCCAAAAAATTTGTTGACACTCGCACGTTCGTTGAAATGTAAAAAATGTACCTCTAGTATTATCAATCTAAGATGACTTTATTCAAAGTGCCATAAAATGCCATACTAAAATCGCAGCTCAATTTTTAATATGTTGTTGTAAAGTGAAGACTTCAGTCTTCAAGATCACGTTGGTTTTAACCTCCAAAAAAATTTGTTGACACTCGCACGTTCGTTGAAATGTAAAAAATGTACCTCTAATATTATCGATCTAAGATGACTTTATTCAAAGAGCCATAAAAAGCCATGCTAAAATCGCAGCTCAATTTTTAATATGTTGTTGTAAAGTGACGATTTCAGTCTTCAAGATCACGTTAATTTTAATCTCCAAAAAAAATTGTTGACACTCACACGTTCGTTGAAATGTAAAAAATGTACCTCTAATATTATCAATCTAAGATCACTTTATTCAAAGTGCCATAAAATGCCATACTAAAATCACAGCTCAATTTTTAATATGTTGTTGTAAAGTGCAGACTTCAGTCTTCAAGATCACGTTAATTTTAGCATCTAAAAAAATTCTTTCATTTCTGTATGAAGCAAATTGGACGAGCATGTTATCCCAGTAACGGCAGGAATTTCCTGGTTGAGCACGAAGGGCAACGCTCGCTGACGAAACCGAGGCTCCATAGTAGTTTATGGCATCCACCATTACGCACCTCGGACATCGTCGATATCTGATGGCTGCGGTATCGTTGCCCGGATAAAACTAGTCGACGGACACTCCATCCGGAATGTAACATCGATAAAATTATGATGCCCGGCGATGGTGGATTCGTTGCATCGGCCTGTTGGCCACGTGTATCTTTGTTTTTTTATTCATTCCCGATGGATTCCGGTCGCCGGTTAATTTATGTCGCTGGACCGCTGATACAAACTTACCGGCGTATTACTTTCCTCCTCGCGGTCTGACGTATTTATCGAGGAACTCCGAGGCGTTATCGACCTTAGATCGAAGGAATGCTCGACCGGGCAAAAAATGAAAACGTTCACGGAGCACTCGGCGAGATCGAGCGCGTTATCGGTATCGTAATTTTGGACGCGCGTTCCGTTGTAATCTCGACAGAGTGCGTTGAATTAATCGAATCTTCCTGGTCCGATTAGGCGGATTGCTTCTCGATTTTTCTGGTGCTCCCTTTTTCTCCATTTCCTGCCGCTTGCGGGACTAGCTAATACACTCTACTGCAGCTGCAATCCTTGAAATTATTGAAAAACTACAGAAAAAAAATAATAATTTATCGCCTGGTAACTAGAAATTCTAGAAGGTTGCATCTAGACTCGAAAGTTAGAGGACGTTCTCCCGAATGTAACGGTATACTTAATTATTAATCTTTGTTGTTTTAATCTATTGTAATTAGCTGTCGAAGTCTCACAATAGTCCGATTCATCAATCTTCCGCGCGTTTAGTATAGTTACGCGGACGTTCCGGAGTAAGTAGTCATTTATAAAAATGATAAATGACAGTTGAAACCGGGAGTAGCTTGTTCGAGTCTACAAGAACCCGTTCGAGGTGACCAGCGACATTTTCGACCCGGCTCGATTTCACGCTCTCCTTGATACCTTTCCTGGTAGTCGGGAAGCAACCAGGGTGGTTGTAGTAGCATGATCGTTGTTAGGCGATTACGCAACGGCCGCGAATACGAGCGGAACGATCTCGAAGGCCAGCCGCGTACCAACACGAGCGTTAAACCTTCGAAGTTGGTATTTCGTGGGGTCGACGGGCTACCAAATGATTAACGAAAGCCGGCGCCTTAATTATCTTCGTGAGAACGCTGTTACGTGATCACCTGGAACCGTGATAGTAAATTATAAGTGCTCTACATTGTGCGAACCAACCGGGAAAAGGTCAGCTCCCGATTAGAGCGTCTCACTGACTCACCGAGCTGAATCAAAACAGCTCTTAATTAATTTTGCTGGATGTCCATACTCTTTCAATTTAAAAGGTTGCGTACAATAAAATGATGGAGCACTTCGGATTCCAAAAAAAGCACATACAGATCGAATTGAGTAACCTCCTCCTTTTCGAAGTCGGTTAAAAAGAATTATAGTGGAAGGTATGGCCGAGTGACTCACTTCGGTGAGGTAATATTCAGTGATTAAACATTTTGCAACTTGTAGAACTTTTATCAGCGTGTTCGTGACACTTCGGTGTTCGGCTAAAGAATAACACAGCGAAAATTAGCTGGACAGAGGATACTGTTTGAAGAAACTACGCTCGGAGACGACGATTCCCGGACAAAATGGCGGGCACAGCGATGCTGCAAGAAATTCGAGACACGGCTCCGGGAAATATGCGCACGTTTCGCGAAATTCCTCACGCGGGGGGACCGAAATGGAAGAAGAAACGACGAGGACCGCGACCGCGTGGCCGCCGCGCGTGCAAAAGCGCCGCGTCGTCAGCGATGAGATAACCAGTCGGCAGATTAGAGGTCCTCCTTCTCTGGCGAATTTATCGCCTGGCGGTACGTGCAAAAATGCACTTTGTCGGCGGTTCCGCTCCGAGACGACTCGTCCACGGAACCGCGGATACGGGCAGGTGAAACGACACCGGCCGATTTATCGATGAGTAATCGTATCGGCCGGTGGCCTAATGGAACCGGTGCGGTCCTCGAATTGCTGAAATTCGGCCGAAAATCTGCCGAAAGAAAGCCGCTCGACGTTTATCTTGCCTCGCGATTAATCATCCTGATTTATCGTTCTGATCGACCGCTGGACAATCGATCCCTTAATTGCGAAATCGAATATCGGATACTGGAGACGACTTTGGAGTCGATAAGATTCGAATCGTTTCCACACAGATAAGATTGCAGCTCGCGACAGAGATTTTTTTAATGCAATTTTCAGGTCTTGTTGGCGTATGAGAAAATCTTGTCGATTTTTATGTGGTTCTTTGTTTTAATTCCAAAATCAAGACATTTCTTTCAAACCCAGATTATTTTCATTCTGTGTAATGTTTGTTACATTGTGCACATCAAATTGAATCTGTGTTGTCATATAACAGTTGAGTTTTTTAAAATTTAGAGATTACAGATGAATTTAATAATAATTTAAACTGTTTTGAGTAATGGCATGGCAATTTTTACTGACGCCTCAGAGCCAAACATTTTTTAAATTGTACCTCTGGCGCAGCATGCAGTGTGAACTCGGTTTTACCCCAGTTTATCGTCGCAGCTTTTGCAGCTCCCGTTTCCCGGTGCACATCGGCTTCGTGCCCGCGATTTTATGCCTTTATACTGCTCCAATTTTCTTACCTAACGACCGGGTTATGTAAGAAACGTTACCTAATATGGAGTGCAACGTGGAAAATGTTATTACAACGGCCAGACACAGCGGGTGTACGGCCACTCTCCAGTGCTACATTTAATGAAGCTAATGGAGAGGAAGTTCCCACAGGAAATGTCGTGTTGAGAGGGTTGTCTTTTCCTCGAGACGTTGTAACCACTCTTTTCCTCGTTGTGGATCGCGTACGCGTGGACGTTCCTTCCTTTTCAGCCTCGGAATACTTGCTGTCTCAACAATCTCGAAAGTCTTCGTTATAAACTGCACGTTTTAACAAGTCGGGAAATTAATATGCAGCGAGAATTTCTTCCGGCCTGAAATATTTCCATTTTATACAATTTTCTCTTAATTTTATACCACGTACAATACTTTCAATACTAATACTAAAGTATTAAATACGTTTACTAATTTATTGAATAGAAACTGAATAATGCAACAAATATCTTGAATTATGGTATAAGAATTATCGAGAAGAATTCTCGTTCAGGAGTCAACACTAATTAATCGGCCAAAAGGAATCGTTTAATTTGATTTAATCATTGTGGAACTCTCTCCAACCTCGTCTGTTTCTTGCCCGGCGGGTAGATAATTATTATTATTAAACAACGGTATACCGATCGCAAACACAGCACCGGAAAAATACATTTAAAAGTAAAAATGATCTCGAACAGCAAAAAGGTGAAATTACTACGAGTAATAGCGAAATGCAGCAGCGAGCGCAGACGGTAAAAACGATCGTCGCACAATTACATACATCTTACAGTGTGTTCTAGCGTCCAGACACTTTAATAACCGTTCGATGGTGGATTGCACGGTTTATTCAATCGACGCGCGGCCAAACAGAAATCGTGGAAATCGTTTCAGCTGCAATTTGCGCGCTGCATCCCCTTAATTATCACCACCTCGGCTGTTTCCCCTCGGGTGCGTTCGGTGCATTTCCAGCAGCGGTGGAACACGGGGCGTGATCGTTGCTGATGCATCATCAACGTACAACCGCGTACTTCAGAAGTCTGTTGCTAGGCGTGCGGCGAAAGACGAATGAAGTTCTCTGTCTTCTGCATTCTGCAGATGACTTCGCTGCATAATTTCGTGGCCCCGAGCCACGGTGGACATACGTTACTGCTTCTCTCCTTTTTTTTCAAATGATGCAATTCGAACTGTTAAACATATTTATTTCTTGCTTCGGAGATTCGAGATGCGTCGTAGGCTAACATTATGTCGTTGGATTTGTTTACTTCTTGTATGTAATCCAACAGGGAAAAAATTTATTATGAATTGCCTTGCAACAAGCGTCTTTAAACGTCGTATAGTTACTGTCAATCCGATGATTGAGTGTAATCAATTTACATGGATTTTTTAAATGACAATTTTTATCGACTCACTGTGTGTGTTGAGTGACATATACAATATTAAAACATGAAATAAAATGTAAAATGTGGGGAAATATGTGAGTACACCCAGTGCATTAATCTTCACTGTGGCACTCAAAAGGAAAAGTCTTTTCTGAATACATTTTCTCGTGATTTGTTTCTTTTTTGGAGAACCTGAGAGTGTTCGAGGGGTCGACGAAGGTGGAACCAGGAATTTGAAAAGAACGTAATTTATGTCGTTTTGTCTGGCAACAACGGAATTATAGTCGAAGCTGTGCGGTGCGTTGAATCGACGTTCCCATCGCCACGGGTTATTATACTTCGTTTAAAACGATTTCGGGGTGGTACGCGCGTGATCGTGCGCGACGCGCTCGTTCATTGATATACGACGAGCATATCTTGTACGCGTCTCGAACGATTACAATAAATTACATCGTCTCGCGAAGACAATGCTTCTCGATGCGAGCATGCGAGCAACCGAGGCTCGCTCAAGAGGTTCGACCACCTTGGCGATCTAAAAATACTCGGACATACAACAATTTCGGATCAGCTCCTCTGGTAACTAAATTACTATTTTCTGTAATTTGTATAATTTCGAAAATGGCTGTGCGATCAATGAAGAAACGATATTATTGTTTCATCTCTTTTGAGAAAGCGAAAATTGAACATTATAGTTCATTATAGACCGAAACGTTGAATTATAAATACAACTGCTTAGGAAATTAGTAATAAAGGATCGAACCTGTGCGCCGAAATCACAATTTCTATTAAAAATTGGCGATCGAGATAAACAAAACCTTTATTATAGTTCTTTATTAAAATTCATACGATAATAACGTTCCACAATAATTTGAACATCCGAATAAAAATATTCTACAAAAGCTTTGACACGAGGAAAAAATCTATTACAAAAATTTCAACGTGACATAAGTGGGCTGTGTAATATAAAATGTAGAAATATAGAAATTGTTTTAAAAAGTGCGTCGGCATATAAAGTTGTTTTCGAGTCGGAGATCTGGTTTCAGGATGCAAGAAATCATTCCGGGAACCATCTCCTTGACGCCGACGCGTGTTCCGCGGACGCGACGCTTTCTCGCGCGGCTTTTGCTGCGCTCCCGACCCTAATGGTCGGACGAAACATTTTAATTGGCGGCAATTACTCGTCGATTTAATTGGCAGCTGTAAATAATTCGGTGCACACTGCGGTGAGGGGCTACGAGGGAAGAAGAGGAGGAGGTTCCACGAGGAGAACAACCGGGCAGATGTTCGTGGGCCGAAAAGCGTACCCGCTCATCGCGAGTCCTTGCTAATGATCGACGCGCTTGATACCGTGTGCGCGCGAGGGTACACGCAGTCGTAAATAAAACACTGCGTCCAACTCCGTGCACTCTCGCCATATATGAAAAGCCTCTCGACGATCGCCCACGCATCGAGATGCATCCGCGATTCGAGCGACACGACGACCTTCGATGATGCACCGAGTGCAGCGAAGGGGTCGGAGGTCACAATTTCAGACGAACAATTGTTCGGGAATGTGTGCAACATCGATTCATCGCCTGGAGGGATTTAATTGTCCGTGGCGAAGTGCATTTGTTTCCTTGTAATTTAATTTTCGTGTAGACCTCTCTTGCTTTTCTTTAGACGCTGATAGATTGTTCGTTGAAAATTAAATTCGGTGGTTAAATTTGAAAGAATACAGCTTGATTAACCCTCATCCGAAATAAGTTATACCGTTCGGTAATTTGTAAGTAAATTTGTCCAAAACTTGGTGACTTTTATTTTTTTTAATGCGAAACATATAACCGCAAAAACCTAACATGTGAATGTTAACTCGTCAATTTGAATGAAAAAAACATCGAAAAGTAACTGTTTGACTTGTTATTTTATCGTTTTTTTTTTTATCACTGTGTCAATTTGACACCGAGGGACAGATTCAGTTCGCGAAATGAGGGACGGATGAGGGTTAATCAATTATAAAAAAAAAATGGGGCACGAACTTATGCAATCATCTGACACATTAAATAGTGAAAATATTTTTGGACAAGCGATTGAAAGCCTGCATCGGAAATTTTCATTTTTCACGTTGATTGCACGACAAAAGTGAAATAAAAATTTCTTTCTTTTAATCATTTGATCAAACCGAAGCCAATATGCCGATATCTTTGAATCGTTTTAATATGTCCGCTGCTTTAAATTTCACATAAAATCCCCGGTCTAGCCATTGCATATCAGGAATAAATAGATAAGGGGTTCACGGTTGGTAAGCGCTCGAAGGGCATTCCAGGTTGCATTGAAAGTCCAGCAAAGCGTAACCAGTGTTTGCCCCTGATTGCAACCACGGGAACGCGATCGCGGCGAGAGTTGAAAGGTGAGGGATCGTTAGGCAGGTAGCAATCAATAGAAGGATGTAATTTGAGGAGTTGCATTACGCCGGTATGTAAACAAGCGGCTGGCTCCAATTCGATATAGAACATGTTCCCTATCGATTCTTGGCTATTAGAATAGCGGAATCGTTTCTATCCTCTTTGCCTTTCAACCGTGTACATCCATTAATTTTTCTTAGCGCGAAACTTCTCAACAGATAATTTTTGACACTGCTCGAATTAATGAAGGAGGCAAAAGATCAGACGTTCCTGTAAAAAGCAGCAAGAGGAAACGAGGATCGTATTACATAAAGGTGTGAGGCGATTTCTCATCAGAATTTCTCATCTGAATTTCTCAATTAGCAGCGGCAAGAAGCCTGACCCATTTCCCGGGTACGAAAACGGAGTTTCTCGAGCAAACGGTAGAAAAAGATGGTAGCGGTGTTCGACGAAAGTGTAACACGGATCACGGACCGGCCTTGACGCTTTCACCAGGCTTGTGCATCTGTACGGTGTCCGGCGTCCTTGAACCTTTGGTCTCCATCAAATTCCCCGCCGCTCATCTCTCCGCTCTCCATTTATAGAATGAATTAGGGTGGCCGGCTGAGGGGGCAAAAAGGAAGGAAGGAACCGAAGAAGAGAGAAACGGCTGGGAGCAAAAGGGAAGAAGCGCGCGTGGTCGCGCATGAAAAGGGATCAGCCGTGGAAGAATTCGCCGGGCGATCGGCTGCGCGGCGTTCATTATGCTTGGTCTTCGATATACCCGGGATTATTTTTAGTGAACGCGCGTGGGTATAAAAGAGCGCATAAAAATCCGCATACCTGCCGGCTCGTTCGCCTGTGCAGCAACGTGAAGCAAAGAGAGAAAGAGATAAGACGATCGAAAGAGATCGGCAGCGGAACGGAGAAAGATGAAGGTGAGGGAACGGTGACGAGAACAGGAGAAGGAAAGACGAAGGAACAGCGGGCTACGTGTATAAGGAGGCTCGCATAAGAGCTGGCCGACACGTTGGCGCCACCGAAGTATTTTATGCATGCCAGATGAGAGTACTCGTCTCGGATTTGACACTGAACCCGCTCCACGACCCACGCGACGATCCACTCACTTTCCTGACGAGCTACCAACGAGGTTTTGGGACCTGCACCCAGTTTCGGGCCCCTGGGAGGGGGTTACGCAAGCCTCTTCACCTCCAGGCAGGGTTTAGTGGTCTGAGAAGTCCGAGCTACCTGGCGAGTCTTTATCTCGATCTCTTTCGACTCTTATCAAACTCCCCAATGATTTGTGGAAGTTTTTTTTTACAGATTTTGATATGTCACTATGGTATAGCTAAACAATTAGGTAGACCCCTGACGACTGACAGCCCTTCCTACATCGACGTCGCAAGGAGGTAGAGATAGCCCCGGTAATACGCTACCTCTTTACCAGGTAGAAAAAGGATACTTTAAAGCCAAGTACAGGTGTGGTTAAGAGCCGAAGGAATTGTCCGCGTTGAATGCGAAAAGCAGGTCAGAGAATATCTCCGGCTAGAGGAAAGGAGCGCGGAAGGTCCTTTCGGCTCCTGGATTTCCCCGCTGTCCTTAAAGAAAAAAGGGTAGGAAAAGGATACTAAAGTCGCACTATCGCAGTTTTTCAGTCAGAAACCGTCCGTCTGTCCGAGATGATAAATAAGAATAAAAATAAAGAATAATGATACTAGCGGATGATGTTCGTCTCCCAGAAGACAGAAAGATGTTCGGGACAGTTCTGGTTTAGTCGAGAGGGACAAGTGGTGTTTCTGGGTGATCGATTGTACGGCTTGGACAGGACCGAGATCGGGAAGCCTTAGGCCGAGACGTCCTCGCAACTGTAAATTGGTACAAAATGGGTTAAAGCATCACCGAGTGTGTAAATGGATTGCTGTGTCCGATTGTGCACGCCAACCAATGGGAATGACTATTCTGTCGATACCACGACACGTTACAATTGTACGATCTGGGTCTCGGTTAGGCTTCGGCTCGCTTTCGAGTCAGCTGATGGTACTCGTTCGACTCGTTCCGACAGCTGATAGGCTCGATAGGAATCCACAATAATTATTTCATTCATAGAAAATTAATCAATTCTGACTTTCTTCCAACAAGACGAACAAAGTAGCAAGATAAGATTTTACTAAAATTATACGAATGAGATTAATCGACTGCCTGAGTAACAAAACTGAATACGCAGAATTTAAATCAATTGACAGATCAGAAGGACTTAGGAGCGTCGATATATCAGCTTATTAAAATGATTGCGCTATTAAAGAACGAATTATCTGTTTGGCATTAATATTTCCGGTTTCCAGAAAACGATCCAAGCAATTTTTACACTGCACGAGGATCCACAGTCTATCCGCGTAAAAGTTCCTTGGAAACAACTTTCCCACCAAAGTCGATAAAAATCCCGAACGTCAAACTACGCACATCCCACGATTTACCGAGCAATAAACTAAAAGAATCTCTCTCGTCGCAACACCGCCGACAATAAAACCTCGGAGTCGAGTGGATTAAGCGTTCAGAAAAATGTCTTTCGCATAAATTGAATTACTGCGTAGCGTTTACGTTCCCCATTGCGCTGCTGGATCATCATTCTAATCTCATCGTGTGCGTCGCTCGTCACTCGCAGCGCAATTGCATCGAGATGCACGCACACTCGACACGCGCGTGGCATCCAGCTGCTGTTGGTCGAGTGACTCAAAACCAGGCATCGTGGGACTCTCGGAACTTTTTAATAAAACATTCATTCTTCAAAACGTGGCTCATAGATCTTTTTTTAGAAAACGTTATTAAATTTATTTCGAGATTGAAACCAACGTGGACTTGAAAGATTAGGACTGTTCCTTTGTATTTTTTTTTTTAACTATAGGATTGAAGTACGAATGATGTTTGTGTATTGTATGAATGAACGTGTGTGTATTAACAGACAACCCTATATATAGTTAAATTTATAAAATAGAGAATCGGAACAGAAGAATTCTAAAATTGTAATTGCCAACGAATTGAAAAAAGAAGATCAGATCGAAACGAACGCGCCCGTGACAAACACGTCTGTCAATGATTATAATAAATACGGCTTTTCCTTACAAAACTGACCTAAAATCGGGCGAATGGTTCGGAGTCCTCGATCCTGAGTCACGGGGCATAGTGAATTAAATCGAGGACCGAGAAAAGGGTCCGGCCCGGTACTGCAATGGTCGCTTCCGGTCGTGGCTCGGATGCCTCGATGCTGAATCATTGGTCTCGTGATTTAAGATGGCTTTAGTCATCCGGCCGCATCGGCGACCTTGCAGCTGGTCTTATTGTCGCTGCAGCCCCGCGGACCTTCATTGTTCTCACGGCGATGCACTTTTGTCGTTGTCACGAACGCGTTACCGTGCCGCTACCGACGACGTTGAATGTCAACGGCAGCGTCGTCACGTACCCCGACCCTCGCTGTACTGCACAGTGGTTTATCGACCATGATTCAGACGAACGTTCAGTTCCTCGCTCTCCCTTGTTCCAGTCTCGGCTAGCCTGATACCAACACTTTTTTCTATTGTTAGCTGTACGCTGCTTGTCGTCACGTCTCGCCGACAAGTGTTTATCATACTGAGAATTCCAACGGAAAGAATAAACTGATAAGTGCGGCTGAATGAATGGTTCAGAAGAACGTTATTTATTGGGGACCGGGTCGTGCAGTTTTCTGCACTTGTTGGTCATTATTTACCGGACACGAGGGTTCCTATCGGGCTGGAATATTGTACAATGGTCTGCAGGATTTATCGTAAATTTTCAACCGTTCATAGCTGACAAGATTGATTTTCCTTTCAGGAATTAATTTCGGAAAATTGGAGTTGAATGTTAAAATTAATTTGCCGACGCAAAGATATAATAACAGCTTGTGGAAGAATATACGTCAAACTGTGACGCTTCGCAGACCCCCGCAAAAACGGAACTGAGCTAATAAAAAGGATGCCCGAAGCGTGAAGCGAGTGTTTAAAAGAGCTGCATGTCTTTAATCGCAGCCTCTCTTCATATCTCACTAACTGTCAGTGTTTCGCTCCTCGACAGGCACTGTAACAGTTCAGTCAGTCTTCGACAGCGAGTATATAGGTCGCAAGTAACACCGCATTCCACAAATTAACGAATAAAAAAAAAACAGCACATTTCCGTGTCGTTAAAGATACAGAGTCACGCAACATCGAAATTGCCAATTGCAACTTTGACACGAGAAGTGACACACATCTGCCTGAAAATACCGTGCCAGGCGTGAGACGGGCTCTCTTTTGAAAGTGACGAGCACAAGCGTCTCTTCGCGAGAAGACGGTTCATTCAAATTCAGTCGAATTAGTACAAAGACATAATAGTGTAATATTATGATATAATATATGTGGTCGCTAATGACCTAGTTGTTGATGCAACCTGTATAAATAAATAAATTTAAAAAAAATAATTCAGTCGAATTCATTGTCATTTCAATTCTGATCGGTTAGATACAATTATCTAAAGCGAAGCATATATTCAAACGATTAAAGTACAGGAAAAATATCGAAGAGTACAAGAACGTTCATAAACAAACACAAATTGCATACTTTTGCGAGTCCACATTTACGTTCCCGCAATAAATCACACACACAGATGTCTCTTTCACGCTGTTTTACTCTCATTCCTCGCAAAATGCATCATTAAGGTCCTCGTACCGCTTGCACACCTATAGTTCCCTAGCCCCCCCTAACATCAATCGACATTGAACGTCTAAAATCATTCATTTGGTGGTTGCAGCTTGTGATTACCGTGGATCGCGTTGATTGCACTCGCCTTGGCGTGCGTGCACGCACAGTGCACCGGTCCGGCGCAACTGTACGCTGCACAATGGCCTGGAAAGCGGCTTTTTGTTACCAAAACGCTATCCTTCAACCTCGATATTACAAATACATGTTTTTCTACGAAGCAAAACAGTTCTTCAGACAATTACTTGGTCGTAGAAGATAAATGAAAATTCTGAATCGCGAAATTCTATCTGTCCAGCCAGATTAACAATGCTCGTCACACAGTGTCGCCGCGTCATTAGGTTCCTACGTTGCTCTTCGACCTTGCATATTTCCGATAAACATCGCGTCTCACGGTTAGGGTCGCGCAGGAGTATGGCGGTGCGCTCATCCGGCAAGCTCCTCCGGCGGTAGACAGCTCGACGTGTCGGTGCCGAAGGTCGTTTCTTGACATTCTTGGCCTTGTCCTCGGTCTAGTCTCGGTCAGGTTCGTTGCTCCTCCTTCGAAGAAGTGTAACGACTTCTTTTTTTTTTTGTTCTTGGTACCCCTCTAGTTTTTCGAGCAGCCCGATCTCCTATTGTGACGGTCGATCGGTGTAAAAACGCTTTTGGTCGCGCTCGTTCTCGGAATCGGGAATTAGTTTCCCGGACGGTTTTTCTCGGCGGACAGCTGCGGGAAGGACACACGGTGCGCCGATCACGCGAACAGCTTCGATCCTCCATTTTGCCCCTGTTTCCCAGAGCAAATTGCGCTCCCTTGATAGGCTGTTGCGCGTAATTGTTGCGAGGAAAGGCCGCCGTTTAAAGGTTCTCGCGCCCGATTTTATTTTCAGAGCAAATCAACGCAGAGAGACGTTTTGGTACGGCGCGAACGAAACCCTTTCGCGCACTGCAATTTATTTGCTGGCGAATACTGTCTTGCGCATGAAAACGTATTTTTCTCTGTTAATGCTATCTGTTTCTCTCGCGTTGGTTAGCATAGGGACTCGAAGTTTTGTTGCTCGAACAATCGGCCATTATTAAACGCTTCGTACCTCAATAATTCCTAACGTCTTCGTCGTTGATTATTTTGTAGAAGTTCATGACGATCGTCATTTCAGCGATTAAACCGTCTGCCTTGTAATATCGAGATGGAGATATCGATGTTTATTAACGCTGCAACCGCCGAGTGACTTTTTGTTTTACGATGCACTAAGACTAAGCTTCGTTGTTGCAGTTCGTGTTGCAAGAATGACTACGTGGACTCTGTATGGATCCAATTTGTTCCATTATTGTAGCGCTAAAGTATTCTTTAGTTCGTGTAGTTGAATCGCTACGACTGTAAATCACAATGCAAGAGGTTAAGTTTGATTAGTAAAGTGATCGCAACTCGTTTGTTGTCCGTGTACAACAAGATAGCCGCTATCAGTTATAACACTTTATCTGACCTTGCAATAGATAAGAGCAAGCACTGCGACGCTCACACTGTCTATCGATCCGTGTAGATAGCGCGATCTGACATTGACAAGGCTGACTCGACGCATATGTGCGCTGACGAAGATTCGACATTCTGGATCCGGTTGCTTGGTGTTTTCTGAGTCAATAAGTTAAGTCGGAAATTGTGTTTTTTTACATTTTAAACTTCATTACCATATTTAGAAGAGCTGTAGGAATTTGTTTCTCAATGCGTGAACAGACCATTCGTATTATAATCTGCCATATTGCAGAACATAAACTGACCATTCTAAAACCCTCCATACACACCCACAAAATCCCGCGCTATAAAACGAACCGCCAACAATCTCCGGTTAATGAAACACTCTAATTTACACAACGGCCACCTACAGCCTAATCATTTTCTGTTCCAGGTACGTCTACTACACGTCCTCATTGTCAGTGTCGCCCACGAAAAATCCGTTCCCAGTAAGTAAACCACAAGCAAACGATCTCACCTGGTGAGTCGGATCTATCGATCTCGTTCCACCCCCGCGCCAAGATCCGGCGTTCAATTAAGAGGAGTCCTAGCTCGGCGGAACAATCGATTATCCTTATCGAGCGTCTCGGAGGACTGGTCGTGGGGGACCAGGCTATTAATAGTTCTCTCTCGGAATCGGAATGTGATTCAGGACTTTCACTGTCACCTCCTCGCGTGAAGCCGGCGGCGGACACGCGAGCTGTTCCACGCACGATACACACAGCCTTCTTTCTCTCTCCTCTCTCAACTCTCTGTAGTTAGCTCTCTCTCTCTTTCGTGGACCACGATCTCTATCGAATTCATTCCAGCTTGCTACCTTTTTTCCCCTCTCTTTGCTCCTCGTTTGCTATCGAGCAGAGGAAGCCTCGAGTTTATGCAGATTTCGCAGATTCCTCTCGCACGCACGCGGTTTGCGTGCTCGTACTTATGTCACGCCGGCTGAATCGTAATTATTATCACTCCTTCCCTTCCTCTACACCCCGCGCCCATCACTCATGCGACGTGGCTATGAATAATGCAATTAATTAGAATCGGATTCGCACTTTTATTTTCGGCCACACCATGGGAAATCACGATTTTACGCACGACCATTTTTATAATTGCTTCTCACGATCGATCCGGATCTTGTGTGTCTTGTCGACCGTGTCTTTTGTTCTTTTCTGATCGCTCGTAGATCCGTCGTCGGACGATTAATGAATGCTGGGGAAAAAAAGAACAGAGGGACAAATCGAATAATCGGGCAAAATAAATCGGAATCGAATGGGATATGGTAATCCACTGTAAAGCGTTAATGGCGTTCCTCGGTTACCGCGTTTGAAACGTTTCCGTTAACTGTGTACCCGAGGCTTTATGGGCGATCCGTAATTTGATCGACGTAGCTTCTAAATTTTTTCAAGGCTGTCATAAAAAAATATCGCAATGAATAGACTGCGGATGTACAGGCAATTTGCCGTTTTAGATCTGAAATATATTAACACTATGACGTGCAATCTATATAAAGATCAGAGGATCAAACTTGTCCAGAACCTTTTTTTTTTATTTTGAGCATCTTAAAACCCTACTGGGTTTATTTTGCTTTACATGAATAATATGAGTACATACAGTAATGTGGAGTACAGGAATAATACAGTAAGAGTTTTCTAATAATACAAGTGAGTATAACAATAATGTCTTTTAGCGCTAAATACGTTGTTTGCAATTTTGGAAAAAGGAGTGGATGGTAATACAAGCTTTGATATTTGGTTTTGTTATGATTGTGTCTATACTAAGGGGCAGCTGGAGACCCATACTGACAAGGAGAGTGCACCAACGACGTCTCACCGATTTAGTTGAGACTCTGTATGCTTATAGATCTCGATCTCCCATTTACGAATATATACCATTATAGACGCTAACACTCAATAGTTGTCGAGATATTCATAAACAAAGTTCTTACATTACTGCTTAAATCTGCTGTTGTAGAGTAGGTATACTTCCACCCGGTGGGCTAGGGTTCGATTCTCGTTTGGTGAAAATTTTTTTTTCATATTTATTTATATTATTTATTCAACAACAAGTTAAAGAACAAACGTATTAATAAATTATAAATAAATTAGCCGAAATTAATGAAATAGAAAGTATCCCCTCGTGTCTGAAAACAGAAAAAATAAAGTAAATATGGGAAGAGAAAATATGGTATACGATAAATTTAATAATATTGCACTTACATATTTTTAATTACAACAGTGGTACGTGTCGTAAAAGCATACGTAAGAACTTTGTTCATGAATATCTCGACAACTATTGAGTGTTAGCGTCTATAATGGTATATATACGTAAATGGGAGATCGAGATCTATAAGTATACAGAGTCTCAACTAAATCGGTGAGACATCATTGGTGCACTCTCCTTGTGAGTAGGGATTATCCAGAACCTTACTAGAGCAGGTTTCCAATTGCCATTGGACATAGGTTGCTTAATAGCTGAACTCAATATTAATGCTTGTATATATATAATAGCCTTTTTCAAATACATGTAACCTACGTGCCTAAGAATTTTTGATTTTTCTATTGCAAATAATATTTTTGTTATACCATACAATATACTCTGTACTAATACTCTGTTATGTAATACTCTGTACTAAGCATTATGTTGTAATAAATCTCATATGAGATTTCCAAAATAAAAAAAAACATGCTGACGTCCGGTGGCTCCACGTTGGTGCCATGCGAAAAATATCGTGTGAGTGCCGGTGGCTCTACGTTGGTGCCATGCGAAAAACGTCGGGTAAGTCAGTTCCACCGGCGCGACACGAAAAAATCTAGATTAAACGTGCGGACGGCAATAGTGTTAAAATCGTACTAAATTCCGTCGTATCTTATATTCAAAGTCACAATTGTAGTATCTAGTAACTATCTAGTAACGTATCTAGTAACGAAGTAGGTTCTTGTCGATTCACCCCGTATATCCCACGGGATCCCCGCCATTAAATATTCTCGGATAGAGCGAATCCTCCGGCTCCGTTCCGCGGCGTGTCTATTTCTCTCTGCCATCGAAACGACATGCTTGCACGCGACTGTGCGAAGGGGTTCGCGAAAAGTTTCGCGAGAAAGGAAACGAAGGAGGCGTCTCCGGCGTCGGGATGGAATAATCCCTTGTTCCCGGTAAACGATCCAGCATTCCGATACGTGTTCCCGTGGACGACACTGGTCGTCCTTCTCCAGGGAAACGAGACGGGAAGCGAAGCACGCGTGAGAGAACGCGCTTAGAAAGCGAGAGGGAGCAACTTCTTCGTTCGGTCGTTCTGTCCGGGGAATCGCTCCGTTGCTACAGATTATCGCATGCCGGCGCTGATGAAGTCCGGCTTCGTTTCTCTTTTAAATGCCGGCCAGCAGCGGTCCCCTTACAGTTTCTCCCGGAGAAACTGATCTACGTGTGACGGACGCTTAATGGCGCGGACGCGATCCTCCCGGAATCTCTCGGATCCTACTTTTTTTTTTTTCGTTTCCGTAACGTGTAATTGCCCAACGTGACCGCGGGTCAACCTCTATGCATCTGCGCGTGGAATCAGACTGATGTCTCACCGGGGAACTGTTGCGCAAGTTTGATGCAGCTTGCGTTTGAGATTATGCAGATTGGACAGCCGCGAAATGATTCATTTCGTTCCTCGAGAGCTTCGGTGAAATTGGAAAGCGCTTTTTTTGCATTCAGAGTACCATAAAATTGCTAAAAAAAGAACGTAACACAATTGTTAAGATCTTGTTGTAAAGAGAAAACGTCAGTCTTCAAATTCAGGGTAGGTTCGACCTCGTAAAAAATTTTTTCGTTCCCGCACATTCATTCAAACTTAAAGATTGCAGAAGTTTATAGAAAAAAGTCATCTATCGTTCCTCGGCCAACTACTTAATCTAAAAACATCCTATACAGAAAATACCTTAGACGGCTAAAAGTAGAGACTTCACGCGTTAAAATGAGCCCAGATAGATCATTCTGCGATCATTTTTCACGCAGCTACAGCCACTCAAACATCGTCAAACAATATAACGATCTTTTAAGTTCGATGATTTGCGTAAAATCATATATCAAATTAATTTTGGATGTAGGTTGTTGCTGAGCCACCGTGTATAAGTACCCGTGCCGGGTACTTGGAAAACGTCGGAGGGCAGCCTGTAGTCGAGGGTTTACCGGCAAGCCGAGATTACCGAGTACCGATAGCGTACGCTCGTGTTCTTTCGGACTTTATTGTACCCGGAATGTCATCGTTCGCGGCGGCTGCGATTCGTGTCCACGGCTCGTTTCCCCGCGTCTATCGCCGCCCAGATCCCTTATCAAACGCCACGCTTCAAACTGTCCGCTCTTCGACTTTTCCTCCGAGTGATCTCTCAAGGTTGCCCTCGCCGGAGCTTTATCGGCAAGTGGCTATATGCGAAAATCGTGTTCACAACGATTCGACGAAGTTGCGTCAGGTTTATCGTGTCGTCGGATAAAAAGCTTTCTAACAGCCGGCGGATATTTCGTAACCGGCACACAGAAGACGATGGAAAACGATTTCGCGACAGCACCGACTCGGCGCGCCGCACGTCTCGCACGGATAATCGACGCGGAATGAGTGAAGAAATGGTCCGGCCGGTATTACACCGTGTGGCCCTGATTCCAGAACGTGTAATTGCCTCGATATTAAGTCCGGACGGAGCGATCGCGACCCCGTGGCCGATCGACACCACGTGCCACCGCGATAGATCGGTGAAAGTACGCGTTTGCGTGCGTCGAACTCGCGGACAGGCTTTAATCTTTCCGATCGCCAGATACCTTTAGCTGACTCCGGCATTTTTTCATGCGGAAACTAAACAATCTTTCGAAACGCGGTTTCTCGCGTTCGATTGCGTCGTGTTTACCCTTGACGTGCCAATTTTTCTTATGGGAATAGCATGGAGATTCTCGAAGCTGTACGACATCGAAGAAGGAATAAAAAATATTCAGTTTGTATTACTTTTCGGATCGCGAGATACCTTTAACTGACTTTGCCATTTTTTCCTGCGGAATTAATCAATCTTTCGAAACGCTGTTTGTTGCATTCGATTGCGTTATGTTTCCCCTTGATGTGCTATTTTTCTTATGGGAATAGCATGGAGATTCTCGAAGCTGTACGACATCGAAGAAGGAATAAAAAATATTCAGTACGTATTACTTTTCGGATCGCGGGATACCTTTAACTGACTTTGCCATTTTTTCCTGCGGAATTAATCATTCTTTGAAAACGCTGTTTGTCGCGTTCGATTGCGTTATGTTTCCCCTTGATGTGCCGTTTTTCTCATGAGGATAGCATGGAAATTGTGGAAGCTATACGACATCGAAGGAGGAACGGTCGAAGACCAACTTGATCTTGTGACTCCCGTGTCGTTCACAAGCACAGAATGATCCTTGCGTGATCCAAGGCGTGCAGCTATTCGAGAGGTGCACGGGAAGGTCGACGGTTCGTGGCAGCCACGGGTTCGGGTTTGGGAACGGAAACCAGTTTCGTTCGGATCGTAGCCCGCGGCAACCTAGATCTTCCTACGATCTCGGAGATGTCACTCGGTGACCTTCGCCTCTTGAACCGTTCCACGAACCGTTCTTAGTCCGCCGGCCGACTTTTTACACCTCATTCCGCGGGTTAATTGTCGTTGACTCAACGTGCTGGACCTCGACTTACCTGATCAAATCGTCGAATCAAATTGTGACATCGCTGCGCTGATCTGTATCTTCATATGTTAGTGCTTGGGCCGGTGAGACACTTGTTCGACAGGATTTCAGAGTCCCACTAAAAATGATTAAAAATATATTGGTATCTAATCAACTACTACACATTAATGAATGAGGTATTACATCAATTTCATTATTCTAGATCGGAAGAAATGTTTAATTATCGAGTTGAAATAGGTGAAATCTGGGCCTTCTAGAAATTAGCCTCCATTTGTTGAATTAAATAATATCATCAGTTGTGCTGAATTGTGCTATGTTTGTGCTATGTTGTACTCGAATATTACAACTATAATATAAAAAATATTTAGAATCTGGATAAAATATTTATCCAGATTTACTGGAAGTGTGCCGCAGTGGGCGTTAATCCATTAATTTTTAATACGAGGAGAAACAACAAAGGGGCGACGAAGAATTATATAATAATCCAACTTAGGATTACAAATGGTGCTCACTCGGTTTCATCAGCCTCGGACGAGTTGCTCAAACGCGACGATAGTAACGATCCCCGATCCTGCTGCTCCTTTACAAAACCCTGTGGAAAAAAGGAACGCATTAATCTTCGATATATCCCGGGTTCTTTAATGGAAGATTTGAATGGCATTCTCCTCGCATAGCGTGTCCACGCGAGTTCTCTCCCCCTGGTTAGGTGCAACGTGCTCCCCGGGTATCTGGGTTATATTGCACAAGAGCGACGTTGTGTCTGGTGACGTGTCTGCCGGAGCGACCATTCTCAGCGTGCATAGCAAACGAGATCTCCTCGTGCACAGAGAGCCCGGTGCAGCAACAACCACCACCGACTCTCGATTGGTCAACGGGATCGGTAACCGGTATTTAGAACGACTCCATTGTCTCTGGACGGATAACGGCGGATTAATCGGTACCGCGAGTCCCTCGAATCTATCGGCGCAACGCGCACCAGAAACCGCGGAACCCGATGACGATCGTTGTGCGATCGATTGCGATAGATATCGGTCCTCGATCGAGCCTTTTCCACTAGAGGTTTCGTCACGATCATTGGCGAACTCTCTTTCCCATTAATTGGCCGATTCGAGGCCGATTCTTCAGGTTCGTTGCACGCTTTCTTAATACAATGTTGTAGATGGTGACAACATTAAATCACAATTAAAAACATCAATTAATATTGGGTTGGAATAAGGCTCAATTTTTTTTATTCAAGGAATGAACTTTGACGAATAAAATATTTTCCATTTCGTTAGATGATCTTCTGCCAACCCAATAGAATATTTTTTTACACGTGAACTTTTTATTCCCAATTTTTCTATAGTCTCGCTTTCGCTAGGTAAGCGCATTTGTTAAAAACCGGATGCAAGAAGATGGAACGCGACTGTTTGACTAAGATCGGGATCGGTCGGGTTTTTTTTTCCCGGAGAGTAATAAGTTGTCGAAACTAGTTACTCCCAGCGGTAAACGCGAGCATTAAGCTCTATGATTTCCGAGTGAGCGAGAGATCCATTAGACGAACGACATAATGACAGACCGCCCTCGATACCGGTCCTTTTTCCGGCCTGTTCCACCGTTGCTGAAGAAAGCACTGCCTCCGTTGCACCGTGCCGCCAAGAAAACAGGCTTCTCTCTCTCTCTCTCTCTCGCTCTGTCTCTCTCGATTCGTTCGGCACTCGAATCATTGAAATCGCGTAGCAATCATGGCTGCTCGCTCGCAACGAATCAATCGGCCCTTATTATCCCGCGGGAAAAACGTTTGCGCGGCTCACAGCCCTCGCTCATTAGTACCTGGAATCCTTTTCTTAGCGATTCGCGATTACCGGTTTTTCTTCGGTTATTAACGGGACGTGTTCCCACGTATACACGGTTCGCGAATATTTAGTAGTCATGGGACGCCGTATGGCGGCGCGTTTCAATGCCGTGCGCGCCTACCATTCGGCTCAATTACGTTTACAGCCGGTGATCTTTTTTTTTATTTTTCTTTCGATCCGCGAAACCACAGCGACAGCCAAGAAATAGTTTATAATTAGGAGACCGGCGGGAAGATTAAAAGCACCGGCGTCCCACATCCAGTCCGTTCTCGTAAACGATATTAACGCATTAAAGTCGATGGATTCGTTGGGAATGGCTGTCAATCCTTTTTTAAATTTTTTAGTTCAGACACGAATTCATTTATTTAAGGACGAAAATATCAGACACGAATAAATTTCATTAAGAACGAAAATATCAAGCACGAATTAACTTAACACTTTACCTACCGGAAGCCTATTAATAGGATTCTCAATAATTGTGCTGTATCAAAAGAAAGCATAGAAATTTTCTTTTACATTGCAATCTTAAATGAAATTATTAGATGACGTTATTGAGGATGACTTGTTAGTTCATAATGAAAATTGCTGTTACTATTGAAAGTTCCATTAAAAAGTTTTTAGCCATGTACCAGATTTTTCGAAATTATGCAATAATCACCGGTCGGTAATGTGTTAATTAAAAAAGGACAAAAATTTCAGACAGGAATAAATTTCATTAAAAAAGAAAAAAAACTGTTAGGCACAAATAAATTTCATTCAAATAGCACGAAACTGTCAGGCACGAATAAATTTCATTAAAATAGCACGAAAATGTCAGGCACGAATAAATTTCAGTTAAAAACAGCGAAAATTTCAAGCGCGAATGAAGTTCATTAATAATCCACAAAGTGCATCACTGTTTCACAGTCATAAGTGCAGAATATATTGTAGAAATTCGCTGTCGGTGATTGCACAATATAGACCTTATCTGAAGGGGCAATTGAAACATTCTAGATCATATTTCACGTAGCACATTATATGCTCACTTCTTCGAGATAACCCCGTCAACTTTAGATCTGAAACGGTCGCGATGCATTAGTAGATTTTCTCTGCGCACAATGTTGCGTTTATCGATATCATCTCGAGGGAAAGCAGCGAGAAAATATTCCCGTCGACATCCAGAAATACCAGTCGGCTCTAAAGTAGTCTCACAATCAGCCAGAAATGACGTAACAGCCGTTCGTGCTCGCGGACGTTGTAGGCGTCAGTGATTTTCAAACGAGAGACATGTTAGAAAGCCAGGAATACACTGGTTGGACAGTTTGATTCATCAAAACGACAGTGCTCTGATCTCGCGGCTAATTTCAACTTCAACTATCTTTTTTTTTCCATAACGAGTAAGAAATTTCATTCTTGCTAATCAATTATTCCGCCTGCCGGATAACTGTTTAATAATATAATAAACAACCTGTTTCCCAACGAGTTTCGGCAAACTCGCTGCTCCGGGTCACCGATGACGAATGATCGTTCGCCACGAGACACCGAGGAACGCGAATTTGTTAGCGAGCCTGTTCAGAAGGATCCATCGATCTCTCGCTAGACTTTCGACTCCATTCCCTGGCACTTAGATCATCCGGCGAAAGTGAAAACCACGTTTATGGAGCGTGTCGTCAGTTAAACGTGTCTTTGACATTGTTCCTCCCACGCAATAGTAATCTTTGAGAATTTTCTGCGCCTCGAATATGACAGCTATCGACATGTTCTTAGCGTAGAATTATTCTACAGACTCTCTCGAGAACAATGCTATTTATCTCGTTGACACTGCGAACCTGTAAATATATTTAAATAATTTTTTGACGCGGTACTGACACGGTCGAGAACGAGTGCCCGAAGCAACGAATCCGAGAAAAGAAGCGGCAAAGAAAAAACCTTGAGGGCAAGGCTCGTTGTCAAGGGCGTCTGCTAGGTATACTAGAGACACGCCTTCCACCGGAATATCATTAGAGGGTACCTGAACGTTCGTACGTCGGATAAATATTGAAAAGCGTGCAAGGACTCTCTGACCCACATCGTTTCATTCACTCGGGTCTCGTATGTCGCACGCGTGTCTTTTCCGTTTCTCCGTGTGTCTGCTGCTTTTATTAGACTTGTTAGTCTGCCGGCGATCTGTTGGTTCGATCTTGTCGCCGATGAACCTATAGACCGAGTGACTCAACTTCGCAAAGTGCAGCGAAGGTGGCACGGCTGCGAGCTAACAGTAAGTTTCTTGAACTCGTCTGCTCCCCAGACGACTCGGACACTTGACATTCAATTCTTTTTGGAGGACAGAGTTCTTTACAGAGAAATTTGAAAAGCTTCAAAATATGAAACTGTTGAGCCAACAATCGTACTCCCGTTCAAAGCACCGGTTCTCGTTAGATCACCGAAGTTAAACAATGTGGAACGTGAACGGCACTAGGATGGGTGACTGTCTGGTAAAAAACCGGAAAGTGACCCACCCGAGGTGTTTTTCACGTGTTGTTGGCAAAAGGGTGGTTCGGAACCCACCATAAACAGTAGGTCCCGCTGAAAAGGCGATGGTGTGAGTGGAAAGAGGGGGAAATGAATTTGAAACCTTGAGGGGACCAAATATAATGTTACATATGAAACTGTTGACATTCATTGAGGACATAAAATAAAGTTATGCCAGGAATTCGTAGACTGTGAATATAAAACCAAGAGATACATACACACATTTACTCAGTAGGAAGTGAGAATACAGGAGAAAAGCTTCTCGCTCAAACGCTTTTTAGATCTTCTAAGTCTATCTTCGAAAAGGCTGTCTATATTGATGGTTGAAGGGCAGGTGAAACCAGGTACAAGGGACAGCAGCAGTGGAATGTTTCTTTCATACGGGATAAATTCTAAAAATCGGATTTTGGCCATTGAAACCGAGTTTCCCGGGCAGCGTGCGAAGCGAGCGACCGCAAAAACCGCAGAGCCTGTCCATCACGGAAGGATTTAATACCGAGACGTTTCAGCTCGGCATATTCCGGCGTCAGTTAATGATGTCAGAGCCTGAAGAAGGAGAAGTGGAGGAAGACAGAGCTTGTAGGGCACGCGACTGACTCTCGCTGCTTGCGAAGGATCCGATCCAAGGTCGGCTACCAACTAGGATTATCCGTTGGAATCCTCCTTGATCACGCGGCGCTACTTAAGCTGCGACGCTCGAGCAAAACGTCCACTTCGGTGCTGTTCCAGAAGAAGGCGGCTCTCGACTCCGCGTTTTCTCTCGAGGTCGACCGGACGAGGGGGCGAATGACTCCGGGGGAATTTACGGTGGTTAATCTGTATCTGGACCCCGCGTGCACTGTCCTCAGATTCCCTCGAGGTTCCCTTCAGGTACCCTCGTATGCATAATTCACGCTCGACGCCGAAGACGACGCTTAACCTCTCCGTGAGCCCGGACGACTGTATTGAACCATCAATCTCCCGTAGTTCCACTGCTCGTTTTACCCCGTCGCGATTAATGCCACGGTAGGTGTCTTAAAACCTCGTTTAGTGTCCCAGGAATATGGATTTATAGAAGCAAATGATGGTGATCCCGCGAACACTCCGTCGATCCTTGATCGATGCTCCTCTAACGAGTCCGCGGGTTCTTAGCCGATGTTTCTTCGGGGTTAGGCCAGATACCCTTTGGGACAGTCCAGTCCCGGGGGATTCAGCGATCGATAAATTGAAACTCGACGCCTGCGAATCCCGCGGAGTGTTTCCGGTTCGCCCATCCGGTTGCTGTCAGCTATGAAGCTTCAACGCGATAGTTTTATCGGTATAGAAAAGTGGTTCTTTCTCTGCCGTTCGAAGAAAAAGACTCGAGATTCTTTTTCAACGATACTTGATCTTTTAATCAATTCTATTGAACTTATGGTCCTAGATTTATAAATAATTACAACTTTTACTATATAAAGTTCGCTTTATTTTAAGAGAGGTCTTTACTCTACGACGTCTTTACTTTACGAATCATTCGTTCACAGCGAATAAATATTCAGGAGCTTTCGCAACAACATTTTCTGTTAGAATATATACGAAGTATCCAACAAATTCTTCTATTAGAGGATGTAATGGCTCCAGGGCGAACTAGACGATCAGCGATAGAGATGTAAGATTGTTCACCTCGGCGCGATCGTGTATAAAATTCCCAAGGATGCCAGTTATGCTAGATCGCGTTAGATCACGGCGGATCAGAACGCATTCCATCGAAAAGTCGCGTTCCCGCGTTCGTATCTGACCTTAGCCGGCGAGACTGGTCTCGAGTAACGTCGACGATCAGTGAGGAAAGTAATGACGAGACAGGCTGCGTTAACCGGATGATTCATTGCCGCAGAGCGGAGCGGAATGGCGAGGCGTTCGCCCTCGAGGCTTCTCTCCGCGATTCCCCATCCGCTGTTCCGCTCAGTTCGTCCGTCCGTTCTTTCGCTTTGGATGACGGGTTTCGCGTTATCCGTCGAACTATTCCGCCCGCGAAACGATCGAATTACTATGGGGAAATTGTGGAAACCGTTTTGGCGATTTAACGGTAAACGCGACGGCCTCCGCTCGTGGACAGTCTCTTAAACTATTTCTTAAATCATTCGAGAACTCGTTCCACGAAGGTTTCTAGATTTAAAAATTCGTGGTTTGCTCATCGTTTTAATCAATCCCTAAAATTCGTGTCTCACTTTTATGGTCGTCCTTATGTTCTCCATTTAATTAACGCAATAAACTCCGAGTATTTACCAGGTAAAGGTATCATTCCACCGACTCTCTATCCATCAAACGATCAGCCTCGCCAATTATAGGATCATTTTAATGGACGTCAGGAATGTCAGCCTCGGTCCGAACATTTTCATTATCTCCTCAGCTTAATTGACGAAGCGACAAACGTTCGCCGAGTTACGTTTCCCTCTCGCGTTATTACCTTCGGTTATGGCAAACATATTGGCCTGGGGGCGAGCGAGGGGGCAATCATTCCCGTCCGCGAAACGTCTGTTGCAGGACGTTTATGGTTGCGTAATGCGGCAAACAAGCGACAAACGTTTTCGTGCCCGTGTACAAATGACCGCGATCTATCAGGCCGCGATCTCGAGCGGATTTCGAGGCTGTTTTAACGGTCTCTATCTCTCTCTCTCTCTCGGCGCTCTCTCGTAATATCGGATCACTTTCACGGAGAAGAAACCGTGAAACGAGGTCGTTGGCTCCCACGGTGTTACATCGGGCTCTGCTAGAATCCGGAGTCTAGATTCTCCGGTTAGTGGGATTAAACGGTTACAGAGTCGACACGCCGCGGTACCCACACGGAAACACGGCGCATTGTTTGATCGTTCGAACCGGGCTCGATCCTTCCGTATCGAAACGTGTGTGCTTGTACCTTGAACCAAGACCGCGTGGGCGTGGAAGTGCACCGTCCCACGGAAACGAGTTCCCGTTGTTTGCTTAGCAAGTTTCGCTCGATGTCCACCAACCCATTCGGCGAGGATCCATGTTCAGATCCGAGCGATCTTGCGGTTCCTGGGCACTTTGTGTGCGAGGTGTTGGGCCCCGCAAAGGTGACGGACCTGTCCTGGATCTTTATTTTCTTAGTCGAATGTCCTTTTTCTTTGGTAATGCGGTTTTTGTTATCTCTGATTTAAATTCATCATTTATTCAATGTTGAATAATGTTAATTAATGTGGATCTGTTTGTATGGTGTTGATTTGAGAAAGATGACTGTCCTATCTTAGATCTTCATTTTGTTAGTTGAATATCCTTTTCCTTTGCCACTACTAATTCCTAGGCTAGTAATGTGAATTATTGAATCATTCAATGTTGAATAATATGAAGCATCCAATTAGAAATCTGTAGATTATCGTTTCACGTGATAATTCGTCATATTTTGCGAAATCTCGTTGAGATCATGCTCTATGCGGGCGTCGAAGTCTCCAGAGACGTGATCCGTCGATAAAGAAGGATTCTACGAAGAAAAGTATCTTTCGCAGCCCACGACATTTCTAAACACCTTCTTCATAGATTTTTAGCCCCTTGTGAATACTCTAATAACTTTAGTGCTTGAATTTTATGTCGCATGAAGATCCATGATCTACTTATGATACAGGTTGACTCGCAGTTAACAGTTCGTTTGCGGTAGCCGTTAATTCGATGTGAGCCCTTTTTGACGAGTTTCTTGCGACCAGTTGGACGATTCAAGCCTGACGTGGATCCGTCGTGGAGGATCGATCGCTAGAACGGTATTTAACGGAGTTAACGGCTTCGCAGTTGCTTTTGCGCTGGTTCTTTCGCGAAATCACGCGGAAGGTATCCCTTGGTAGCGATCAGGCTCGCAGTGGGACGCGACTCGCTTAATAAGACACAGTTACCAGGCGCCGTGTCGAATCGAATGGGAAAAGGAAACATCGAAGGTTGACGGTTCTGGAAGTCGTATAGCAGCGTGTTTCTTCTATGCCCATTGCCTTCTGCGCTATTTCCTCTCGATGTACCGCTACACCGGATGAATAAAGCCCGGCGAGATCTGCGGCGGATGAACAGTGCGCCTACATCCTTGATTATTTCATCGGTCGTGCGCTCGATCGCACAATTGATAACTCGGTTCCTCAGGAATCACTGAAACCATCAAAAAAATCCGAAACATCTCGCATCGAGAATGTCTTCTTAAAACGTTTTCGATTATTAAAAACGGTCTGCAATAAAAATACGGCCTGTTTCGCATGCGTTCGTAATTCGATCATTTTCATATGTACTCCTGTGCAAATCGCAGCAGAGTTTACACCGTTCACGGTCCGTTCCGCTACAGCTCCGTGGACGCAGCCGATCCCCACGTAAAGCGGAGGTTAACGATCCGGCCTGTACGTTGTTTAGTTATTTTAAACGCGCGTGATAGAACGATTCCGAGTCGGATGCTCCCTGAATCCAGATGATGAGCCGCACAGATTGAAAAAGCTTGATTCTGCACCGTAGCCTAATGCAGGAACCGATTTCACTATAAAAAGTAGGAAGGTACGCACTGAACGATATCCGCGGCTGATTCACTCGATCCTGTGTTATTAGAGGCATTGTAAGGCGGGGAATAGTTTGATGCTAGTAATTATACACGACGATGTTGCTTTGAAAATTAGGAGTAAAAAATGAGGTAGGAAATTGTTTTAAATACATCTTGAATTATTCTCTTGTTCCACAGCGCGATCCACGCGATGTAAATTCTCGAAAAAATTTTTTGACAGCGTCGAAAGGACTTGCATTATCGATCGAGCCGTATATCGACTTCGATTTCCCCGCCGTAAAAAAGTCAGCCGATCGAAGGTCGTCTCTCGCCTGTGGGGATAATTTCCGCGGTACTCGCGCGCGCACGAATACGCGTTCGTTGCTTGGTTGCGTTCTTACGCAGACATTTTATCATGGTGTTCGCACGGCCCGCGTTCCTAGAACAAACCCCAGTTATGGGTTTCTGTAAACTCGAACAGGTAATTCCATTAGCGGACGCCGGGAGTGGGTGTGTTTGCGGCCGTGGCCGCGGGCTGCTCTCGCTCGAGCTCGCTCGCGCACGTGTGCTCGCTTCGCCTGGCGGTTTTACAGTTATCCACGACGGATTTTTGTGGGAAAACCGAGGCGCACGAACCCCGTGGATCACGCTTTAGGGACGAGTCGTGAGTTACTATGCACGCGTCGCCAAATACGGAGCAGAGAGCTCGACCGGTGACCCCAGTCACTTTCGTTTATTGCCTGGCGCACGATAAAAAAACATTCTACCCTCGAAATTATGCAAGCCACGGGGATATTTGGATTTTTATTCGGTTCTACGTATTGTAGGAAAGAGATTTTGAATGTTTTCTGTATGCATGTAATTATATTTGTATGAGTGTATCTTGTATGTGTGTATGTGAATCAATCGATGCGATACATCGATTGACTCCGTAACTAACGTTATAAATAAACAGACAAAAGAAAAGAATAAACAGAACATCGGAGCGAGAAAACGTATAAAAGGGGTGCGTTGACGGAATTATTATTTAAGCGTTAACGTTTATATCCTCAGTTGTGTACTTTTATTAAATAAATATTAAGAGTTCAAAGTTTATACTCTTACAGTATCTTGGACTATAGGTTTGCATAGTTTCATTGTTGTTGGCGCAGGAGTTTAAACGTGGCCTCAATTTTTGCATTCCTGCTGAAAATTACTATTTTCTTTGCACTTCCTTTGAATTTTTCAAATTTATCGTCGAGAATTTAATATTCAGATCAGCTCGGAAACGTGGCTTCCATGTGCCCCAGCGAATCCTCGAGGGGACAGGAGACAGAGAAAGCTGCGGACCATTTTTCTCTCGCCGATTAAGAAAGTTTTTCGCCGTTGACAGGGCGCAGATTAAGGTCGACCTTGTTATTACACCCTTGTACGACCAGTCGTGCGTCGATTAATCGTTCTGTTCACGTGTGTCCGACGGCGATTCCGTACGAGACCCGACGACTCTGTACGGCCACGACCGTGTTTATCGACGATAACACGGATCTTTGGCCCGTTGACGTTGATTAATTGCTGGGAAAGCGAAGAGCTGTTCCGGAGTAAGGGACTTGTTATTGAAATCGTTGAATGTCGCGCGGGGGAACGGTGGTACGACATGTTGTTGAACACGGCGAACATTCTGCGAGCCCCCGATTTATATCATCGTGTGCGGACTGGTCCGTTTTCTAAATTTTTATATAAATCGTATTCACGATTTTAATACTTTCCATTTACTCGTATATCTCCCTAATTAAAAATGTCTTAATTTTCTTTAGATTCTTGTGTCACATAAATTACAAGCACACAGCTAAATAAATTATGATTGACATAATTGTCTTCAAGGTCGTCCAAGGTCAGGAATTTAAAAAATAATGGTATACATTGGAAATTTTCGAAAGAAAGATTATGGAAGAAAACTAATTATGATAGTAATCAAGGTCAAAATTTAAAAACGGTTCACATCAACATTATATGGAATTCATTTAGTGTTAATATACTTTTCATTTAAACATCTCGAAGCAAGAAAAGACTTGGACCAGATTCATAATTGTGGACACATTTATGTCCCACAAATAAAATCTAACATTGTACAGCGTCAATATTGATTCTACGGAGAGCAGAAAATTAATTTTACGCTCACGTAGCATAGTACTACGCACGTACACGCGGATCGGTCGATTGTGTACACACGTGAAGCAGCGAAAACACATGTCATCTTCGCATTCAATCAGTCGGAAGCCACGCTACTAGGATGCTTTCACGTAATAGTGTAGGAAGTGAATGTAACGAGCTGTGTGTACAAGCCTCGTCATGCAACCAATTAAATAATTACTTTTTGCACGGTTCAATTTCCTCTGTCCGCTCTTTCATTCCAGGTAGACCGATTTTATTTTCCGCCGGGAACGTAAACTATTATTAAGAGATCGATTCGATTCGGCTCTTCCTCGTCTGAAAATTGAAAGACTTTCATCGATGGACTGCGGAAAATACCGCTCGCTCTTTTCACCAATAATTTCACCGAAATCGAAAGTTGCAAAAATTTTCCATTCGCTTCGGTGGTCACTGTGACGGGTGGCCATATTTGGCAGTGGCTACAATTCGACTAGTTTGTCACGGGGCAATTATATATCGGCCGGTCGTCGTCTGACATTTCTGTTGAATTGCGAAATTGCCTGTTATTGTTTCGTGCGGTTACGGTCTATCGGCACACGGTTTATGGCGAACGCGGAACACGACAGCAACGAGAGGGATCCATGGGGTACCGTGACACACCGATCGTCCTTGATCCGAATTAAGATGTACCTTTAGAACCGTGCACACCGGTTTCGCAATTTAGAGATCGATGGATCGAGTGGCGCTGATGCAAAATCGCTCTGCGATCTCTTTGTCGTTTTATTTTCACGCTAAAACGGTTCTAGATTTTTTATTTCACAATTATTGAAATTATAAAGACACTTTCGGGGTAAATAATTAAATGAATATATTTAATAGTGAAATGTTATTTTTTAAGGCAACATGTATCTGTTAAATGAAATGAAACAGTTAAATGCAATTAAAAAGAATAATAAACTCGAGGAGAATTATCTGGAAGGAAAAAGCTGATTCAAATTGATCGGAATTAAGATGTACGTTCGGAACTGGACGCGCGGGTTTCGCAATTAAGAGACGATGGATCGAATGGTGCCGATGCAAAATCGCTGGGATCATCGTTGTCTTTATACGCATTTTTCTGCTAGCCGAAACGCAGCACGATCCTTCTTCAATTATCGCAAGAAATGCCGTTACGGGAATAATCGCGCTCGTGATCGGCTCGCTTTGTGCCGTTTCATCGTAGGCCTTTCTTTCCCGTTAAAGATTGCGCCGTTATTTTTGCCTGCACCCGCATGATGCACTGTCAAATCTTCCAAGTGGGTTCTTTTTCGGGATGTATTTTATGGCGAAGCTGTGGCGCCACCTTCTATCTCGCGCGATTGCTGGTTCACTTTGAATTTATGCTTCTGCGATCTCGAATACAATTTTACAATCTCAAAGAACATTCCGTTCTCGACACCCGAAGAAAGTACAGCTATTTACAAACCTACTTTTCAGTTGTTGTATTTTTTCCGGAACAATTTGATGGTTTAAAGAGTCACTTTTTAAGGAGTAACGTTAGTTTGATTGTCGGAATTAGATTCGTATCGTCGGTTCGTTTTTGTGCGGCAGGCCTTTAGGCAGTAGAAATTTCTAAGTAACTGTATTATATTATAGTATGTTGATAGCTTGCCGAAGATACGGTAACACATTTCAATTTGCTTCGTCTTAATTGACTTCAGAGAGTTCTGATAACGGACTGGTTTTTCGTTCAAACACAGCGTGGGAACAGATCCTCAATGTTTACTTTGGTTCCGTTTCGAAATGTTGTTCGTTCTTAGGAAGACGTGTTAGACTGCTGACTGTGGCAAATTGATTCTCTTCTTGACATTCATTCGTTTCGGGGACAGTCTGTTCTGTCGTGTTCTGTGTTATTCTTGGCCATGACTCGATGGAAATCCTCGAACTCTTGTACCGAAGAAGAGGAAGTAGAAGCAATGTTCGCTTCGGGAACATCATCCATCTATTCATCCCTCGAATATTTAAATCGGAGACTACAGTGAGGTTTACGCGGATTCATAGACATTTTCAACAATTGGTTAAAATTTACCTGAAAAACAGACACAAAATTACGGTCACCTCATTCAAATACTCATCCACAGTTCAGCAATAAAAGATCAGCGTCGCAACGAAAATTGCTAAAAATTTACCTAAAAAATGGACACAACGTTACTGTCATTTATACAATCATTGGAAGCACTCGTCCACTGCCCAGCAAAAAGGTAAAATTGTCAAGGATCATGGTTGCAACGAAAATTGGTAAAAATTTATCTAAAAAATGGACACAACGTTACTGTCATTTATACGATCATTGGAAGCACTCGTCCACTGCCCAGCAAAAAGATAAAATTGTCAAGGATCATAGTCGCAACGAAAATTGGTAAAAATTTATCTAAAAAATGGACACAACGTTACTGTCATTTATACAATCATTGGAAGCACTCATCCACTGCCCAGCAAAAAGATAAAATTGTCAAAGATCATGGTTGCAACGAAAATTGCTAAAAATTTACCTAAAAAATGGACACAACGTTACTATCATTTATACAATCATTGGAAGCACTCGTCCACTGCCCAGCAAAAAGAAAAAATTGTCAAGGATCATGGTCGCAACGAAAATTGCTAAAAATTTATCTAAAAAATGGACACAACGTTACTGTCATTTATACAATCATTGAAAGCACTCGTCCACTGCCCAGCAAAAAGATAAAATTGTCAAGGATCATGGTTGCAACGAAAATTGCTAAAAATTTACCTAAAAAATGGACACAACGTTACTATCATTTATACAATCATTGGAAGCACTCGTCCACTGCCCAGCAAAAAGAAAAAATTGTCAAGGATCATGGTCGCAACGAAAATTGCTAAAAATTTATCTAAAAAATGGACACAACGTTACTGTCATTTATACAATCATTGAAAGCACTCGTCCACTGCCCAGCAAAAAGATAAAATTGTCAAGGATCATGGTTGCAACGAAAATTGGTAAAAATTTACCTAAAAAATGGACACAACGTTACTGTCATTTATACAATCATTGGAAGCACTCGGTCACTGCCCAGCAAAAAGAAAAAATTGTCAAGGATCATGGTCGCAACGAAAATTGGTAAAAATTTACCTAAAAAATGGACACAACGTTACTGTCATTTATACGATCATTGGAAGCACTCATCCACTGCCCAGCAAAAAGATAAAATTGTCAAGGATCATGGTCGCAACGAAAATTGGTAAAAATTTACCTAAAAAATGGACATAACGTTACTGTCATTTATACGATCATTGGAAGCACTCGTCCACTGCCCAGCAAAAAGAAAAAATTGTCAAGAATCAGGGTCGCAACGACAATTGCTAAAAATTTACCTAAGAAATGGACACAACGTTACTGTCATTTATACAATCATTGAAAGCACTCGTTCACTGCCCAGCAAAAAGATAAAATTGTCAAAGATCATGGTCGCAACGAAAATTGGTAAAAATGGTAAGTAAGACAAAGCTGGAAAATGAGGATCTAATAATAAACAGGCCGAAGGAATCGGACTGGAGAATCGACGAGCGATTCGAGCAGAGTATCTGTGTGCGATGGGGACCAATAGGGGGGTTTCAAGGTGCAAGGGGAACGCCAGGGCGAAGGAAATCGCATTACTACGCGCGTCGTTAACGCCGCTCCGCTGTCGGGGCCCATTACTTGCCGGCGTGGCGGCTCCGGTCTCTCTCTCTCTCTTTCTCTCTCGTCGATCTCGAAAGGACAGGCAGAAATGCAGTGAGCCAGCAGCACAAGGCAGAAAGGCAAAGAAGCCGAGACGGAGTCAACCAAGAAGTCAGAGCCAGAGCTCCGGAGAGAACTCTGAAAAGCGCACGGCACGCCTTGAAAACGGCATTCGAACCATGCAAATCGTCGTGATGGCCTCTAAGATCCGCGGGATCGGGGTCGTGCGAACCGTAAACTCTGATACGGACGTAAAGTAAAACTGCTTTTCGAGCAGTTTAAAGACGTCGTGCTCCGGCGGCCGGGGCTGACGAGGCAGCGTGAACGAAAGAACCCGAACGGGTCAACCTTTCCGATCTGCAAATCGACACGACTCGTAAAACTCGTTCAAGCAGCGTGAACGGCGCACCGCGCCGGCAAGAACGGCTCCAATCCCGAGCGGGCACCGTAAATCCTAATAGAGACGGGGAGGGAACTCGGAACAGAAAAAGAAACACAACGATACGTCCCTATCTCTCTCCCTCTTTTATCCTCTCTTTTTCATACCTCTTCGATCTCCGTTTCTTTGGAACAGAGAAGACCAAACGATTCGCGAGGTCGTCGTAGGTGGCGAGACCGTTTCTTTGTGCGTTCTTTACGGAGAACCTGCTGCCATTCGAAATGATCGATCTTTTCGTGCAGGTATCGATAGTCCTTCGAAAATAAGCCCGTAATTATGCAACTACTCTAAGTCATATAATTTCTTGTTTTCGAAATGAATTCTTCACTATCTAATTTTTGACAATATCGTAAAAATTACATTGAATTAATTCAGTTTCATATAATGTTTTTTGAAATTTTTATTTCGACCACTTTCATTCATAATTACGGGCAAATTCCTAGCTCGCACATTAAGACAGTTTCTGCTTCGATTTTATATCCATAAAACTTTTGCGACACTTTATAACAATGTTAACGCGTGGTACACTCCCACGCGCAGGAGAGGGAGGTCCACCGGCAATCGCTATCAGCTGCGTATGCAAAGGAGGTTGAAAAGGTGAAAGCATCTGCAGCCTCGAAAACCGCGGCGCAAAAATACAGTTGCAGCAACGGTGAACGGTTGAATAAATTTACTTAACTAATGCGCGAATCCTCGGACACAAGATGCAGCTCGGGGACACCGGTAATGGCCGAGCGATTACGAGCGTAACGAGGTCCGAAATTATCATCGAATCGAGGTAGCCACCGGTCTGCCAGGAGCTGGAGGAAGAAGAAGAGTGAACAGCAACAGCAGGAGGAACATAGGATCCTTGGTCCATCCTTGGTCGGCAAAGGATCGCGTTACGGCGTCGATCGGCGGTGTTGCCACACCGACAGCCGGGACCGGCAATAAATTACGAAGATTGATGTTTCGCAAATCAAAGGAGATCTGCCGGAGCCGCTCTCAGAAGAACGCTCTTAGGGCTGAACCCTTTCGTCCTCTTTGCAACCTTTGCCGTTTTGCTGCGGCTAGACCGCATTTTTTACCGTTTTTCGACAGCTTACCTGGCTCGCTGTGCTCGAATCGGGCGGCGTCGAATAGACTGCTGAGGAATGGCCGTTACTAGACTGAAAATTTTATGCATTTATAAAGAAATTTTCAAAAACGATCGAAAGGAACGCGTCTCTAATTTTCTAATGATCGTTTTTTGGTCCCGCAGCGTCAGGTCGCAGGAATTTCGAGGGCCATGAATATACATGCGTGTAATTCCTGGTTACCAGGTGGTCCCAGGAATGATGTCTGGGACTTATATTGGTAGGACCCCGCCGGACCCTGTCTCGCTTCTCAGCTTACCACCCATACATCTATCCATACCGGCTGGACTCTGTGTCCCTTGCGTCCCTTATGTCCCTTACGTTCCTTATGTACGAGCTCCGTCCGTATTCGTGTTTGATCGAGAAATGTGGAACTCGGAACAAAAAGTGTACAACGCGTCGCTGTTGTTCGCTGCACGAGGCCTGGCTAAGTCACGTGGAAGTGGTGTTGAGTTTCGGAAAGTTTGGTACAGGTGGTCCTAGAGCTCCCTTTTATGTTGTCGAGGAACATTATGTACTTCTTGAAGGGATTCGGCCTGCTGGGAAATCTTATATTCGCTGGACAACTCGAGACTTTGCAGGTCGTCCTTGTTTTAAAGGCCCTCGTTAAAGAGACCAGTTTTACCTTGCCGATGTGGACATTGCGATTCGTCTTTTTACACTGTGCTTTGGAAGCTTTCACTTAGACACTGTCTACAATCTTTCAATTATCTAGAGATCTTCTGCCATCCATTAAAATGAACCTCTGCAGGTCGTCCTTGTTTTAAAGGACCTCGTTAGAGAGAACATTTTCACCTTGCTGAAGTGGACATTGCAATTCGCATTTTTACACTGTGCTTTGGAAGCTGCCGCAGGATCGATCGCTTAGACACTGTCTAAAAAAACTCTTTTAATTGCCTAAATACCTGCTGCCAGCCATTAAAGAAAGCCTCTGCAGATTCTGCCCATTTATGGTCCAAGAGGGAGGAGTAGGAGCAGAGAAACTGGGCAAGACCCTTCGGAGAAATTCCTCTGAATTCGAAGGTTAGAAGGCGGGCTGGGTTCTCTCCTCTCTGGAGAGGGAGAAAGCGAAAGCTGCAGTCCTGGATCCGGAAGTTTCTCCTCGAAGGGAGAATTCCGGTGGATCGTGACGGTGGCCCGCGGCTGAGGTTGCGAATCGGTACAGATAACACGAACGAGTCAACTGTCGCAGCCTGTGGAGAATAACAGAGAACAAACGGGTCGTGGAAAACCGCTCTGCACAATCCACGAGGCTTGTGTCGCCTGCGGTGCGCCACGTGATCCGGAAACTTTATTAATTCTCTTTACACAACCGAAGAACAAAGTATTATACGTCGGGCTTTCGAAACTATCTCTTTTTAATCAGTCCCAGCCGTTGAATATTCGTTTTCAATAAAATCCTGTTTGCATAATAAGATGCAAATGAGTATCAGAGTGCCATCCGATCGCTAATGGAGCACTAGAATACTTGCGAAAATAATTTCGAGAGGACCCGAAAGCCTCGACAGTAAAAACCGTGGAACATGATTCTCCTCTTCTTCAACGTTCCTCCTCGCTTCTTCCTCTCGGCTCGGTTTCGTGTTTGCTACTTGGCGGCTGCACCGTTAGCTAACCTCCAGCTTCGAGGAGCCGGCTACGCACGTCCTCTTCGACCGATCGAAACCGCTCGATGATCCTCTGCACTCGCAATCTGGCCTCTGCAAACCGGCATTTCATCGCCGAAATTAACCCCTTGCCCTGCGAGCTCTCTCACACCACTTCGTCAATCTTAACAATCCCTTACCAGACTAAAAGAGAATTTCCTGTGACCCCATATTTACTCCAATCACTAGATATCAACAAGACATTAATGTAACATCTCAAATAAAAATAAAAATGTCCATACTCCACATCTAAAATGACGAGACCAACAGGAATCAATTGTGGACCAATCCTGGACCATCATTCAGCTGAGGCACGTCGGCCCTGTCGCCAACTATCGGCAGTCCAATGTAGCGAATTTTTCTGCAGATCTCTCGGTATCCGTTCGAATAGTCCGCTGCACAGCACGGGAATTCCAGAAGCAAGTACCAATAACAAGTTGCCGAAGAATGCCACGAGGAGTCCCACATCTGACGTTCGAACCGTTCGACGATCAGCAGCATCCAGCTACGCAGCAGCGGCAGCTCTCACGAGCAACAATCTATCCAATAATAGCCGCGTATTATCAGATAAATCCACACACAGCTTGACTACGCTGGCCCAGTACCGGGTGCCGTGACCTCATCGAGACGATAACGCTTGATCACAATGATGGCCACTTCTTGCCCGGCCGAGAACGGTGTGTGGATGGTCTCCAACCACTTGAACCCGTGGCTCAGGGTTCAAGGTGAACGGTTGGACGCTGTACAGCGTGCTCGATGCGAGCCGAGCTTGAGGATTCAGCTTGGAGTTGGTCAAGCTCCCAAATCCTGTTTTTTTCTTTTTATTATAGAAAATCTCATATGAGATTTATCACAACATAATTACAAAACAGAAATACACTACATATAATACAGAGTATGAAGATTACAAAACAGAATAGGTTTCTTGTAGAAATACAGATATTATAATACCCCCCAAATCCCAAATCCTGTTCTTAGTGTTCTTCTATCTAGGAGCAGTTATGTTGAAATAAGTAATTTGTATTTTGCGTGCTTTTCACTCGTGTGAACATATTATTATTATTACTAGCCTGATCTGCTACTGAGTATTAACAGTCAGTGTACTTGTAAATATAACCTCTTTATTATATTGCCACGTGCAAGTTAAGATCGAGTTCGCAATCGTTTCTCGATCACACTACTATTATAACAAAAACTATTATTCTTCGCTGCTTAATTTTTTTTTTTGGTGTTTAAAATATCCCAAGAATATTACGAAGACGCAAAACATTGTATTTGGTCATCAAGCCTCTATGCTTCTTGTTTAATTTATTTGTTTCTCTTCTGAACACACGGGATTCTTGCACAAGTTGCATCGCGCGAAAGTCTCGCGTTCCGGAAGTCCGCATCGACCAAACGGCGAGAGAGGTTAGCCAGGGTGGTCTATATCGATCGTGTGTTTCGGTACCTGGGACGATAACCTTTGCCCCTTGCGCAACCCTGCTCGGATTATACAATCGCGGATGACGGTACGCAATAGAACGCGAATATAATTACATCAGCGCAGGAACGGCGAGTGTCTCGAGTCGACACGGCTCGGCTCGATTGACACGGCATAGCAGCGGCTCCGTCGTCGTCTCCTGAGAGGACAATAGGACAGTAGAAGCTCGGGTTACGTAACAAACCTGGTCCGCTGACTGGCTCTTGAATTATACAATTAATGCATAACTGTTCTCCGATCTATCTTCGTGGCATGTCAATTGACGGGTTCGATTTTTATCGACCCGTGACACGGCTACCGCTCGACGAGCCGAGCCGGTTTCGTCATCCGAGAGACTTCCTCGTGTTTTGACGAGGGACTGTCGAAAGCGACCATGAGGAAACTGTAACGGATACGCTGTGTCGGCCACGGGAAAAAGAATTCCACTCTGGCTGTGCTGCGAGCTGAAATATGAATGCAAGATTTAAATACGAAGATGCATCCTCTAGTTAGCGAGTTCGTCCCACTGGCAATCGTTATAGCGTATCCGACACATTGTTACAATCGGCTCGCGCCACAGTAATCAGATTTCCGTACCAGTTTCATTACCGCTACAATTATAAGAACTTGATCGTACGGACGGCAATAATTAACCGCGCGTATCGCATTGAAAACGATCGCATGCCGAGAGCCGGAGGATCGAGGTGTACCGTTCATAAAGTTCAGAGCGTTTCTATCTGCGCTTGCTAATTGCATCAATAATTCTATAGTGCTGGAAAAGGAACAGCCCTGGCTGAGCACTACTCGCCGTATGCGAGATATACTTGAAACGAGGAGCGTGAATGAAGACGTTCCGTATCGTTATCGGTGTTACAGCAATTTCTTGGATTAATTCGCGGACTAATTAGATACGTCTCTGCCAGAACGGAAGACTTTATGTTTCTCGGTTTATAGACCATCGAGACCGGCATAGAAATGTTTTCACTTTTGGCACAATGAAACTATCGTAAACATTTTGGAACTTTACCAGCTTGGAACTTTGAAAGTGTGACAATTTTGGAACTTTAACCCTTCACTGCATGGTTGTTTTAATTGGGATGAAAAAAGGAAAAGGTCAGTTTTTGTGTATTATTTAAGAGAAAAATATTAAAACAATATTTTCAAAAAAATAAATATAATTTAGAATAGTAAGAAAACACATTCTTAATTTACTATACATATACTAGATTTGTTAACTGTATTAGATATGATGCAGCGAAGAGTTAAAACCTTGAATTTTGGAACCATGGAACTTTAGATCGTCTAAATCCCTGAGTAAATCCCACTGTGCTTATTAAACAAATAACTGAAGCTACCTGCGATGCAAGCTTCCTAGGGCAAATTTCCTAAATGAGTTAACGAAGACGATCAAAGCCAGATAGCAATCGAATCTCTTTAATCCACCGTTCACGTTCCCACCCGGATCTCCGCGGGGACAACTCAATCCAATTAACCTATTCAACGAGTTCACAGGATTCCTAATACCCGTCTGTCGCGCAGACCTTTGACCCTCCATCATGGTAACCAGTCCCTTTTCCCGCGACAGAGAAGGCGGGCCCCGTGTTCTCCCGTTTCTCCACAATAACCCAGACGATTGCGAAACTATAGCTTTGTTTGTCGGACGGACGAGGCGTCGCGACGTTTCGCGGCGCCACGAAGAGCGAAGGTGACGTCGAGGGGATCGTGTTCGTGGGCGGTTTCGTCCCGGTGAACTCTCTGTCGCAGACTCTAAACCGTAACAGCCATCTTTCTTGGTGGACGTCGACTGGTCGTTTCTCAGTGGAGAACGAGCCACAGATAAATCAAAGGAAAAGAGAGAGCGAGAGAACGAGGATAAGAGAGACTCTAGTCTGCGATGGGTGGCACGTTCGCACGGGTGCATGTGGCATATTGCAATTATTTAACGCGATTCAAGTGTAAAACAAAGAATTTTGAATGTAAACAAATTTCTGTATAATACTGCATCATGCCTGCATATACTACAACAAATTTTTTATTTCTACATCGTTCCATTCTCCCGTAAAAAATTCCCAAAAATAACCCATTCTGTTGTCTAACGAAAGACACATTGTCGATACTCTTTTCAAGTTCATTAAAACTTGTTTAGCAGTGTAAACTTGCTCCAGACACTGTCAAAGATATTCTGCTAGACAAATCTCTGGTCTCATTCGATCTACGATGTAGGTACAGTGTCTTAAAAGATAAGAGACGGACACCGAAGATCGTCCGGCGTCTTCCTCGGCTCTCTCTCTCTCTCCCAATTTCGCGGTGCTCTCTTATTCCTGTTGGTCTCTGGTCTCAGTCTTGCTGGCAGGCTGGCAGCTCGGTAACGGTAATGGTAAGTGGCGGGATTTACGAGCGGCAATCCACCGTGGCAACGCCATCGCGATGGCTTTCGTGGAAATCGCACGCGAAACCGTCAACTTTCGTGCGCCGATTTTTGCTGGTGCTCTTCAAACAGTGAGGGAGAAGGAAAGAAAGATACCGATACAGCGAGAGCAAGAGATGAAGCAACGCAGAGCGGGCCGGTAACGATCCACCGATAGGGACAAACGTTAATTAGCCGTGAAATGTAACTACCGCAAGCGGTGGCCGTCGATGGGCCCGGTTCCAGCCGTGTAATTATCCCGGACGTGTAATGGACGTAAGTGCGGCCGGTGCCGCGATAACGCTCGACGAATCGTCGATAAACTGTGACTGCCGGCGAAACAAAAGTCCCAAGAAACTGGTAGCAATTTGTTGATCGGCGATCGCCGCCCCGGCTAATGCTAATCTCGCCGACCGGTGCCAGAGCGGACCGCCACCGCCGCCCATTAAGACAACGATTCATTCGCTAATCGGTGCCATGTAATTGCTTCGATCCTTCTCCCACCCTCTCTCTTTCTCTCTCTCTCTCTATGTCGCCCTACCGTCCAACTATCCCCTTCTTTTTGAGTAATCGAACGCGAGTCGAAATCGTGCTAGTTTATCGAGGATGCTGTTGCTCGTAGGTCGTGATCGTTGCGCTCGCGTCGATTCTCCGCGAAATTGTTGCTGTTCGGTGAGTGCGAATACTTTGATTGGCCTCTCCGTGTAATCAGCACGATGTGCTTGATTGGTAGCAGATATAGATTAATATATTAGGTTGGAGGGAAACTTCTGTAGTATTTTAAAGAAAACATTTGAATGGATTTCTAAAAATGTATGTTTAATATTATTCAGTGATATAATTTCCGTGATTTGTAACAACTGATTGCCATCTTTCAGGTAACAGTAATATGTCTTTTCGATTTGCAAGCAAAATTATCTTTTCCTCCAACTTAGTAGAAAATCTAGAATATCGTTAACACATATCCTGCATATTTTAATTCCGTATCTATTGGTCGTCATTGTGTTTTTTCTTCTCTGTTACAGGTACGTTCGAACTCTTTTTATCTTGTACGCAAGAATGGCGCGATACTCGACGAACGTGGACAGAGAAAAATATTGTTGACGTAAGTAACGATGTTAAATTAGCTACAGGATGTGAGAAATTTTCGGGTCGATATTCGTCGAGGTACTTTCAGCAATTATTTGAAAAGTTCCAGTAATTATCTGAAAGGAAAGTCAGGCATCCGAATATCCCAGGCGCGTTCGTAGAAGTCGGCAGATAATCTACGGGTTCAGGTGACTGTACGGTACTCGCTTTTAAAAAGTATACTGACCCAGTAACACGTGGGAACATTTAGACACGGGGCTGGCTCTGTTATTCACGGATGCATCTAACGTTTCTTTGTTTTACGCGTCGGCACGGCGTGCGACACCGTGTCGTAATGATTTCCAGGATCTCCCAAGCCTTCTATTTTTCTCTTCCTCGAACCCCTTCTACTACCCGCCTTTCGTTACCATTTGTTGTTCCTTTTTTTTCTCTCTCGTTACCCACTCTCGTTTGGTTAATTGCGGCGCGTGGTAGCGACGCGCTACCGTTTGTTGTGTCATCCTTACGGTACGACCGGTTAATTCATTCTAACCGAGAAATTACTCCTCCAAGCTGCACGCAACCGATTGTGTCTTCCCAACACTCGTAGAAACTCGCCTGACTCTGCATAACTTCTCCATAATTAGTGCAATCCTCTGCCCGCCAAGTAGAACAGTTCGCGAGACGCTTGTATCGCCTGAGGCGTCAATCGAAGGATTTTCTCATCAAGGACTTTAAAAAAATTATATTTTGCATACAGATAAATTTTAACATTACCCTGTGCATCGCAATGTGACACAAAAAAATGTTCTGCGTCAAGTGCAGTATCAATTCTGGTATCAACTCGAAGCAATCCAGCGGATACGTGGATCTGACAAACACACCTGACAGATGCGATCAAGTGCATCGAGATTCTCCCAGCGCGCCGAGATTTGCTTATCTCGAGAAGATAAGCTGCACGTCTCTCGATTCTGTGTCTCGCGGCAATCACTCAATCACTGGGAGATAAGTTCTATTCCCACCCAGGTTTCTTGCCTGGATCGAGAGCGCGTTGCGATAGCGTACTAATCGCGTCGATTAATTATCAAAAATTCCATTGGCGGCTGCGTGAGAAACGGAGGCTTCCGCGAGAAAACCGCCGCGAGACGTATCGAATACCTGGCTTACTCTTCCACGAAGAGTGGCTGGCGTCGGCACGGTTCACCGGTTAGCCGTGGTTATCGGCTCGCCGGGATCTCCGTGAAATTAACGCCGGACTAATTAACGAGAAAGAGATTCCCTTCCTGGTCCCGCGACGCGTCGCCATCCCATCGGATCCCGTCTGACTCTCGAGTAAAGTCGAAAGAGGAAGAAGCGGATTCCGCGAGAGAGAGACGCCATAAGCGAATAGGCGGATACCCGGGCAAATGGGGAAGACGCGGCGACATTATTTACCTTATGGTGTTCCCTCGCCTCGCTTTTGCTTCGGTTTTCCTCGATTTTGCCTCGCTTTTGCCTCGCCTTGCCGCACCTCCTTCCCCAAGCGTCGAGTCTATTACGGGGGAGCTAATTTACTCGCCTTCGCTATTCACTTATCTGCTCGCGCCCGGAGTACACGGCATTCCAGAAACGTGGAAAACGTCCGACAGGACGCCGGTTGTTTATGGCAATTACGCACCGAGTCGTGTATCCGAAGATTCCTACCCCTCGCCGACGTCACCGGCGAGTACCTCGTTTCACGGGCAACGATCTTCATTAGAATACTCACTCGCTGGATCCCGATCCGAGATCCTTCGATCGCGGCCTCTTCGATTCCAGCCGTCGTTCGATCTCCTTTCTTCGCCGGTCCATTCAGGTTTTCAGCGTTATTAGTTGACTGCGCATCTCTATGCAACATTGATTGCATCGGTAGCCAGGCGCTCTAACCAAATAAATATTAATATACTCCGTCTTGCGCGCTTCACGCAACTTTCAATTATTAGGTCGTTCTATTTGTTATTACTAAACTGCAGACTTTTATGCATTCTCGAAGAAAACAACTGGGTGAAATATAAGACAGTGAAGAATATAAAGAGTCTAAGAATATTCAACTGCTGCTTTTTACAACCGTGATATGCATTTCCAATTTGTATCGACAAATTTTGAGAACGTGGAATGATATAAAATCCTATTTTTAATGGGAACAGATCATAGAACAAGACGTCATAAATCTTATTCTATATAGTAAAAAACTAGATTTCATGTTCCCTTGAAAGAACCATATGATTTACCGAACTACTATTTCATTCATAGAAACGGCTATAATTCTTTCCAGTCGATATTCATTCATTGAAATCAAAATTTCAAAAATTATTCCGATGGTGAAACAAACCTTCCTGCAAATCCAAAAAATGATGGACGGGTCTGCGGGTCAAGCGGAAATGCGGGTCGTTGGACGTGTACCGGTGTGCTGAGGATCTCGAAGGTCAGATCTCGACCGGTAGATCGGGAACGGCGATCGATCGAGACGTCCGATCGATTAAGGAGGATAGCAGCGACCACGGGTGACATTTATTGGTCCTCGGACCGTTCCACCGTGCTTTCCAGCCTAGCAGAAGCTTGGTACACGAAGCTGATCCTCTAAGGAAGACACACCGGGCCGTGATGTCGGCCGCATTCCATGGTCCTACGTACCCAGCCAGTTAACGACACCCGCTGCTGTTTAGCTTTACGAGCGCTCCGCTTCGATTAGATCTCCTTCTTAACTTTCGACCTCTTCGATGATGAATGCGCCGATTTTTTCCACGGACCTCCGTGGCGGACAAACCTGACGTATCTCTTTACTCGTTTATATATCACGGTGTACGATTAATTCATTTGGCAAAACTACGTATCATAGCTTTCTTTGCACCTAACTGCTGTACTTAATTTTATAAACGTTTTAATAAGTGTCCAGGCCTTTCCTTTATGATTTATCGTGGAAAATATGATAATTTCTTTTTATATTAGTTTATATTAGTTGTATTGCTAAATTTCATTCTCTGTGAATAGTTTTTTTCATTTTCATCATTCTCTAGAATAGCACCTAACTGCTGTACTTAATTTTATATACTTTTTAATAAGTGTACAGGCCTTTCCTTTATGATTTATCGTGGAAAATATGATAATTTCTTTCTAAATTTATTAGTTGTATTGCTAAAATTCATTCTCTGCTTACTAAGCAGTACACATACAGTAGTAACAAAATTTTGATTTCTGTACAAAATTTTGTCATTTGTCTGACTGGAAAAATTCAATATTCGTGTATATCACGGTATGAAATATATTTCTTTTACAAAAAATGCGTATTAGGATGCTCTGTGTCCGTCAACTTCTCTTCTCCGCGAGGAGAGAGGATTTCGTGGGAGAGAGAGACAGTTTATGACTAGGAATCGATTAGAATGACTCGCGCGAGATGACTCCCGGGGATTTTCTATTAGCTCCTTGTGTCTAAAGTTCGGCGCTTCCTTCGGGGTTAACGTTTCTCTATCCTTCAGATAGATGCCCTACGGAGTTTACGACGGCCTTTTCGATTTTCTTCGGTTACCACCGTGCAGGAATAGATTGGAACGGGAATGGATAGTTTGAATTGCGCAATAACTTACGCAAGGGAACGGAAGAACTGTACCGCTGGAGATTGTGTCTACGAGATGCGATTTCTGGACACTTCACAGGTTTTGTCGCAGTAGTTGTATGAAAATCTGATGGAGATTGGTGATTACGGTTTTTAGGCAAACAGTTTTCGTAACATGAAAACTGAGAGAGGTTTGGGATTCAATCAAGAAAGTGGTGAATACGAAACGAATGCAGAGGGTGTTGAATAAATTGACTGAGTGAATTCAATGAATATATTCATCTGAGTATAATTCTAATCTCTGTTAAGGTGCGATCTCCTTAGCGCGTCCCTAACCCTACACGAGGTTCTTGAAATTTGATGCATGTGAATGTGGTCTACCTGTATAAGAGTGACGAGGTAATCGAGTTTTATTGTTACCGAGTCCAGTACTAAAAGAGAACGTTAGCGGTTTATTTATACACCGAACGATCGCGAAGGCTTTGCGAATAATAGAATTGTTGATTTCCTTGTGGATTATTTACAGCATATTGCAGTCTTCCTGAATCCGAAGGATTCATTCGTACAATTCAGTGTGAAGTACAAGTAATTCTGGAAGATTTCAGATTTTTCGAGTGAAGAAGGTCGTCGACTCGAGTTAAAAATTCTCGAAGGAAGATAAGGCTAAGAAAGATTTTCCACAAGGTTGACTGGCGAGTCTCAATATTTCACAGTCAATGCCGACAGTCGAAACCGAGAAACGTAAACGAGCAAGCCTTCCCTCGAGAGGATCGTTTTATCGCTGCATAAACTTGTAATTCCTATTCTCCTTTTCGTTAACGAACAAGCAGAGACATGGAACAGTCTATTTTCGAGGTAAACACAGAGAGCAAGGTAGATTGCGGTAGAAAGTAAGGAAGAAGAAAGTAGAACCCAACCACCATAGAGTTTCAGACTCCGTTTCTGCCACCGGAACTGATTCACTTTTGCTTCGGTACTGACATACTTGGCATGGGACGACTGTCTTAGATCTATTTTCTCATTCGTTTTGATCTCGTACAATTTTTTTAACAGTGTTGGGATCTTCTACTTAATGGTATTGGCTAGTTCGCAACTCCATTTCTCAACAATTGAGCTCACTTTCTGACTTTGCTGACTTCAAGTTTGTTGCTCAAAAATTGAGCTCACTTTCAGACTTTGTTGACTTCAAGTTTGTTTCTCAAAAATTGAGCTCACTTTCAGACTTTGTTGACTTCAAGTTTGTTGCTCAAAAATTGAGCTCACATTCTGACTTTGTTGACTTCAAGTTTGTTGCTCAACAATTGAGCTCACTTTCAGACTTTGTTGACTTCAAGTTTGTTGCTCAAAAATTGAGCTCACTTTCTGACTTTGTTGACTTCAAGTTTGTTTCTCAACAATTGAGCTCACTTTCTAACTTTGTTGACTTCAAATTTGTTGCTCAACAATTGAGCTCACTTTCTGACTTTGTTGACTTCAAGTTTGTTGCTCAACAATTCAGCTCACTTTCTGACTTTGTTGACTTCAAGTTTGTTGCTCAACAATTGAGCTTACTTTCTAACTTTGTTGACCTCAAGTTCGTATCTCAACAGCTGACCGCAGTCTGTAAAAATACTTTATCCGGACGCTCCCAAACCTCGAGGGTGGCAAGACCTCTATTCCCGTTGTCCTCGTAAAAGGAGCACTTCATTGCCGGGAAACGTAACTCGCGTGCGTTGGCTATCGATTGCAGGTGTGGTTTTACCGATACTGCTTATCGATTTCAAGCGTCCGGTTAGGCGCGCGCCGTCACTCCCGTCCACCCATAAACCAATCAATTCCCTTGATCCCTGAGCACGGAAAGTGATAAATTCACTTTCGATTTTACGAGCACCAACAACTTTCGAGGAAAATCGTATACGAAACTCGCCGTTGCCAGCGGGACACATGTATTGCCCAGTGCTCTTAAATCAGTGTCTCGGTTAATTAACCATACGGAAAAATGATCTCGGACAGTCTATCGAAAACATCGATCGGCATCGAAACCCGCCACGGGATACGCAATTATTTCCACTATGTTATTGACGGTTCGCCTCGGGTAGATCGGAGTTTTCCCTCGTTAAGGAATCAGGAAGAAGTGAAGTCGGGAATCGTAGAGCTCGCCAACGGTTTCGGAATTCGCAACGTAGATTAAAATAGAGCCTCCGTACCGTAGAACGCCTCTTTCCTATTGGTACCAATTACTATGACTATTTTCGTTATCTATGGTACGACCAGGTAGATAGGCGAGTACCCGTTCGGGACCTGCATGATTTCCGTTATGGTCGTGAATTCTTAGTCAATGAAACGGGAGATCGTTCATCGAGAAAATATCTCTGAGATGTTTTATCCATTTCCGAGACGTATCTACAATTTTTAGAATCGTAGAATCAATATTTGTTGATGGCGATATCCTGACAGTAATTTCGCGCATTCCAGGCCAACAAATTAGGCCAAAATCTTTTAATAAAGTCTTCCAATTGAATTCCCTTCTTCTGCCAACATTTTTTATTTTGCATAAACATTCCCCGTTCGGTGATGACCAAATTGTTTGAATATTTTGCAATTTTTTGAGGATGTACCAATAAAACAAGATTCTCGAGAAAGTTTTATATCCCATTAGCACGTATTTTAACCCTCATCCACACGACGTGGTACCCGGGTACCTATTTCAAATTCATTTAGAATAGTACAAAAAATTACCCGTGTGGATGAGGGTTAATGATCTACACCAATTCATCCCGATTAGGGTGTGAAAGCAGCTCCGAAAGTCACTTATGTCCCACTCATTTCTCGAATCAAGTGCCCGAGCAAGGACAACAAAAATCGAAGGGGAAAGGACACTCCGAGCATCGATCAAAGCCCATGGCAGAACCACGAAGCTGTCGCAATTCCGCTTTTGTTCCGGTTTGCCCATTTCGGAGACCGAACTCGCTTCATGTAAACCAGTCTCAAGCTTGTCGCGTGGGCGTGTCGCGACGTTCTCGCGCATAGAGATACGCGGTTTACGCGGTTCCAACAATAAAACACAATGCATCGGGGTTTATTCGTTGGCCTACGCTCAGATCCGCCATTCAAGGTTTCCCTGGAATCGTAAAGCAACTCTCGCACCGATCCCGAGAGAGGGAGAGAGAGAGATCTTTATACCTTGGCAAAAGGGTTCGCACAACACGCAGAATCATCGACGGTGCAATCACGGGCACAAGGACGATTTCTAGGAGAAAAATCTGCTGTGTGAAAGAAAGAAAAAGTGTGATACGAACCGAAATGGGTGTCGTCGGCTCGCGAATCTCGCAATTAAGACGCGGAGGACACGACAGACTCGATAAAGCTGAGTGCGAGAGTATGCGAAGAACGCGACAGCTGAAATCACGAGGCGAGGTCAGGTGTTATTGCTCGAATCGCAGATAAGGGCGACAGAAGAACAGTTTTATGGCGTGGTTACTTTGATGTAGGTGCTTGGGGTTGCGACCAATGGAAAAAGTGTCCCCCGTGTTTGGACCTGCAGCATTTTTATTTGCCAGCTGCTTTTCGAACGTTGCTTCAGACCATTTTGGGTTGAATATAATTGTCACTTTGGTCATAATTGTGACGAACAATTAAACTGGAAATTTGTATTCGGTTTTTAAATTTTTCACGGCCAGGATTACCAATCTAAAAATCCGAAAAATTTTCTCACACGTGTACTACGATACCAGGAACGTATAAAAAATTCCAGAATTTGTCAGCAGTATTTAAGTATAAAACACTGATTGCGAGGGGAAACACGATACTCTTCGAAGAGGATAAAGAGTCGACACTTGGCACAGTATGTATAGTCTTATCAGGCTACCGAATGACTCAGCGACTATCGCGAATAGTCTCAGGGGGCGTGTTCAATTAGTTACGTCCCGTGAATCCGTCTGCCTCGATCCCGAAGAGGCAAAAAGCTCGGTCGGCCCGAGGGAGTGACTAAAAGCGAAAAAATGCAAAGGAAGACAGAAATTCTTCCCACACGAAGTTAGGGGCTTGCCGCATCGTCGCGGCATTGACCTTTAGCACTATGCTCGACGTTAATCCTCCTCTCCCACCTCGTGGCACGACGAAGCGATGAATGAAACGATCCCGGCCATTAATCGTCAAGCCGTTTCCACGAAGGAACGCTCACCTCGGCGCCGAGCTATGCTGATTTCAATTAATTCCACGACATTCCCGGTTTTTCTCACGAGCGGCCGGGGCACCCCGCGTCTACCTTACAGTCTAAGAACTGCGATTGTGAGCAGATTCTCGGAGGGTTGCCGAAGAAAAGTGCGGTTCTTCAGCTGGGTCGGAAAGAAACGCATTACGGGTCGTACTCGGGACTAGCAGACTCTTCTCGAACTCGTCTGATCCGATTCTCGAGGTCACAGAACGCCTCATAATTGCTTCGTGCGAACATAATTGCGATAATGCGCCCCTCGAGCTGTCGAATGTGTGCCAACGGCTCGCTTTGTTCGACGCGATGCAAATGCACCGACCGTTTTACGGACCTTTTTCTTTCTTAGGCCATTCTTAAGTGGAGCTTCAAAGTGTAGACGGTTTGTTTAGTTTATTTAAGCCCTTGCAATGTAATGGGTGTAATTTATCTGCGAGTCTCTCCATTTTAACCATACTTAAAAGTGAGTAATACGGTTTTTACTGGAACCTGGATTTTTATGAGCTCACAGCAGCTTCTTTACACTAATACTATATATACTTCATTGAAGTTTCTAATAACAATATAGTAATTTTTAGTACCACCACGGAGTGGCAAACCGGAACGGGTCAATCCGACTTCCATCGAAACAGTCAAATCGGAATAGGGAATTAACGACTCGTAAGATTTGACGAAAGAGAGGCACTAAAGCGATAAAGTACAGGTTGTCCGATGATTCCTAACGGGACCATAGTCTCTCGACCCTTACGAAAAGCGCTGGAAACCGATCGTCTTCCCAAGTTTCACAGTGGACGTTAATGCAAGGTAATTGCCGTCATTCGATACGCACGCATAAATTTCTTTGAGGACTGCACGTTAGCGGGACGTGGTTACAACAACTCGCAACGCTGATATTCTCTGCGAGGGACTTGCACCATTTAATAGCGCATGATTGCTCGCTAAGAACGTTTAGCCACACCTGCGCCTCGGAGTCTGTTCCCAGGTCTTCCAGGTTCGATTTCACGGTGCGCCGGTTGCACGACGAAGAATTATTGCGAGCCTTGAATTTCATCTTCGAAGATCGACTAACAGCGCTTCTAACGCTGTCATTGCAAATTATCTGTTCCGTGAATTAATTGCCTTGATCCTTAAAAATTTTATAAGGTAAATCAACGTTTGCTTGTTCATCACAATTATGGTCCGCCCAGACTGATCATCTTCGAATCCTCAAAAAATTGATCTTCGAATTCAATGTTTACTTGTTCATTAAAATTATGGTTGTTGGACTCTTAATCTATGAATCCTCAATCAATGATATTCGAATTCAATGTTTGCTTGTTCATCACAATTATGGCCCCCCCAGACTGATCATCTTCGAATCCTCAAAAAATTGATCTTCGAATTCAATGGTTACTTGTTCATTAAAATTATGGTTGTTGGACTCTTAATCTATGAATCCTCAATCAATGATATTCGAATACAATGTTTGCTTGTTCATTACAATTATGATGCCCAGACTGATCATCTTCGAATCTCCAAAAAATTGATCTCCGAATTCAATGTTTACTTGTTCATTAAAATTATGGTTGCTGGACTCATCATCTTTGAATCCTCAATCAATGATCTTCGAATACAATGTTTGCTTGTTCATTACAATTATGATGCCCAGACTGATCATCTTCGAATCTCCAAAAAATTGATCTCCGAATTCAATGTTTACTTGTTCATTAAAATTATGGTTGCTGGACTCATCATCTTTGAATCCTCAATCAATGATCTTCGAATACAATGTTTGCTTGTTCATTACAATTATGATGCCCAGACTGATCATCTTCGAATCTTGAAAAAATTCATTTTCCGATTGAATGTTTGCTTAGAACGTCTTCTAAACCTTTGTTAAAATTTTTTACAATTGAACCGCACCTTTTCTGAACCTAAACAATTCGATCATCGAATTTCCTGTTTGTCTGAACCGCCTGCCAACGTTTCAAGCTCATGCTGCCAGCACGTCAACGCAATTATCATTCCTAATGACCCATTGTCGTCTAATAAACGTTGATCGGCGACGTGTCCGCTCACCGAGCGTGACACGGCTTGCCTGGGCGCAGTCCTTGTCAATCACCTGTAGCCACCTGCCGCATAACACGATTTACTCCTCGGGCCTCGGAGTTCCGCGAATATTAGACGTCGATCTAAATCGGGCGCCTACTCGTCGCGGTACCCGCCCATTGTTCTACATATCCGCGAGCTTCCGAGAACGGATTCGAGACACTTTCTTTCGCCTATGAAACGGTATATATTCCCAGACCTAACCAGTGTAACGACGCACCCGTGCAAAAAACCACCGTCTCGACCGAGTCTTCCCCTCTCGTAACCGAATAAATTGAAAAAGGTGATTAAGGAGGAACGTCTACGCGTCCCGACACGTCACGGTATACGTTTGCCGAAGAGATTTATCGTCCAACGACGGACGTCTGTCATGCGAAACGTTTCTTCGACTGGCATTCCTTCGGCGAACTTCGCGATCTTCGCTGGAATACCTCTTCCGCATCTCGCGACACTGTTTCGGTTAATAAACAAGTCGGGTTCCGTTCTGCTTGCGGTAAACATTCGAATGGCCTTTGAAGCTGATTCACGAGGATTTTTATTTGTTTCCTTGATGGGCACCTAGACATCATAGACTGGATCAAGATTTCGAAGGAAATTTTTTGATTCGTTCGGTAGGAGAGCCGCTGGAGGCTTTAATCGTGGGGCACATTGGAGTAGTCCAGTGAAGTCTCATCAATACAAATCCAGAAAAATTCGAATGGCTTATGAAACCGATTCTTGGGGATTTTAATTTTTTTCTTTGATGGGCACCTGGACATCATAGACTGGATCAAGGTTTCGAAGGAAATTTTTTGATTCGTTCAGTAGAAGAGCCGCTAGAGGCTTTAATCGTGGGGCACATTGGAGTAGTCCAGTGCAGTCTCCTCAATACAAATCCAGAAAAATTCGAAAGGCCTATGAAATCGATTCTTGGGGATTTAAATTTTTTTCTTTGATGGACGCCTGGACATCATCGACAGGGTCAGGGTTTCGAAGAAAATTTTGAGATTTGTTCAATAGGAGAGCCGCTGGAAACTTTCCAATCGAAGAACCCAGCATTGCTAAAATGCTCGGAGTTGTTCAACGCACTCACCTCGACAGAAATCCAGAAAATTGCAACTGAAGTGGGTGCAGGAGGCAATTGATGCAGCATGAAAGAATCGCGTATCGAGAGAGCATGCGTTGAGACACGCGATAAAAGCCGCAGTCAATTACACCGAATTTATTCGCGACGGGGTCGATTAGCCGCAACCGCTCGATTATTCGATGTCCCGTGTTCCCGTGCACGTCGTAATTTCTGACGAACCTTCGGGGTGATACATCATCGATGGTAATGGAGAGAAAGCGCGACGCTCGGCGTACGCTTTTTTTCGTGGTTCTTGGTCCAGAGACGCGTGGGAGTCTTGACTCGGCGTTCGATCGATCGATCGCGGGTCGCCGGACTACGCGCTCGATCCTTCTTCCTCCTCGTGAACAAAAAAAAAAAGAACGATCGTCGATAATCCCTGTCGCGAGGATCGCGAACCGTGTCTCGAGAACTCCGGCGATAAAGAGAAAAACAAAATGCAGAAGAGAAAAAAGGAAGTGCGGGCATGATGTCGTGGCGCAACGCTTAAATGGCAGCGACACGACCACGTACAAATTGTCGTAAATCGACAGCGAGATCGCCGGCCGATCGAAATGCCATCCGGCGTCATTTGCCGAGGAAAAGCGAAGGCCCGATCCAGGGATCCAGGAGAAACCGTCCTGCCGTCGTTAATCGCGCGATCACCGCTTGTCATTTTCGGTCCCGTTGCTTTCTTTCGACCTGTACACGAGACGGATAAATCGAGAAAACGATTCGACCGGTCGAAATATGTCCCAGTCGTTGGTCACGCGTTTTTAGCGGTTTTTTAAACCTCGAACGAGAATGGCGGATCGTCGAGTGGAATCTGTTTTGGGCCGAGGTTGTAATTCGAGGCGTTCGAAGTATGTGTTTTTCGTGGAAGAGTCGAAGACGAACGATGGGAATTATCGTTTGTTTTTTTCAGAGGAGAGTAGAACGTTTCTGGGCCGAACGAGTGTCACCAGATCAAACTTCGTGGATAGATTGGGCAATTATTATCCGAAATAAAAATGGTGTACATCGGTTGCATGGTACCGCAACGACATCTCGAACGAGTCAATCAGCAAGTCTGGCGCAGAAACTATTTTCCCGGGGCCACTCGAAACCCCTCCGTCTCTCTCTCTTGGCTCGCGTTTTGCTCGGCCGATCGAATTAATTGACAAGCGCAGCAAGATCATCGGGGCTAAACAAGACTCGCCCTATCAGACAGATGACGGTGTCCGGCGCGGGGTCTTGCCTCGCGTCGGATCGTCGTCGGGAAAAATATTCCATCAAGGCCGGGGCAAGTGTCCATAAATCGTGGTCGACCTAAGTAGTAGCCGCCGCGCGCCGTGGTCGGTGAACAGAAAGCAACCAGCCATCGGCAGGTAGCTTTTGACAGGCGTGCACGGGTTCGAGGAATACGAAAAAAGGAAAAAAAAACCAAGCGAGCGAGAGCCGGGGGAAAAATATGGGCATCCGTCGACAAGATATCAGTCGGAGAGCCCGTTCCGAGAACGACGCGACGGCGGCGAGGCGGTTCGCTCGCTCGCTCGCTCGCGTGCGAGTCCCGTCTTTGGTTCCAGAACGGGAAGAAACGAGGAAGAACGAACCTTTGCCGAGAGAGGAGAGAGCCTCTCCTCGAACGAGCTCCGGCGAGGCTCTCCTCCAGCAGGAGCCTTCTCTCAGGCTCTCCCGCGGTCGGCATTCCTCGGAACGACATCTGTTCTCGGCTGTTCCGCGTTCTCGCCGTGAAGGAACTGTGCGGCTCGTTTTGCTGGTTGCCCGGTCTCTCGTCGCCGGTAATTGCGATCGATACCGAGACTCTGCACCGGACGACTGCTACGCTGCACCCCGGTTGCTCTCCGCCGACTGCGCTCTCTCCGTCTACGTCCCTCGTCGTCGAAATTAAACGACGAAGAGGCGGATTTCTTTCGTCGAGGACGACCGGCCGAGAAGCAGACTACGGTCACCGTAAGCAACCGCGGAAAAACTCGGCCGAGGCATCCTGCCCGAGGCATCCGAGGACGACGCAGGCATGCGGCCCTAAAACCGAGCCTCCGATCTTCGGGCAGAATGATCGGGGGAATCCGGCCGATGACAGAACGCTCATAACATCATTAGCAACGCGAACCGCAGCGTTCGGGACAATAATTGACTTGTTTGGGTACGATCTGTTTCTTCGATGGAGAGATGATGGTGCTCTACAATCTCGTAATTCACCTGAAGATAGTCAAATTCAATTAATAATTCATTTCTCGAAACTCGGACTTGTTCACTCGTCGCGAGGCTCAGAAGATGTAGGATTTTGACCATTTCTCTCTTACCCTCCCACCGGATATTTTTCGACGACATTTTTGTACGAACAATCTGATCACTCTATTACAAGTAAAAAACTGTTTAAGTAGATTCTTCGATCGGGAACGTTCCTAAACATTGTCCAAGTAGGGTAATTCAATTATCGATCGTAAATGTATTTTTGATTACTCATGTTGTAACTTCTTATCGGCGCACAGGTTCGATCATTATGTTACAAACTTTTTTAATTTTTAATAAATGCTTATTACTCAGTGATATACATCGGTGGTTCACTCAATGTGAACCGATTTTGATGCTGTCCAAGTAGACAATGAAATTGATCTATTGTTCCTAAAAATTCCCTGCTGGTAAATTTCTCTGGACAGAACCGAGACGGAGTCGAAGGCAATTTGAGCGGATGCCCGATAAGTCGCAATTAGTTTTTCACCGCACCGGCTCGTCGCCTGATCTTTTTGCCGTGCGATCCGACGACGGCCCGGGATAAGAACGAAAAAGCTCGGATCTGGTGTTTTCAACGAGGCCCGGCCGCCTCGGGGGCCCCGATGGTTTTTATTTTAATCGGCGGACGGCTCGCCGCCGGTTTTTCCGGGCGCGTTTGATTTCTGGAGCAGCACGTGTCGAGCCCCGAAGCCGACGAAAGAGGTGTCGCTCGGCCGCATACGGCTCTCGGCTGCTCGTCGTCGATCCTCGAAAGACCACTTCTTGCTCACCTGGCAGCCATACATGGCCCGAAACGCCTCGAAACGGATCGAGAAAGAGACGTACGCCGCGCCGATTACATTCTTGGCCTTGAAGACGTGACGGCCATTTTTTGAAATCGCCGCTCATAACCCCCTAACCCAGTTGACCTCTGGGTTAACGGGTTGCTGGGCCCGTCTCCACCCACTGGAACTAAATCAGTTCCGAAATTTCAGGATTATACATAGATTGTTCTTTTATTTCTCTGGGTAGCTACGAAGGATCGCAAGAAAAGGATTTCCACATTCAGCAAAAATCCGAAAATTTCATCAAGATTCTCTGCTCGCAATAGCGGCCATCCTCGGCGTCACCTCATTACCCGTGAACAATGGCGGCTGAAAATAAGTCATCCTCAAAAGCAATCCCAAGAGCCAGCGTGCTAGAAACCAGGACGCAATTACAATCGCCATTATCCCCGGTCAAAAATGAGCTAGCTGAAAAATGATGATAGCGCGAAGCAGGAACTGGGTCATCGGACGTAGGCGACAGCAATTAGGAAGCGTTCTCCAAGCTGGATACACGTATGAACGCGCGTAACAATGTAGAATTAGAAGCGTCGAGACACGGGAGAGCGGAAAGAGTGTAGAAGTTACAATCGAAGTAGAATTGACGAGCCACCGGTGTCCTGTCAACCGTGTTCGAGCTCCTCGTCGACGTTAATTGCAAATCATACCGGGGGCGGTGTGTTCTTTCGTAGCAATGGTTTCTCGTTCTTCTCGCCGCGCGGCTTGGTGAATGGATCGCGGGAAGAACGATCCCAGAAGACGAGGCAGGTGGCTCTTCAGGCATTCGGAGACTGAAACCGATACCGTCGCGTCCAAGTCGATGTCCTCACGGTCGCCTTTTTCCGCGAAGTTGCCTTGGCCGATGACATCTGGCCGACGGTCAGGAATGCCGAGCAATAACCGGTCTCCCTCGATACTCTCGCAGGGTGTATTTCTGCCTAGGTGAAATTCCTGAGCAGGAGATATCCAAGGACCCGAGGACGTACCCTGGACGTCCCCTAGATCCGGTCATACTTGCCTCACCGGCTGTGTAAACTTGAGACGAATGAGACAAGACGAGTCTCGAAGGAAGTTCGATAAGCTCGAATAGGGGAAGGATGAAGAGACGAAGAAAGGTGGTGTTATAGAATAGAAAGTAAATTGCAACAAGAAATAACATAACAAAACTGACTAGAAGTATATAAACGTGACGGAAATACAGACGATAAAATGAACGGATAAATGGAAAGATGAGTGATCCTCAACGGCTTCATACGAAGAGCGCTTAATTGTGTAACGTGCAAATGCTTAGACGTAAGATAATCAGAATAAGAACACATACGAACGACCGGCGGAGCGCAATCTTCTGTATACTCTTGTGAGTTATCGGTTTCGAAAGGAATAGGGAGTGGGGATTTTGAAATTGAGAGAATAGGATCGCAGCAACGTTTGTTAGGTCAACGACCTACCGAACGGTCTTGCGAGGGAGACAAAGGAAATAGGCAACGGATTTCACGTAGGGAAAACAGGATACGACGGCCTACGCGACAATAACAGCAAGTTCGACGAACTTTTGATGCGGCAAGGTTTACTAATTAGGTCGATAACCTTGCCGGTTGTTGCCGAATTCGAACAGCTGAGATCGATGGAGAGGCAAAAACTATCGAAACGCGAAAGTTCTTGTACATCCCCGACGACACATACATGGTACGTAAATACTCTCGATTATAGGATTTCGAACACCGGCTATCATTAGCCAAGAACAAGAGTGGTGTTAGATGATCTCATTCCCTGCTGAATGCGGAAAGATCATCTAAATAGATGAGGAAGAAAGGGATGCAAAGTCATCTGCGACCCCTGGACCTGGGAATTTACAGCACCCCCGGTACATTCTCGAGGATGTGCACGGGTTCTACTGATTCTCCCAGGTCCTAAAAAAAAAAGGACACCGGCTATCCTTCTCGTCAGACATGCTGAACTAGGTCCTAGGAATCCAATGAAGTTTGCTGACCAACGTCGGACGTTATGAAAAATCAACACAGACTTAATAGTCTATTATCTAATTAACGTTTGCACTTCACCAACTGGATAAAAATCAGTCCCAACGACCCACGCGTTATCTGCCACGCTCTCGAATTTCAGACCCCTGGCTCCTCACACCCGGGACAACCTAATCACAGTCCTGGCCGTCTGTGTTTCGTCAGATCCGGACAGGTGGGATGCAAATTATTCAATTAACGTCCAAGACGATCGTCTACGGGCGATACGGGCGCAAGGGATGAGTGCTGTCTTCAAGCTGCTGGCCAGGGTAGCCTGGGGAACCGTACTCCAGATAGCGTTGACACTTTGATTGGCAGTTTAGGGTGCGTATCGCTGTCGAGGTCTCTCGGGGCCGGCCTTTTATCTGCTACCGGGAGGAGCCTGCAGGTCTCTGTAGAATCGCGGCGATCGAGGATCTCGTTTTTCGAGGCACGTTTCGCGCGGATAACGCCAATTAAAGGTGGGATCTCCTTTGCGCGTCTGGACGCAGCGTTTCGTTATCGCGGCGCCTTTTATACTCCATTCGTTAGACTTCGTCAGAACTGCGTGAACGCTAAGAAACAATATAGAATTATCCTTTCGAGGAATGTTCTAGAATATTCTTGTCAATCGTGGCTTCCCAAATTTTGTAATTTATCGACACATGCGTATCCGCGTTCAAGCAAGCGCGTACCGGTCTCTGTTCATATACTGTTCCTTTTAATCATATGCTAATATTATAATATCTGTATTTCTACAAGAAACCTATTCTGTCTTGTAATCTTCATACTCTGTATTATATGTAGTGTATTTCTGTTTTGAAACTATGTTGTAATAAATCTCATATGAGATTTTCTATAATAATAATAAAAAAAAGCGTCTACCGGGCGACGTATATCCCTTATTATGGGACAATTTCACGCAACACGCGTGGAATCCATGGTGTGGGTTACCATGGGTTCGTCGACAACTCATTTGACCGACACTGTTTTGATCGACACGATTTGACCGACGATAACTTTCGTCGACACTATATTTTCCTCGACATTGTGAAATGGTCGACAAATAATTTGACCGACACTATGTTTACGTCGACGTATTAGAAATACACTAGAGAGCCGAGAAATGTACAGTGATACGGATCTTTTAAAGGCTTTAGCACAAAAGATATCATTTTGATTTCATTACTTGATATTTATGTAATCATTGTACAATTTTTGTTATGTTTTGTAATCTGTATATGTATACGCGTAGCATTAGGTCTGTTCATTCAAATGATGTATATGTATTTACACAATTATGTTTGAAATTAAATGAAATATTATGATTCTTGTTCATTTGTGTGCACCTATTAATAAAGTTTGTTTATTTGAAGAAATGCTTTGTACTTCTCTTTATGTTTTATTATACAAGCAACTAAATTCGTCTAGAACATAACAGTGATAATAACGATTAGTCAACAGTAGCAAATACGAATCATACCTGTCGCTAAACACGAACTGTCGATGAAAGTAGCAGACGTCGACAATTTCACCGTGTCTATGAAAACATATTGTCGGTCAAATTATTTGTCGACCATTTCACAATGTCGAGGAAAACATAGTGTCGACGAAAGTTATTGTCGGTCAAATTATTTGTCGACCATTTCACAATGTCAAGGAAAACATAGTGTCGACGAAAGTTGTTGTCGGTCAAATTATTTGTCGACCATTTCACAATGTCAAGGAAAACATAGTGTCGACGAAAGTTGTTGTCGGTCAAATCGTGTCGTTCAAAACAGTGTCGGTTAAATGAGTTGTCGACGAATCCATGGTAACCCCCATGAAGTATGGATAACAAAACGCTGCGTCCAGACGCGTGAATCAGATCGAACCTTAACGGAAGATTTAAAACGCATCATGGTGCGTTACGGATACGGTGAAAGTGTTTGGGGTCTCCACACGGGGAGACGGAGAAGAACGAAGGATCCGTGTCTCGTCGCGGACGTCGCGATCCCATCGGCACGCATAAATCAGCGAGGGCCGCGCTGTAATTGCCGTTAATTAAATTACCCTGGACGGTGGCCGCGGTGCGGTTCCGTTACTCGCATCGCCGGTTATCTGTAATTAGTAATTGCACGTTTACCCGATCGCTGACCGGACCGAGGAGCGTCTCCACGGATCCGATAATTTGTCCACCTCGAACAGTGTCACCGGTCAGGAGAAACGTAAGCTGAAATCAAACTTCTAACGGCGTCGACGATTTATGGATAGATCAAGCAATCCTACGGCAAATAAAAATTGTCTACGTCGGGCCGCAAGATGCTGCAACTATATGGCCAATGTGGTCAATCAAGTTCCTTCCTTTCTAAGTGAAAACAGGACTTTGATCATTTTTTTTGGTATCTAAATATTTTTTGGTAAATAGTCTGAACACTTTATTACTGTCGGATAACTGTTTGTGATGAATTTTCCATTTTTGTAGGCAATTTTTAAGACGGTGGGATCAAATAAAATCTGATGGAATAAAAATTGTACTCAATTCTATCGAGTTTAATATTCTAGTATTTTCACAAAGATCCGCAGTTTATTCATAACTTTATAAGAACGTATTTCAAGTTTTTTTTTGGGTGGTGAACTCGAATTTCGAGTACAGCGAGCATGTTTTGAATGCACAATTCGCTTGGAAACGGCAAAGCTAGCCGCTCGCGAACCGCGACGCGTGTTTCTTTCGCTGATTCCGATCTGGCTTGCGCGAGTAACCGTAAACAGGCGCGAAAGGAGCCGCTGTTTATCTCTTTTACTGTAAATAGTAGGTAGTACATACACTGGTTGGCTGTACAAACGGCGTGCCGGTTGCCGAGATTCGAGCGCGGCTTGGGAACAGGGTTAACGGAGGCGGTCATGTTCCGCGTGACACATAATTGCGCTCGGACCGCGGCGGATACTTAATTGTTCGCTTTACAGCCGAATAACAGAAAGTGCTGGCTAATGGCTGGTCTCGCGGCGACTTAATCTCTCCGGCGACTCGCGATCGTAAATATTTTTCCGAATTTTTAGCCTCGTTCTTTCCTGCTGCACGCGATCCGTGTACGCAAAATTCAGGAGGTGGCCGACAAACATTCCGTGCCACACTGTATCTTTACGATGTTTGCAAGACATTTATTTCGACACACCTCTGGTTAATTGGATGCTGCGGTGTTCTCTATTTTCCTTTTTTTAAATCATTAAAGGAAGAGATTTTTGTTTTGCACAAAGATCCTCGTTTTTATGGAACAGTGAACGACTGTCAGGCTGGTGAAGAGACGATCCCAGTTCTATAGATAAAGAGGCACGAAGCAGTATCGACGTTCCCGTCGATCGATCGATAGAGATTACTCTTCGTTGACCCAGGCGGTCGCCCGGTGGTCTTTGTCCGATCAGAAATCTAGGCGATCTCGATAAAAAGTGTTCGCGGTGCCTGGACCTCGGGATGGCAGCGTCTCCGCTGTCACCGGTTGACAGCGGTTAACAGTATCTGGCCCCCACTTCGCGTGAATTATATACCGGGGGCGCGTGATTCACCTCTGTCTCTCCGATGGTGACGCAGGTGGGTGTACGATAGAGAAGCGAGCGAAGCAAAAGCAAAGCAACCGAGCAAAGCCGAAGAGAGTCCTGTCAACGAGAGACAGCGTGTGCAGACGAGGAGAGCGAGAGAGGGCAGTCTTCTCCTGTTGACAGTCGTTGACAAGAGGGAGGGTGGTGGTCGTCGTCGTCGTCTAACGGTGCATCACAGAGTGCAGCAGAGTGCACAGAGTGCATCCACGTGTCCGCTTCGGAAGCTCCGATCTGTTCGGCTAGCCGCCTGTGCCTAGCGTAGGTGGCTTCAATTACCGTGACCAGAAAGACACTGGCGATCTACCCGGTGATTTACCGAGTTACGATCGAGCACTGCGGGAGGAATAAAGATAGCCAGAGACGCTGACGACGTCGATGGGAGGAACTTCGACGGTGGATTTATACGTGGAAGTAGATTTTCATGGATCCAGAGATCGTGAATCGCGGAGAGGCTTCTTTTATGGCGAGACGATGCTTTCGGTTATGCAATCAGATGGACAGTGGGATGTTGTCGAGTTTCGGTGCGGTGGGAGGGAGAGATTATGGTGTACGGGACCGAGGAGTTATGTAAACGTGAAGTTTTGGTAAGGTTGAATTTGTTAGAGACATTCAATTCTCTTACTTTGCCACTTTACAAAAACGAACAAAGGACAGTTCCTCGTCAAATGGAAGATAAAACAGCTTACATGAATAAAAAATGGAGGCTTGTTGCTACCGAGTACTCGGATCGAGAGCTGCGCCAGCGCGTTACCATTTCGAGTCCATTGCATTTAGCAGGTCCGTTCCGCCAAACAAAAATGTCCTTTCATGCGAGAGCCCTCCCCTATTCATCGTTCTCGGCGAGCTGCTCAGGTTGCCGGCCATTTATCGAGGGCCCCCTTGATCGCCTCGATAGGATCTTGGGTATCGTCGATGGAGTATCGGGCCGCAATACAGTTACTCCTGCATTCATCATACGCTTATGTAACGATGCACGGCCGGGCTATCTGGTTTTTGCGGGTGTTGGTATCGCGCGAAAGGGATTCGGGGTTAATGACCGAAATGGAGAGAAGGAGCACAGAAGGGAGGTCATCCACGAAAACGCAGCTACCTCGATTCCACGCTCGGAGAACACCACGCGCTCGAATCGCTTCTGCACATCTCCGAGCAGTCGTCGGATGTTCGTCGAATCGAAATTAACACCGGTGTATCTTACCAGCAATTACTAAGCATTTCGTGTTCTTGCTTCCAACTGTACGCTGATGCGCGAAACGACATTATGAATTGGTAATAAACAACGTCTAAACAGGTAAATAATTTTCTGGGAAAGTTCTCTGCAAGTCGACTTTAATCCTTTGAACCCTGGACCCTCTAGAATATTTCCGTTCTCATTTATTCAATTTTGTGGATACTTTGATATAATATCTCGTACAATACTTAAATGTTTAATAATTAATTAGATACCAACATATCTAATAATGTGAAAAGTATTTTAAATAATGGTGCTAAGGGTTAAATATCCGAGAAGATAAGAGGGACTGGATTGAATTTATTTGTTGTTCGTGAATGATGGAGGAACTAATTAGCGTTTTCTCCGGACCCACTAGATTGAATTTATTCGTTATCTCGGATAACTGGCGAACATTGCCAGGTGATTATTCTGTTCGAGGCGCTAACGAGGAACGTAGGTCGTATTAGGAGAGCCTCGTCGATTGTCGGAAAAAGTGTATAGTCTTCGGTTGGCACCCACGCTCGGTGTCCTACGCCAATGGGCAGCGAGACGAGAGCGAGGAAGGACCGGTTCTTCTCCTCTCCGGTCGCGCCGAGGTCCCTTCTACTAGCCGTAGACACACAGGGCCCCATGGACCCACCAGGCCCCAACTCGCTGCTCGACGAGGGCCTCTTCACCCGGTACACTAACTTTCGACTGGAACGGCCTCTCCGCGAATAACCGGCGCTCATTACCGCCGTCCCTTCTCGAAAAGACTCGAGAACAGCCTCGACTTCTTTCCAGGCTTGAACAGTCCCAGAGAAAATTTAACTCTTCGTGGACGAAGATTTTTTCGAATATTAAAAATACTATCCATCTCTTAAATAACTTCATTTTTATCGTTTCACTATTACGAATATCTATCGTTGGACAACGGATCTTTCGAGTGTCAAATTGAACTTGATTTTCTTTCTTCATATTTCTTAGTATTTTTAAATTCTTCTAATATTTTTACAAGTGCATATAATCCGCCGTCTAACTCTCTCTCTCTCTCTTACTTCTGTATCCGTAAAGTAAGAATTAATTAAGTCCGAAGGTCTTCGGAATACCATATAATAATTTAGAGTTTTTTCGTGTAAATGTAAAGTTCAATTCAACTAGTCTCTCTGTCTCGGAAGGCACTGTGCGCTGGAGACTTCGATGTCGCTCAAAGACTTCAATGCGCGAGCAAGCGGTATCTTCACTCGCTGTCTTCCGATTTTCGCGTAGTCACGGCGGTGTCTTCGTAAAAATCGTTAGAGGTTAGATTCTAAGGAAGTAGGTGTTCGTGCAAAAGGACACGAGCTGGTTGGTCGTTCCAGTGAGACTCAGCCCCGGGGCGCTTGTCCTGCAGCTGGAGAGGTTCCCGAGTCCGCGAGCAGAAGGAGTCGGTGTTCTTTGATTGCGTCCGTGTATAGAAACCCGGTCGCGCCGTAGGAGGTTCGATCCCGCGGGCTTTTCCTCCCTTCGGCTTCTCTTGACGCGATGAAGCACGCAAGTGGTTCGATAACTCGCCCGCTCCATAGTTACGCAGCGGGACGATACCGATCGGTCGATACGTCATCCCCGATAACTCCTTTTCTCGATAAGGAAGCGGGTTGCACCGGAGGCAGCCGCGAACTGCAGCCCCGAGAGTGCACAACCGTTCCAGCAATTAATAAATTCGCGTACCTACGAGTGTATGCTCTCGATGCTACTCATTTCCGTCGGTTGGGTAGCGTTGTTCAAGCTGCACCGGACACACACTAATGGCGATATTAGCGTGGACACGCGTCACTGCGCGACTTCACGTCTTCTTCTCCTTCCTCTTATTCCTCTTATTCTTGTTCTTGCACCGTCTCGCCCTTGTGCGCTCGGTCTTAACGGCAGATGCAAAGATGGGCCACTTTGCGAGGTGGTTCTTGAATGATTAGACTGCGGGTGTTTATGCAATTTCAAATTTTTGTAGATAAAATTAGTGGGAGCTAGCTTTGTAGATCCGAAATAATTAAAGAGTGTTCTAAATTCTCTATCGAATTTTATATTCTAGTGAGCGGAATTCTTTCCAGCATATTACAATTATTCAATATGAAAATGAAATTCTATTTAACACAACCGTTTGAATGTTAAAAGTATTTACACTAACGTTCGCTTCAGCTGCAATCCGTTTAATATCTAATGCTTTATCTACTGCGCTTCCTGCGACGCGGTGCTTCGCACGATATAAAAATTGCGATGCAAATCGCCACCCCGCTGAATAACGCGTGCATTATTCTATGCACGCATTCTTGCGTCACCGGTGCGCACACCTTTACGATACTTTAGGTATGTACGCGGACATTGGCAAGGTCGTGTCGCCGGAGGCGGTAATTCCTCCACCTGGTCTCGCTGTGAAACCTCCTTCCGCATTAATTAATCTAACCCATTCCACTCTGGCGTTGTTATTATACCGTGGATCAAAAGGCTTCCTTGCGAGCCGTTATCGTTTAGAGATCAGGTGGTTCGAAACTTTTTAGCAACTTCTTAATATTATTAAAACGTGCATTCTGCAGTCTGTATTCCCGCATTGTGCATTGTGCATTGTGCATTTCTGCATTTCTGGATTTCTGCAATTCTGCACTCCGTATTATGCATTGTGCATTGTGCACTCTGTCTTCTGCACTCCACATTCCGCATTATCTGCAGCCTGTTTTATTAATTACAAGATTCGTAGATACATTTTCCTCGGAGATTAACCAGAAAATAATTTCCAGCTCCAAAAAAAACGTCTTGATTGGAAAGTCCTGCGAATTTATCGATCTGCCGAAAATGGTGTTCCGCAGGAAAATACGAATCCCGAACACGCATAAGTCCTGCCTGTCCCCGGGACTTATTGGCTTTATGAACGCGATCGCTAAAAACGGAACCGTGGTCCAGGGACCAGGGGAAAAAGAAGAGAAAGAGGGAAACCGTGGACGTGAGTTACAACGGGACGCGCGACGGTCAACACACAGAGTGAAACGGCTCGTAATTTCCATCAAGGTTCGGTCCGGAGGATCGTCCGATCGGGGGCTCGTGTTCCCTTTCGAAAGCTTCAGCCATAACTCGAGCGGGACGGGGCCCGTTCTCGGCCCGGTTATGCATGAAACATTACGCGCCCGTATTACATCGGCTGATTAACAGGCGCTTTCACGCGACCGAAACCGATCAACAATAACAGCACGCGACTCTCTTCTGCGTTGTTGACCGGTCGAGTTCATACTCTGCTCTCCCCACCTTCGTTCACCGATTTATCTCGCGGGGGACGCGACTTTACGCGGAGCCCGATCGCCGTAAATACGGAACCCTACACCGGCGATCGCGAAACTCGTCGAATTACTCGGGTTTCACCGGGGAAATGCTTCGTTGCCATCTTGTGGACGAAACGTGGTCGTCGATCTTATCGGGATAACCCTCGGAGATGACGATGACCCTCTGTGATCGCGATCGATGATCGATTTCTGACGATTTTCAGCGCGAGTGTTCGCAAAACTTTCAGAATTAAGTAACTTCTGAATCCGAATTTAAATGAGATATTAAACATTTGCACTCGAAGCTAATTTAACTGGAAAATTAAACTTCTACTTCCGATCCAGAATATTTCCATTTCCTTTGATTTTTGAAATGTTATGGATATGAAATTAGTATAATACCTCATACAATACCTAAATGTTTAATAATTGATTAGATACCGATATAATTAATAATGTTAATAATATTTTGAGTAATGGTACAGTAATTTTTAGTGGTGCCTCAGAGGGGACAGCCGAGTGCAAAGGGTTAAACGAGTTATTTTGCATAAAAGTCCCCAGTCAGCAAACAATAATTTCCAACATTTTCTATGATTATCTGAACGATTCGCGGCATTGATATAAAAGCGTTACCGAACGTTCGTTTATAATCCTCTGAAAAGAATTGGTCTTTCCGGGTTCGCATTAGCGATTCTCGGGAGACAATGGCTTCCGAAAGAAACATCTGGGTGCAACGCACGCATCCGGAAGCAGCGACCGGTTGCAGCCGATCGAATAAATTCGTCCCGCGGAATAGGTCGCGGCTTGGAAACGAGGAAAGGCTCTCAGGCCGGAGGAATCCAGGCGGCTGGTTCCTCCCACGGTCGCATCGCGAGCCTTATCTGCCTCTCTCGCTTAAATGCGTCGAAAAGAATACAGCTAAACATACACAGCACACGCAGCTAAACGCGAACGCGAACGTAAACGTGAACGTAAACGCAACAGCGTGCTGTTCGCTCGCGACGCGTACACGCGCGTAGGATTTCCTGGAGTAACGGCCCCGGGCCGTTCTCTCCTAGCAACTGCCCTCCTCTCTTTCTTCCTCTCCTTCTTTCTCTCTCTCTCTCTCTCTCTCTCTCCCGTTCTCTCCTGTAGCATCTCTTCCTGCTCCAGCGCCGATAAACGCGAAAACACCGATTATCGAGCCGGTGGATCGGTATCGATATCCGGTAGACGGCAGACGGTCCTCGTAAACTCGCATGGTTCGCGATCGCTCCGGCTAGAAACGCGCTAATTAACGCTCCGACAAATCGATTCGCCGGTTCCAGCGCCGTAATGGACGCCAACCGGTGCAGCTGCATTGCCCCGGCGCATACTGCCGACCGCGGAGAATGAGCCTAGAGCTGGAGGCTCCTCGATTTTTATCAAACCTAACCCGTAAATACACTTTTTCCGCAGGATTTATTATCACAGAACCCGTATACTAATTCAATTTATGGACCTCCGCTGTGCTCACCGTAGGAAATTAATCTGTAATTCATTGATCACTGTTGAATGCTTAGAAAAGAAAAGTAGACCCACTGTAAAAATCGACGTTATTTATGAGTGTATAAAGCCAGGTATTTTTTTTATAGTTGTGGCGGTTGATGATTAGACAGCGGATTTTATGCATTTATGACAAAAGGAATAGGTGTAATTTGAAACAGTAAAAACACTGGAACCTATTAAAATGATATGATAGTCAATGATATTAAAATATGTTGAAGATTGTTTTACATTTCTACTCTGGCACAAATATTTTTGAGAAATGCTAATGAAAAATTGCTATTTTTAAATTGTTTTATCGCGCGGAAGAACTTTCCCTGCAGCCGGAATGGTAAAAATCGAGTGGGTGTAATTTGTTATTTAGCGTGTGGTGTCCGTTCAGTAGCAATTATTCCACGGCGATGGGACTCGATAACACTTCCATCCGACGTCGCACCGGTGGCGGCCAGTTTTACGACACATCGAATCGCCCGTCCATTTGTTCCCAAGCAGATTATCTATCTGCATATTTCTCCGGACCGCGAGATCCCGCTGATACTTCAAACGATCGACCGGATCATATATCTCGCGGGGGCACAGAGAAAAAATAATAGGCTCGTTCTCTGTGGCCGATCGATCGCCTGATACGCTATTGTGTTTCTCTAATTCGCCGCTCGGTACTCGCTCGATAATCTCTCTTTATGCGTCCTTTTGAAATTTTCGATGTGACTGTGTTCAAAGTGTAATTATATCACTCGGGGTCACCACTAAAAATTGCTGCACCATTATCCAAAATATTGTTTGATAATCAATAATATAATTTTTATTATTTCTAACAACTTGTTGCTATCTTTCAGATAACCTGTCAAATTACCTGCTTATTTAAAATACAACAGAACTTTCCCTTCAACCTGATATATTATAAAATATATAATATATATATATATTATTATAAAATATCCAAAAAATGATAAAATCATATAGAATGAAATTATTCTAGGTCGGAAGAAACGTTTAATCAATTTTCGAGTAAATATCAAGTGATTTAGGGGAGTTCCTGTAAAATGTGTTCCCGTAGGAATGTTTTACCATTCGAGGGCTTAAATTGAAGATGAAGGAAAGCTCTTCGCGATGGGTGGACAGTGGTTTTAAAAAATCAAACGGAACTATATTGAACAGTTTACAAAACTTACCTTTCCCGGCCAGGATCTGGATCCGTGAACTCTCTGCGGCCAGAATGAATATAAAGGAGCAAAACAGGCTAGCTGAAAGCCCGCCTTACATCATCGCATGCTGGTAGTCGTCGAATGTTTACCGAGTGACGTTCACGGATATATCGACGCGATAAAACTCGACATAGCTTGTCGATCAGGCGTCGGCCCATTTCGCGGCTGTAAAAGTGGCCGCGTGTTTTTGCGCCGGTCGTCGAACGGCGTCGTTCTCACGTGGAAATATGCGTGTCGATCATATACCTACACAATCGCAGACACACACACACACGTAGTACGGTACAGCTGAAAAATCTCCAGGTGTGGGAGAGGGCACACAGTTATATGCCGGGTCCCACGGCAGCCTCGAATTCTTCCAATCGGATACGCTGCTCCGTTAATTAATTGTTGTTAATACAAGCGTTATCGACGCTCCCGGACCAGGGCTCTCGATAACCTTGATAAATGGACTGAAGACGGTATCCACCCGTGTATCGGGTTGTACCGCGATTATTTATGCATCAATGATCCATAGGATAATAAATTCCTGCGTGGTGTGCCGCGTGTGACGTCGCCGCGTTATATGAGGTATGAATGTGAACTCGCGCGCGAACACGCGAGACCGCGTTGAAATATTGCCGGTATGATCGCCGATGAAGGGAATGACGGCTGCGTTATTATTATTAGAACGATCTCTATGCGTAATCAAGAGATTATGTACAATAATTCAATGAAAAAGATCGTGCGCATAAAATTTCAGGTATAATATTGTACGATGACATAGAATAACATGAATTTCCAATTTAATTGACAACGTCTGGCACGGAATAAATAGTCGTTGCCAATAGTAATGGGACTACCTCGCTACTGAACACATGGCAGCTCACTCTCGAAACAGCACGAGTTAGCAGCGGTTACTCCTCCGTCGTAATTCCATCCCTGTAACGTGCGGGTATCTGCTTGTCTTACGAGCCTCGTGGCTAGGATGTCGCTTTGGTCGTGCAGTAGCATGATCCTTTTCGAGTCAGACTTGAATATGTAACCGGGGACGGGTGACGAACGAGTTGATGATAATCGATTCACCGTTGCTCCTTTTTAACCCGACCTGAAATCAATTCGGATAAGCTTTGTTACACGGTGCAATATTTATCCGGCACTCTATGTCCTGTTAGGGAAAAACTATCCGCTCGTTGTACCTGTTCATTCCTCAATTGGCGAAAGCGAACAATACTTTCATTTGATTCAGATGGAATTGAAATCGATTCGTATGTACAGGATGCACTGAAAGATATTAGGTCGTTCGGAAAAAGATCATTCGCCAAGGTCATGGAATAAAATGTCTCATAAAACTTATTCTAATATTTTTAACATTAATAGAAACGTCTAATCAGCGACGCATTAACGTCGGACGTTCACCCAGAGATTTATTATAGTAGAGATTTTTATTCCAAGAGGAGTGGAGGGACCGAGAGGAAGCGATTCACAGGAATCCGTGGGCCGCGGAATGGAAATCTGGCCGCGATTCGATTTTTTCTGTTGCCAGGCCTGGCAGAATTATGAGCCAGCCGGTGCGTTGGCGGCAGGGCCGTGCCACGATTTTGCGTGGGCCCTTAGGTTGCACCGAACGGTAGCCGGGGACATGGCGTGGTTCTAGAAAATGCAGGCCACGCGTGCATCCTGCCGGTGTCCCGAGGAAGCCTTTGGAATCGTGCACGCCCAGTGGCGTAGGACGGTACCCGACGTCGAATTCTATCGTTCGATTGGTTTGTCTCCTGTCGGACTGTCCTGTAAATCGCTCTTTACGTCTAGCGAGCGTTTACATAGTTCCCTGTTACATAGAAGACACAACTGTTGCTGCGTTTGCCACTGTAGAGGTAGCCGCGGAGACCTTTGCCCATTGGATCTCGACGATTTTATTAGTCCTCGAACGAATCCGAATGCACCGATTGTGTGGATCTGGATGATTAGAATTGTTTGCATACTGTTGTCTTCAGGTGGGAAATATAATTATTGCTGACCCTGTCTTTGTAAAGTTGATTGGAGCCAGTTTTATATCAAAAAATTTAATTGTTCTCACGTGAATCGTGCACAAACTTAGAACAGCTAAAATGCTGAAGGTTAATAAATAAAAATGAAAATAAGGGTGCTCATCTGAACCTTGTTTGAAGTGTGAGATTTTGATAATTAAATTTTTGGCACAACTTATGAGCCTCATCGATAATCGTTGTCTGCTTTCGTAGAATGATCAACGTCTTCGCTGACTGGGAACAGGACCCGCGTTGAATTTACCGCTGCAAGGCTGCGGCCGAGAAATAGACGCGGGGACGATAAGGCCCCTCGTACGTCTTTCTCGCATTCTGCAACGGGCCCCCTCCCGCATTCCTCGTCAATTTCTTTTTCTGTGGGCCCAGCAGGCCCCGGTGTCGACGCGAGGAACGCGACCCGCGCCAGCTGACCTTCATTGTTTTTCCATCGGCTCCTTTGCTTCCTTTTACGATGCATCGTGAATCGCGTCCCATCCGGAACAAGCCGGATCTCTGCAACCAATTATTCCTGATCCGTGGATTCTCCACCGGAAAAAAAATGCATGAATCGATTACGATTCGATAGCCGTCGAATGGCGCGGGGGTGGCACACTGTACGAAGATTCTGTCCGAGTGGGAGCTACCATGGTTTTCCAGTCTGATGTTGTTTTCTATGGTCGTCCATTGTTCGGGGAAATTAACAGAACGATCGTTGAAATTGCCGGTGTAACGAGCTACGAGATACTGATCGTCGAAGATACTCTTCCGATGCTGTCTCTGTTTCACCTGTACATCTTATCTATTTTAATTCATCTAGCTCCTAGAAACGAACATCCTGTCGTATTCAAAAATGTACATTGAAGTGTTTTGATACTTTGGAGAACTTTATTGACCCTCCTATCGGTGATAAAGAATCGATGAAGGCGTTTATTGATATCTCGTTTCTAAGCAGTTTGATTCTAAGGATCATCTTGCAACTAACAATATTGTTTAGATTACTAAATATGTTGGTATCTAGTAAATTCCTACAGAATTAAGTATTGTACGAGGTATTATATGCATTTCATATACAATGGAATTATTCTAGGTCGAAAGAAATGTTTTATTTTCAACATAGATGTTTGAACACTCAGAATACGAACAAACTTAAACATTCCCGAATGGATAAATAGTCAAGAAATCGGACTAGCTTCGGAGTTTGTTTCTCGAGAGGATCGTCAAGCATCGGACAGATCGTGCAGGCCCGATTCGTTCGGGTGCTCGTTTCGAAGTTGTCTAAACGGTAATCCAATATAAATAGCGAATCCCTTGGCGGTCGAAACTTTCACCGGTTTAATAGCGAAGTTTATATCGCACGCCTCGGCATCATCGGAACGTCTTTATCTTCGGGGCAGCTTGATAAATGCCCGAGCGACGCCATTAATTCCGCGTTGCCTCGCGATTAAAATAGCCCGCGCGGATCAACGGAGAATTAAATCCGACTCGGTCACGGTATATACTACTACGCTTGCTTTCGATCGTTCTTCCCCTGAATTACACGTGTGCCTGCCCGATCGACGAACGCGAATCGCATTAATTACGTGATGTAACGTGAAATCACGAACCTTTTGCACGCCGCGCGAAAGATACGTACCGTTTCGGTGCCGTCGCGCCACGGCGAATACGAACTTTCTGATTTCGTTGTCGGCGAGAGAAGCCGAGATTAATATGTGATCGTAAATAACTATCGATCGAACACCCCTTGCATCGTGGGACTCGCGATTCTCGGGTCTCGCGAACATGATCGTGTCTTCAGAACCATACATGAAATGGATTCCCAAGGAGAGATTCCAGACGATTTCAAAATGTATCGCTTTGTGGATTTTTTGACATTTGGAAGGCTTAAATTGATGCTGGAAGTCCTTACATTATGACAGGGGCACTTTAGTATCGAAAGAACTCCGATATCATATTATTAACCCTTTACACTCGGAGCTATTTTAATTCGAAAATTAAACGTTTCTTCTGACCTACAATATTTCCATTCTCTATGATTTTTTAAATTTGATAAATATGAAATTGATATAATACCTCATACAATACTTAAATGTGTAGTAATTGGTTAGATACCTACATATATGATAGTGTAAACAATTATTTAAATAATAGTACAGCAATTTTTAGTGGCGCCTCAGAGACAAATCTTCTCAAACCAAAATTTGTTCTTAAATCTAGCATGCCTTACATTCTAGTATACAATATCAACATAAACTCGAAGTGTGCAGCTATTAACTTGATATTATCCTCTACTTGTAACATACTAGAAGTTCTTACAAATAGAGGATAATATTGATTGCTCAGGTCTCACCACGAGGAAGTTGTTGCATAAGAGACCAGGAAGGAAGTCAGGACGAATACAATATTTCTTCTGCCTCCCTTGTAGATCAGGGTACATCAGGGTACATCAGGGTACATCAGGGTACATCAGGGTAGCTCTGGATGACCCCTGGTGGACCTCCTGTTATCTAAGTCCGACCGCTCCTGCCAACTACCCCGGCCCGACTGACTGACTGACTAAGCGCTCTCGCTGAGCTCAGGCGGCACGTGCGCAGCGATGCGAAACTCTCCCCACTCCATCAAATATCGATCGACATTGACCGCCGTAACAATTATTGATAAATTTATTCCCTCCTTTCACTACTTGACTACCTAACATTTTAGTAAAAGTAATTACTAAACCTCTACATACAAAGTAACTTGTACCACTTGAATATTATCGAGCATATTTATATCGAGATAATGTAGTTACTAAATTTATTATCTTCGTCTGTTCAATGTTTATAATAATTCTATTTGCCAATGATGTTATCGAGCACCCTCTCGATTATATTACCATACAGGTTTTTTAATAAAAATGGTTTGAATAAGATTGCTTTCAACTATTACCGTGCTTTTAATTTGTCTAACGATTCAGGATTAGTCAACTTTTCGACATGATTTCGAACTTTCTTTGAGAAACCAGCGCGTTCTCGCTTGTTATGAAATTCTGTTCAGTCGATTAGCGTTCGCCTGTGCATAATCGCATGTGAAGCACTTAAGCATCGTCGCAGTTCGACGCGTGTTTACCGGTAATCTCTCGACTCCACTGGAAAGCCTCGTTACTTGTTGATCCCTTGGGATCTGCGCCCGTTAATCAGCTCGGAAACGGAAAATAGCTCTCGTAGGCAGACTTGGCATCGTAAGACCGGCACCGTGCGCGAATTTATGCGAGCCGATAGCACGCGCGGAGCCGGTGTAAAAGCTGATATGGGCCTCTTAATGCCGTTGCGTAAGAAAAGATTTACGGTAATCGCGACTTTTCAAGCGAACGGCTGCCGGAAACAACGGTGGAACGTTGATCACGGTAACCAGCACGCGGAATATTTCATTTACTCCCGTTTACGTGCCGAGATCGACGTCTGTTCTCGATGATTATGGACCAATGATGCCTGGAATCCTGCTTTCCACGTTTTCGAGCTTATCACGATCCCCTTTAGACAGCATCGGTATCATAAAAATTGCGTAACACGCGTGAATACCGCTTCCTTATTCCCCTAATTGATCCTTGCGGTGCTGACGGGTCTGAGAGCTATCGTCTTCGTGGATTCACTGTGTCGTAGACGATTATTATTAGGCTGTGCATTTTATGTATTCATAAGGAAAATACGAGTTAGGTTCATAACGTTGCATTTGTCCTAATTTGAACGCGATTTAATCCTGACCCATTGAAAATATTGTACATGTAACTGCGATTAAATTAACCAATTTTTAAACAAATTATATTTTTTAAAATTACTGTATACTAAAAGATTCATCATTCAATGACGAACAAATTCTATTTTGAAATGTCCGTCTAGGCTTGATAATTTCGGAGATACTGAATAAATGGGCTTCTTACCCCACTTTGAGGGCTGATACGTTACTTTCCGTCCTCTCGGAAAACATTTCGGCCATTTGACCGAATAATTATCCCAGAAAAAGACGTCACAGGACAAGCGAGATGGTCCGGGGAGTTAAAACGGTCGCTCCTAAATCACGAGCGTTAATTGCGAGCGAGGCCGTCGCTCGTCGCCTCGAGTTTCGCTGCGATAAATCCGCCGGAGCACGCGCTCGTCCCTTCAAGGGACAAGGGAGGGTTGTTCCTCCCTTGTTCGCTGTTCACTCTGTCTTTCCTCACCTGGCTGCCAACAGGTTTATCGCGCCGACTCGGATTGCAAGGTCGCGACCGTCGGAATCCCGGCCGGTGAGGAACGGCTGTCAGTGGATTTGTTAGGCGGCCGTGTAATAAGTTCGTGGAATCGGTGGCTTGCGCGCGCGCGCGGTATAGTGTTTCGAGGCCAGGATGAACGAGGGAATGACCCTCGGTGTGTGTGACATCCTCGTGGAATTTGCTAGTCCGAGTATAGTTGTGCAAACCTCATTTTGCTGTATACGGTGTCCCATCAATTTTTGTAAAAATCAAAATCTTTTAAGATAAGTGTCCAATTAACACTTTACCGACCGGAAGCCTATTAATAGGATTTTCAATAATTCTGCTGTACCAAAAAAAAAGCATAGAAATTTTCTTTGACATTGCAATCTCAAATGAAATTATTAGACGACGTTATTGAGGGTGACTTAGTTAGTTCATACTAAATGCTAAATGAAAATTTACCCATGTACCATACATTTTTCAAAAATATGCAATAATCACCGGTCGGTAATGTGTTAACTTACTATTGTATCAGACACACAAAAATCAGAATTATCCAATAAATTAAGTATCATTGAATTTTGCGAAAATGTCCCACACGGAAAAATTGTGGTTCGACGCTTTAATGACAGGATCAAAATTTCTAAAGTTGTGTGATGATACCTTCAGGTTGCGCGTTGAGCTCAAAGGTTGAAAATTTCGGGAAAATATCGAAATTTCTAACTCTTAATTACTCGTGTACATTCTGTAGAATCTGAAAACTTGAAATTCTACAGAACAGCCTCGCCCCATTCAGAATCAGTCTTGTCGCACGCGCTCTCGCCAGCTTCATTCAGGCTCGGCTCGATTTGTTGCTCGTTTTTCGTCGGGCCTCGGCAATGATCTGATAATTTAGGCTCGCGTGCACGCGAGTTCGTTTTGTTGCGCTGTTCCACACCGTTCCGATGAGTTTATTAGCCAACCCCCGGTGCTCCCCGAAACCCCTGTTCCCCAGACGAAACGCGATTCATAAACGCGAGGATCGTTTTCGCGAGAGCGCGTGTAATCTCGTTCCCTCGATCGCGTTTCGACCACTATACCGCGGCGCTATAGCGATTCCACGGAAGAATCCGACCGGGTAAAAAATTACTGATCACCGCCATCCGACTCTGTTCGTCTCGGGCCGTTTCGATGGAATCCCGACGCTCCTCGCTTTGTAATCTCGAAGACGGCTTCCAGGATTTCAACTAAAACTCCACACTATTACTTTGGCATGCACGTCTCTTTTTGTTAAACTGTTGCAAAGGGTTCTATAATGCGTGACTATCGGGCGAGATTGCTTACGATCGAATGGGGAATATGGCAACGAGATGAGAGGTTCAAGGATACACGAATCGGTTTTACGATTTTTGTTGCGTCCGAGCGGTAACCGTATCTACGGCGTTCGGAATATTATCCAGCAATTTATATTGCTGCTACGTTATTCCGATGGGTTTGGAGGCATCGCTGTAATGTGCTGCGTGCTGAGGTCGCTCGGGGATGCAGATGAGCGTTTCAAGTATTCTCTGGAGGGCCATCTTCAGCTATAGATTATTAACCCTTACCACTCGAGTGGCGTCTCAGAGTCACCACTAAAAATTGCTGTACCATTATTCACAATACTGTTTACATTATTAAAAATATCTAGGTACCTCAATCAATTACAGAACATTTATGTATGTGGTATTATGTCAATCTCATATTGATGAGAATATTTATATGTTTGAAAATTTTCGGGGTGTGCTTCTCCCGAGACTCCGAACGAGTCATCGATCCCAGCAGACGTTCCCCCGTGGAAATAACTCTCTCGTTGGTAGTTTTGACGGTTCCGACAGTTGAAATTACACGTTCCGCCTTTAGGGTTGCGTGCGCGCCGACAGAATCAGGCAGAATGCGATTACTGCAACTACTATTAAACTATTACTAAGAACCACCGCACCGTGATATTTTGTTGTCTGCTGTCATGCGACTCGCCGAGGCATCAGGATAATTGTCCTCGATTCTTGTCACTGATCCCAACAACGTTTTCAACAATTTCTACGTAGCGTATGCTGTAATAATTACTACCTATAAAAAGTGTTCCGTATTGCAAAGATTAATACACGCCCAATCGATACTTCTTGAAGAAAATTGAACACCGTCGTTACACATCATTAATCCGCAATACGTTTCCTACGAAAAAAAAAAGTGATCGGTGTAAGTTCATTTCCAGTTCCATTCTCGACAAACCTTCGTCGAGACGGTGATTTCAAAATGCGCGTAACAAATCGATCCGAAACTGCATCCACCGAGAGCTAGGATATCGCAAGGATCACGTTCCCGTACCGAGACACAAAGGCAAGACGTCCAACTCGAAGTTTCGCGCGCGCATTCCGCGGTTTCAACGGTTGCAAAATGCCCGAACGATTTAGTAACGAGCGAAAGTATGCGCGAGTATGAGCCCCGGCTTGTAAAAACCGATAATAAGCGATCGTTCCGCGAGTTGGTAGCGATCCGGCACTCGGTTAGGCTAATGAGTGAGTGTCGGGCTCTCTCGGGTGTTGATAAATACGCTTGCGGTGCGCGTTGACAAGTCGTAATAAGTTAGCGATATTGTACGAGCGATGCAACGTCCGCCATTTTGGTGAACGGAGGCGCGACCCTCGAATTTGACAAAGCACGACCGACCATAAACCGCGTCGCGGTACAAACAGTCGCTTTCACGACTAATAAATTGAATATAAAAGCACGCTGTCCCTGCTGCTGCGGACCGGTACACACTAGGAACTCGCAATCTTTAGCGTGCGTTAAATTGGATTCGTTATGGTGGGCGTGTCGGCGCCGTAGTTTTGCATAATAACAACCAGCCTGAATAGACCCGCCGGAGACAGAGTTACGATCCTTTTTTCGACTGAAATACGCGATGTTTTATAATGCCAGGGGAATTCGGACGATTCACGGCTCCCTGTCGCCTTTGTCCCAGCTCGAAATGAATTCGTAAACGCTGTCGCGTTATCCGCAGCAGCGGTGAACATTCAATTTTTCGACTATCAAATTACCGAACATTTAATTGCACATCAATCTCATATCCATAAAATCAAAAGAATTATATACATTAAAATTATTCTAAGTCAGATGAAATGTTTAATTTTCGAGTTAAAGTAGCTCCGACTGCATAGGGTTAAGAAAATTGTTCAAAATAAATGGCTCCGATAATAGTTTTATAAACATCTGCTCCCGTGAAAAAATCTGGACCACGATGATCCAGTGACTGCATCCTCTGAACTTGCAACTGCCATAATGTCGGTTGCATATGCGCATAAACATAAATATACATCGTCACGAGCTCTGGCCGGCGAAACATTCTGCTTCGTCTCCCTTTCACGATTTCATTTGGACCCAGTGACCATAGAAAACGGTCTCGGATGCCTTCTTCTTCCTCCGTTGGTGGTAAACGTCATCGATCTTGATCGTCGTCGCCGTAACGACGGCCGATTGTGCTCGGACACACGACGACCACTGAATAAACAAGGAAGAATCTGGGACGGGGCCCTCTATCCGTATCTCTGTCATCAACGGATCCGTCGTGATAACCGATGATATATGGCCGATTGTTCGTCGAACCGCGAATCTTCGGGAGCAAAAGGATGACCCAGATCTCCAACTAACTAAATGACGGTCAATACGACATGTTACCGTTTCCGTCCCGCACGACGAACGCGTCTCGCGAGACAGCGTGGGTCGCAATTTTTCTTCACTGACAAATGAAAGTAATCCGTTAGCTGGAAGTGGCCGAAGATGGTGTGCCGTGGTTGCCGGATTTTCTGAAAGACCTGGACCAGATCTCTTTCTGTTTATTTAAGCCCTTTAACGAATCAATTTCGCTTTAAAATTTGCTGTTACAAAATGTTACAAAAAAGAAGAAAGAGTAACCTTTTTTACAAACAGAATGTACCGATGAGATATGATTTAAATATGTAGATAGCTAAGAGTCTTTGAAGAAGGAATGGACACAAATGCAAGCCTTAACAACGCAAAAGAGAATTAAAAAGAAGAAATTACAGCGAACTAAAGTTAAGTAAACAGTGGGTATTGAATAATGTTCTACGAGCTATTAATTTGTTCGAGCAACGTTGCTGGATGGAAATCGAAAAAGCAGCTAACACGGGTTTTGTGTGCGAGTAAAATTTACGAGTCTGCCTTCTGGAAATTAGAGTGGTTAATTGGTCCGATTACATTCACAATGTATGACTGTAAGAAAGATAACTAAAATACCTGACTGGTTGAATTAATGCCATACGAGGAATGCTCGCTTGCTATGCGTAACCCAGAGCGACACCACTCGACCACGCATTGAAATCACTCGAGCAGCGTGCTACCGCTGCCGCACTGCTGCGCTCATATCTGTATTACACGCAAACAACGAAACGACTCGCATTCTCTACTCGAATTCTATTTCCGTGCGATGCAATGCGCATTCCACGAGCGGCTATTAAAATTTGAACGGAACATATGTACGGGATAAAATTTCATTTTCTACATACCTCAAGAGATCCGACTCCGTCCGAACAGAATTCCTAATAAAACCGCTATTGTATTAAAAAATGATCGTTCTTTTATTAAATCAATTAAACCGACCGGTGTAACCGAATCCTTTTAAGATCGCGATTAAGACTCCTAGAACTACTAAAACTAAATCGCTCGATGTTGAACGACAAACATTCACCAACCAACAAAATAATTAACCAGACCGTTACACCTTAATTCGCATTCTCACGAACCGCTGCACACAATTCCAACTTTACATAGCTCGCTCCATAAAAACTAGAACAGGCTAAAAATACCTTTAATTAGAAAATTCCTGCAAGAAATTCAAATGAAATTGTCGCTGATTCAACATTCGCCGATTGAACAGCTGAAAGATTCGCACATAAATTGCATGAAAATGTCCACGGTGTACCGACAACTAATTCTAATTAATTCGAGCACGGCCACCGGTTGTACACGTGGGAACATCGAGCCCCACCTACAAGACAATCGATCCTTGTTAGCAAGGTGTCAATGAGGCGCGGCCTCGCCTGTCTTGTATATTCGCGTATCATTAGGCCGACCGTAATTTGGGAATGGGATTACATCGAGTTTATAGATCGACGGCGATAGAACGGCGTCGCTATTAGCGTCGGCTCATTATTGTTCGCACGGGCCCGGAACGCGGCTGTTAGGTTAAACAAGGCGCACCGGTGAGAGGTTTCTTCGGATTTTATCTTGACGCGGACACGCCTAGCGTTCGATTCTACGAGCTCGCGCCTACTCCCGGACAATGTACTTCTCCCCGCGAACAAATTGATTAGTATAGCGCTGTTTGTACCGGGCACGCGATCCAGGATCCAGCTGGACCGCCGTGGATCCTGCTGGGCCGTTTCCACAAGACAAATGAAGCGTCCGAATACCGCAAATCCGTGCGTCGAATTCCACGAGGTCGTAAAACCCGTTTCGAAGTCAGAAAATGAACACCTTAAAATATATCCGACGATTGTATAGATTCGTGCCCGATTTGAAAATAAAATTCAACGGTTAAATTATAAAGGATATAACATTGATAATCAATTATACGTATAGTCACCATTGTTTTCTACAATTCGAGAAGATAACGAATCAGTGTAAATCAACGACGAAGAAACGAAAGTTTTCTTGAAGAGGAGAAGAGTTGTGTTAATCGTTAATGTTAATCGAGTCTAATCATCGATGGAGAGTCCGAGAAGATCTTCGGAGCTAACAGGCTTGTTTTTGCTGGATGTTCCAGGTGTATCCCGGATGGCGGGGACGTCGGTTACACGATGACGGAACTGCAGCCGTCGCCGCCAGGATATCGAGTCCAGGATGAGGCCCCGGGCCCACCTTCCTGTCCTCCGGGCCCGTACAAGTACGCGAGCCACGGCCACGGGGCCGAGCCTACCAATTTCAAGAGTGCCACGTCGTATCCTCCGGAAGGCTATGCCCTCAAGCAGAGCCCGTCCCGCTCGGCGCTACCAAACGATTACTATACCAGCAGGCGCAGAAACGACAGCAGGAGGTCCGCCGAGGAGCACGAGCCTGGCAACCAGGCTAAGAAACCCACGGCTCCCGGTTACAACGAGAGTCACAAGAAGAATACTGCTGGCTACAAAAACGACAGCGGGTACGCAGGCCTCCAATCAACCCTCCACCTCTCTTCTTCTTCTTCTTCTTCTTCTTCTTCTTAAGCCGAACTGGCAAGCATCGATTCCTGGAGGAATTCTTTTAATATGTTGCCCATTGGCTCGGCTAATAGGCTTTCAAACTTGGGAATTAATAGGGATGCTAATCAATTTTTTGAACAAAGTTTGTAATAGCACCGCGCTAAAGAAATCTGAGCGACGTACTAATTTTTTGGAGGGCTGGAAGGAGGTTAATTAGCAGGTTAAGTTAATTGTGGACAGTAAACGGTGATGAATGGGGATTGTATTATTGTGGAATGGCAGGAGACTGCTGAACTGGGGTTTATGGAGCATGGAGCTGACGAAGAAGTGAATAAAGTTGGAGTTTCGAGTACAACGAAAAATAAATATTCTAATGAACAGAAGTTAATTCGGTTCGTCACGAGCACCGTTAGCTTTCGATCGTGGTCGACCATTAATGTAATAACGAAACAACGTTATTATATGTTTCCACAACATACAACATATTTCCATAAACATCCGCAGTCTATTCTTAGCAGGCTGACCGCATTTCATCCTAATGCAACGATACGGTCGACCCACGTTCACTCTGCGCTTTACCTACAATGTAAACATACTTGAGACAAATGCAACGCTCGGCAATAAAATCATGCTCCGAATTGCAACGGCTTGAACTCTCGCAAGCAACCGTGTTGCAGCAAGTGTTTATGACATTGGGCCGGTGGCCCGATTCCACGATCGAGGGTCAGTCGTCGAATCAACCCCTATTACTTCGGAATTAATTGTTCCGCTAATGAGAGACAAGTTTCTACGGTTGCTGGCTCTCTGCCGGGCAGGTTTTTGCGGGCCAGATAAGAGATACCGTTTGGCAGCCAATTAGACGTTTTCTGTATTAGTCCCGGCACACTTAGATTTCGCGATTAGGCCTGAACGGCAGCCAACGATGCTTCCCCTGGACCTCGTGTAACGACGCTTGCAATTATAGCCTGATTATACGTGATTCCAGTTACGCTGAACTTGTTGACTATTCCATAAATTATGCGGCGGCCACGCATCCCGGTAATAAAGTGGTTCAATGACATCGGGATGGAACACGGGTAATACCCGTTCCTCTAACAGCTACCGGGTTCTAGCGTTTTATGAGTGATTCATTCAGCTAATCTAGCGAGAGGTCGCACCCAGGGATCGCCTCCATGTCCCTGAACACTATATCGCCCGACGTATAATTACGGGAAGCACGGCAAAACTTCGCCTGCCTCTCTCTGCTGCTAGTCCTTATTTATTCGCTTAGGATGCCGGACTTTTAATGGACCCGACGCGCGACGTCGCGTTTGCTTATTTTTCGACGTTAATCTGGGGAGAGAGAAGGGCCAAGCGAAATTACACTGTCATTTCGCGTGGTGCCGCCGCTGCTAATGAATATTGATTGCGGATGGACTAGGGGATTTGTTTGTTGATCGTGCCGGCTAGACATTAGCGAGCTCGGTTGACAAATTGGGGAAACAGTTAGTGCCGAGACCGTCGCACAGTGGGCCAAACGGCAATTCTAGACGCGAATAATTCAAGTTGATCTAATCAATGCGGATAAACTACTTATGCTTTAATAATTAACATATAAATTGATGTATGCGATCACAAAAACTAAAAAGTATCTTATTTAAACAGCTTTTGCCATATTGTATAACAGTAGAATTTTATATAAAAGATTGAAGAGTGGGAGGTGTCGATGGATGAAGGATGAATTCATCCATTTTTTAAGTTGCTTTGTGAATTTATACGATGAAACAGTGGGAGGTATGAATAGATTGACGAAGGATGAAGGTTCGAGGGTGAAAATGAAGGATGATTTTCATCTGTTGCAACAGGTACAGCGAGAGCGTCGGATTTGACAGTTTCACGCTGCCTCTCAACGAGAGAGACGAAGCGTCGCCACCGCCAACGCCACCAGTCCGAGACGCTTCGAGCCTCAAAGGAGTTTGCTATGGGCCGGGCCACGAGAAATACCCATCGTGGCCCAGTGCGCCGGAGAGACACCCTGACGAGGACGTTCACGGCGCAGGTCACAACAGCGGATCCCATCGTTCCAAGTCCTGGACCGATCACACCAATTACCCGAAGGAGAAGCCAGCCCAATATACCAGACCGCACACGAAGAGGCCCAATCCTGCGTTCACGCAGCAGGTAACGTCCATTCTCATTCCTATCCATCATTATTTCCTTCCAAAACGAGAATGTCAAGGCTCGAGAACTTCCACGAACTTGCTAGACCTTCACAAATAGCCGAATCATTACAACTAATTTATTTAACGCGACTCCTGAAAGTTCACTGATATTTTGTCCGACTGGATCTTTCGTTGATCACGGATTCTTTCAATACATTTCGATTTAAATTGTTGTTCTGCGATCAGTTATTTCTATACTGCGGATCTTTATGCGCAAAATTGAGTAGATTAATTCAAAATTGTTGGAAAATTTTTTAAATTAAGGAAAAAAATGACATGTAATGTAGTTTCTATTTCGTGCAATCGACGCAGACAACTTTTTCATATGTTTTTGTTTATTCGTGGATAGGATTCGTAGGTAGATTTAAATGCAATTTTGAAAAAATTGACCATAGTCGAAAACGTTTCACATAAAGAATGAATAGCTTCTGGGCTCCATTTTCTCACTTTCCGCCACTCCTATTGGTAGACCATTGACTCATCCTCGGAGAGCACATGCAGAAACACTCAGCGTTTCTCCGAAAGCGATACGTCACCGTGCCAATTACGTTTTGTAAGGTAATTCGTCCGCGTGGACGTGTCGGCGTGGCGAGTATTCGTGCGTCGCTGTTGGTTACGAAATTGAAAACTCATTTGCAAGGAGGCGAAGCACTTTCGACGGTGTTAACGAGTCACGAGAAACAGAGAGCGAGAGAGAGAGAGAGAGAGAGAGAGAGAGAGAGAGAGAGAGCCGGTGGAAAAAAGAGAAAGAAGGAGAGAGGCGTTATCGTTCCGTTTCCAGCGCGTTTTAATCGGCGCGCGTGGTTTCACGACGGGCCCAGGAAGTTTAATTGGCCCCGGGAGCGTGTCGCGTTAAGCATCGGGCCCCAACGTAGGTCAGAACCTTGGCAAGATCGTGCTGCGCCCTAAAACGACAAACACAATTAATCTCCCACACCCGCGCACCCTCCTTTCTCTCCGCGAGTGACATAATCGTCGCCAGCCGGCGAAGTAGGCCAGCAATTTCGTGGCAACATACACGGGCCCTGTTGTTCGCTGCATGGGGTCCACGGGGACCCAGCAAGACCCAATCTACGGTGTGCAAATTTCAACGGAAGATCAAGGAAGTTTCAGCGAAACGAATTGCGACTTTAATTGGTTGATTTCTCTCTAACAAGATTTCTTCATTAGCGTAATTACACGACACCATTTGATTTTCAATCGAAAAAGCGAAATGCTTAGCTTCAACGATTATGGTCTCCGGTGAACCTCGAACACGGGCTATTACGTAATGAAATTACGCAGTCAGCGTACACGCAGTTAGGATCCTGGTTCTTAGGGTAAACCAGTAACAGTTTCTTCGAATGGCTCTTAGACGGAACAACGATTTTCCTCGTTGCAGCTGAAGACTGTCATGGAGCGATGTGAGAAGATTCCAGCGGAGACTTTCGAGTCTCGGAACAGGGCCAATGTGGAAGAGGAGCCGAGATTATGGCCCCGTGTTGATCGCGAGGGTAAGGCTTTGGGTGACGAAGAGTATGTCGTCCCATCGCCGCCTGAACGCGAACAACAGACCGCTCAGACCCTCAGTCATGCTGATTTGGAGGCTTACGTTAGGAGCTACCAGGATCCCCAGGTGTCCCAGGTAAATTCTAATTACTTTCGTTTAATCCTAATCGACTGAACTGTCTTACCACGCGTTGAGGTCTCCCGAACGATGCGTCTTACAACGCGTCGAAGTCTCTTACAAATGAAGTTGGATTTTATCTTAAAACATTAAATACAATCTACAGTTGCGTTGTATATGTTTTAGTAATTATAATATAATTTTTTGGCGCAGGTGGATATATACAGAGAGGCCACGCTGACACAAGCAGGTCTGGAGGAGTACACAAGGGTGCAGCACTCTCAACAAGCCAGTTACGCACAATCCGAAGGCTACCACAGTTATGTTTCAAGCGTGGACTCTACAACGAACACCCCATTCCTCGACAGGTACTAATCTTCACGATCCCCTTCAATCTTCTATCAACAAGTACGAACTCTGCAACTCAGACGTAATAATCTTCCAGACTGCGAAGAGACAGCGAGGCAGTAGCACAGCGACCAACATCCACCTGGGAGGACACCTCCAGAGAGGGCAGAGACAGCGTGGTGACCACCTCCAGTGGCAGTGCATCGAGCAGCGAGACCCTGAAATGGCACGGTTCGATGTCGGACGTGAGCGTCTCGAGCGGCCTGCCAGCTCGTCAAAGCACATCGGACCGTTGGCACCATGGATCAATGTCGGACGTGAGCAGCGTAAACGGTGGGATCCTCCCTCAAAAATCGAACAACGGTTGCCACGACAAATGGCAGGGTTCTATGAGCGATGTGAGCAGCACCGGGCTGTCACCAACCACTAAGGGCAGACACAGTGAGAAATGGCCTGACAAGTGGCAAGTCTCTATGAACGACCGCAACAAGCAGATTCAAGGAAGATCCAGTTTGCCTGCAGTGATCAGCCACTGTACATCTTCAACGAACGTTGCCGATGTGACCACGGTTCGTGAGAGTAAATGGCAAGAGTCTAACATCGACGAGGAATCGTTGGATAAATCGCAGAGCAGTTCTGAATGGGATGGATCGATGAGGATTGAGAACGATAAATATGGATCCCTTACCCAGCCGATGCCGCAGAGCCCTATTCGTCAACCAACCAGTCCTCAAAGTCCTGAGACGTGGAATCCTATACATGGCTCTATGTCTGATGTTAGCCAGGCTAATGGATTGTCTTGTAGCAAACAGCTGATTGCTCATAGTGCCAGAGTGCAGACTCCGCAGAGACATCATTCCGAGAGTGTTCTTTATCTGGATCGGGAGAGGAACCAGCGAAAACTGTACCCAGTTAGCACCACGCAGCCTCAGGAGTCATCTCCGTCTTCAAGGTAGCAGGATAAAGTCAATCAACACCTTTACGTTAATCTAATCGTAAGACTTTTAATAAAATCGCCTAAATCATACTCTCTTCTTCCAGGATGCCGTCCACCCAGCAGCCCCAGATGTCAGTAGCGGAGCGCATAAATGAGTTAGAGAAGCAGCAACAGCAGCAAATGCGCTACACCTACCTAGACCCTGAGAAACGTCACCGAGTATCGGACCCAACACTGAAAGCTATACAGAAAAAAGCTCTGCTATCATTCTACGAGCGTCATCATCAAGCTTCCTGGCGATCCGAGCCTCAACTAGCCCAGGGATCTGCTCCAGCTCCGCAGAGTCCACCCCCACAGCCACCCCCACGTCCCAGACCATCGTCTTCTAGAAGAGCTAGCTCTGCTTCCGATTATGCCAGCGGTGCCTGGAGAGAGAATGCTAACAGAAGTCAGAATCAGGGTAACGGGGACTTGCCGAGTCCGAAGCATCAGCACAGCAACAGCTGTGGTAGTTTATCTACGGATCTGCTAGGTCCAGTGATAGTTGGGCCAGCTATATCTATCGATGATTGGGTCCCAGAGAGGCCGCCCAAGAAACCTCACTTGAGGAACGTGTATAATGATCGTGTTCCTAGCCCAGACTTGCCTCCACCTTCACCACCAACCGTCACTGAGAACGAGGTGCATGATTGCGATGATCCTCTGCCACCTCCGCCCCCAGAACTCAGTGAAGACTGTTTCACGGACTCACAGAGAAAATCTAATCATCACCCTGAGGAGCCCAAAGCCAGGGACAGGTCCTGCGACAGACACAAGCTGGAGAGACACTCGATAAGAAGATCGAAGCATGGTAGCAAACGAGAACTCGACAAATCTACATCCTCAGGAAAGTCATCTCCTAACTCTCCTACCAAGACTCCTCAGGAGCAAGATCATCAATTCGTCAGAGCTACAATAGCTCTGAAGCACGCAGAGTCTGAATTAGTTCTCGAGAACGGTGTCTCGGCTGGGTTTGCTACTCACAGGATGGTAGCCACAGGGAGGTCAAGTTTGAGATACCCCGCCACGCAGAAGCTGATGGTGAACGGAAGAGTAACACCGGCGAGGAGGATATCCGAAGAACGGTCCTTCGCTAACAGACCCCCAGCACAGCTCCCTGATCTCATCTCCCAGCGTTATAGTGATTCCGGGAACCAGAGGCCTGCTCCCCAAGTGCCTGTCGAACCGAGAATCATCAGACAGGAGTCTATGAGAGTGGATAGCTCCAGACTCGACGTCTCTGGCTTACTAAGAAACGAGTCCTCTCAAAGACTGGAGTCTTCTTCAGGCCAGAGACCTCAGCCACAGGTGCCCAAGAGTGTCGACAAAAATTCATCCAGCAACCAGGTGAACCAATCAACGAGACCGAACTATCTACCTGTTCCTGAGAACCAGAAGAGTGCCTCCAAGTACCTGGAAGGCGCAAGTCATGCGTTTTCGATCGGTAGCCCAGTGAAGACAGGTTACGAAGCCAACTCGAAGATGTTCCCTTCAGAGTCCAACCCTCAGAAGTATCACGAGCCACCGAAGTACATGGGAAACCATCATCAACGACACGGGGATGCTGCTCAGAGGAATTACTATGCTTTGCCGCCAAAGTATATCGATGCTCCAAAACAAAAGCCTCAGCCACAGTGTCCTACCGAGAGATTCAGTGGATCTGGATCGCCTAGTTCGCCACCTCCGCCGCTTGCACCTAGACAGAACACTCCTGGGAGGAAGTCGCTGCCACCCCCGCCTAGACCTGCACCCCCACATGCTGTTCAAGGGTGAGTCTTGACATTTCTGTTAATAGTTTTGATATTGAGAGAGCCTACTTAACATTGGGTTTATGGGACTCGTCAAAATGTTGGTTATAATATATTCTAAAAACATGTCAAAAAAGTAGAATGGTCAGTTTTAATGCTCCGCAAACCTAGTGTTATCGTTGGGAGACTTATTGAGTTAATTGTCGTTACTAGAGCCGTCAGAATATTTTTTTCTGTATCTCACCCCGCTGACCCAACAACCAACAAGATCTGCACAGCATTTATTTATGTCCACGTCGCGTTATCTGCGTGCCGTTTCATTAATTTCAAAGTAACAAATTGAATTGGTCAGCGTAGAAGCCTGCGAGGGTTAAAATGTACTATTCCCGCAAACATTTTCGCGATTACCAGTTTTTTAGCCGTTCCGCCAAGCTCGTCACATTATTCCTGGCGACATTTATTCGCCGATTCCGATGTTGCGTGCCGCAGCAACGTCTCCGACGATGATCAGTGGCAAAGACACCGCTTGGTTTTTGGAACGTTCTTAAAGGTACTGGTTTTCGCAATCGCGGGGATCTCCGCGGACATTTGTTTAACCGGTCGTCAATTAGAGATCCCGTGGATCGCGGACGAAGCTTGCAACGGGGAACGCACACGATCCTGTAATTGCGGCGTAATTGAATGGTAAATGACCGCTGCCTGCGCGACGCGCTCGCAGCGTCATCCATTATACCCGCTGCGCGACGTCTCGGCCGCTTATCCCGAGATCGATCAGCAGAATCAGTGGTAACCGCGAGCATTCCCTCGGTGTTGTCGATAAGACGCTTATTAACGGCCCGGGAGATCGATAGATCGCCGGGGAACCGGCGGACAGGCAACCCTTTGGCAGCCCTTTCGCAGACCATTGGACATAATGTTACACGGAGTCTTCAAAAACGAGGATTCCTCTGTTTTATTAATTCTTTGGTGGTTCGACGAGAACGGTACCGGTCATTTCGAGGATCTACGCTGAAGGAAGTGGCAGGGAAGATCGATAGATCGGCAGGCAGATGCTAGACACTTAGATTCGAAACTGGTGTTTGTGTTGGCTCATCTTGATTCCCTGATAGTTGAGAATAGAGGATAACACTGATTTCACCGATCATTTACGAAATAGATTCCTGTTGGATTACGTTGGTTCTCCGGTGATTTAAGACGTAGACCAGCATTGTTTCCACAGATCAATAAATCCTCCAGAAAATCGCCAACTTTTAGCTACTCTCTAAACACATCAAGGTCTTAAAAAAATCTAGGTTCCAGTTTTACTGTCTTGTCTGACGACTCGCAGTCGAACGGTACAGTATCCTGAACCTTGGCAAACGGTTTACGGTTCCGTCCATTGTTTCTCACGGTCTCCCGTAGAAATGGCGGCCGGGCGTTTAGGGCCAGCCATCGAATTCATGATTCGAAAGTCGAAATCGAGCCGGCTAGCAGAGTGGTCATTGTAAAAGAATGGTTGGGCAAGAATCGCCGGGGAGAGATTACCCGTCGCTACGAAACGGAAAGACGGTGGTTTCTTTTTCGTCAGTCCGCGAACTCGTAAATACCCCATGGGATCATGGAGTCGACGGTGTGCCGATAGTTCGGCGAACTGCTCTCGAGACTCCTCGGCGCAGTTAGAGGGACCGCGCGCGGTCGTTAATTATCTTCTCGTTCGCTCGGTCGAGCGAATCGCATGCATTACCATCGGATTATCATTGCAAATCTAACGGTGCCCATTACCGCCGGCTGATTTACGAGCGTGTGACTTTCCCTGAATCGCGTCCACCGTTCGCGAAGCACCTAAACGACGCGACGCGACGTCGCCGATCGAGCCCCGCGGAAACGATTATGATGCTCCGTTTCAATTAAAATCCTCGGTTAAATTACAGTACCGTATCGATCCTCTTAGACGAGCGACACTCGCGAGACGTGTCCACGGTGACTCGTTCACTTCATTTACGTGGCTCGATTCCGTGACTCCGAGCTTAGCGTGATCTACTTACCGGACTGTGCATCATAATTCTCTGAACTTGGACGTGGCTTAGAAACGGTCTTATCGGACGTATGATTTATTCGAAGACGACCGTGGATCGCTGGTAGTTCATGAGCCGAGAAGAATTGTTGTATTCAGACGTTCCCTACTGGAGTCACACACGGCTGATAATCGTGGTCTTAGGTTTTGCGTCGTGACTGTATAATCAATTTTATTCGCGTCTCTATTTAACCCTAATACCTTGCCCCGTAATATCGAGTCACGAAGAGAGTATGATACTGCTGAGCGTTCTTTAGAGGCACAGTAGGTGGCAATTTGGTTTCCTAAGGGTTCAGAATCGAAGGATTGGGAAACGAGAAGGGGTCGAAGGCGGTTTCGTGAGCCATCCGGCCGTCTCTTTGTCCATCGGTACGTTTTTGGGTCACGAGACGTTCACCAGAAGGGGATTGCGGTGTTCGAGAGGACTCGAACGATGGCGCGAGAGGAAATTAACGATGGATTAATAATAATTGCGCCGCGAGGAGAAGATGGTGAAGGCGAAGGGTACAGGATGTACACTCGATCCCACGGGCCGATAAGCCGTTTCACCTTTCTTTTGTTTCGTTCTCGCTCTGATTGGGTGGCTAGCTTGGCTTCTGTGACGGTCGAGCGGTCGGCCGACGCCGACCTCGGGACACGGTTCGAGGAGCAAACGGTTCGACCTTCGACAGGAAGAGTTACAGATCCGTGGAAGAGGCCACGGTGCTTCTAAAGAATGTATAATTGTATTATTTCGAAAGAATATCTACGAAAGAAAAACATCCAAGCAATAATGACGAAAAGAATGCAAGCCGTTTGCAGTCGCCGTCACGTACACGTGGTTACACACAGTGGCCAATCAACCGTAATGAGGCAAGCGTAATTATTACTCCGCCACATCGGCTGTCGACCCATCATGTGTCCGCGTAATACGAGACTGGAAAAGTTGTACCAAAGAACGTCGTCGATTCGGACAATTGTGCAGCGAGACCATTCGCCAACGAGATGGTTCCTTCGACTTCTCCTCGTCTCTCTCTCTCTCTCTCTTCTTCGGGGTATTCGAGCCCGCGAAGGCTTAACCTTTCCGGCGAACCCGAGCCACGAGGTAGAAATGTCAGAAAAAAGGTTACCGCGTGTTGGCACCAGGGGCGTGTTGGCCTGTTCTTCGCCGCTCGATTATGCTCACTAACAGAGCAGTCTAGCGCGTGAGAATTTTCGTCGACGTGGATCGACAGTAGATCGATCTTCTTATAGGGCCAAGAATTATACAAATTTGTGCAAATTTCTGTCTACAATTTGGAAGAGGAAAAAAATAATGAAAATCATTATTCTTCTACTGGGCTGATGTACAACGTCTGAAGGCCAATTTTGTGTTGAAAATCCATTCTTTTCCGCGTAAGCATTCAACATCATTTTGCAGTCACGAACTCGGCAGAATATTAAAGGTTCCTCGTGTGGAATCAGCGATATTCGAGGATCGCACGATTTACGTTTCTTGCGATAAAATCGCAGTTGGCGAAAAATGCGCCGAGTCAGATATAGATATTCTTCGATCTAGTAATCTAATCGCGGCGAACGATAACTTCTCGGTTGCGATCATTTTCTATGTCTTGTTTTTCTATGTCTTAAATTTAGGTTTCGTATTTTATATGTTAAATTAAGGTCAACTGGTTAAAATGATTACGAGTGGAAAAATAGTTGTTGCGCGCAGCGATCAGAGTTCATTTACCCCCACCGGTCAGCACCATTTTATAAGGTAGGAATAATGGCCGATGATGCGCGCGTTGACCTTCGCCGACCATTTATCTTCGGCCCAGCTGCAGAACGGTCTTATTAAAGCGAACCAGATCGGAAACGGGATCAGCCGCGTACGTCAATCATGTGCCAGATCGGACGACGCGTGTTCCCAAGGCAACACCGTCGGACGCACACGGTTCTTTTTTCTTAGAAACGCGTGTAATTCTGATAATTGAGCGTGGGCGGCGAGTAAATTGGTCCGGGCAGACGCGTAAACAGCGCTGGCTAAACGAGCCGCCTGTTTACACGATGCGTTCCCATGTTCTCTCTGCATCGAGAACACATAGGTCCCCACAGTGTAAGAAAGCCTTCCCAAAAATCAATATTTTCTTACCGAGATCCGTTCAGTTGATGTCGAGCTAAAATCGTCAGAACTTGAGTAGCAAGTCCCATCCAATTGATTCCAAAAATCAATCTTTTTATACTTGGACAACCAGCAAGTTCTATCCGATTGATTTCCAAAAATCAATTTTTAAATACCATTATCCATTGAATTGATGTCGCGTCAAAATCGTCAAGAATTGAGTACATTTGCAACCGGACAACCTAGCAAGTCCTATCCAATTTCGATCTAATTGAACGGGATAGCAAAAATTGCCGGAGCCGATCATCAAGTGAAGAATGCGTTCCAAGTGTCACAGAACGGGTAGCCAATTCTTGAGCCATTTGCTCCTCGGTGGTTAGGCGTAGACGAAGCTGTTTAGTGTCGCCGTGACAATCGAGCGACCTAGATCAACCTTGTTCCCCCATTTTCTGTCATTTCCATCATTCTTGCTCCTCTCCGGACTCGAGCAGAGAACTCGTTTCGCTCGAAACACCTGCGGCTGTATAAAGGCAAGACCGCGACCTCAACAGGGTATCCAACAGGCTGCCTCGGGTATCGCTTAACACCGGTTGCTAGTCGTCGTTCTCTCTCGTTTTCTCTCTTTCTCTATCTCTCTCTCTCTCAAGCAAGTCGGGTGACATCGTGTAAGGCTATAGCTGGAGAAGAAAAAGAGGCGCGCACGGTGGATCATATTATCATACGACCAGCACGGCTCTCGTCCGATTTCGTTACACTGTTGCTGCCGAGAATCTGGAAAGGTTATTCTCCGCCTTCCTCGGACATCTTTCATTATCAGATCGGTAGGGACTGTTCACAAGTGATTTTAGAAACTCGGTTCCCCGTTTCATCTTGACCTGGATACGATTTTATTTCTCTTCGGGCTCGATAAAATCGTCGTTTTAGGTAATGGGACCAATTAACGAGGTTTTATCTCGAGACAGGGAGCAGTAGTTTCCATCCTTCTAGCATTTTATAGATTTCCTTGGTAATTTGGTTACGTTTTGTTTCGTTGTTAACCCACTGAATTCACGATTAATCTTATTAGTAGTAGCGCGGCACAATCGGTCCGCCAATAACAAGATTACGCAAGAATGTGAAAACGATTGTTTTTCTCCGATTCCGAACTCTTATCGTATCGAGTGCACTTAAACTTTACCGGTGACCCAAATATTAATAACGTAAGAAAGTTTCTTAGCCGAAAGTATTAGCAAGCATCATTATTGATAAACCTTTTTTAAAGCCACCAAGGAACACCTATCATGATCGATCGTGCGTATCGGAAGAATTTATTGCTTGTTTAACCAGTCTGTTTATTTTAGTCGATCGCAGCGCAATTGATAAGCAATTTCGAAACCGTAGAAGTCACGTTCGCTATCGAAGCGTCCGGCTCGGGTGTGAAGAAAAATGGATACCGTCTGCTTGATCACCGGTATGATTGATTATCTACCGACTGTGCACGTTTATCGCTAATTACGCTGCACGATTGATGGAAGCTACGGAATTGAACAGTTCGTGCCGAGGTTAATATGGTTTTATTGTCTTGTTCGGATCGAGCAATTAAGTCGATCGGTATCTGTATCCGAACCACAATATCGTATAGTCAGTCACAAAAATCTAGATTAAAAAATTTACAAAATTTTCACTTGGTCAGGTTTCTGTTTCATTTTCCTCCACTTAAAACAAGTACGAGGACATCGTCCTTCAAGAGCTCGGAAATTTGCACAGAATGTCGGTTGAAAGGACGCTAAAAAAAAATCGGCAGGTGCAGGCGCACTTTTGCGCTCGGGTGTACCGGGCAGCCGTTGCCCGGTCACCTGAACCGTTCGTTTTATAATATTCGCTAATTGCCGGCGCGTTTGCACGATTATTCGCGAGGCGGACGCGGACGCTTGGAGGCCGGTGGCGCAACAGCAACGTGTGGCAACGGCGACGCACCGCGTCTGCTAATTATCAACAGCAATTAAAAGGAGAACGACGTAGGCCGAGGCGGGACGTGAAAAGAGACTCGCTGAGAGCAGCTATTCGTTTCAGCAGAAGTACTTTCGTCGACCGAGGAACTCGTAGTGCACAGTGCACTCCTTTGAGTCTCTCCCTTCCCTCTCCATACATCTCTATGCGTCTCTATGCAGCCTTCCAAAGCGTGTAACGTCCTCCCTTGGTGCGTGGCGAGACTCGTTTGACGACTTGTTAAGGAACGGGGTCAATTGCATGCAATCCCGACTAATTCCGAGCGAGTTTAGGAGCGACGGCGATACTGGTAGCGAAGCACGCCTTCATTAACCTGGCTGATTAACGTAGAAACGGAAGAGAGGAAAAAACGATCCCGAATTTCGCAACCCCGCCGCCTGCGAATCAGAATACGACCCGACGAGCTGCGCTAGGAATGCACAAGCTAATGCACGGTGCAATATTGGGGGTACTGAACTGGTTTAGCCTTCTCAGAATTTTGGAAAACACTATGCGCTAGTATCCGAGCCATCGTCTTATATCGAAAGGAAACTGTAACACCACATTAAAGCTTTGAACCTCGAAGCAACGCTAAGATAATGTTATTACACCAATATTTCAGAGAAATATCTTTTCAGTGCAACATTTTGCAAATAAATTCGCCATATCGATAGCTTCGGTATCGATACACCAGACGCAAAGAATTTATTGAGTTGGGAGCCGAGTGTTGATAAACTTTTCTATTCGGTGAACAGCCTCGCCTACCACAGCAGGGTGTTCGACAGATAGCTCAGTTATTGGAGCTGATAGCGGGTTAATTAATCGCTCGTTGTACTATAACGATTATAACTTTCTCTCGCGAGCCACTTTGGTAAATTATGCACACGGCCGCGCAATAAATTGCGTAATAAAATCCCTCTCCTGCCCTCGATCTCTCAGACTCTGATTCGATCACTTCTTTTCCCGAACGATCTACGAGCATCATCGTTTCCCTGGAGATTTTATAATACTGTCGCGGTCGGTTTTATGCAGCAACGTATATCGCTTCGGATGCAAAGAGTACGCGTGGAATCCTCCGCTCCGCGGAATACTTTCCACTTCCTTCGACGCGGTACAAGTGGAACAGACATATGGTGTGTGTTTCTCCTTGGACAAAGTCCTCATAGTTGATCCATTTTTCCGAGATCCGTGGGAGTGTGCGACCGACTTTTTCACTTCACGATTTTATGGTAGCTGCAATGTTGTCGATGCTCGTGTTCTTCCTCCAATAAAATTGGTATTAGGCGTCGAACACGTTACGGAGTTCTGTGGGAGTGGCGACCGACTTTTTAAGTCCACGATTTTATAGCATTTCGAGCAGCAATGTTGCGTACATGTTCGCGATCGCTCGATAAAATTGGTGTTAGCTGTTGAACACGTTAGCGAAGTGTGAATATTTTAAAATACATACGATTCTCAAGAGTTTTGTGGGAGTGGATGACCGAGATTTGTCTCTACTATTTTATGGTATCCGATGCTAAAATGTTATCCTCTTTGAAATTCATAGGAACAACGAAAAACTCTCGAGAGTTAATGAAGCTGTTCAGAGTAAATCCAGGTACGGGATCGGGACATTTGTTTGCCAGGTGTGTTTGCCGCCATCTGTTTACCAAAATCCGCGCGTAGAAAGATTTTCGGGCGTAGCTCTGAATAAATTCCGAAGCATTAACGATCCAGATGTGAGCTTGTCGATGCTGTACAATGCGCAGTAAAATTCAACTGTGGACCCAAGGTCTTGCTATGTCGAGAACCGTTGTCATAAAGCAAAAGCAAACCGTTGTGAAAAATCGTCGTCGGAGATTTTTATATGTCCATGAAGCAATTTTGACTGGGTGAAAAATAAAACACAATAGAAAGATAAACCATGTGGTCGCTAATGACCTAGATGTTAATGCGACGACATTAAAAAAATAAACCATTAATAAATAATAACAATAGAAAGAATTCTCTGGAACACGTTAGATATTCGCGCCAGACGTACAAAAAGGCAAATAAATCTGACTCTCCTCCGGTTTCGCGAAGCGTTGGCCCGCGCGGTTCGCCACTTTTCCGCATTCCCCGCCATTCCAAAATCATCACGGCTTCCGGGAGCGCGAGTATAAGCAACAAACATAGATCCACTTATCCTATTTATAACAACCGGCGATGACCGCTCGCGTACTACCTTCCGAGGCCACGTTAGAGGCAAATAGGTGAGCTACCCGCCTGGTCGGGTACCTGCGGTTCTACGGCGGGTCTTCAGCAGGTGCGAGTGGTCGCGGTTTGCTTGCCGGGTGTCACTGACCCTCGGCAATTTTCCAGCCAGCGAGCGGTCAACGATTTCCTCGGACGTGTCTGCAACAGCTGGTCCTCGTTGTTTCCCATTTAAAGATTCTTCCAAATATGAACCGCTTGTACAAAGTGTCACAAAATTTATATGTCGCCGACACCGTAGCGCGATTCTACACCCTCGATTTAGTCGAAAATGACACGAGGAACCCCCTTTTTTTATAGTGCGGAAATGCGTTACGCATACCCTGGCCCCCTTGGGGGCCCAGGGTTATGTGGGACTGTCCAGAGGACTCTCCGGCCAGCCTCTACCCACTAAAACCGCACTCCCACCTAAGCTATTGTAAGGGGGGGGGGCAGGATCTCCAAGAACTCAACTGGCCACGAGGAACCCCCAGCAAAATTGACCTTGAGCTTAAAAAACTTGGTAAAAAAAGATTATGTTTTTCATATCATTTTACAAACGAAATCGGGGATGTACAATCGTGCTACGGTGTCCGCGTCATATAATTTTCTGACACCCTGTACTATAACAATCGCGTCAGACTCTCGATGAAGATACTGATCAAATTTTCTGCTCCCATTTCAAACACAAATTCAGTCAGAACGACGTAAAACTCTGCAAGATGAACAAAGGTCAAGCAATCTTTCCCGTCCATCTGGCCCCAACAGAGGACCGATCAGATAAAAATTGGGCGTTGCATTCGGACGATCTGCATTCAGCTCCTTTCGCCAGCGCTTCCACGAAACATTACCGCCGGGTTCCAGCTAATGGTCGAGCACCTTGGCCGTAGTCAGGGCTGCTGGCCGAAAGATCGTAGAGAGACCTGGCACGGGATCAAGTCTGCCGGCCACGCGTTCCAGAGGCGTATTCTCGTCAGGCAGCACGTGTCCCGGCCTCCGGAACGGCTTTATTATTGCGATGGGTGGTCCCCGTGTTTCCCTTCGGAAAAACACGTGGTCGCGCGAGCCACGTGCGAAATCGCCGTGCAATAAAGAGGCGAATGCGTCGTAAACTACCCTGAGCAACGGTGATGCGTCCAAGATGTCTTGGGACGACCATAAACAAGGCTTCCATTGAAACTGTGTGTTGGAAACGGACTTTGTCAATCAGCTCCTCTTTTATCTTTGTCGTTAGACTAGGATTTAGCGAATCCGCAAAGGAAGAATTTCTAGTTTCAATGCATACTATGAAGAATTCTTTGCCGCACCCAGTACACGTTAACAGGAACTAATTAAACGAAACTGGGCTGCGCGAGCGGAATGGAACCGTCAACGATGAAAGGTAGTGTCGACTGTCGTGTGGGTGGAGCGCACGCGCGCGCGCTCGCGCTTGTTTATCCAGGTGCGAGCAACAGCGAGGGCGTGTAATTTCTTTTTCTCGTGTTCGCTCGCGATCAGGAAGAACGATCGACTCGCGCGTGTATCTCGAAAATCGAACGTTTTGTTCGGCAGTCTCTGTTACCACGCGCTCTAACGGTAAATTATTTGCGTTAATAACGTCCAGCAATTTTAACCATTTACTCGTAAGATAGAGTGTCGCCGCGCGGATACCGTTCCTCGAGACGCTCCCGTGAGCCCGTGTCCGGTGTCGGGGCCGGTCTCGACTCGCTGCCCATTGTCTTCCTCGTCGCGTCGTTGTCATTGTTGTCCACCCGATGCCTTGTTCTTGCCGCCGCGAACTCTTTCTCCGTGACCGACGATCGCGACACTTCGCTCGGAACGAAGGCGAACTCCAGGCGGAAAGGATCGAGCTTTGAATTTCGACCTCTCGAAACGAGCAACGAGCACCTAATTGCCTCCCGGAGCCATTGTTCCAGGACGAATGATGGTAAAAAAGGAGGTCGTTGCGTTGCAAGTTCGATGTGCACGATAGACTTATTAATTCTAGCTTCTGAATGTTGGGAGACCTCGATAGGCATGATTATGGTGCTCTTGATTTCATTAGTGATTCCCAAGTGGACGTAGCTTCGCTGCTCTCAAAAAAGCACACCCCTGCTCCAGACAGAGTTGTGTTGAATTACGATATTTTTTTTTCTATTATAGAAAATCTCATATGAGATTTATTACAACATAATTACAAAACAGAAATACACTACATATAATACAGAGTATGAAGATTACAAAACAGAATAGGTTTCTTGTAGAAATACAGATATTATAATATTAACATATGATTAAAAGGAACAGTATATGAACAGAGAGAGAAGAGTAAAAAAAAAGAAATTTATACTTTAAGGCCACACCTTTTAAAAAATGATAACATGTAATGACAGTTGAATTACGATTGAATCACTTCACGAATTATAATTACAAAGAGCAAGTAGTTTACATTGTATTTCGATCACACTCATGATTCGCCTAATTAGCAATTAAATTAAGTGAAAAGGTTGAATTATGTAATGCAATTACAATGTAATTCAAATACTGTATATATCATTTAAATACAATGTATTTAAATCAGCACAACTCTGTCTCCAGAAAACAATCTGAGCTCCCCTGTCCCGTATGTTAATTAATGACAAACCTTTTTGAATCCAACACGTACAAACCCGTAAAAAAGTTCGTCGTTTTCTTTGAACAACTGGTGGCGACGAATCGAAGGCAACGAAAAGTGTTGTACAACGGCGATGATCTCACCGGAATGAGCCAGACTGAAGGAATCCATCGAGCAGAATGTCTCGGTGCAGAACGGGGAGGAGACGTCGACGTTGTGAGCTCACCGGAGCCATAAAGATCGTCTCGCGGATCTCGATCTAATCGACAGCGAGCCAACGAATATACATACAAGCTCGGCGCCGCGGGATTACACGAGCGCCGCTCCGTTGAATTTATTAAACCCCGCCGACAAATGAAAGGACGCGTGGCAAGATTAATGGACAATGGATCCAGCGATTCGCGGTTTGTTTTTCCGCCGCGATACCGACGCGCCGTTAAAATCGAGATCGACCGGACGAGAAAAGAAAAAAGAGATTCTCCCCGAATGGCTCCGGGAATAGCGAACGCGTGTTGGACACGACAGTTATATCGGAAGTGTTGCGGACGTATGAAACGCACCGACATCGCCCCAAGACGATGATTTACCTCCGGGAACGGAGAAACGATCCACGGGTTTAATGGCCGCCGACGATTCCATTAACGATCTCCGAGCGTATATTTAGCGACGCTCGAGGGCGACTTTTGACAGTCGGAAAATCAAGATCTCTGGGATATTATTTTTTTTTCAGCGAGGGAGATTGACGGAACCAGTTTAAATTTTATGGGTATGTTTGATATTGTTTCGAGAACGGAATGGAATTTTTTATGGCCGAGACATACAGTGGTTTTGTTGTTTTTGTAAATTCTTGTGTTTAACGCGAGTGAGATGTTTGGGGATTTTTTTGAGCAACGTGGATGGACGGAATGGGTTGAAACTTTGCAGGTGTGTTTGGTAACGTTTGAAGAACACCAGGGGATTTTTTAACGAGCCAGCAAATGATTCTGTTATTTTTTAATATTTCTTTTATCGTCGAGAACACTTTCGCGGGTTCGCAGCAGGTTCCCGGAAGAAAAGTTCGCGTTCGACGACCCGTTTGCGACGTTAAAAATACTCGAAGGTATTTAATCGGCGGGTGTCATCCCGGACAGACAGGACAAGCGTGTCGGCAGGGTCGACCTTAGCGGAATGCAATTTTAAAGCACTCTCGGCCGCGATAAATTCGCGCGGGAGAAAGTGTTTTCGATCTTGACTAGCTGGTCCCTGATGCGATGCGGCGCGAACGATGAGATAATGCATCGAAGGTCGTCAGTTCTGCGCCGGGGAATCTCGGACGGTCCGAGAGAAAGTCTTTCTTGGCTCGTGTTCGTTCCCGATCGCCGATAAACGCACAGATAGGGAGGCCACGCTCGTTTTCGAAGGTGTACACCCGCTTAACTATACACATCTTTTGCGTGGGTGTCCTATTAGTCGACTCTCGGAACACGAACTTTCGCCATCGAGTCCACCGTTTCATTTTCTCTCCCTACGCTCCACCACGGTAGTGCTCACCTAACCCTTCGGGGACGTGTGTACAGGATGTTTCAAAAATTATAAATCGCGACCACTGTAGATTCCGTGCTTCTGTATCGGTGGAGATCTGTCACGAAAATGGACCGCAATATTTGCATTATTCAGAAGCATAAAGCTACGCGTTGCCGAATAATTCAAATTACGCCTCGTAAATGTAAGAATAAGACTTGTGAGCATCTCTTGAGATTCTCCAGCTATACAGAGGTCGCGATATATAATTTTGAAACACCCTGTACACCGTACCGTCTCCAAAACATGTTTCGCCTCCAAAAGCGAGCGCATTAAGATAAGAAAAATATCGCGGAGACTGCCCCCGTTTTCGCAATCTGTCATTTGTACGAGAGCGAAGTGTAAACGCACTTTCTACAGAGTTGTTTTTCCAGCTGTCCACGGAAGTGCATCGATAACGAAATTGATAATAAGCTTGCCTGCTACGGGCTATGCAACGAGGACTAGAACCGTGTTCTTTGTTTGTCGAGTTACGCGTTTTGTTAGGGATATTGTCGCCCGATAACAGGGTAATTAAAAAAACAGCTACCTTTCGTGGTTGGACGTGCACGGTGCTCTCTCGGTGGAATTGCTCGTGGGAGTCGCTCGAGTTTCTTTCACGGTATTTTTATCTGCATACCAGCCTTCTGCGCGAGGTATTGTGAGAGGAATGTGCAGTTTGTGCGAGTTTGTGCTTTTTATAAACGATTTCTTTGTGGGGAATTGAGGCGTGCTGCGACCTGTATGAGAACTGTATGAGAAATTATTTATAGCTCATTTTTCAAGCACTTCGCGGCTTCTTATGCAAAATAAAACTACCCAAGGAAAAACGTGAGAGCAACAAGAAAAATGTTGTCGCCTGTTGCAATTTGAAATGGTTTCAAAGCTTCATTTTAATGCACGCTTATTAAGAAGCCTGAATCCTCACTCTCCACTACAGGATCACCTATTTGTACCATTCCAGCGACATTTGAGCCCTGAATGTCAGCGTAACAGCACGCGTCTTCTTCGCTAAGCCATAACTCCACAATCTAAATACTGTGAAGGTGGAAAGTGCGAGGGGTCTGGCTCCGTTTTGGAAAGTTGCCCGGTCTGGCCAACGAATGTCCGTCTCTTCCGTCTTGGATTCGTTGGATGTCCAACCCATGGCGCCAGAATAGACGTCTGTGCCGACAGGAGAGAATAATTCCTCTGAAAATACATTTTTAACTCCTTCCTGTACAATCACGAGCCAGACTCGTGACGAACATTCCAAACAAACTTCACTAAACATGAATATTATTCTTTGAGATCCAGAGTTACATACGTACAAATTGTAATTTTCCAGAAACTCGAATCATTAGGTATTAAGATCTAATTTAGGTCCAAGGAAGGTAAAAAATTTTGCGTTTGTTGGTCGAATCGTTTCGGCTCGGTGTCGCTTCTCGGAGGACCCAGCACGATAAAAAGTAACGGTGCCAGTGCACATGCGACTGCGCCCGCTGTATTACTCAGCCATGTATGCACCTTTTGCCCGTGCGCGGCCATAAAAATCAGGTGAAACCAGCCTGCCCGGCTCGCTTCTTTTTCCGTCCCCCTTCTTCGCCCCTCCCGTCCTTTCCCTTCCTTTCTTACGTCGCTGCCTCGGTTCGTTGGTCCGTCCTCGTGGATTCCATTCGTCATCGAGGAGATCCTCGACGCGTTGCCTGCTATCCGCATCGTAGATAACAGACTGTCGAGTAGATAACAGAAGGACCTTCGTGTACTTAACCCTTTGCACTCGGAGCTATTTTAACTGGAAAATTAAACATTTCTTCCGATCTAGAATATTTCCATTCCTTATGATTTTTGCAATTTTATAGATATAAAATTGGTACATTACCTTATACAATACCTAAATGTTTAGTAATTGATTAGATACCGATATATTTAATAATGTAAACAATATTTTGAAGAATGGTACAGCAATTTTTAGTGGTGCCTCAGAGGGGACAGCCGAGTGCAAAGGGTTAATCGATTTTCTCGAAAGATCGTTCCAAAATCGATAAACGAAGACAACGTTAGAATCGCAGGAGATTGATCAGGCACTAACGAGACTCGCGAATTAATTCTGAAATGGGCGGTTGGTCTTCGCGGATTATTACACGGTGTGGCGGTCGTGATTCGCGGGTTGCAACATCTGCGGCCGTAATTTCGCCTCCTAGGAGGACAACGCTCGTAAGTTACGAGCAAGCGGCGAGCAAAGCAGCCCCGTAGCCGTGAACGCGGCTACGCGGAATTTATATGTTACAACTGCCGAAGTTACGAAGCGAGAGTTTATAGCTGAAAGGACGAGGACGCCGGCAGAGGTCCTCCTGCGTGATTATCCTTCTCGCGTAATAAACATCGCCGAAGTATTCATTCGAGCCGCGATTAAATCTCGGCGGCTGACAACACGCTGCGTATCGATGGGCACGCTAAGCAACGTGGAAAAACGTTGCTAATGAAGGGATCTTTCTGAAAATTTATTTACCCGTGATGCAGCGTTCGTGCTGGCCAACCAAGAAGTTACAACGAGAAGTATCTTTGGCAATAAGTAACACAAAAGCGAGGCTTACAATTACGCGATGTATGTTTACACTCCAGAATGCACTCGAATGGAACCAAAGGACGCCTAAACACGTCCCGTTGAGTGTCACTAGTCCAAGGTCACGCGTGTTCAAGCCGATCCCCAAGGGCGTCGCAAAGTGGTGAAACGGAGGAACGCAAGGAAGGTTAAAAGAGCATCATTTCCGTGGGGCACGTTGCGTAACTATGATGTGTCGTCTCTGGTTGTAACCCCGCGCTCGTTTCTCGAACATCGAACTTTCGAGGATCTTTCCTCCCTCTCTTTCTTGATCCCGGCAAACGTTCCCATCGACGACGCGGTTCCACGGTCCCGACGAAGGCAGAGAGAAACTTTTCTATATACGCGGCACGTCCACTCTTCCTCGGTACGTTAGCCACGTTTATTAGAGGCGAAGGGCGGTCAGGCGTGTTCAGCTACGGCTGCAGATTTTTAACAGTTTCCTCGATCTGCGAAGGTCCGGTCCTCCTTTTTCGCATTCCCGTGTAATAACAGGTCTGCCGGCCAGGATCGGACGGACCCGCTCGTCCCAACACAGAAAACCGGCACAGCCCGCGGCGATTGTCGTAGGTAAGTGAGTTTGACGCACAACGTGCCTGAATACTTCGTCGAGACCCTCTTTTCAGTCGCCTCTCTCTCCTCATCGGGGCCGTCCCTTTTCTCTCTCGATCCCTCGAGATCGATTAAAATCGCCGCTCCTTGGAACTTCGATCGATCCCTTCGCGTACGAGATTGTCCAGCAGCCGAGCGAACGTTAAACAATTTTTTACGGTGATGTCAGTGGAGCGAACTTTCTCATAATTTGTTTGTGTACAATACAGTGTTCGAACTGTCTGAGAGAAAAATTTCGTCGAGAAATCTCAAGCAGAAAGGTGGAAAAGAAATTTGTCAAAGTTCCTTCGAACTCAAGAGACCCAATCATCGAAGTGTAGACAATTCTTAAAACCATAACTAGCGAGTGGGTCGTTTAGAAACTTTGTGTGCACATAATAAGATGTTCCGACAATCCAATAGAAAAATTTCGACCGAAACCGCCGTCCCAAAGGGAATAGAAAAAATACGGTGGAACGTGTTCCCATCATGGAGCGGCGGCACGCAACAGGTTAACGGCTTATTAATCATGCAAATAGCGTCGGGGGAAAAAGGAAAACGCCTGACCAGCCGTCGTCTACCTCTGCCGATCCAGTTCCCACAGTCTCCCGAAGGCCTTGCCACCCGAGGTGACAATTTCCACCGATTAGATTTTCCTCGACACGTTCGCGCCGTGTCGCAACATCGTTCGGACGCGTTCGTCTTTGTCTGTTAACGCCGTCCGGCCTCGATTAAATTCACTGTACCGGCGATAAGCAGTCGCCGTGGAAGGACATCGCTTAGCGAACACGGCTTTTAACTTTTCTACGCGTTCCACATGGCACTGCGAAACCGCACGGGGAAACATTAAATCGCGAGCAACATCGCACCACCTCGGGCTGTTACACTTCTGTTTTCCATTTACAAAAACTCTGCTACAACCCTTTTGGCAAATGGCAAGTGACATAACATGGTGCACCTGGCGCGGAGCGAGGTTCCCCATTAAAATTCAAGGTCTCTTCCGGCCGGGTACAGACACCCCTGAAGACCTGGAGCTTTCGATCTGCAAAGATCCACCCTGGATCTCGAAGTTTATTAGCCGGACATCGAATTAAACCGGTTTGCTGGGCCTCGATGCGTCGAGCGGCGTCTTCGTAGCACGGTAGTGCCAGGTAGACCTGTCAACAGCATTAATGCGATTCAGGGGTGCGAGCATCAGCGTTCCCCTTACTATTTACATGCGTACGGTTTGCCGGTTCAGATCTCGGGGGAAGATAATGAGACGCGTTGACCTGTCGCCGCCCGGGGCCCGGGCCCGGACTCCTCGGTCGTTCTCGGTTTCCCTCGGCGCCTGCGTCCTTCTCGCTCGGGCTTCACCGTGCTCGCTCGGTTTCTTTCGTGATTCTCCCACTTCGTTGCTAGCACCGACCGACTGCGAGCCCCGCTCCGCAGTCATTCCGGTGACAGCGCTCGAGCAGCTCGTGTCGCGCGGAGCTCGGCTTTGACAGCTGTCAACAATCGCGAGCACTGTCTCTGTGAAAAGAGTGTACCACAGTTTTTCAATTTTTCTTATCGTATATTGTTCCCTTTGACCGCGATACAGTTTATTTTGCTGGTTTTAATTGACCGTCGGTTGAGTGCACGGATTAAGTGAGGATGTTGACAAATGTGTGATCGTTCGCTGCACCGTGCGGGGACACGCGAGCCGAAAACGCAGCCAGTGCTCGAGGAAAATGACCTGAGGCGTTTTCCCGCGGAGACGCAACGGCTGATACGCGACAGATGTTGAATCTGAGTATTTACAACGTCGTGGGCAGCATCAGCACCATGGTCTTCGGCAGCAACAAGTTCCGGATACGGAGGTATACGCTGGTTTCAAATGCGTCTCGCCGCGATAACCCCTTTGTCATTCTAATTCGAGGCACCGTTACCATTCGGAGGATGTTAATGACCAGTTTAGAACCAGCAGTTTCACGCGAAACTCCTGTGAGACCGATTGTTTTCACCGTTCCGACGCGGGATTTAACCTTATTGCGACGAGGTTTGAATCGAAGTGTAAATAGTGTGCCGTTGGTACCCAGGTTTGTGCCGGTGTGTCGTTCAACTTTAAATCGAAAGTAAATACTGCTGCCACCAACGGGGCTTCACTGCGTTTGTCATTAACAGAAAGTCGTTGCTTCAGTGAAATTATGCTGACAATTGCATCGAGGATCTTTAGGCACTTGTGGCTCGTTAGAGGATGATAAAACACACGATTTATTAGAATTTCAGTTGTGAATATCAGCATTTATTTTACTCCAATTTTTTTGTCAATTGTCAATCGATGGAAATTTATATTGATCCTCGGACAGTGGTCCACATTGAACATTTTTACTCAATTTCTAGTAATTAATTTAAGTGGGTCAATGAATCTTCGTAAACAACCTCGAGAGATAAATTTAAAAAAAAAGAATTGATAAATGACTATCCTAGACATCATCATTTGTATAAAGATAAACCATTTATTCCCCAATTCAGTGAGTTCGCAAATATTTTTAGCAATTACGGAGTGTGTCGATGTTTCTTAACTTTACATTTACTTTTCAGAAGTTGTATGCATATGCAAATATTCCTCGAGGAAGAAAATTTTTCGAGTCGAATAGCTTGTCAGTCATTAATATTGTTTCTCTTTTTCGCGTTGCTCCGACTTTCGTGTAAGGAATGGCTTTCGTTCACGACTCGGCGAAACTGCGATCAGTTTTTTTTTTTGTTCGACGGAAGTCGATAGGTCGTTAACCCGAGTCATTCATTTAGATACCATTAGTCACGGTTTGTTTATTACCATATCCACAAGATCGCGCGTTACGAGTCCGTCACGAGGTCGGGCATTTAATAATTTTTAATGTCAACCGCTCTATCAATCTGTTGCTCTCCGAAAGGGAATCGAGCGAAAGAAATCTATTTAGTATAGACAACGTGACGACCTTAAATATTTACATCATAAATCGCGCGTTCGCTTTCTCGATTTGCAATTTTACGAGCCCGTACGCGTGTGTCGAGAGTACACGTGCACCCGGTGACTTATTGAAACCAATATCGTCGATAATGAACACCAATGGAAAAACGATTCGACGTATGGCTATTTTATTTCTCAATCAAGTAGTCGGTGCGTATTTAATTTTATCACATGCTACCGTCGTCTTCGTCAATCATAGTGTCATAATTTTCGCAGCACGATCTTTTCTGTGCGTCTATAAAAATGTCTATTGCTCCTTGTCACATAAATTGACCACAGATTTGACATTTGATCAGAATTCCCACAGACACGGCGCACAGCACGTTTCCCAATTCGATAATCAAGAGCATAAAACGAGAAGGCTACAATTTAATAAATCATATGTTGCCGTCAAAGTGTGCCAGATTACGTGCCATTAGCAACAATGGACAGTCCCAATTCCGCATATAGCGGACACAAAGGGCAATCACGAATTTCACGGTAGATTTCCGCCGGGTCTTCGAGCATTGTTAACTTCTGTTGCACAAGAGAAGCGAATATTCGGTCGGGAGATTAGGAATCTGCGGAAAAGTCGTTGTAGCATAAGGTGCCAGGAAGCGTGTTCCGGTTCATTGAAGCGCGATTGACGGGTATCGAGTGGAAGGCAGCTTCCTCTTTCATTATCTAAGAAAGCATATCGCGGTCGTGAAACACTCGGAACAGATTTTCCGCGGAGATAAACAAGATAAACGAGATAAATAACAACGGACACGACAAGCGTGTGCATCACCGCGAACCATTATCTTGCTGGTTTCATTATCGTAGAGTTCAATATTCCACTGTTGTTTAGATAGACGGAAGAAACAAGGTTAGACACCTTCTCGCGGACACGTTTTATCATTTGCGTATGCGAGCGATAAGTAGAAAGTTTATCGGACAGTCGTAGCCGGGCTGCGGTGACAGTGATGGATGAGCAAGAGGATAGTCTTCTTGTCGCTGGCGACGTGTATCGAGTCACCAGCAAAAAATCATCGTGACAAGTTAATAGTCGGGGTCCGCGCGGGCCGAAATTCGCGCGGACACGACGTATGGCGCCGAACTGGCCCATTTCCGAGTACAAGGTTTTGAGACTGGCGAGGAAACAACGAAAGTGGTGGTCGATATTTCGCCCCTGCACCAGGTACGGAGATAAAAGACTTATTATACAATTCCGATAGTGTGTTTCAAGGCGAACGCGATTACCTATTACGAAGGTCATTCAAGGTAACTGCGATACAGAATAAATACTTGAAATATTTCATTTCGAAATTCGAAGATTCAAAATCTTCGACCTCGGAATATTTTGCTACTCTATTCTCCAACATTCTGCCCGGTAATGTTCACTCCAAAAGATCGCTGTACATTCATCGACGTAGAAAGTTTTCCGCAGCCGGAATGTTAAAAAAATGGAGGTACACTGCTCCATCGTCGTTCTCGATTTTCCTCGTGGTGTACGGTTCTTGGTTCTTGTGACTGCGCGTCGAAAGCTACTTTTTCCGGGTCGACAGTGTCCGTCAGGTTAGCGGACAGGCGAAATGGCGGTCGAATTCTGTTTCACCGTTGACGAGAATCCACGTCGAAAAACGGGAGCGAGCGAGCAAGCGAGAAGGAATAAAAGTCGCGGAGGGATCGGCGTTCGTCTTCCCTCGGGTTTCCGCGTGCGCCCGTTTTAATTAACCCATCCATCGGACGAGACCAGGACGGGACGTGCGCTCGATACGGATCGTCGGCTATTGGTATAGATCGGCTGGTTCCAGGGGAATCGGCTTACGCCTAAGAAGTAACCGGCCGAGCGAAGCCTGGGAACTTATCCGCTCGATACGGCCGCAAGAAGCAGAAACGAACGAGGGGAGATGGCGAGCGTGTCTCTCGTTCGACGCTCGATCCCCCTCGATCCTCGTGCTCTATTTGTCTTGGCTGCGCGATCGTGATCCTCGACGGCGACGCAAGGACGCTTTATTTATCGAACGATGATCGAGATTCATCCTCCCGGTTATTGACGCTTCTCGGTCGAATCGTGAATATATTTTCTCGTCGCTGTTCCTGTCCCCTGATAACAATATTCTTATATCGATTCGTTTGTGAATTTTGAAAAAAAAATATTGATCGTGCGCCGGAGTTCATAAGGATTATTCAGATTCGGTATCTCTAGATCGGATGAGAATATAAATTGGCTGGGCCGAGTTTCTTTATTTTAATGGAAAGTCGACTGTGGACTTCGTGGATGACACTGTACTGCAGAGTAAAAGTTGTTTAAGGTGGGCGTGAGGGACAGGGATTAATACGAAAGTGTACAGGATCGTTTAATAATGCTAATAAGTCGGAACGATGTCCTTAAATTCTTTTAATATCCCCACAATTTCGGATTTCGTTCGTTTACGTTTTACGTAAATCCATGAAATCGTCGTGAAACTTTTATTCGTCTTGTGCTCGGATTCGAAATGAACATTGTTCTGTAAAAATGATGTCGGGACCGTAAACTGGGTAGGAAGTTAATTTAGCCAGTATATTGATGCCAACACTTTCGATCAGGAAGACTGTAATGAACCAGACAAATTGGCAAATAATCGTCAATTAAAAATGTGTAAAGCCGATTAGCTCGGAAACGGAATTTTCCCGAGAGAAACGTTACTTCGCGATTTCGTCTTGCTTTTTCGTATAGAATTCGCTTCCCGGTTGTATCCAGGCGGTTACATGACACCCTGTACATACAGTCGGCGGCGGGATAGTAACTCGGCTGCCGGATCAAACGGATATTTAACCGGTTAATTGAACGTTTACACGTTACGACGCGACAGCCGTATTTATTTCCGTTTCTCGCCGTCGGCAACGGTGCATTTTCGTGCCTCGATACTCTCGAGCGTGCAACATGGGCTCTCGTGGTTTATCGCTTGCTGACCCGTTTTTCTTCTTTCTTTTCCATTGCATTTCTTTTTTTTTTTTTCATTTCCGTTTCCTTTTTTTCTTCCGGCGAGCGAGCAGAGCACTGATTCGAAGCAATTAAAAGCACTTTATTCGACGGCTCGATTTCGTCGAGTCTCTCGGGGCACGCGCGCGGGAGGCTGAATTACTGCAAGAAAGGTGAAATGCCAATGTCGTTTCGTTCCGTTCGGGTTGCAACACCGTTTCGAAACGTTCCCCTCCCTCTCTCTCTCTCTCTCTCTCTTTCTCTCTCGCGCGATCTCCTTTACCTCTTGTTTTTCGCGGCTGCGACGCTGTACGCCGCGATTTCTGGAAACGATTGCCGCCGCGGCACGCAAATTGCATACAAATTCGCAGATAATAAACAATCACTGCCACATGAAACGCTGGGACACTTTATTCTTTTGTCACCGATGATTTTGCAAGGACTGCGCGGCAGTCGTGCGATTTCGGAATCTGACAATGTTATTAGCGAGGGAACAGCAGCAAACATTTTTCTGCATGTTGCTTGATAGCAGAGCCGGGACATAAAAAAGACACAAAAAAATTTATACAAATATGTAACTCTCGATTGAAATTATTGTTTAAGTCTGGATTGTTTTCCTAGCTTCATTTCACCAATCGAAAATATTTTCCTATTGAAAACAGTGTATTTTGCTAGCAAAATAATTCTTGAATCTACGGATGAATGACAGTTCCTAGAGAATAGGTTTGAGTACTATATGTAACATGATATTTGGTCCCCTCAGGGTTTCAAATTCATTTACCAATCCCCCTCTTTTCCACTCACACCATCGCCTCTTCAGCGGGACCTACTGTTTATGGTAGGTTCCGAACCACCTTTTGCCAACAACACGTGAAAAGCACCCCAGGCGGGTCACTTTCCGGTTTTTTAGCAGACGGTCACCCATCCTATTGCCGTTCACGTTCCACATTGTTTAACTTCGGTGATCTAACGAGAACCGGTGCTTTCAACGGGACTACGGTTGTTGGCTATACAATTATAGTTTATCATACTAAAAACAAATATTAAAAGTTCTATAAAAGATATGTTCAAAGTTTCATCTTAATTCATCATGTATAAATAAAGTTTATTTAGATTGTTTTACTTCCACATTCAACTACGAAATAATAGCCGGTGACGTCCTAGTGCCGTTCACGAATAGGCTTGAGTAATAATGTCGAATAAAAAGGGTGGAGTGTAAGGGTGAATTCGGCGTGCATTCCGGTGCGATGATCACGGTCTCCTGCATTCGGCTGACCGGCGCCTTGCGAGACGAAGCTCTAAAAGCTTGGCGGACGCGCTCGGCCACTTTCAGGCTGTCCCGGCGTGAAAGGTAATGAGGCATCGCGGGCGATCTCGGCAGAAAACGAGCGACGGCTCATTACGCCAGGCTCCAGACTCGCGTCTAGAGCGGATGCGTGTGGCCGCGTCGTCGCACGCATTGTTTGCGATGCTAACGACGCGTCCTATCTGATTTGATTCACTTCGGAGGGAAATCTTCGCGTCTTGTCTCCGTGTCGTCGATCCCGACAAGAAAGATCGCGGACGATACTCTCTTTCCCTTGTCGCGCAGACACTTTAAACTTTCTTCGACAATTTTCCGCGCGAAACGCGTCTGCTTCCACGTGCATTCTACGATTAATACTTTCCGAGCCATTTGGCGGATTAACCCTTAGCACTCGACTCGGAGTCACTATTAAAAATTGCTGTACTCAAAATATTCTTTGTTCTAATTATTCTAGGTCGAAAGAAATGATTAATTTTCAAGACAAAACAGCACCGAGTGCTAAGCGTTAAAGAATAAATCCTTTAAGTGTCAGATCTGATCTGAATGAATTAACTTCGAGTCAATTCGAATCAATATTTTCATAAACGGAAAACAGTAGCAGTGATAAAAATTGCAGTGAATCGTGCATTCAATTAGATCCGTCCAATAACTGTCCAACATAAATTGACAGCACCATTAAGCCACCTCGCTCGATCCTTCCATGTCGGTAAGAATACCAAGAGTCGCGTTCTACCCGAAAGGAATGATGGGTGTAGCTCTACGGAGAACCAGTCGAGAGTCTGCGTTTATCAGATGACATATTGGTCGACGGGACACCTAATGGACCCGTAATTGTTTATATCTAACGCTGACGAAAGATACTCTAGCCTCCGGTTCTGCCTTCGTTTAATTATCTACTCTACGTAGCTCGGAAGCTTGAAAGACTGCTGGGTCCGGTATCTCACTCTGCACTGCGTCCATTACAATTCTCGCAGATAGTTGCGCTTCGTTTGGCGAGAGATTGTCGCAGACGGATTCGCAGGATTCCCTGAGAGAGTCTAATCCAATCAATTTTTAAACTACTTTGGTTAGAGTAGAAATAAAAGGAGCATTTTAAATTAAAAAATTATTCGAAGCAAAAAGGACCATTTTAACCCTCATTCGTCCCGAAATAAATTGTATTAATTTTTTTCAATGTGAAACACAACCGAGAAACTTAAGATGTACATAAATGTTAACTCGTCAATTTCAATAAAAAGAAGAGGGACAGATCCATTTCGTGAAATGATGGTTAAATAGCAGGGTAGTGTTAAATAAGAGAATCGTGCACCGATCAGTGTCGTCCAGCTGTCAGTTGGTTCGTTGTTTTCGTCTGGAAAAACGTGGACTTTCGTCGATTTCACCACGGGGGCACGTTCGCCAGAAAATCTTCTTTTCTCACGTTCCAGTTGCACGCGATCGTTACCGGGAAAAATCGGCCCAGAACACCGCGGTGCCCTTTCGGATTCGAGCGTTTCCACGTCGAGGAGAGTATCTCTCAATCAGCGGGACCCAAGAGAGTCCCGGAGTCGTGTCTGCTGCGAGAGTTCATTCTCGTCCTCGGGAGGGACGTTGGTATCGGCGATCGGCTTTCCTCGTGCTGGCAACATTATCGACGCTCAATTACCGTGTCCCGGGACTCTAATTGCGACCACCTTGCCTATCCGACGACCGATCTGGTTCTCGCTCGATCCGAGTCACCGTCCACCGGCCGATCGATCCAATTAATAACAATTAGAATCGGCCGGATGGAGTCGAGCTGTTGTATTCGTCTCTACTTACTCTTTCTCTCTTTGTCTCTTGGGAGCGTCGCAACTTTTCCGGTCTTCTCCTTCTCTTGACACAAACCGTTGTGTCGGACATAATGGCCCCTTGTTCGCCTCACGAACGACTCTACCTTGCCAGAGCCAGCTCAAACTAAAATTCAGCTGCCACGAAAATATATTTATCATAATATTACATGTCTATTTGTACGTGTAACTGTCTACAATTATATTAAACAACTGTATTCTTATTTATTGAATTTTTACCGCTTTCCAAACAATGAAAATAATAAATTTCTAGAAAAATCAATTCCTGTTGCTTCAGGACACTACATTCGAAATGGAGCTCGACCGACCTGTTCATGACCCAATGACAGAATTACCCAGTGAACAACTTGAACCAAACACAAAGTCCTCACACAATACACTAATTAAACGGGCCATTAAACCATGACCGCGCGAAGATACGAACGAAGACGTGTACGGTTTGTAGGTCGCTATCAGGGACAACACTGACTCATTTCCGATCTACAATCCCTCTCGAGATTTATTGCCGCTATAAAACAGTTTCATCGGGATTGTTTTCTAATTTCCGAGCCCATGGTAAACAGTATGAACGCGTTTCGAGATCGTGTTCCAGGTCTCGAGTATCTCGCTGGACGAAGATAAAAATTCAATTAAACAATTAGGAGTTTTAATCGGACGATTTTCGTTTGTACACCGTTCGGCTTCCCTTATTAGGCGAGTCGGGGTGTCGCAATGGCGACTCTAATCGTCGTTTGAACCGATTCGAGGAAACGGGGCCGGTTAATTAATTACGACGTCGGTCTCGCCGGACGCCGATCCTTTCCGACCACTTAATTCACTCCTTTGGCAACCGTTCCTCCAATTACGCCCGAGAAACCGAAGAAAATCGAGCGGATGGATCGGTTCCATAATGCCGCGCGAGATCCTTATCTTGGTTTGATACTTCTCCGAGACACGGCTGTATCGATCGTGCGCGTCGCGAAGCGGTCGGCTAATATTGACAGCCGAGTGACACGGGTTCACCGACATCGCGGCTAACGATCCCTGCGAGACTGCGAACCTAAATGCCGGCGGGTATGATCGGCGATTTAATTACGATACCTTGGCGCCAGGAATTTCTTTTGGAATTTTTCAGAATTATTTCGGAATTATTTAAGGCTGCTTTTGTTTCGGGACTTCCAATGATTCTATAGAAGACATCTTTTAAAATTAAGGTATACTTTGTTAAAATTTCAATTTTAAAAAAGTAAAACTATTCACATGTAATCTCGCTTTGTAATTTACTAAAAACCAAGCCCGAAGCTAGGCGAGCTTATCGATTAAACACGATTAAAGTTATTTCGTCTGGGATACAGATATTATTTCTCGAAGCCGGTGTCGGAAATAAATTAGTATGCGCGCGGATAAGTTGCTCGCGCTCGAGGCTCAATCTTTCTAGGATTAACGCCTAACTTTCTAAGGATCTGTACCACGCCACTCACGTGCGAGTGACAGTGTCGTTTCGCGATATATCTCGTCTCTCATATAGTCGAATATCCTTTTACGTTCGTGTCACTCATTTTCCTAAATGCTCTAAATAAACCGAGAGGAGTCGAAATAATCCGGCGTAATGGTTAAAGTTAATTCAATAATTCGTAACGCATCCACAAGAGCTTACCAAAAAAAATTGAAAATAAATTTTCCGCAGCAATATCGAATAACAAACATGCCCAAGGCTAAAAAATTCCATCTTATCATTCGATTCTCAGCTGCACCCTCTCTTCAAACAACTAGCAAGGTAACAAGATGCACCCGCGATAACCCACGACGATTTTCCTAGCTGCAAGATACTCGTCCCGCCATTGACTCACCTTATAATATCATAAATAAACAAGTCCACCTTTCGATTATCTAGTACACACAGCTTTCCGATCACTCTTATCGTTCTTTTTATTACCGGGGAAACCGACTCTGGCATCCTGTGAGCAAGCAGCAGCCCTACAGCGACGAGCGTGTCGGGGAATCATTGAATCAGAGTGCATATACATCACGATAGCATTCGCAGTCGCTGTTTCCCGCTATTCCACATTGAAACATCTATCCAACGACTGACGGCACACGCGTGGGCGTGAATCGTGGCCGAGCTAAATCAAAGGAACGCGTTCGGGAAATAGTAAAATTTTCACAACCTTTTTATCCACGCCAATAAGAATTGTTTCGAGGACCGAAATGGATGCTGTGGGAGTTTCTAAACGTCGAGAGGGCCCGGATACGTCCGGGACCGGACGTTCGGTGATGGCGCGCGTGCATCAGCGACCGGACGATAGAGACGTCTCGGGATTTACGGCCCCGCAGCCCCAGTCCTATGACTTCCCGGTTGATTTATGAAAGCTCCAGGGCCCAGTCCGGTCCAGTCCGGTCTCTGGACCGGTGATCCACGATACCCAGAGGTAATCGATTCAACGCCGGCGATAGATCCTGCCGGAAAAGCCTGCGCGTCGAATCCTCTCCCGGAGAAAGCGGCCGCACGATGATTAATCGCTGGCCCGTAATTAAAGAAACCCCGCGTAATTTCAGTATGCGAATTTGCGCACCCTCTGCGTGACCTCCAACGATCACCTGGAACTGCACCTGATGCTACAGGGTGGTTCGAAAGTCTCGAGTAATTTCGACTGCGGATCTGTATGCGTTTATGGCTTATACAAATTTTTAAACAATGCTGGAGTATTAAGTTCAACAGAGTTTAGTACGGTTTTTATTTATTTCGCATCTACAAATGATATTATCAATGAAAATAGAATTTTATTTGGTATCACTTTCTTAAAATTTGTCTAGAAAAATTGTATTTGCATATTGTCTTGAAAATTGCAAATTGTGAAACCTGCCAAAATGATCACGTTGTCTGAATGTATTTAATGGTACGGTTTTTGGAATTGTTTGCTGTTCTGAAGGGAACGGTGTTGAGTCACCCTGTACATCGATACCCCAGCGGTAACCTTGTCTAGGGTACTATGGCTGATGGATGGTGTCGGATGGTTAGAATGTGAGTAATGATATTTTAATTAAGTAGCCGGCTTGTGATTTGCAAGTGTCGAGTTCGGTTGGGAGCAACTTTTCCAGTCGCGTGGGGTGACTCGTAATTGGTGTTAATGGGAGTGAGAGTGTGGGGTAATGGTTTCTTGATGTTTTGGGAGCTAGGTGTTCGATGGGAAAGTGGAGACTCGGCGCGAGTCCCAAACACTTCCTTATTGAAACCAAAAGCACAGTAAATGGCTATTAGACTCGTCGTGAGAATTCTGCGCAATAAATTTTATAATTTATTAGGTCGTTTAAAAGGTAATTTCGTACAAATTGAATGGTATTTCCTCTCTTAATGATTATATATACGAGATATATTGCAAGAGACCAATTAATCCAGGTTCTCAGACAATCGTAACTGCAAGACCCACGTGTCTCCAATCGATCATGCCTGCCACAGGAACCCGAACCATTGGATCGCAGTGATGGATCGCGGTGATCGATCGGTATCGCTGTCAACGTTCCTCGAATTGTCAGGTTGTCTGGTTTACCAGTAGCCATCGAGCAACTTATCATAAAAGATCCCGTACGAAGGACAGCCGAGATCACTATCGGCAGTCTCCTCACGATCGGTACCGTTGCGGGGACCCATTGGGATTCGAAGGTATTTTACCTTGAATAGTCAGTGACGCGTGCGACTGCCAGCTAAAGCGTAGGCGGAAGAACAACGAAAGTCTTTGTTTAGGCTGCGCAGCTTCCGAGAACTCCGATCACTATACCGCGCACGGTAGTTCTCGTCGGCAAACCTGATGGCGTTCGAAAAAGTCAACACGTCAAAACCAACATCCACTAAAATGTTTTTAAAATTTTCCTTGGCAGTTCGAACCGGTCGAAATATTTTTCGAAATAATCCTGACTATGTTCTATATCGGTGGAACAATTTCAAAGCGATGAGAAATATCCAGGCAAGATGATTGCGCAAAAAACAGGCGATCCAAGCGCCGATTCGATCGCCGGTTGTCCAGTAGGATTGCAGATATTAAATCACGAACGACCGATTCGAAGAAATCGTAAAACCCGTCCGGAGAGCTGATTCGCTAGTCTAATTGCAGATTCTCCAGCCCCGAGAAACAATAAACGAGGTTAGTTTGCTGGCCGTTATCACCAGATATCGGCCATTAAAGGGCTCGGCCTACGATTGCCAGCTGATTAATGGTTCGGGGTAGTTCTGTCTTGATCAGAGGTAATTTTATGGTTTTTGCGGACGTGAGAGCAGACCAACTGTCATTCGTGGCAATCACTATATCGTAAATGATTGCCGTCACGCCATTCCACGGTAATGACCAAAAAGGGTTCGTGCCGCTGTATCAAAGAATTTTGTGACATTTTGGAGAATTCAGCATACTTCTTGAAATGATCTTGCGGCATCCAGCTTTCAAAAATACTGTGTTTGCTTGCGCGCAAAGTTAATCAATTTCCTGGTGTTTCTGGGTTGCTTAAACGGTTTCGTTGGCCACGTTCGGAATTGATATTCAGTCTATCATGGCGGTGTCTGCTACCAGGATGAATAGATTCGTAACAGCAGCGTGCCGGTACTTTTAAGGCGTTTAACAGTATGCCCTTTCGTATTGCGACCGTTAACTGCATCGGATTCTTTTTCTCTTGAAGCCCGAGACTTGTGGTGTTCTCCGACTTCCTCGTAGCCGCTCCACCGCCTCCATTAACCGCCTTTAAAAATCGCCGTCTCCGTTATCCTTTGTCTTCCGACGCCTCGAAATGACTATTTAGTTCCCACCGTTCGGCGTTTTTTCATTTTGCTTCATTACTCCTCCGCTCGAGATGCTTAGCAATCTTACCTCATCTCTCTCTGTCTCGGAGAGAAGAGGATTCTCTCGTTCTTTTTCCTCGCGATGCATTATTGTCTGTTCGTCCTAGACACACTACAGCAGTTTCTGGTTACACACGAGACTTCGTGACCGCTCCTCTTACATGTTAATCGACCGTCCTCGCCGGAAATTGTAATCGAAATCATCTACTGACACCGTTCAGCCCCTTAAGGATCGCTCGTTCTCAGAAATGATTAACTGCTCCGACTGTGGATTACTGTTTCGAGACGATTAGTTTGTTCTTCGCGTGTACCGATGCTCCTTTTGTTCTGTGTTTACCTTACAGGCTGTGTGGTTAACGCTGACCTGATTTTCTTTGATTGTCGTGGTTGTTACGGTCGATAAGACTTGTTTTATTCAGTATACAGTTTTCCAGCAATATATTCGTAAACAGAGAGAGATTCCTTTCGGTTTACGGGAATGAGATTATTCTAGTATACAATCACGCATTCGTCGCTATTAAACGGAATTTACGATGATCGTTATGAACTAGGCTCCGTACTGTAATTTAATTCAATTTATAGCAAGTTAATGTCAGGAGATAATATTTCCTAGATAGACCGACAAGGGCTGGCATCTAGGCTAATCTTTAGAGAGTTTCTTTTTGATTTATCGCGGTTTTTGCGATATCTTCCACCGAAGAGTGAAATGGATCTCGCGTGCACCTGGTTCTTGTTCACGTATATGAAAGGTAGCAGCGATAACTATTACCAGAAATTATAGGCATCAGGGAAACAGTGTATAATACTGTTGCATTACGCTCGACTGTTATTTATTGCTGTGCGAGTGTGATTACTTACTTCTCGTGACAACACCTGTTTCTGGAATATATTCCTGACTGACAAACGTACCTTCTTCGACAAGACAAATTTACAAAAATAAATTCCAAAATCAAGCTCGCTTAAATCTCGATCACAAAATAGTCTCTGATATATATTTGACCGACTCGTTCGCCTAAAATAATAAGCATTTCCCGGAGCGACGACGCACGCACGGAATCACCGTTAACAATTTCCGTGGAACAGGTCGTCCGATCGGCATTGTCAATCATCGCGGTGCATCCGCGTTGCTCGCGCGTATCGCGCAGCGTGAATCGTCCCGTCGAATTGACGTTTCCTAATTTGTTCCGTGCGCTCTTGTTCCGAGGAAATCGTTAATACGGCGAACCGTTGCGTTGGGCAGTCCATCATTTAGCCGGCACGGCAGCTGGACGGACTGCGATTTAATCAGCGCGGATTCCCACGATTGGCAGAACCATTTACAATTAGTCTTCGTCATCCGGTTCGGCATTAATTTCTGGAACGAGCCTGCATCTTCGAGACTGTGCATGCTCGCTGCACTCGCGAGCAGATTTCACGGCTGTCACCGCCCGGAGGAGACGCTACAATTCCTCGCAGATTTTCTCCAGAGAATTATTTCCGCGTCACCAGTCGCTACCGGCGTTCCCTACTCATTAATTCTAGACGCAGAAAGTTCACACGCTCCTCCTCGCCCCCTCGACCATTTCGACGATTGCGTCATCGACAGCGAGAGCTGTTGTTTCAGCACACTTTTTACCCGATTGTTCCATCTGGAGGCTTGTTAATGGCTTCGTGAGCTAACAACGCGCCCAGACAACTCGCGACGTGTAAATACGTCTTTTTTACGTTAATTTTGTTTTTATAGAGACATTTTTTAGAGTTTTATTTTAGAGACGTTTTACCGAATAAAAATTTGACGAGCCTCACGAATTCTGCTCGCCTTCGAAACTTCGCAAATTTTCCACAACAGGTGCTTCGCTCGGCGTGGTAAATACCAGGTGCTGTTCACGACCAAAGATTACGTGATTCCGCTGTCGACACTTCACACTCTCGCGCTCGAACGATCGTTTACTCGCCGCTCGAACGCGTCACCGTTCCTATAAGCGAGCAAGTACAGATGCCCGAGGCGAGCAAGCCGCGCGAATCGCGGGAAAAGTAAAATTGGAACGCGTGGCACGCGAGGTCTCGAGACTTGTCGGTCATCCTTACTATTTTTCAAACCGCGTGCAAATGGCGACAGCCTCGACCCGAGTGAACTTATTCACCGCGCGGTGATAGCGAGCGTCTAGAAAATGAGAATTCCATTTGTCGATCGTTCGCTGAATTGAACTAGAAATGCAAATTTTCGATTACATCAAAGGAAATTGAGAATCGTAAGAAAAATATGTTTGTTGCTGGCAGTTTAATTTTCTCCGAATTGATCGAAACGGTCCACGCAACAACGCTCATCAGTCGCGCGGATATTTTTGCAACGGGTCGCAGAAAGACAAAAACAGTGTCGACTGGAAATGACTGTCATTACCTGTAGATCAGGCGTTCATTATCCATTAGACACGGCAAAGACAGTGTATATACTACAGTGTCTATAAATCTCTTTTACCCTACTGTCTATTTGCTCGATTTTATTTCTACTCGAATGAAATCGCAGCTGATTCGAAGAGTCTAATCTATGCGTCACTGACAGCAATTATCACTTGCCACACTTACTTCAACGAAGAGAGAACATTTTCTTACGTAGTTACGTTCTTTCGATTGATAAAGGCTACCTGGGGATAAATACAGCTTAATTTGATTGAGCGAATGATTATGCAGCACTCTTTATTGTGCAAAGTGCAACAATTCGTATATCATTTGAGTCGTCTGTCTGGGAATAAGAGAATTTTATTGCATGTCGATCATTAAACTTAAGATATTTTTTATTATTTGTAGCAGTTGGATTCTTTTACACAATTCCAAGCTTTTTGAGACTAGTGTTAACTTTTCGCCTGCTGTGTACAGATACGGAACACGAGTAGCATGTAACGTGTAATCAGGAAAAGACGCGTCATCGGCGGATCCGGACGATGTCCTGCGGCTGGCGAGCTCATCCATCGAAACCCTGATAATCTCCGCAATTCCCCGCTGTGTCCCCGTCGGAAGGAAAATCACGAGCGAGACAGAAAGGGGGAGTGATAAAATCGCGAAACGATCTTCCTCGAACCGTGCTCCCGGGAAAGGCGAACTGCTGGTACAGCGCGTTCAGAAAATAATGATCGTCTGAAACGATTCTCCGCGAACAACAAATCATTTTGCTTCACAATCTCGTCTCCAAAAAAACAATTTATAACAACAGTAATTCGTAGAGAGGTCCATTGGTGACATCTTAACACTTTACCGACCGGAAGCCTATTAATAGGATTTACAATAATTATGCTGTACCAAAAAAAGCATAGAAATTTTCTTTGATATTGCAATCTTAAATGAAACTTTTAAACGACGTTATTGAGGGTGACTTACAAGGAGAGTGCACCAACGACGTCTCACCGATTTAGTTGAGACTCTGTATGCTTATAGATCTCGATCTCCCATTTACGAATATATACCATTATAGACGCTAACACTCAATAGTTGTCGAGATATTCATAAACAAAGTTCTTACATTACTGCTTAAATCTGCTGTTGTAGAGTAGGTATACTTCCACCCGGTGGGCTAGGGTTCGATTCTCGTTTGGTGAAAATTTTTTTTTTATATTTATTTATATTATTTATTCAACAACAAGTTAAAGAACAAACGTATTAATAAATTATAAATAAATTAGCCGAAATCAATGAAATAGAAAGTATCCCCTCGTGTCTGAAAACAGAAAAAATAAAGTAAATATGGGAAGAGAAAATATGGTATACGATAAATTTAATAATATTGCACTTACATATTTTTAATTACAACAGTGGTACGTGTCGTAAAAGCATACGTAAGAACTTTGTTTATGAATATCTCGACAACTATTGAGTGTTAGCGTCTATAATGGTATATATACGTAAATGGGAGATCGAGATCTATAAGTATACAGAGTCTCAACTAAATCGGTGAGACGTCGTTGGTGCACTCTCCTTGTTAGTTAGTTTATACTAAATGCTATATGAAAATTTAGCCATGTACCATACATTTTTCAAAAATATGCAATAATCATCGGTCGGTAATGTGTTAAAAATCAGCTGTGAAAATTCTCTTCGGGTTGGATTCTCGGGGTTGTTTTTTTTCTCCACAAAAATCCAGCAAGATACATAAAGTTACCGTTAGATCAAGCACAGTTAAAAGAGGAAGATCGACGGGACGTTGCCGAGGAATTATCAAGGTACAAATTACCGGCGCCTCTTTTCGCCTACAGCCTGGAAACGTCTCTTACGAGGAGGGCTTTCGCTTCATGGCCCCCCATGTATCGTAGCCATGCATCTCCGTGCCGGTTCGAATCCCCGAGACCTTGTCTCCGCTCACCGGACCATGGAAAATGAGAGTACTTGTTGCCGGATCGCTCGCGGCAGTTTGTTTCCCCGGTTTTGAACATGCCACCGCGAGATCTCCGTGTCTCCATGACAAATACTTTCTACGTGTTCTTTACGCTCGGCTCTTCTGGGCTACCCGTTTCTTCGGTCCAGAAAAGAGGCCAATCTGCTGACACTGATCTCTCGCCGCGGAAACAATGTTCTCGAATCGCCACGGTTCCACGGCTACCGATTGTTCCTTCGATCTTCAACACCCGACACCAACCGAAATATTCTCGCCCCGAGCGGGGATCATTTGAAATTCATGATCCCACGTACGGTGCTCTGAAGACACCTGTCCCAGTCACCTGAAGATGCTCGCGTCGTACACGATGTTCTAAAGCTGTGTCCACACCGAGGTAACAGTGTTCGAATAACTTTTCTCAACGGTTGTACGAACAGGATTGTGAAGTACAAATTTTGGTAATCGCGAGAATAAGAGGATGATTCACGATATATTTTCTTTTCGGTCAAGGCTCAAGGCTCGTCGAAGCTAATTCCTAACGTTTCGAAAGGCTTTCCTTGTCGGTCTCTGTGTAACTTAATTTTTGGAAGTCCGTGTACTTAGCAGCACGTCGCGAATGAATATTTCATAGACTGCCCACTTTGACTCGTTGTTATTCATTCATGACGCATTCGTTACGCGCGACGCACTGTCTCGAATTTCATGAACGGCTGATACGAAATTCGACGCTCGGCTTCCACTGGCTGAAACCGTGATTCGAGTACCGGTGTAATAAAAACATCTATGCTAAACGGAGAGTCGAGCGACAGAGTGAAATAACTTGTCCCGTATCGTCAGTTGAAAAATGTCAAAAAAAATGAAACGATCAAACTGTACGGTGATGCAATACATTTTCTATAATAGCGAACTATCTGGATTCGAAGTGTGAACAATCAGTAAGACATCTCAGCCGGACGGATCGAGTATCGATGATCGCGACACGGGAACGAGTCTGTTAATTAGGTGGCTAGCGCGTTAAGTTATCGCGTGCTTAATTACTTCTGTCGCGCAAATACGGCTGCGTCTCGATCTGCGCGCCGGTAATTATAACCGAGGGAAAACGGACACGTGAGAAAGACCAGCAAACCGGATAGATTCCGTATGTTAACGAGAAGCCAAGGCAGAATCACCAGAGAGAGAAAGAGAGAGAGAGAGAGAGGTCCGGTTGCGAAACGATCGATTCGCGCGTAAATTTGCGGTGTTTGCTTATCAGCGTAAACAGTAGTGGCGATGCCTTAGCTCCCTGTCTCTCTCTCTTCCTGCGTCCTTGGCAGAGGTGCGAACAACGACCGTGAAGTTAAGAGGGTTCTGCCAAGGAGGCGGTGTGTTACGTATTCCGTGAAACGCGATGGCGTGATTCATGGGTGACCCCGCGCACGGCCCCCGTACGTCCGCGATAACGGTCCCGGGCGTCGATTAATACGTAATGGACGCCTTAATTGGTGGACGACACGTAACGCGTGTCCGCGCTCGCGGAAGTCAACGCTCGAAACAGTTGCACGCTTTCCCACGCCGCGGATTAATCGGTCGTTAATGGACGCCCCTTCTCTCTCTCTCTCTCTTTCGATCTCTCGCTTTCTCTGCGCTTGTCTGCGACGCTGTCCGACACGCTCGACTCGCGGATACCCTGGAATTGAATTCGCGGTGAACGATCTGCAACTGACACGGTGACTAAACAGTGAGAAACGGGCTCGATTGTCGGCTGTGCGAAGCTCGAGACCCTCACACTCCCAGATCCTTCTCCAAAAATGCAGTTGTCTCAATTCGAATCATGGTTTGTACCTTGGAAACTTGATTTTTGGCAGGGATCGTTAAACGTGTACACGCGTAGTAAACGAATCTGGATCTCGATTCGTGTAATTAATTTAAATATGAAACATTTCTTCCGACCTAGAATAATACCATTCTATATTAATCTTTTTCTTGTGCCATCAACCGTAGTCCCGTTGAAAGCACCAGTTCTCGTTAGATCACCGAAGTTAAACAATGTGGAACGTGAATGGCACTTGGATGGGTGACCGTCTGGTAAAAAACCGGAAAGTGACCCGCCCGAGGTGTTTTTCACGTGTTGTTGGCAAAAGGTGGTTCGAAACCCACCATAAACAGTAGGTCCCGCTGAAAAGGCGATGGGTGAGAGTGGAAAGAGGAAGAGGATTGGTAAATGAATTTGAAACTCTTGAGGGGACCAAATATCATGTTACAATATTAATCTTTTTCTTTGTATGAATATAAAATCGATATAATACCTCATACAATACTTAAATTGTAATAGTAATTGATTAGATACCAACATATTTAGTAATGTAAACAATATCTTAAATAATGGAGAACAATTTTTATTGGCGCCTCAGAGTCACCAATCGAGTGCTAAAGGTTAATACGTGAAACTTGTTCAGGATCCGTGAAGATGAATTCTTTTCGAAACAATTGAAGAACAACTTTCTTCGCTGGACTAACAGTTTCTGAAATAGTCGTGTCGAAAAGTGCGCTTGACACTGAGACATAGTTTCCCTTGAAGTATTCCTCTAGAAGATAATTAGCCCGAATGAAAAATGCGCTGTCCAATGGAATCGTTCCAGAAACGAGTAAAACGTTTCAGTTTGAAGTAGCCACACACTCTCGAGCTGGACGTTGGCGAAAGTCCCGAGGTGGCACGTGTTCGCATTGTTCGCAGCTTTCTTGCCGGTATAAACACATTTCTTTTTCAACCGCGGTGAAACGTGTCGCGATCATCGTCGAATTACGTAAAAGCCCGTTACGAATTTTATTCGTACGGCTATACACGCCGTGATACATTTGATGATATAACAAGGAAAATTGTTGTAGCCGGTCGTAACGGGGGCTGGTTTCCTCGGCGATCTGTGTCAAGTGCACGACGGTTTCTTCTCGTCAATGGGTAAAACCGTAATTTCTACAGTGCGCACACATTTCTGATACATCCCATATTCAAAGAAATCCCACAATTATCGCGATTTATCGCGAAGTCATTGCGAACGGTGGAAACCGGTGCATCGAACTGTTAATTGCTTTTTGTAGGATCAGTGAACGCCCCTTTCTACTTGCTATCTCGGCGCGTTCATTCTCTATTATCCGCTATCGTTCTATTCTCTTATACTGATCTTTTCAATACTAATCTATGTATACACTTTCTACGTTCAGGCTTTAATCAGGCCAGGAAAGTGGAAAAGAAATTCACCCTGCATTCGTCAAGATTCCGTTGATAAATCGACTGAGAATCGAGCGGGAGACGATTGTTCGCGCAGAACCGAGTTAAAAATGTGGAATACAGTTTTTCTGTTGAGAAAAATTTTATTTATAGAACCAAAAAGAATCGAAGAGACTTCTTAAAATTCTCGAATGGTAGAAACCGAAGGATAATTGTTTATGATCCTGTGCTCTGAAACTCGTTTAATCCGTAGAACGAATACCGGCGACTCGAAATTCGTATAAACGTCGCTCGTAAGCGCGTTTTCCGCGCCGCTGCCCCTAAGATTATAATTCTCCGGTAATAGTCCCACGGTATCGTTTCCAGAGACTCTTGGCGTCCGTTTAATAACACACGTTGACACCGTTAACAAACCTGTGTTCGCGGCCGTGTTGTTCCCGGAACATGAATTACGCGGTTAATTAAAAGCGAACACACTCGGATCGATCCCGGCCACTAAATCTCCGCGCGATGTTTCCTGGAAGGATTTCCCGGTGTTCCCGGAACCGCGCGCAAGGACACTCGAGCTAATTGATCGAGGCCAAACGAAAGGACAAACAAGCGAAAAATCGACGAGGATAACCGGCCGAGAGAACTCGAAAATTTTCTCCGTGTGGAATATACATTATTCCGCGGCGTGCTGTAGCCGTGATAACGGCGCGTTAACGCCGCCATGCGGGTCTGATAAGGGAGACTTTATCGCGGCGGGACTCTCGAGGGAACAAAAGTGATCGCAGGTGAAATATCGCCGCTGTTATCCGTCGATACTCTTGCCTCGGTGGCCAGGCACGACCGTTTCCACGCAAATTATGCTGGCCTCCGCTTGAACATGATTGCTGATAGCTTGCTGCAGCTTGTTGTGGGTAGCCTTGTCGGTTTCTGCGCCCAGGGAGATTCGGCGGGCTTTGTTTTCTTCCATTTTGCTTCTGCTTTGCGGAAGAAAGTTTTGTTTTCTGTGAAGAATGTTTTCCGGTGTTTGACAATTTGTAAAAACCTTATTAACGAAGGTTATTCCGTTGAACATTTGTCTGCAGCTGGTTCAATGTTCAGACTGTTCCATAAAAAAATTGCGAGTGAGAATGAAGAACGTAAGGCTGTGGAAAAAATGATCGTATAGTCCTGTTTTCAATTAAATTACGAAAACCCGCAGCTGCTCCCAGTTCACGGTATTCGTAGATACAGGCATTGTAATCGGCGGAATGATGTCACGAGGTGCGTTATTATGATTGCAATGCGCAAGCAACTGTCGCGCACCCGCCAGCATTGCGTATATTATATTTCATAAACGGCGTGAATCACGGCAGCCTTGAATGGAAATATGCGATAACTGATCCATGAAAACATAGTCGGTGTCCTCTTTGCAGTTGTGCTTACGAACCAGCAACAGTTGGATCACCTGACTGCTGTCACTGGCTCGACAATCTTAAACGAAACGACACCACGAGGAATGCAGTATGTAATACTCGCAAAAATATTATTGCACTGCTTCCTGGAGGGATTTCACATTTTCTCAAACCCTGATGAATCCGCGTACAATTTTATATCGACGTATTAGACTTATCCATTCCATTCAATTCTCGCAACGTAGATTCCCCTTTATATTTTTCTAGTCGCTATACAGATTATCTTGCCTCCTTGTTTTACGGATTTGAAAAATCTCGAACAATGCAGCACTGTCACTGTTGCCGCAACCGATGGAAATCTATTAATCCCTGTTTGGTAAAAAATCGACCTGCACACTTATGCCTGAGTAAAAGGGAATGGATTGGAAATCAGCAACCTGCTTGCAACTAGTTTTCGAGAGTTTCTATTCGAGTCAAAGTTACAGCCGCATCTCGGTCAGCTCGACAATTTTCTTTCTCGGAAAACATTCGATCAAAATCTGGTCCATTTCTTCTAAAATCCTAAATCACGAGCCTCGATAAATTTTCTAATATTATTTCTGATCGAAAAAAAATAGAATTTCATTGCATGTGGAATTTTCCGGACCTAGGTCAACAGGCAGTTGCGAGAAGCAGCTCCAAAAATGGAGTTATCGCGTGCCACATCCCGACCGCGGTCAATTATCGCGCTAAAAAAAAGCGCAGGCGATAATCGCGAGTAAACCAGCGAGTTTATGCGGTGTGCAGCAGATTAGAAGGCATGACGCAAGCGATCGGCGCACGCTAATAGATTAAACGCAAGGATCTAGCAGCGCACGTGCGAATTCCGGACGATGTAATGATGGTTAACGTAACCTCGGGCCTGCGGAATCGTCTAATTCGATTCTCCGCGAGGCAGATGAGCGGAATTCCTTCGCTGGCATTCATTTGCGGAAGGTAAAGCCTGCTCTCTCTCTTTCTCGAGACCAGGCCACTTGATCTTTAATCGTTCAACTGGTGCATGTCGTACAGTGGTCCGGAACTGAACCTTTGCTGTTCAGGCCGATAAATAAACCGAGAAAGCCTAACTCTTGAATCATATTAAATAAATTCGTGCACCAGGAAACAAATAGCAATTTTTCTTTGAATATTTTTTATCATTACAATGTTTATTATATTTATTACATTTTAACAGTAAAAAATTGATCCTTTAGCAAACGAACAGGTGAATTTTAGTTCGTGATCACTATGCGTCGCTGAGACCAAGTGGAACGAGAATGATTGCCTCGAAGGACACGACCTCCGGCTCTGCCATTCCCGACATCCTTTTCGCATACACCATGCTTCTACCTCGCGAGATAAGAACCGTGTTACGCCTTATCTCTTTTTAATTATTGCAGCTATTCGTTTAACCCTTATCTGGACCTCGTGTCATTTTCACAGGTTTCTCCTTGCTAGAACAATTTTACTCCAATCTTATCTGATCTTGCCTCATTCTTTTATTTTCCGTGAAGAATTTTACGATTTTAGCTACTCTTCCTCGTGTTCATTTTATATTGCACTGTATTAATGTTTTACCATTGATTTCAACACAGAATTTCATTTTTTTTATTCGCTGTACGATTGCAATGGCCAATTCTCAAACATGTGTATTACCTAATTTCTCTAGACGAAAGAAATGTTGAGAATGATAAAGGTAAATGGAAATTCGCGGTCTAGTTACACAAAATAGCTCATTCTCCCGGTGATAAGAGCCCACTGTAATACCAGTCGCGTAAGTATACCATTTACCCCGAACTTTTCCTGCATGTCTAATTACCTGAACTTACGTTTGACCTTCTATTGTTAGACTCACTGATAATACTTCCTAGCCCGAGCGATCCGAACTAAAACCCCAGTCGAACCGTAACTCTCCTGTAACGTTCCCGACAAGCTTAAAACAAGGAGAGAGCTACTAATAGTTTTTGTTTGTTAAGTGCCGGGTAAATTAACGATGACAAGCTGCTGTCGTAAACTCGCTGGTAGCAGTAACTACCGGGGTTACGTCACAGAACGATTAATTGTCTTTTGTAAACGAGTGAGCCAATCAACGTGGTCCTACGAAAATTTCACGATTTTTTTTTTCAAGAGCTGTCATTTGAGAATTTGATTCTCGATGCTCGAATTCAACGGGGTTGAAGAAAGTCGAGTGAAATGGCGCGTTGAAAAGTTTCCCGACACCGCGGATTATTATCTCGTTAGAGTATATCCAGTCCGGTGACATTTTATCTGAACGCGTTCGGTTGATAAATCGTTTCTAGGAATTCATTATACGGGTATATCCGCACCACCTGTGCCACCGGGTAGAAATTTGCATGAAACCGTAACGCTTCTTGTACCGTGTCTCACGGCTGCCTAAGCCTTTCGAAAACCCGAGGATTTGTAGCTGTCCGAAGCCTCGGAGTAACGAGAAAATATTTATAGAATCCGCCTGAAAATTATATCACGCTTCCTCTCTAAATCAACCGTGGAACACGTAAGATCGTTGTACACCGCGGCAGTTCCCTCTCGCGTCGGGGTTATCATCTCTTTATAGAAACTAGTTTTACAGTACTCGCGTACCGCGCTCGAACCGCGTGTTTATTTAGATGCTCCAATTTCGCGTAGTCGTGTTCACTGATAAGCAGGTGTTCGATCCTCCATTAGTATAACACTTTGCTACTCCCCTCGATTTACGGTGGAAAATCCTGGTGGATCGAGGTTGCCGGTCCCATTGTTCGCGTACGTCGGTTTCCCTCGCGCGATACTAACGCTTTCAGTGGCCGATGAGCTCATTGAATATTTTCTTGGGCGCAATTTGCATTGGGAAACCCATGCGCGGATCGAGGTCGCCCGGTTTCATTGTTCCACGATTCATTTTCTTCGATATTAATGCTCTCGGTGATCTATCAAACTCGTGTTAACACTTGGCTCACAGGACCCGTCAAAATGTCGGGTTAAAATGTTTTTCAAGGAATTATTAACTCCTTAAAAGAGTCTGCTAAATCTGTATATTGTTAATTTTCCTTAAACCAATATATATAATCTTTATTGATTCCCCTCGGGGTTACAATTCTTTCCCATTTATCCCCCTTTTCCCCTCCCTTCCGCTTCACACATTTTCCTTACATCTAACTTATCAACTAACTTACATCTACTTTAACCTAAAACTTATTCTACTATATCTATAATCTATATATATATATATATATATATATATATATATATATATATATATATATATATATATATATAGAGAGAGAGAGAGAGAGAGAGAGAGAGAAATACTATTTACAACAGATCCTTAAACCAATATGAAATTCTATTTTGTCATAGTCGATATATATTAGATCGTCCGGAATGTCATTTCGTTATCTGAAAATGTAAGCCAACTTTTTTAACATTTAGAATCAGTTCTTTGAGATTTTGATCTATGATCTTCTGCAATTTTTCAGGCAACTTGAAGATCTTATGCTTGTAGATTTGAGGTAGTAGCATTTTGCATAAATAGTAGTGCAAGGGGTTAACGAGAAAACACATAGCAATCGAATTGAATGGTGATCCTAACGATCCTCTCACCTAAAAATGCATATTTTGCGTAAAGGTCGACGCTCGAGCGCGATCGGATCGCGATCTGCCAAACTTTATGATCGATTGTTCGCTAGCTGCGAGTCAAGTGCCGCGAGAAACCAGCGAGATACCTGTTCGAAGTGCTTATGGCGATCCGTTGTTCAGACACCGGCCGCTTATAACAGTACTCCTCGTTGTTCCTATCCAGGTGGGAGGAGAGGAGGTAGGTTGCGGGTTGCAGGTACGTGTTCGGTACGTTGGCCGCGGAGGCGGTTCTCTTCCAGGAACAGGAGGTCGAAAACCGTGGCTCGTCACGCGACCATGCAAGGTCGCGAACCTCCACGATCGACATCGAACTCCTAAGAATGCTCGTCTTCCCATAAATCAATTTTATTTCGTTCTCTTCGAGTGTAAATGTTCTCAGCGAGGTGCAAAATTGAACTTGTGAAAGTACCTATAATATCGGTAAAATGTTTAAATGCTTCAAACACTGCATTGCCAAAAATGTAGTTAAATACCAAACCAATATTCAAAACAGTTTGAATATTATCAAATTCGTCTGCATTCTATAAATTGCACAATGTAGAAAAGATTATATAGAATAAAAATGATCTGGGTGGAAAGAAATGTCTTGATTTTGGAATTAAAATTGTTTCGAGGAGGGTTAACAATTCCAACTTGGTGGGACTAAAATAAATCAGTATATCCAACCGTGTCGCATATTCAATCTCCACTTTGTCTCCAATTAAATTCTCTTTTGTACTCGATGAAGGATAGTTAGCCGAGGGAATGGTTGTTTGGGCAAACGTTGAACGCGAGCGATAAATTACGGGCTCGTTAAGCTCGTGGCTCTCGATAATCAATTGATCCCAGCGATAAATATCGAGCATCGAAGAATTACACGTCCCCTGTGTGTATCGAAGAAGCGTTTACACGGTTCCCGGGACGAAGCACGCACTTTCATCCCAGTTGTGATCCGGTCGAAACACTCGAAACGCATTCGCCCGGATGGACGGCGAAGGTTACCTACTTTCCGGAGCGGTTTCACTCGGTGTTTTCGTCTCGAGAGCTTCGTCGGAGCGTCGGAGGCGCGAAACCGAGCACGTGTACTCGTACAATCGAACAATCGAGCTACGCTGTCGACTTCTTGGCGCACCTCGCCAGCTCGCTTCGACTCAATCCCCCTTTCCAAGATTTATTGTTCGCTAAAACCCCTCGTAGAAGACTCTATTGGATCGTTCGGAATCCTTTGTTCTCTTTTGGGAACGAGGCAATTTTTTTTAGACGTTCTCTACGCTGCACTGGAAACAAGGAAGCCAGATGCAGGATCTTTAAAAAATTATTTAAAACACACACTTCACGTGAAAATTTCTCATCAAAAATATTTTGTTTTGTAGTCTTTAAAAAATTATTCAAAACACACACTTCACGTGAAAATTTCTCATCAAAAATATTTTGAAAGATTACAAAACACGAACGTCCAAATACGGCTTTCTCGACCTTCTGACCGGACACAAGGTCCGCCATTAATTTCTCATCCCGAACACGTTCAAAGTGACAATAGCAAGCGGAAGCAACGCGGACAGACAGAAGGCGTCCTTTGTTTTCGCTTTCAGCTCGTCGACAAGATTGCAACTGAGGTACAGCAACAGTTAACATCGTCGCTTAAGAGGATCTACTTAATTAGTCCATCGTGCGACCGGTCCCCCCAAACGAACACCTGGCAAATTCGACTGAAATCGCCGAAGAAACGCGTGAACCTTCGACAATGCTCGTGGTATTAGCATACGCAGGCCGTCTCTGCATTAGGCAGCACGGTTTTTAAACGCCGATCGCCAGGCATCGATGTTTTCCTTAGTTAACACCTGCGCGGTGTGTTCTCGCGAAACACAATGGGCCACGTGAGAGAGCGTCGATTACGTTAGGCCTTTGTCGATCAGATTTTTCCAGCGTAGAAAGTGATCCAACCGAGGCCTGCTGGATCGATAGCCTAACGCGATTGAGTTCCGCTGACTTATCTCTTCGCGATCTTTTCTGGCTTCTGGGATGTTTGCATTGCTGGGCGAAGCCTTTCGACGCTTGGAAATGCTAGTAAAGAATAGATTAAAAAATGTTTTTATATTGTACGTTTTGTGGTACGATACAATGCAACAAGTTTTATTGTAATGGAGTCTTTGGTTTTTTTTTGGTTTTTTGAAGTCTTTAGAAAAAATCGCGAAGACCAAGTTTCCGTCCGGAAAATATGCCGACGATTTACCACGCGTTGAAATCACCGGAATCACGGTAATGCTACTTTCACACGAATTTAGGCGAACGAAACTGGTCACCGATATGAACTTTCGGCGAGAGGATTTACGAGTTTCACCGCGGTAAATGTCAAATTTTCAAGTTTTGAGTTCGATAGTTGAAAATATCGCTCTTTTTACAATTCTTCGGAACATGCTGTCGCGAAGGTTGTCAAGTCCCAATTAACTTTCCCCTATGCATATCATAATGAACAGAATACAAAATGAGGTATAACATTCGAAAGATTGTTACGAGTTTGAACAATTCGATGAAGACTTCAAGTATTAATTCAGCTATACCGTTGAAGTGCGGCGTTGAAGTCTGCGAAGTGTCTTCCCAGAAGAACAAGTGGTATCAGTTCGTCGCGGTCAGACACACGCCCACGCATCGTCACGTTCCAGATGATTCGCTCGAGCCGGCATCCTTTTCTGTCACCGGATACGATGGTCGTTCGCAACGACCCAAGCGAATAAACTATTGGCGTGACGCTCTCATAAATATTAAATTGTTGCACTTCCTTCTGGCCTCTGTCTTCGCTGCGCTCGGCGCATTCTGCCAGTCAGCGCAGTAGTCACGCGTGATCAAACTCCGGGTTTTAGTGAATTAGCAACGTGTCGAAATCGCCGAGTCATGATCTCTCCGCCAGTCAGTCTCTATCAACCGTAAATCGCGGCTTAATGAGCCGGCTGAACCAATTATTTTTCACGCGCCGCTAATTTGTTCGATTTCAACGTTACGAATCTATTGTCTCGCATTTTTTTTCAATCTGAAGCCTTGATTGCTGAATTTTAGCGGATTTCTCCGACTGGTATATATATAGGATTGAACGCACAAATAAATAGTTCCAGTAATTCTTTCTAAACGTATTACCAAACGAACACAAAAGTTTCAGACCTTAGGTCGTCAGATAGTGTGCATACCAGCAATTACGCTGAACGCGAGTGGAAATTAAAATTCCTGTAGAATGTCCATTCGTTTTCATTCGACGTGCGTTTAATTAAGCCGGGAGCATAGTATTTCACGATCAATTGCATCGAGCACGAGTTCCAACGAGAAACAGGGTTTCCTATGAGAGAATTCCGTGGAATTTGATATTTCGGCGAGCCGCGTCAACCGAAACGAGTTGCCGGTTAAATTGGTTATCTATTTGAGTTCGACGTGCTTCGAGTGGTACGCGATAAAAGACTGTTATCAGCTCGTCTAATTGCAGTAGATTGGATCGATAATGCTCGTTGGTTGGCCGTATACCGGAAATCCGAGAAAACACGTACCCACCCGGATAATCGATGGAAAAATCATCGCACACAAGCGATCCCGATGTTATCGATATCCCCATAGATATCCACCGAGGTGGGGAAAAATAAGTCGCCTGTTTCGCACGCCACGCCTTCCAATTCGAACATGATCGACGAAATGAAAAAGAAGGCGACGATCGACCGCGTTCGTAAATTATTATTTAATGTCCGCTGCCCGAGCGAAATGCTCGAAACATATTACTTTCGTAACGAGCGGAATTTATGCGGCCGAGCGAACGTCCGTGGCGCGTGTAACTGAATTCCCTCGCATTATGTCATAAATATCGCTCCCGCGGAAACATACTCCTCAGTTCGGATTTCTGCGGTCGGTTCCTCCACCGAAAATGGCGTACTCTCAAATTTCAGATTGCATATTTTTCGGATTTTTCGTGTTCGAATATTTCGTAATACTATTTTTTCATTTGGGGAAGTTTGCTGGAATATGCTTCCTCGTATATATTATTGCCGAGCCACTTACAGCAAAAGGCTTTTAATTCAGGAGATACTTTAAGATAATTGCGGGCCACACTATACGCGTACAGAACATATTCAAATTGAGATCTGAATATCTCCTGACTTCGTGGTTTACAACCATAAGCTGTTCCGTGTATTTTAATGGAGAAATTTTATCCGAAGGGGGAACTTTTATTGGGAGGAATTTTTATCTTGGAGGTAGCGCTGTTTACCATGAACAGTGGACTGCGGACGTTTATGCAATTCCTTATATTTGCTTTTCTTTAGATCTGAAATATATCAAAATCGTATTGAATCCTGTGGAATTTTATATTCTAGCAGGTTTTGAAAATTTTAATAAAGAGTGACGAATGAAGTGCGATGAAAAAGTGAGGTCGAACTTGAAGCGTTCAATGGCGGATACATTCTCGTTCTGGAGCACGGTTACCATCGATTCGAGTAAGAACCGCTGAATGGCCACCCTAGCTTACAGGAATCTCCGCGTTTCTCGTATATTTCCACTCGATCGACCGGTTAATCGTTGAAAACGCGCTACTTACCGGCAAACGAGCCAGGTTGCGCAACGCGAGTGAAATTGCATAACCCGGGCCAAGTTAGCTTGAGGTCTATAATTTTACGATCGCGGGCACGCACCTCGAATTGCGTAAGCGAGGACAAGAGTCTCTCTCGCGGTGGCGCATGGCGGGATAACCGTGCGATTTCCGGTTCTCTGCTCCGCGAATACCTGGTGCGTGTAGAATTCTTCCGTAATTAGCGGCGAGACCGATCCACGGGATCGCGCCGCGGTACCGCAAGCATTCCATTTTTCGTTTCGGTTTTATTTCGATTTTTCCGCTAAGCGGAGAGGAAAAGCTCTCGGCCGGTGGATACACGTACAGAACCGGAAAGACGGCGGAGAACTTGGCGAAAGTACTCCCGCAAATTGGTTCGCGTTCGAGATATATGCGAGAGAGCCGCCGCGATTTTAAACGGGGCCCGGTAATAAGGCCCGCTCTCGCGAAATAAGTAACGAGCCACCGGCCCGCGAACACGAGCTTCAAAGTTACTCCGGCGAACGATCGTTTGTAACCTACGTACACGCATGGAACCCCTTTCACGACACGTGTTTCTTCTCTCTCTCTCTCTCTTTTTCTTTTCCTCTTTATCTCTCGTTATTTTCCCCTCTTTCCAGCGAGGTTCCACGGCTGCAGATAATTATCGCCGAGGATAATCTGCACGCGAGACCCTGTACCAGCTCCGGTTTTTTGGAGGATCGATCGATCCACTTCGCGATCGAGGGCTTAATTAACCCCTCGCTGTACGGTTATCATTTGGCTTGTAATGATTAGAACTTCTTCATCCTTAATCATTTCACAATTAGGATCATCGAGATTGTATAGATGCATGAGCAATTATTCAACAAATTTCTTTAGGTATATAGTATTATTTAAAAAATTGCTAAAAATTTTAATTCAATTTATAGAATTACTGTTTCGTGCTCCAGCCACCCAATTTTATCACTACAAAGTCGATCTTTAAACAAAATAAAAATTTTCCACCTGAATTGTAACGATATCGGAGTACAACAGGTTGAAAATAATGTAAAAGTATTAAATTCGTCTAACGTTTTCAATGTTAAATTACATCTATTCGTTCTTGTCGTAAATGCATAAAATCCGCTGTCTATTTATCAGAAACGCATCCAATCCTCGGTCTATTCATCACTTAAATAATTGTGGAAGGATACTGCGCGGCCTCACGCGAATCCCGATTCGGCACAGTTCGTTCCGTTAATTTTTCGCCTAACGGCGCGTTTTCAGCTAAACGCTCGAACAATTCGCCGCTTTACGCAACGCTTCGGCCTTTTTTTCCGGATTTTTATTGGTCACGGGTGTTTCCTACGGGTCTCTACGGAATAGAAGAAAAAAAAACGGACTAGGAACAATACTCCGCGCGACCGGAGAAGAAACGGTGGAATTCCAGCAGCGGCGAGTCGCGATTTATTACGCGAACGTTTTATCGGCGAATTCGGAACAGATAAACACAGACCCGTGACTATCCCGCACGCGGAAAAGCCAACTAATGAACCCACCAAGTGGTCGGTGGATGTTAAGTAACTTCATTAGCGGTCATAACTGTTATCTCGGATCGCGGAATGCGTTTTCCGGGTCCTCGAGTTTCTGGAAACTTGTTTACCAAGACCGGCGATGATAACGACGCAGGTTTAGGAGATCGTTGCGATCTCTGTCTCGTTGGAAGATTGAAAAAATTCCGATACGCTTCTTCAGATTAAATCTTATCGTTAATAATCATACGGAGACTGCAGTTTACGACTGCAGTTCCGCATTTATGACAGAAATGCGGCGGTGAAATACGGGCCGATAAAAACGTCGGTAGAGTTTATGAGGATTGTTGTATTATCTCCAATTTATTGGAACTGTTAGTCATAGATTACCGAGTCGTCCGGGCGGAACGTTTTTACCGAGCTTTCGCGAGAATGATCGCATTAATTAAAAACACGATTATGAATTTTGTTCGCCATCAAACATGTCTCTCCTTATAAAGACACGAAGTTTATTTAGCGAAACGATTGGGGAAGGATGCAGCAAAAAATCTGATAGAAACTTGATACAAATTTGATAAAAATTTGATGTTGAAAACGCGCTGTTAGACCCCAGACAGAGAAAAATGAACGGTTCGAAGGTGGAAGGAGAGTATGCCGAATCGAGATTTGCGGGACTCGCGAAATGAAAGTCGTCGGATCGGCTTGTAACTTCCAGAACTTCTGTCGAAGGCTGGTAGCCGGTCTATCGGTCGGTGTATCATAGTAATCGATGGCCGATAGATTGCTTCACGGCCAACACTTTGTACGCCGCATAAATAACCGGTGTTTTATCTCTCGACGAAGCTATCGATTCCTCCGACGACTGATAACGAGCCTGCAAACATGGTGACGCTTTTTTTTCACGAGTCTGTCGTTTACTCTTGTACTTGGACACTGTGATAAGATATTTGACAGCGGAGAGTCGACAAATTTTCGAAGAGGTTCCGTTTTACAGACTGCTTCATTTAAGTGCAGGATTGGGTTAGGCCTGGCTCATTGAAAATTTAGTTACGAATAACAATACATGTACAAATTAATTCATCCAGCTCATAATTAATCCTTTGGACTTTGATTTAATTTGCAAATTCTATATTTATAATTAATTTGGAAGTTTTTATATTCTATATTTCATAATATAGATCTTCTTTGATAACACAAAAATCGTCTGCGTCCAAAATGTGTCCGGTGATTTATGGACGGGAGTGTATAAGGGTTTGTCAGAGCAAAAGGAGCAGCATGAAAATTCGAAGGAGATTCCCGGGGACGATATCGTTCGCGATGCACGCGCGCACTCGCGGAAGTGATCGAGCAAGATCTCTCGAAGATCTCGAAGATCCGGGACGGCAGAGTTTTATTCATCGCCCGGTTCTTTCTCACGGCTAAGAACGATAGTTCGGAACACCGACGACGAGCAGAATCGCCGCCGCGATCCTTTTGAGACCCGCCGCGTGAGACCCGCATTTTTCCGCGACCGGCTTTCGAGAGACGTTGCGAAATCCTTTTTTCCCCTCTCTCTCTCTCTCTCTCTCTCTCTCTCTCTCTCTCTCTCTCTCTCTCTCTCTCTCTCTCTCTCATCTGTGGGACAGGTTTGACGAGTACCGCCGGGGACGGTTTCGGGAATTTGCATTATTGATGGTTCGCTGTTTGTTGAGTCGGTTTTTCTGGCTGCCGGAACTCCTCTCAACAAGTCTTTTGTATCCTTTCTTGTACCTCTGTTTTTTGCCGATCTATTTGTTCTTTTTTGGAAATGTTTTATGACGAAGAGTTGTTGAGAAACGATGTTGTTTAAGTCACACTCCCCCTCCTCTCTTCCGAGAAGGATTTTTGGAAGTTTTAAAATCCTCATTATCATATTTCTTTTTGTTTTCGATTGTTCTTAATGCTGCTGTTTGTGTGTTACGATCCACTATGAACTATCTTAAATTGACATCCTGTTCAACATCGTAAAGATTTCGTAGCAACTGCTTTCCATATCACCGGTTCTTCGCATTATTATTAAAAATTCATGCAGCAATGTTCAACTTCTCACTTTCTTGCACGAATCCTCGCTCGACTGCCCCGACTCCGAATTTCTAGGTTGCGGCTGGCCGATCCAATTTGAATAAAAACCGATCGATTCGCGATTCTAGATCGATCCCGACGACGGTCGGGAGTAATTGATCGATCGATGAAAACATATATCGATTTATAGAACTGGATTGGCGAGATACGAATCTCGATCGCTCCGCGCCTTCGCATTCGAGAGATCGATCGATTATTCCGTCTGGTTCGCGATCCGTGATTTATAATTATCGAAGCGTCGCGTATATACCGATCGTGACCGTTAACAGGAATACAATTACGTTTTACACCTGCCACGTGAATGAACCGCTTTCGACGACCCGCAATTTGATTCGAAGACTATACTACACAAACCGATAGGTTCGGCTACCGGGCGAAGTGTGTCAAGTGAAACGCGATTCGTCAAATTCAGCGACCGCGTATACGCACTCCGCAACAATCGCTCGTATAGTTCGCTGTTCCGGGCTTTCACGGCTCCGGCTCCCGTAATTAATATCGGCGAACCCACTGGATCATCCGATGCTGGATCATTTTCGATCTCGCCGTGCTACTCCTCGGATTGAGTAATTAACTTTGCAACGAAAGCGACGAGAGTCACGGATCGAGTCGTGGCTCTCGCACGGTGAATCGCAGCAGATAAAATTGTTGATAATAATATTCGTAGCAAAAGTTCGAAATATTTCGCAAGAACCACGCGTACTTCCTTGGATTATGTAAAACGAAAGATTGCATCAAAATTTTAAGAGAACCGGATGAATATCGTAAAAAACACTTACGCCACCATGTTCAAGAATCCTATTTTTCAAAATAGGTTCGAAACTTTAAATTTGTCTTTATTCAGAGTGGCCTGACCCCTTAATGAAAAATAAAACCATTGAATTTGCACGTACTCGTGTTATCCAACGTTCTGGATGTTGGTAGTGGTGGGAGGATAGTTTTTCGCAATCGAACACGTTGTTTTCGCGCGTATGAGGATTATGACAGGTAGCCGCCACAGGAGGTCACGAAACCGTGCCGACCTGTCCGCGTGATTAGAATCGAGACGCGAACTTTACTTTCGTCCTTCGCTCGGGCCGCCTCGTTACGGTAAAACTTTCTTTTCCGCTGCCAGGCAAAATCCTAAGCAGAACGGGACAGAAATCGGCTCTCTGCCACCGATGCCAGAGCATTCCGGTGCGAAACAGCCGTGTGAACCGCGAACAAGAAGTTTCCACGAACGCTGCGCTCTCTAAACAACGATCCGCGCCGAAGTATCTCGCCTCGAACCGATTTTCTATCGATCCGCTAATTTTTTCCTCCGATCGAACTTAACTGTATCCGATGATAATCTGTACAATCAATTTCTTCCACTGAACGATTTCCAACGATGGTATACTTCATTTGTCTTGTGCTGGTTTCGTACCAAAACATACCACTGCTTTCGTTTCATTTTCTGTAAATTATTTTTCATTTAGCTTGTTACAATTTGTTATAAGTATGCATTTATGAGAAAAATGTGTTGCTGAATACAGTAAGGACATTAGAACAATTTAAAAATATTGTTGTATTATTTCCAGCCTGTTAAAGATATTACAAAGGAAAATGATTTTCTATTTCACTCGGGTTTGGTGCAATTCAGGTAGAACATTTTCATTTTGCATACACATCCGCAGTCTAGTTATAATCATTGAGCGTTATTCATTATTAGTATTCTTTTGCCGAAGCTTGTGTAGCCAATGAATATGAAAATATCGAGCGCAGGAGCGGAATACAATGGATTCGGTTTCGTGTCAGGGGAGATCGAAGTCTGAATGGAAAAAATAAGAATTTCGATTCGGTTGCTGATCGATCAGCCGAGGAAAGTGATTCAAGCTGATTTGACCGTGTTTCGCGCCGCGCCGGTTTTATTACACGCACGCGTTTTCGAAGTGTGCGCGCTGTCTGCCACCGTAAATCCGGCACACGGTGACACGATGTTCGGACTGACACGGCTGACATCACAATGTCAGCCCCGATCCCGATCGAGACAGACAAATTTGACACGGATATACCAGACAACATATGTACACACATATGTACATACAGAGAAACAGAGAAACCGGTCAACGATGCGACCGATCGATCGTTGGATCATGCGGGTCACCAACCGCCACTCTGCCAATTAATGATAAATCATTAAGGATAGCGATCTAGGAACGTCGGTCCCGCTCGAGTGATTCATGGCGGGCTCGGAACAATTGAACGCTGATTAGCATCGCTCCAGAATACTGGAAAGAATTTCAAAACTGGAAAGTTGGTCAGCTGTGGCCGAACGGACCTCCCTGTCTCGATTTTATCTTCGATCTCCTGCTTCTCTGTTGCAAAAACTCGAGAAAATGTCAATGGTAACGCTCCCGAACACATCGAATCTATCTTTCAAAGTTTCTGCAAACATTTCTGCCGATTTTTGTCGGATATTTTATATGTCGCACACATTTTTTACCACTGATTTTGGGGATCGTTTTTATGTTTCGATGGACAAGCATTGCGCACACTGTTAAAAAGCGTGGCAAAAGAAGCTGAAGAAGCCCACTCGCCCACAGCATCCAGGAAAAAGACACTTTCGCGCGGATACAGGCGTATCAATCATCTCGATAGCATAACAGGATCAGAGTACGGTTACCCAATAGAGGATTTCTTTTTTTCCCGGCTCGTGCCTAACAAAATGCTAGCCAGGAACAGATGTTACACTTTCCTTTAGGCTCTGTAGGAGGGCGTTCGCACGGCATACGAGATGGTTCTTATATAATCGAAATCCTGGATAGATGTCGGAGAGGCAGCCATTGGTTGTTCGAAAGATCCGATCGTTTTTCGCCCGCATCTCGACGGAAAATCGTCTGGGAAAGGAATTGCGAATACTCGGAAGCGAAACGCGGATTAATACTGACGGCCGCATAGTTTATTCATGACCGCTCGCGTCATGTAATCCTGGAAGAAAGAGTGATCACTAATTAGTATGTTAAAGAATTTATTTAAGCAGAACCAGATGGCGTGTATGAGATTATTTATAGAGTGTTCTATGATTACGACAAAGTAAATAAATCGAAATCGCGGCGAGCGTTTGAGCAACAAATTGAAGAATGTAGATCATTCGCGTGTGGCCCGTCGAGCCGTGCATCCGGTCGCGATTAGCGCTGCTCGGATCCAAGGTGATCCACGATTAATCAATCGCGAGCGGCGATTAATCATCACGGATGCGTCGGTGATATTTCGCAAGTCGTTCCGAACAATGGCTCGCTTTTACTCTTCGCAAAGAGCACTTTGTTCGATTCGGGGAATCGTTGCGGATTCGACAAGCCAAATCGGCAATCCCATGCACGATTCGAAATATGGAAATAAATTATACTAAACGGCCGGGGATATATGATAACGAGACTATAGAATCGTTTCTCTTTCGCGTGGCACGAACGTCTTGTTCCATTGACTTTGTTTCCAGTCGTACCGTAATTAGGTGTCAATTATGCGGCGAATGGGAAATATCGTCGCGCGTTACAATAAATTAAATGGGAAAGTTCGAGAGGAGGGTTTCCGTGATTATATTTATGCAACAGCGTGTTACCGGTGCCGTAATATCTCGTATCGATCAACCGGGTACCTGTCTGCGCGCGAACGGCACATTCTACTGAATTCTTTCGCACACTTTTATGCAAACCAGCTTTTTTTGCGTTGCGAGCTATATGCGTCTCGCGCCGCCAGATCCCCGACCGATAAATATAGACATTACCGGCCGGCTGTTTGCATAGTACGTGCATAAACGTCTCGATCTAACGAACGCGTTGACAAATGAGAACACCGAATGGAAATGTCCGAAGTTCCAGCATGCCGACGGAGTAAAAGTCGCCGGTGAAATTGCACTCTTCATTTCTCTTACGTTCGAACACGTGTTTCACGCTGCGGTCGTGCGGTTTTCAACACCGTTCGACCAGAAAAATTTCACGAATCTCGCCACTTCTTTACCTGCTTTTACATCAGCACAAAAATTAATGTCCGAAACCCAGAAGAGTTAAACTTTGTTTTGAACGACACGGAAAAAGGCCGCACGTGTTTACACGCGGTCGTCGCGTGTACGTCGACGGTTTCACGTGAATCGGGATCGAGGTTGAAAGCGAATATCGTCGGCCCCTTGATCCGAGCACGGTGACAATACGCGTCGGATAACGATCGAATCAGAGAGAAGCCGCCCGACGTTCGGTGTCCATACCAATGAGAATCAGCCTCATCAAAATTCGAACGAACTTGATTCCGGACTGCGACCACTGGAAATTCGAGCATACCTAACCTTGCTCGATGGACGCGCGGCCAGATGTAACTATTTATTTTCGGACGATCGACCAACCCGGTCTGCTTGTTTTCAACTCCATCGTCTCTGTCGCTCTATTTCCGCGCATTTATTTCGAACCGGTGACCAACCGCGCGAAATTTAGGTGTTGCGCGATTCTGACCACATGATTGTTGCTCCACACTGCTTGTACAATGCTCGTAGTAGTTGCACAAATTTTTACAGAACAGTAAACGAAGCGGTTCACGTCGCGGTAGAAGCTACACAAACAGACAGTCTAGTTATCTGACAAACACAAATGACATCAGGTTTTATTGGTCTCAGATGCGGCCATCGTTCGTCCGGAAATAAATAATCTAAAAAAAGGATTGACGAGATGGGAAATATTTTTAACCTGTACATAAATATTTGAACGTTTACATAGACAAAACGTATACGAGCATTCAACAAACTTTGCCGAAGTTTACCGATCCTCACCGAATGGACATTCAACGCTAACCGTACTGGCTACGAAATGTGTCGGATGTACATTTTTTTAATAAAAATTACAAGACTGAACTTACGTATATTTCCTACAATGAAATGTATTGAATAATTTCTTGTTAATTTTAATAATTAAATAATAAGAAATGTGAAACCGGTCATTTGACCGGTTGTGGTGCGGTTAGTGTTAAAAAGTCGTTTTCCAAGTGTCGGCTCTTGTCGCGTCTCTACTCTATGGTTACAGTGTATGCTAATTATGGTATTGATTTCCTCTTTTCAGGAGCCAGTCGAAGGCCTCTTATCTGGCCTACAGGAGGGAGCGAGGGGCGCCCGATAGCGAGGGTAGCTACAAGAGGACGATGTCTCCAACGTCTCGATTAGAGGACTGGCCACCGCCGCGGGATCACGACGACCCGGTTCTGCTGCGCGTCACGCCTCATCATCAGCTGCATCATCACAACCATCACCATCACAACAATCACCAGCCGGAGCTGTCCAAGTCGCACAGCGTGGACGCTCTTCATCATCGTCTGGAAGAACGTGCCGCTCAACAGCAACAACACCACTCGGCAGAGGTGATCGGAAAGTTGTCGCACGACCTCAACAAGAAACTGCAAGCGAGCGACGCGAGATCCCGGACAGCCGAGAACAACAACAACGACAATCTAGAGGATCGACATCACCATCATCATCACCATCACCTGGAGAAACGGCAGCAGGAGAAGAGGCACGAGTACGAGCAGCGAAGGGAACGACTGTCGCCGCAGAGCGTTGAGGTTCTTAACGATAGGAATCGGCAGCTTGAGCGAGAACGGAGGAAGCTGGCTGCTAGCTGCGAACCCCTACCTCAGAACAGAGAGGTAATCATGCTTCACGGTATTTGTTGATGATGAAACTTGCAATTATTTAGTGGGATCTGGGGGTAAAGGTGATTAGTAGACTGCGGGACTTTATGCAAAATAAACATTTTCTTCGTCACCTTCAAGATGCAGGATCCATCTACTTTCTTCCTATCTTTGACAATTGTAATCAGTTGAAAATATGGATGTCCTTAGATTGCCTTAATGTGTTTACTGTTTTAAATTAAATTCACCCATTTTTGTCATAAAGCATCAAATCCGCAGTCTAATGATCAGAAAATTACAATAAAATATCAATCGTTAAAGATAGTACACTTCTAATTCTAAGCAAAAATGCTACCTCGAAACATTTTTCAAAGTTGATAATAATATATCGATATCTTTAAATTTTCATCTACTCAGTTCTTTCAAGAATGCATCAACTCCGCAGTCCAATCATTACAATTTAGAAAGTCCGTAAAGTACTAAAACGGATTCTCTTGCCAACAGAAGCAGTCCCGAAGCATGGATGCCCCCTCATCGCTGGAAGAGGACTTCTTCCGCGAGCGTAGCGCCACGATCGAGATGACCTCGCAGAACATCGAGCTTCTAAATCGGCGCAACGAGAAACGAGCGAACGCGACCTCAACGTCCACAGCCACTATATCGACCTGCATCACGACATCCTCGACCTCGTCCACAATGACAATCTCATCGGACAGTTGGCCACGTGGCAACGAAGTTCAGACCTCGATCGGGACTTCGCCAGCCTCGGAAAGGCCTCCACCTCCAACGAGCTCTCCTCCAAGATCACCAGATCAGATCGAAGGGGAGAGTCTTAGGGGATCGGTTCCTAGACGGTCTGGTAGCTGTTCCAGCTCCTCCTCGTCTTCCAGATCGTCCGATCCAAGGATCTCGCCGAGAAGCTTGTCGAACAGCTTCTCGAAGATCGAGGGATCGCCGACGAGCAGAAAGGTGTCGAGTCCAACGCAGACGGAGAGCATTTCGAACAGGTCTAGCTCGCCTGTTCGATCGAATCAGAGTAACGAGATCGAGCTGAGAGTGGAGAGGTCGTTCTCAGCTAAATCGAGATCTGGGGGAAGGTCCTCGACGTCCTCGATCTCCAGCATCTCCAAAGCTTCGTCGTCTTCTTCGCCAAGGAACTCTCCGGTCCAGGAGATGAAGTCTTCTCCAGCTGCGTCACCCTGTGTGTCTCCGCAGCCTGGAATCGAGGGACTGACTTTGATGCAACGGACTGAGGTTGTTCTGCGAGTGAATGCTGCCACCAGCGACGCTGCCTCGCAGACTGATCTTTTAGAGACGTCCGAAACTGAGGTCTGCACGAAAATGCATGAGATGCCTATTTGCCGGAAGAAGCTGCCCGAGGAGATCGAGTGCGAGGAATTGGGACGCGATTTGGCGAGTCAACTTAGTCCGAATGACAAGCTGGTTCCTCTTCTGGGTAAGTGTCTTGCTCATTTATATTTGTTGGTAAATTGATTCATTGATTCTAATCGCAAACGGAATTGCTTCTTAAGTAAATGTCAATGTTGCCCTAATTCGACGCACACGATGTTAACGCACCAATTACCCGAACAGAACATAGCGATTACAGATAATTAATATAACATTCACTTCGTAATCAAATTGAAACCGCTAAGTGGGCCTGTATGCTAGTCTATTAACTGGTAAATCAATTCCTTAAGTGCATCAGGGGTTAAAGATAATGAATGCAGCATTTCCTTCAGAAGTGTGTAATCGAATTCCAATTTGTGAAGCAATCTTGTGCTGTAGTTTATTAACCAAGTAATTAGTTTCGTCGACGCAAAGAAGAGCAAAGAGAGAGAGCAATCCTGCTCTAGACCTGTCCTGCACCACAAATACTCTTTGATTTTCTCTTTGGCCACCGATATTATCCTGCTTCTTTCGCTTCCTGTATGTCTTGTAATCCTCTAGCGCTGAATAAAGCAAATCTTTGCTATGTAAATGTTCTTGAATATTTCAATCTCTCTGGGCACACAATCTGACAAAACTAAAAATTGCTGAAAGCGGACCTTTATACGAAATAGAAATTTTTCTTCGGTAATTTTGGTCGGTCGACAAATGATAGCGATCGACGTCCGTAAATTCCTTTGATCTTCTTACTGTTTTAAATCTCCCGGAGCCTTTTTCGCCGTAAACGCATAAAACTCGCACTCTATTACGGAACAAATCGGAAGCCACTTACGTCGAGAAACCAGATTGCACTTTACGATCGCCCGGATAAAATATCCTGCGATCGACCCGCACCGAACGATACCCGCGTACGCATTGCACGTTTCGCAGCGACTTTAATTCCCGGTTTAGACTAATCCGGGATTACTCGCGTCCGTGCCGATTATGTCTAATAAAAGCCACGCAAACATCGCCGGTATCGGTATTCCCGGTCGTCATTCCTCAACGACTTAACGTAAGCCTACAGATTTAGTGCGGCTAATAGCATCGTCAAACTTCCATCTCCGAGAATCCCTCTTACGCGACATGACGATTTTATTGCATTTTCTTGCACCCGGGACGCTAATTTCGAAACTAGTAGACGAATCATGCATCTCGCACCTTGGGTGTCGTCTAATTTTAATCCGAGATGAAAATTTCATTTATAGATGCTCGGGGTGAACTTGTTCTCGGATTCATAAGCCTTAACCTTTATCAGAATGTAGTTTAAATGAAATTTAATTCGTTTATTAGTACTAGTATTGATTATAAAATATACAAGTGGTGAAAGGAAAAATGTATTCAACATTGGAATGACGCAATAAATGTTTCTAGCAATTTATATATACGAGTGAATAAAAAATATAGAATTATATAAGCTCAAATGCAACTTCATTTCGAAGAGAAGCGTGTTTGAAAAATGACCAACTCGCACGCTGAGGTACATGTCTGACTAATATGTCTGTCTATTACTCACCGTTTCTATTTATAATGAATGCATACTGTGATGCAGCACTGTTGGGCCCTCGATTAATCTCAATATGCATAATTATCTTCTTACCTTCCTGACAATGTGTTTTCACACTTGCGTCACCTAGAAACTCGTTTTCAACGAATTGTCTCATGTTAGACCCATCTTTTTATTCCTTGTTTTATAATGAATCACTTCGGAGAATCTTACGAAACTTTTTATCCTGCCAGTGTAACAAGAAATTTTATCCTGCGCGTTTCAATTGAAGTAAAAATTGAATGATTCAAAGGGGGAAGTATATTTTCATTCAGCTCCGGCTTTTTAGAGTTTGCACAATTTTTAATTTCGCATACTGATTCGGTCTACCAATCGATTTTCAATAAAATGTTATTGGGAGCACAAGAAGAAAGAAATTCAATATTAAAGCACGAACCACCACAAAACACCGGTGGTCTACTTATCAAACCACAGGCGAACACGTTCAAGCAAACCAACGGTCTCGCAGCATCGTGCGTCATCGACGGAGGAGCACGTTCGCAGAGGGCGACGACCTTTTCTTTTAATAATCGCTAACCCAATGGACGGCCGTGTTATTCAATTACTCGTCGCTGCATTCCCGCGATATTGAACGCGTGCGTTATGGCTTCTCGCAGAGCCGAGTGCCTAGAAGTCGAACGAATACGAAGAGGGGATTCGTTATGTGTGTGTGTGTTCAACAATCTCGTTTGTTATCAGTTCCAGCGCCGGAGCACAAGAAGCCCACCGACTACGTTTCCGGTCTGTTCAGGGTGGAGGCGACCTTGCAGCCGAGACCACGGAGACGACTGTCCCTTGAAGAGCCTACGACCCCTTGCTCTGAGAATGGGGCTGACGACGAGAAAAAGTGAGTATAGAATTCTTATTTCTTTTTTTTATATTTATTTAACGTTGCTTTCAACTTTTTGCTAAGGTTATTAGAATTCTTATTTGACGCAGTTCTAGCTGCGACGTCTAAATCAATTTTATTTTATTTTTGTAAGGAAACAAAGTAGTATATCTGATAAAAGATCATAAAAATTGTACGGCAAGGACAGCGAAACGAAAAGCTATAAAATCCAAGAAAATGAAGCATTGTGAGTTGTCGATGCAAGTGCAAGAATTGCATCACCAAGACGACTTCCTAGTCACCTGTGTCTAGCACACTCCACCGTCCGCGATTCTTTCTATGTTTCTCACTGCAGGTCCCCTCTATCCTTCGAAACAAATAGGATTCTCGTATCTCAGCGTGCACACAGCGATCAGACAGCTTGTCATTACTGTTACATAAACGCGATCCGATCTTCCTAGATGATACAGAACGTCGATATTTCATATACAGGTTACCCCACGCCACTTTCACCGAACCAGCTTGGAAACATGGACCCCGCTGATTATCGATCGCGATTTCCCCGAGGTTTTTAATGCTCGCGTTCACTGACTGACTTACTCGAGGATTAATTTTCCTGTATTTGTGTTACACAATTTATAGAATTCGAATTAGTTCATCAAAAATGTAGAACAACATTTCTCCGTAGACATTGTTCAATTCGATCAATATAATCTTGCCATCTTTCAGTGTACCCAGTTCTTTATTTGTTTCTAACGATATCGAACTATTCAGAGCAATTTTCATTTTGCAAAAAAATCTGCCGTCACGACATACCGAAAGGAGAAATTATAGAATTCATCAACAATGTAGAAGGAACATTTCTCCTTAGATATTGTTCAATTCGATCAATATAATCTTGCCATCTTTCAGTGTACCCAGTTCTTTATAATTTTTTTTGAATGATATCGAACTATTCAGAGCAATTTTCATTTTGCAAAAAAATCTGCCGTCACGACATACCGAAAGGAGAAATTATAGAATTCATCAACAATGTAGAAGGAACATTTCTCCTTAGACATTGTTCATTTCGATCAATATAATCTTGCCATCTTTCAGTGTACCCAGTTCTTTATTTGTTTCTAACGATATCGAACTATTCAGAGCAATTTTCATTTTGCAAAAATATCTGCAGTCACGACATACCTAAAAGAGAAATTATAGAATTCATCAACAATGTAGAAGGAACATTTCTCCTTAGACATTATTCAATTCGATCAATATAATCTTGCCATCTTTCAGTTGTACCCAGTTCTTTATATTTTTTTTTTTTTTGAACGATATCGAACTATTCAGAGCAATTTTTATTTTGTATAAAAATCTGCAGTCACGACATACCGAAAAGAGAAATCGACTTGAACGAAACGTAATTGTCTGGGATCCGTGCAAATTGAACCTGATCCCCATCATCGACGCGTGGCTAAAGAGGTCGGCCATGCGTTCAAAGAGAATCATTCACAGAGATCCTTTATTGTGCGATGAGCGTGCGTGGGCGTAGCTGGCGAGCGTCGTTAACGAATTACCGTCGGGATTTAATTGTCGTTTTTCACCGATGTGTGCTCCCTGCGGCGAACCGATGACAGGACTCGACAGCTGAATAAACTTGGTGTGATCCGTAACTTATCGCCTGGCATACGCGCCTCCAACTGGTCGCCTTTCTCAAGGTCGAGAGAAGCTTCCCCTTCACAAGCTGACAGGACAGTCTGTTCCCTGAATTCGCGTATGACGTACACTTTCTAAATAGAAGAATTTTTATAATAATTTATTCTAGAAGAATTCTTATAATAACGGAGTGTACATTTGGTACATTCTCTCTTTGAAATCTTCATCAGAAAATCGGCTCGAAGAACCTTGGTCAAAGACGATGATGGAGGTTGATTAAGGAACAAAGAGATCCAAGATGAGTTATTGTTCGATCGGTGTCGAAAATTGATGAGCGATTATTATTTCCGTTCGACCACCGGGGAGCCGAATCGCTCGAGGACAACATTTACGCCGGCACGCGCCAGGAGAAAGTACCAGAGGCGCAAGATCATTGCGTAACTAGCCATAAATGATATTGTTAGGCCTGTTACTCGGTGGTCTACGCATCATTTTCTCCGGCAGTGCTCGACGGACGAGCGGTGACATCGTTTCGATCCACAGGATCCTAGAAGATGGAGCTAACGCGCTCGGGAAAGTACGTCCAGGCGTTCGCGGTAGCCGCGGTTCATAGTAATTACCGATTAGCTAACTCCGATTCGATTCGTTCCGCGTAAACAGCGTGCTCCGCCGGATAAAATTAGGGTGGTGCGGGGAATAGGCGGATTTCCTTGAGGATTTCCTTGAGCAACTTTGAAGCTGCCTTGAGAAGTCGATACATTAAAACAGCAAGTGAAAGAGTGTGCATGCACCTTAATTCGGATAATTGTGGAAGACCGGCAAACAAATAACTGGAAATTGTTACAACAATGGTATCGGTTAATATTTTTGAATCGTGAGTTTCAGGTCTGACAGAAAATGACATTATTTTTCTATTTATTTATTGTATATTTATTGTTTTAACAAAGACAAAATTATTCTACGTGATAAACTGTGTCGACAACGCAGAATTACATTTTCTCATATCTGAATCTCATGTCTGAATCTAACGTGACGCCGCAAGTAGAAACGGCCAGCCATGATCAGACACCCGATGGTGATCTACTGGTGATCGAATTGATTTTAGCGTAACAGTGTTTGCACCAACTCGAGAAGTTCTTAAATACATCTCTAGTGCATCCAGCCACCGACGTTCGTGACGCGTGAGTCAAACGGCGATGAAACTCGCAACGACCGTGCTCGCCGCGCTTCCGGTTTTCATTAATTACTATGCCTAGCCGGCGGAGCCTGTAATAGTCGGTCGATCGGCGTGGTTACTTTTCGAATCGCCTCCGGAGCGGTCACTCTACCGCAGCTTTCCTTTCTTTATCACTTTCTCCTCCGTTCGATGGAGTCGCTCGGCGGATCTCCCGCCGTGCTCTTCGCGATAAAACGCGCGCTCTTATCTCGAGCGGACGCGCGAATACTATGACTCTGATTCCGCGAACTTGAAAATCATTGGCGCGTTGACCTCGCCAATCGCCGACTTCTGAAACGAAGACAAGACGCGTTCCTGCGCAGCGACGGTAAATCATTCGACGATCCCTCTTCCCCGAATCGTGCCGATCGAGGCAATGAGTCACGCCAGTGATGCAATTCGCGATCGCGAAACGACCGGGACATTGTCGCATGGAGAATAGCTTCGATCAGGAAAGTACACAGGGAAATTTTGTCAGAAAAATGTTGCAGCAAGGAAACTTGCAAAATTATGAGTCTTAGGCGATATGTAAAACACATGTGCCCATAACTATGAAAATGATCTAACAAGGGATGTTACTCAATCGTAACACGTCGATTTTAATAAAATTTTGGGAAGATATAGAACTCAAAAAAATATTTAACACGTATTTATTTATAGCTGCCGACATTTATGTTAAGGGGGTGAAAACTTCCCTTAGATTTGGGGTGTAAAATCGATGTTATCGAATAACTCCGAAATTATTAGACCTGGACAAATATTTTAAAATCCAATTTTTGTTAGATGTAGAAATGCATCCCAAAACGAACATCTGGACGATTTAATAATTTCGACTACGTGCATCCTGTTGCAGACACGAGTCGATACCCTCAACGCCAGTCACTCCGCTCTCCGCAGATTCTGTCAGCCCTCTATCTCCCACGTCAGCGTACTTTACAACGTCTGAGGGGAAAGCAAGGTTCCTCGCGAGATACTCTAGGGATGTCACTGTGGAGGGTTTGCGTCAGGAAGAGGCACCCGCTGTCATTCCAACAGACAGCCTCGATCTCCGGCAGAAAAAGGTAAGTTCGCGCGTCTCGTTCATTGAAACTTTCGTTCGCACCATAAAGCGAGAGCTCCGGTGGTGAGCACACGCGACCTCGAAAATCGGTATGACGTTTGTTGCGTCACCGGGAAAGCGATTCTGTCGTAATCGGTTTCCGGGGGAGCACGCGTGACCGTGGAATCGCGGTTTACGAGGCTCGGCGGAGCTTGACCGAGCACTGCAATCGATTTTCTTCGCAGGAGGAGCTGATGATGAGGCTCGACAAGAAACTGGTCGTCCTCAGGGCTGAACAGGAGGCTGTTAGAGAGGAAGGGGAGGTGAACGAAGCTCTTGGAGCAAGAGTTTCCACGAGGATCTCCGCTGTCGCGAGACCAGCGGAAGCGTCCAAGTATCGGCTTCACGTGGAGGAAGTCGGCAAGATCACCAGCCTTCTTCTGGGCTTAAGTGGTAGGCTGGCTCGAGCAGAGAATGCTCTTTATGGCATGCCGGCCGATCACGCTGAAAGGGTGAGTTCCAATCCTGTCCTTGTATCCTTTATCAACCCTCAATTAGTCGGGGAGTTGCACCTGAATGTTTCTGGAATTTCTTATTATTCGCAGAAGAATAGAATGGTTGTAGTTTCTTACCCACTCATCTTGAAACAACCCTAAGTTTAATGTAATCTTAGTATTATTGCTTTCACCGGCCTTTCGAACGTCCTACAATTATACTAAACGTAAAAGGGCAACGATGATCGCCGAAATAAAAGAGACTGATACCCTATATCGCGAATAGCTGATCAAATTGCTTTGGTTGCTGGTTGGCTCTCGCATACACGCGATACTTCTTCATTAAATCGTGGAATTTTAAATGACCAGGCAATCGAGCGTTTGCGCGATTAGTAGAAAATTCACCCGGCGTCCTTGACGGTTCCCCTGCCAGCGTAGTCCGACGCTGGCGCAAAATAATTTGTAGTTGTCGAACAGGAAGGCCGCGCAGACATAATCATTTATCCGGCTCGCGGAAAGTCGCGTTTGATTTATCAAGTAAGCCTTGCGCAATGCTCTCTGGTCGAATACCGACAAACGTTGTGCATACAAACATCTCTCAATCTTGACACTTTAGCTGGCTGTAGTCAGTTAACCCTGTATATCTATCATTATTTCTCACTGGTACAGTCATTAAAACTTCTGTGTACTTAATAATGTAATTTGTTGTAAAAAAAATAATTGAAAGAATTAAATTTCTGTCTGTCTCCTATTCCTTGTTTGATCGATAGAGTTCTGTGTCTTGATGGAACGAATGATTGCAGAAAATCCTGGAGAGCAAGAGGGACAAGCTGGTGGACCAGCTGGAGGAGGCGAAGATCCTGAAGAGCAACATCGACAAGCGTAGCGTGAACGTCTCGACGATCCTGTCGAAGTACCTGAACGACGAGGAGTTCGCCGACTACCAGCACTTCATCAACATGAAGGCGAAGCTGATCGTTGACGGCCGTGAGATCCAGGACAAGGTGAAGCTCGGCGAGGAGCAGCTAGCCGCGCTGCGAGAGGCGATCGACTAGTCTACAATAAATATCCACCGATCGTACGATCATACAATCGATTTCTCGTTTATATCGGTTCCAATCGAACCTCTCGACTACGACGCAAAAGGAATGCAACATCGAGAAACGAAGGACTCCGCAAAAGGTCCGACATTTTTCCGATAATCTCGTCGAAGCTTGCAAAAACGAATTTTCTTCCCCGTATCCGTGCGTGTCTCGCGAATCGGCGAATGGAAAGTGATAATACTAACCGATAGGCATCGGTAGCTTGAAATTATTTTTTAACCGCCTCTTTGTACATATATATATTCGTAGTCCTAGACGGACGAAATCGTCGAGGAGCATTTTCGTCTAGCGAAATTGTTATACTTGTCCCCATCCCCCCCAGTTCTTGCGACCAAGAGAAGAGTTTTATATCGATCTACGTCTGTGTACACTTTTCTGCTTTCATTCGGAGATACAGAAACAGCCGTCAGTGCCTAGTCGATGCCGAGCTCGCGTCAGTTGTTACCCGTGGCTCGATTAATTGAGGAATATGTTGTGTCTTCGAAAACGATGCTGAGAAAAGAACTGTTGTGCTATCTTGCGAATCATAGAAGTTGTCCAACATCTTCTGTCTAAATTCGATTTGTCCGTACAAATAAAGTTTCATAGTTAACGTTTTGCGCAGGCGTTGAAGTCTCCGAACAGATTTACATATTACTTCTGGGAAATCGTGAACTTTTTGAATTTATTCTATTGTTTCCAACGTTTACACAATTCTTAGAAATTGAAGTTTAGGGAAAGACAGCAGTTCAGCTTACATGAGAAGATTGTAGATCATATATATTTTCTGTGAAAATTTCATTCTTTCCTGTAACGATCGTCTTTAAGTTGTTCTGCACGGATTTCAATTTTAATTAAACTCCAGGGAACTGTCTGTCATGTTAGTATGTAATGTAGATTTTTAATACTGTCTATGTAATGTATATGTGGTAAAAATCGAGGTTTGAGAAGCAACAGAGCAGTTCGAGCTTGTTCTTGTCTAATAATCGTGATAAAAAATATTTAAATTAATTCCAGTCGATTGTCTATCGAGTTTATACGTTTGTCAGTTTGTTTGTAGTGTCTACAAAATGTCTCGGTGGTTAGAATATTAATGATCGCGAAGAAGTGTCTTGCGCAGGCATTGAAGTCTCCGAGCAGCTCGAATACGCTTAATGCTCAGAAGGAATTCGAATCTTGCTATTAATTCCAGTCTAACAATTTTGCAACATTTCTCAGACTATTCCCAGTGTACAGAGAATCTGTAGATTCGTAAAATTGGCATTTTCGAGGCGCAAATTTATGCGTTGTTTCCTCTTGAGCACAACAGTTCGTTGACAGGGGCGCGAGCCGCGGGATGATTGACCTAGAATTACTTCTGGTGCCTTCTTATATACGTAATGTGATATAAGGGTAAGGAATCACGTGGTCGTGAGATGTGTCCGAACAATGGCAACCAAGCGGCGTGTTGTGTAGCGTGTACATATTATACATTATAAACGAAGAGAAAGGTAGTCGTTTAAGCGATGATACACTTGTAGGAAACACACAGAACACACAACGAAACACAGGAGAGACACGCATAACTCAGAACCACTCTACATACATGCTCACCGTATACAACGATTTATTATTATTTTGTACGTTTTATTCTAACCCCAGAGGCTCCCGTGAGCCTCTATGACGCTTGTGATCTTACTTATCTCTGTACGGCCGAGCCAGGGAATCTCGAAACCTAGATGATCAAAAAAAAAAGAGAAAGGATTTTCGAGCCTCCGTGGGCGGTCTTAAGAAAAATTTTATGCCTCGGTCGTTTTCAAACCCTGTTTTGTACCCTACAACCTTTATACAATCCCCTCGTTCTCAATCCTTATTGCTACGCTTCATGTCTTCTCCTTTGGTGATCGTCTCGCGATTTACGTGGTAAGTCGACGACGAATCCGGGAAGAAGACTCTAGACAAAATTCAACGGGATGGGTCCTCCGGTTCTTTGAGCTTGGTAATGAGACATTTATCCGATGCAACAAAGAATCTGAGATGGAATCCTTCCTCTTGCACGCTCCTGCGAACGGCTCGTCTTTTTATTATACAAATCTTCCTGGAAAGGTCGCTAAAATATTTAAAGATCTTGTGGCTTGAAATATCTTTGTCGACACAGTTGGAAGATATTGAAAATTGTATCCAATGGCTGCTACAGAATTGTGGACAAACGATGACGTGGCAAACGATTGAATAAACTTCTTTATTCGAACACATGTCCTATAATCTAAATAAAATTCAATCGTGTCGAATTTAATTAGCTATAAGCAAACATTGAAGATGATTATTGTTCTGAATATTCCAATTTACTGGACTCCTACGAGCAGAAATGAAAAACAGCTGATGAAATTATTGAAATATTTCGGTGTGCCAAAAATGGTTTTTCATGAAATACGTGGTGAGCCGTTACGCGAGGATCGCGAGGGAAAATTGTCTCCGCGCGTGAAAGACTGAGCACAGGGCATAAAATTTCGCGACACATTTATAGTCAGTTTTCTGTTCCTCGTTTGTTTCTCGCGCCTATACGACAGCGACACTGTAAGCTCGCCAATCGGAAGCCGTGGCCGCGTTTTCGTAACGTGCTTGCAAGCAACGTTATTTAGTACTTCCGACGAACGCGGCGTGTGGCAAATAAAACCAATTGTATATAGAAGAAGAAAATGATTGAAGAAGATGTTTCTCGTCCGATCAACGCAGGAGGATTGACAGAGAAAGAAGACGACGAATGAAAATGGAAAAAAACCATGGTGCTCTGCATAATCTATTTTTTACGAGATGAAACGTTCCATTAATCGTGTAGGCTATTTACCTTAGCTTAAGGTCATTACTATTTAATAGTGAAACCCACTCTGTACATACTCTTCTTCAGCATACAAGTTTAGTTTTTAACGTGATGCGAGGAGGACCCGTTTTTTTTCAAGGGCTCGTTACACCTTCCAATTATACTTGCTCGTATGCGCGTCATCACTCATTATACACACACGTACACGTACACGTATCACACGCGTAAACGACGACGCTAGGTCGTCGATAGTCTGACAATATTATCGCATATTTCGAATGTATTACGAAATCATTACGATAACTACCTTTCCCAAACTCGCTTGCAATAAATAACACGTTGGAAATTATCCTGTTTATATTTATTTTCTACTAGCTACTCGCGGCGTGTCTGTCGGCACGCCCTGTGCAAAAAAAAAACGTGCACGGATCAGCTGCGAACCGGCCGATTAATTATAATCACCGCGCTCCGACAATTTCAACCCCGACAGATGAATAACACGTTTGATAAACCCACCGAATCAGATTTATGGGATACAAACATGCATTTTTTGTATTTTATATTGTATATATAGATTTTCTCATTAACCAGGTTCAATAAATTAGCACCGAGCGATAAGGATTTATCATGTCCCATACTTCGTTCGTGATAAGGCAGGTTTTCCAGTAAAGTATAAATCCAGCGCCATTGCACGAAGTGGTGAAACGTTGAAACAGGTAGGCGAATCATGTCGACAAGTGATAAGAATGCTGTAGAACTTCTAGCATCTTTCTACAGATAGTGCTACTATTCTATTCTAGAATCGAAACAGTAAAAAAATACATTCAATTGAGATTTGTTAATCGTTTCTATTAAAATCACAGGAGGTAAAGGAAGTGTTTAACAATACCGCTGAGAAAATAAATCCGAAATAATTAATTCATTACCAAATTCATGGTTGGCCACCGCGATGGGGAACTGTCAAAGTGTATGGAGGGGGAACATCCCTACACACAATTTATAATCGGAGACAACGTGTCAATTCGTTCGTTTTACCCACCCGATAGTTCACGCCTTCCATTTGTATTCCCGGTGTGTCCGTAGGACGTAATAATAATCTCTCTTTCAAAAGAACGTCGAATGAAAGCGGATGCAACAATACGCGTATAATTTCGTGCGTGCAAATGATTCGGTCGTCGTCGGCTTACTTTGATGATCGCGAGAGTAAACGTTACCTGAGAGCCTGTCTTTTCCGACTTGCACGATATGCACATACCGGTGTATCTCAAACAAACGTTGCCCTGATTTTCCATTGTATAGATCGTCGATCTATAACAAACGTGTTAACGTAACACACAATTAAGTGTCACCTTTGCACACGATTTGATAACGATCTTCGACAGTATAATTACCAGACCATAAATTAAATGCGTTTATTGCACTTCGGACGTTCCATTTCGTTTTCAATCAAATTCTAAATGTCAGAAAACTTGCATTCGCCTAGCAACCGATGTTTCGTTCTGAGCACAGATGATTATTATATAGAATATTTAAATTTTTTCTAAAGAAAAAACTACTAAAAAATAGTTTCAAGAACAACTGTTCGGCTAAGAATATTGCGGTCGATTCGACGCAAAAATCTGACTGCACGTGCATTTTTTTTCAGTTGCTGTCACTGACGTTCGAAGGCAAAGTCCGCTGTATTTAGAATTCGGAATAATCATGCAAGTATGATGACTTTTTTATCGCTCGGCCTATTAATCAGAACGTGCCCATTATGTTGCGCGTAGATTTCAAAACAATTTGAAGCGCAGTGATGAAATTATTGAGAGGATTAATTCTTTGTCCATGTAATGGATACTGTACGGTGCTGTATAATTTTCATGACGGTGTAATAGCAATTGACAATTGAGATGAAAGTGAATAGTGATCGTGGCGCTTCGAGGGATTTACGGTGACACGTTTTCCACCAGAAGATTATCTCGGTTCGACAACGTTTACACACTACTGTCGGCGAACGAAACGGGCATGGGGACAAATGGACGTGGCACAGGATACAGGCCCACGCGAGTGCACTCTCTTCGCCTCCCACGGTCCTTCTTTTACGCTGCGACGTATCGGCGGCGTTATAAAGTGCAGTTCGGATAAACGAACCTGAATAAGTGCAGTCGAAACGAGAACAAAGTCCAACTATTCATTTGTCGCAAAGAAAAATCACCAGACACGTCTCGAAACTTCTCAGAATTTCTTCCAACATTTCTAACGACGAACTGTTTATTTATTTATTTATTTATTGATGCCATAAACCATGTTTGGTTTATATAGCATAAATTATTATATATATCATACATTATGACTTACAATATAATATTTTTCAGAAAACTAATGAGGTATTACTATAATATAAGGAAAAATAAGTATAAATGGTAATCGCTAGATCTTAATTTTACATTTTTTAAGAAAATTATAAATGAGCATTAGCGCTGGAATATCAAGTATACTAAGAAAAAAATTAATATTATAGGGAGGGCAGTGTTTACGATCGAGGAGCCGTTTAAACAGATGTTCCCGATCCGAATCATACTCCGGACATTGCCAGATAATATGATTCAGATCCTGAATCTCCGCTCCGCATTCACAGGAACCAACGACGAACTGTTTCCAAAATCTATTCTTTACCAGTGGCTCCAACAAAACTAAATTTTTATTCAATAAAATAACTATTTTTATGCCAGATGAATATTCGCTAGTGAAGACGGCACCTTTGTTTAACCATGCAACACTAAATTTAATGTTTTCAGATTGTGAGTATTACATGCGAGAAGTTCAAAATAGTTGCTCTTGATCATTTCACGGAACTCAGAATTAATGTACCGACTGTTACTTCACTTTCTAGGCTCCCAGGTTTTCGCAGCCACCGTTTGGTCAATTTAGCAGGAACAACCGCGTCTTCGCAAACGAATAATCTACAGCTCCCATTACGATGATGTAAGGGATTACGTGTGCCCCGTAGAACACTTTCATTAGCAGAACTTTCTTCGGCATTATTGTGCATCGAACTGGTTCTCGCATTCATTAAAGAACGTTAACAATGCGACGCCATAAATCGTTCTTGTAACAACGTCTGCGTGCTTCATAACACATCTTCGCCGATCAAATATCACCGTTTCGCAAGATCGTACGAGCTCGGACGAGTTTGTTACATTGCTCTTCTGATCCCGAGCGAAAAACTGCTTCGAGACGCGAATGCTCAGCTGGTTCTTAGGCTCGCGTTGCACACGGAAAACGCTGCCACGAGCGATCTGTACTATGGACATCGATAAGTACAGTGTTTGTCGTTCTTGTCGTCATACGATGAATGATCGCGCTGTGTAAACGACGGCTCGTCACTTTGTTTCGTAAAAAAAAACCTGTTGAGGTGTAGCACTTGATCTCAGAAGAGTCAAAATTCTATTAATCGTTCATTCAAAATGTGTCTTCTGAATAAATCATATGTACATTAAATAACGTGTCAATTGGACAAATCCTGATCCTGAATAAATAATACATTCATTCAAAATATGCCTGTTGAATAAATTCTGACCCTGAACAAATAATAGGTTCGTTCAAAATGTATGTTCTGAATAAATTCTGATCCCGAATAAATAGATCCAATAGGCAGATTTAGAACGGGAATTTTCGCAGAGCGTAAAATGCTGAAAAAAAGATGTGAACGTGAAAGCATGACTCGGTTCGAGCTTGATTCCATCGCCGCGAATAAGATAAACCAACAGTCGTGTTGTTGAACTCGTGTCGCGTATAATGCGGCTGACTTCTCTTTATGCGTTTGTCCGCGGGCCGCAATAAAACGCGCGTGCATATATTATGCAGCCGCCTTTTCACGAGGACCACCTAGACGGCCCATGACCGTGGACAATGATGATCTAACCGTTTCCGATCTTGTGGGAACTCTCGCCGTCCCTTGGGATTCGATGAAGAAACACGTCGGAGGCGATGGTCGTGCAAACAACGAACAATAAAACGATTTTACGCAACGTTACATGGATATTTCAGGCGATTAAAAATTACCTTTGATTCCTCTAGACAAGGCCTATAAATCACGCTTTAGTGACAATGATTAAATTGGAATTTTAATTGGTCTTTATCTTCCAAATATGTTCACTGATATGTTGCATGTATTTAATAGAAATGATAGCCATTTTAACCCTTTGCACTCGAAGATATTTTATCACGAATATTAATTAAACATTTCTGCCAACCTAGAATAATTCGATTCTATATGATTTTTCTCATTTTATGGACATGAAATTTATGTAATACCTCGTACGATATTGAAACATTTAGTAATTGCTTAGATTCCAACATGTTTAATAATGTAAAGGTTATTTTGCATAATGGTACAGAATTTTTTAGTGGTGACTCTGAGTCACCACTCGAGTACTAAGGGTGAATTCTGAATTTTTCAAATTGCAGTTGATGCATGAATATCGTCAAGAGAAGAAATTGAAAATTGAAGACTCGTTGTTCTCTGTAGAGCTGCAGCTAATGAATAATAAAAGCAAACACATCTCGCACTGCAGTTACTCACTCGAGTATCAGACATCGCGTGATATCGGTCAATGGCAGTCTGTCTAGATCCTCGGCGTCGGGCATAACACAATGATCATAATGCAATCGTTTAAGCAGGCTCGAGTATATACATTCGAGTGTTATTGAATGGCTAAATGGGAAATGCTCGCAGCGATATCAGGGCCCAGCGCGTGCACATCATTTTCAAGATCTCCTCGAGAGCGAATCCTCGCGTGACGTGAATGCCTCGCACGCTACGTCGCGATTTAAACCACTATGAACGCGACCTTTTCATTTGTTACGCTCGAGGAAATTGAAATTGCTCGGCTACCCCATTCTGACGCTCCAGATTTTTCCAATGTTCACAAAACCTTTAAAACACGATTGAAAAATTCATATATGTACACATGACTAAATTCAAATTCAACTTTCGATCGTTATATTTAAATCTAAATTCAAATTCAACATATTGAAACAATAAATACATGACTTCGATCACTTTCATCATCCTGGGCACAATTGGGAGTTTTACGCTCCAGATTTTTCCAATGTTCACAAATCCTTTAAAACGCGATTGATAAATTCATATATGTACACATGACTAAATTCAAATTCAACTTTCAATCGTTATATTTAAATCTAAATTCAAATTCAACATCTCGAAACAATAAATACATGACTTCGATCACTTTCATCATTCTGGGCACAATTGGGAGTTTTGCGCTCCAGATTTTTCCAATGTTCACAAAACCTTTAAAACACGATTGATAAATTCATGTATGGACACATGACTAAATTCAAATTCAACTTTCGATCGTTATATTTAAATCTAAATTCAAATTCAACATATTGAAACAATAAATTACATGACTTCGATCACTTTCATCATTCTGGGCACAATTGGGAGTTTTACGCTCCAGATTTTTCCAATGTTCACAAATCCTTTAAAACGTGATTGATAAATTCATATATGTACACATGACTAAATTCAAATTCAACTTTCAATCGTTATATTTAAATCTAAATTCAAATTCAACATCTCGAAACAATAAATACATGACTTCGATCACTTTCATCATCCTGGGCACAATTGGGAGTTTTACCTACTCCACTGGCGAGCGGTTCGCGAGACGAGGCTCGCTTAATATTCCGGGAATGTTCGGATAAGCGGTCCGATATTGATGGGTAAGAGCGTCTGATTGCGAAGGAGGTCAATGTCAACTGAACCGTGAGATAGAAAGCCTGGGAAAATTGACCCGCGGCCTGCACGGGTTGCGCCGTCATACACGGCGTTGTTGCATCCTCCTCGTAACGGGGCCATTTTTCTAGAGAAAGACCGGAAGCGGGTAACGAGTGAAAATGATTTCACCGAATTCCAGCGTGGATTCGCGCGACGCTCGCTACACGTGCACATACGCAATCTCTTTCTCGGCGGTTCGAGCGCGAGCGCATCGAAGCAACTACTTTAATTGCAGGATGTCGTTAGACCATTGCGACCCGTGAATTACTTCATCCGCTTGACCATGTGATAACAACACCCATAGAACACGATTTCGTCGAAATCGACGCCCCATTACGTATCGAAACAAAAAATCGCAACGCTCGCGTCGCATCCTCTAGCTGGGTTTGCATTTGTCCAGTAGCTGGATCCAGCGATCACTAGATCCTTGCCCATTCATATGTGCACATTTAATTTTCTAATTGATAAATCGATGACTCGAATATTGTCATAGTATAATCTCCGCGTTAGATTGATCAACCAATCGCGGACAAGAACATGAACGTTCCGCCAGGTTTGCTAGAACGTCACTGCGACTTGTCAACGTACAGTTGCCCACGAAGTAATTGCTGTATAATGCTCTAATCGTGAGAGTTGATCTCGTTTCTCACGTGTGTATGCAGTTTTAAACATGGTTTTTAACGAGGCTGTTCAAGCAGCGAAGCTGACGCGAATTTCGGGGCCACGACAGCAATCTCGGCGAACTGCTTCGTGATTTCGGCTTGGCGAAGTGCAGAAGCAATGTCAGAGAGAAAGAGAGAGAGGGGGGGGGGGGAGAGCAACTTCGGTAATTAAGTGGGAGCAGCTCGAGCTGGCAGACATTAAGCGTTGTCCCTTTGTGACTGTGCAAACGCAATTTAATCCGGTTTGCCGAGTGGCAGGCGGTTCGCGACCTCCCCATAAATTCAAGTTAACCCCGCGCGGCATGGCAGTCAGAAGTCAAATATCTTGATCGGAGTCATCGGTCTCTGCCACTATCGTCGAAACGTCTCGGTTCGTCAGAAAAATATCTGACGGCCACCCTCGCGAGAGACGATCTTCTTCATTGGCGACGCGCTGGAAATTCAATTTCACATCGAAACGATGCGAGACTGCGTTGCACTGCGGTGTCACTCTGTTTCCTCGTACGAGATCGTTCGGGGTCAGACAGGGTCAACGGAGTACGGTGACGAAAACGATTGTAAATGGTTTTCGAGTACTTGGCACTTCGACCAACCAGTCGGCTCTCCTTAGCGGGATGACGTGGGACTTTATTATTATCACATTGAAATAAACTGTATTTCAGTAAAAACGGAAGGCGCGACCTTAGACCCGTAGCGATCCTGGGAATTGGTACAATGTCTGGGTTCGGTTGTTATCAGAAAATAAAGAATTACTATCAGAAACAAGCCCTGATATTTATATTTAATTTTCTTGAAAATGAAGCCCCCTACGTATTTTCGATATTCTTGATTTTCATCTTATTTCCAACCATGGATTAGACGTGACCTACTTTATTCCATGAATTATGAAACACCCTGTATATGGTCTAAGGGTAAGACCTTAAAGATCATTATTGTTTTCGTTCAATTCTAGAACATTCTCTCTCGAATTTTCAACGTTGCCCAACATGGCGCATCTAGATGAAACAGAGCACACCATAGAGCAGCAGCAGTTAATTTCCGGGGGCCGCGGTATCTATGGAATTTCTATGGGGTCCTGAATGTCAGACGCAGACTATTGATTCGATGCTACCTATGTTTAGCGAGACATTTTGGGGAGCCGGGGTCGAATGAGTCTCGATAAAGCGACTAAAGAGCATTGTTCTCTCGTAGGAACACTCTCTGGTAGCAACAGCTCGAACAGCTGACACGATCCTTGCGTGGCGGCCTTGCGTAATTCGCATTACGTAATGGCGGCCGCGCCGATGACAGAGGCTTGGATCGGCGTCATCGGCTTTGTCCCAGGCTAAATATCGATCACTGTCCCGCATACGCCGCATTATTATCGCGAGTATCGTTGGCCTATGCGATTTCTCGTTGTCCTGGCGCCCCTTGATTCCCATAGAAAAAAAACACGCCAGCCATGGCGACAGTTATGAAAGACTGCTTGCTTACTATGTCTCTCACCGGTGATCATTGCGCAATAAAACTTTATTCGCGACTGTCTTCGCTCGTTCGCGGCCTCCTCTCATTCAGCTTTCTGTTCAACACTGTTTTCAGTCTCGCGAGACTGTACTGTTAGTCTTTAGTAACGTTTATGACCCACTCTTTTTCCATAAGTAGATTTTTAATTGTTTTATTGACTGGGGACTTTTGCTTTGTTCCTCTGGAAATGTCTGTACAGACGGCTAACTACATTATTAGTAGTTTTCTGTTCAATTATGACGCCCTCTTTCCATAAGTAGATTTATAATTGTTTTATTGACTAGGGAGTTTTACTTTGTCCTGCACAGTCAGCTGACTACATTATTAGTTTGGGGAGGTCTGAGGATTGCTTTTAAGTAAATACAGGAAACAGGTTCGACCTCGAGATTTAAAAAACATATAAACAGGGGCGCGATTCATTGTCGATGCAGATTGAATTCGCCGGTCCCCCGCGGTATCACTTTCTCCGTGGCATGCTGTATTGAAAATGTAATGCGGGGAGATCTTCCAGGGCTGCAGGGGCTAGGCTTCTTACTATTCGGAGAAATATCCGCATATTTTAAAGCGGCGTTCGTGTCGATGAGCGTGGTAGTCGTGCCTATTGTCTATGTTCGATTATGGAGAGGCTCACATCCGCCCTGCGTTAATTTGGTCTTTGTGCTCGTTCGCTTCGACACACCACGAACCTATAATTACAGTCAGAGAAATCACGTTGCTCGTTCGTTCTCACTATCGATACGCGACGATGTCTCCGGGTCGACGAAAAATGCTCTCAGTCACAATCGAGAGCACTTCTATGCGTCGCCAATTGTTGCTCAATCTATTCAGTAACATGTTACTCAAGCTGCAGTATCGTGAAAAACAAAATTGTAAAACGTCCTCCTACTACAATTTTTATTTCTCACAAAAATTGCGGTCTAATAATTCTTATTGAAGGAATTTCCACGAACTAAGAATTAATGGCTCCGATTTTCCAACGAAAAACAATTTTTCCAACAGGAAAACAGCAATTGCTTTGTGTTCCTGCTTCCGACGAACTGCTCATGTTTTAACCAGTATAACGAACAAACGTCATCCGATTTTTCGCATAAATAGAACTGTAGTACGGACATTCAGCTGGCCACTCACCGCGCAATACTGAAGATTCATGGAGGATTCAAGGACACGAGGGTAACGCGTTCCACTTGCCTGATGAATATCACACGAAGCAATCACAAACATGTCTTAGAAATCTCGTCAATGTGTGCTGTTAGATCAATGGCAGCGATACATGGTTTTGCGCAATGATCGCTGACGCCCTATGAACAAGAGATTCGTTTGACGCTGTGGCGCCTGAGCGATTAATCCAAAGCGGAAGTCAGTGAAGTACAAGTTCTGTGGAACATGATATGTGTCACCGATCTGACGCGTCTTTTTTCAAAGAAGCCATAGAAATTGTCTTCGAGGGTTCTAAGAATTCCTCGTCAGTAAAAATGCTCGATACATTTTGTACAGATTACCATACCGACAAATATAATATTCTCCATAGATCAATCTTTACCTCACTCTTCTCCAGCCACTTTGTTCGACAAGTAGATGGTATCAACGGCGATCTCCGTTCTGTCAGAAAGTGAAACCAGTCGCGAAGCATTTTGAATTGTTAATGTCGAATTCCGGGACGAGATTTGGGATAGGCCGAGGGCCCGGTGTCTCGTTGCTGTTTCCCTTTCGACGGTGGTTCGATCCTTATAAGCAGCGTCGCGTCGCCTGGAGTGGGTCCCAGACGCGAAACGAAATGAATTCGTGACCGCGAGTGCGTGGAGCATAATCGCACCCACGAGAAACACCATAACCGGGCGTCGCGTTACGTCTTTATCGTGCAGACCCCTCCCCACCCTGTCTCGCCAAAAAGGGACCCCGATTCGAGGCCCGAGGGCGTGGCTTCGCTCGCCAATTTCCAAGGACAAACACGTAAATCTTCGCACTAGTATAATCTTTCGTTTTTTTCTGCGCTGCGATCCGAAATTGCGATACGCACACGAGTCTAGTGACGCGCGAGCATTTTATTTAGCATAAAGACGCGCAGGCCGGCGATCGAATTATTATTTATATGGAGCCATGCATACGTAATTCGAAAAACTAAAGGCGACGCTGACTTCTTTCAAGGTGAACCGAATCGGGAACGACGTCCACCTCCGGAATCGGTTGCACGTGTCGCGATCTCGTTTGCATCGGTACTTGCAACAAACGCGGCCCGATGCATTCCGCCGCGACCATCTTCGTACGAAACCTTGAGTTCTCTTGCTTTTGAAGATCGGCCCATGAAAACTGGAATTTGTTTTCTTCGCTGCGAGATTGCCACGTCGTCCTCTTCGCGGATGGAGAGTGGTCCGATCAAATCGAACTTTTGTAACTGCATTGTGGATTTTTGTGGGAATGCTCGTTTTCAGAAAGTGCTCCACATGCTGCTGAATCGGTGCAAGAGAAGGCTCCACTTTGTTTTAGGGTTGTGAAAATAAGTTGAAAGGAAAGATAAGATTAAGTAGGGTTAAGGTAGGTGTGGCGATAGAAGCAGGACTGTTTTCTTGGAGGATTCTTCAGATATCATCTTTGGAATAAACTGGAGGAAATATTCGTTCGTTTGCTTCTCTTCAGAAAATCAAATAAATTTAACTCGCTAACGTGTTACTCCTGTAACGCGTGATCCAATTCACGATTCAATCGGCAAAGTTGCTGTTCCCGATGCTCTAACGGTAGCTAAAGACTATCGGAACGTCCATGCTATTCGTCAAGACGATGCCAATCTATAGTCTCTGCAGATACCGGGAGAAATCCTGCATCCTGCAATGGATTTTCTGTCTTTCACGAAGAAAAATCGAGGCAGCAGATCAAAAGCGATCGTCGTTCTCCAATGCTTGTCACTGACCTCATCGATCCTCCTCTCAGCTTTTTGTCCTGGTAGCAGCATTCTGCGTACGAAAATGACGGAAGAAACGTTGTACACGACATCCCGAGGGAAGAAACAGTGTAGAAAATCCCATGGCACGATCGCTCGAATCAGAGTAGTCGACCACCGGGGTCTTTTTACCATGAGTCATCGCTCGTGTGTCGTTTCTATCCGTTTCTCTCTCGTGTTCTTCTGCCTCCTCATTCTATTCACTCTCTATCTCTCTCGTCGTTCTCTTCGCCTCCGTTTCTTCTTTCCTTCGTCCGTTCCTTTTCTTCGTTTCATGGGATCGCACAGTGGTCCACAACGTCTTTTCAGCGGTTCCAGAATTTTAGTGCAGAGAAATGAATTTAACAAAATCGAGTCTATTTGTATAAGTGCTTGTAAAAATTACTTCTGTGTCATGAAAGTTGAATGAAATTTTATACGATTAATGATTTATTTTTGAACTCATTCTTTGGGTGGGTTTTGCAATGAAGTTTTGGATAAATTAAATATTTTATTGAAAGAAGTTTGTTCCTAGGGTGTTGGTAGACATGTTGCTGGTAATATGTACTACTAATGTTAAACAACATTTACGAAATATGCATAAATCCGATGGTAAATCTTAGAGTACCGATTCGAGACCACTGCGTCGCCAGGACTTCCAACTCGCGTCTACTTCGCTGGTAGGTATTCACCGAAAAGAAAGCGAAGAGAAAGAAAATGGCCGCGTCGAGAACCGGTGGAGGAGGCGGAGGAGGAATGGAAGAGGACAAAGGCTCTCGAGGTGGAGGCTTTGAACGAACCGAAGGGAACCGAAGGAACCGAAGGGTATACAGCAGACTCGACCGACCAGGCTCTCTGCGTGTATGTCGTCGTCAGCCAAACCGAAAAAAGACCCGTCGTAAATGTTGCTTCGACGTAGGCCGGGCTGTAAAAAAATCGACAGAGGCGCCGAAACGTTGGCCGCGATTTAACCGCATCCTCGGCGAACCATCGACGAGACCCAGTCGGAAAAGAAATCTCCGTCGACGCCGCCCCGGTCGTAACAAGCTCGAAAAATGCTCCGGCAATACTTCCATACATGCATCTTGCTGCACTGTTGTTGCACATCCTTGAAATTATTGCCTCAGACTGTTGCAACCATACTCAGAGTTTGCAGATTATTTTTTGAGAAATTTGAAGATGGGATAAAATATCTGTTATCTAGGACGACTACATTTTGTGTTGAAGCGGAAGAAAAATGGAATTGGTTAGCAGTGTTTGGGCAGAACGAAATCGAAAATTCTATCCCAGAATGAAAAGGGGAACGGACGCATAAAGATAATGGATGCGGCGCTACTTAACGGTTCACGGCCGCGTAGGGATTCGACATTCCGCGGATTTACGATTCTCGCCCCGAGGACTGAATTATGGCGGCTCATAGCCCTTCGGAGTTGGCGCATTTGCAAACCCGTCGTGGCATGCTCGGCCAGGTTTTGCGCGTTACATTTTATATCCGGCGGGTGCATGCCACGACAGGTACTTACATAGCCGGCAACAGGCGTTGCAACGCGCGTTCCAGCGTAAGGTTACAAGTGAAAATAACGAAGAAACCATCGCGGGGTTACGGGTCTCTTAACAATTAGCGCGTACCGTTCACGCCACGGACCTTCGACACCCATAAATACACGCGCGCAGCGATAATGAAACAAGTCAGCCGAAAAATCCGGACGCCGCCGCCATTAAACCGGACCGTCCTCGCCTCGGACAATTAAGCCTCTTTTTCTCTTTCTCGAAGGCTTTCCCGTTAACGTCGTCTCGACGATAATACTCGCAGGCAGGGAACAATTCTCGGCGCAAGTCTCTGCAAAACAGGCGTGACGACTTTTTACCGAATTCTGCGAGATTTTAATCGCCGGTTCGGCTTGGACGCCATGTTGCCAAGCAACGGACTCTGTCGGTAAAAACGTAAAAAAGTGGTTGATTATTTGACTGTGGATTTATGAATTTTCAAAAAAATAAAGGCCTCTTCCAATTTCCCAGCATTTCATTCCACTCTTCCCGTACTGATCACGAAGCATAACATTCTTTTCGCATATCCTATGCAACACCTCTTGATTAACGTACTGTAAAATACGACTAATAGATGCAAATGGCTCATGAACATAGCATACATGAAAAATGTTGCTCCATAAAGGATACAGAGTAATTTATGGACTGTTGCTCCCAATTATTAGCGTTAAAGGCCACTTTAAGTGAACGCAAGGTCTTAATACAGCCAGGAAATCGGATAATAAATATCTCTACGGCGCCTAACGCTTTTCAAACACAGTCATGGCGTTCCATTAGTGTCGAAACGCTAATTACACACACCAGTCCTCAATCAGGCCGGCAGAAACAAAGCATCGAGAGATATTATCCAAGATTTTGAATAAACACCGTGCAGATAGGATCGAAGCTCAATGGTTTCTATTTACAGTAACACGAGATAAGGATAGCCGGCGCGAACTATGCAATCTTTCCGCGGTATCGCGTTCTGTTCGGACTCAGCAGGTGTTCGAACGCTGTCTAGCAGTCGCGCGCGGGTTATTAATAACGCAAATACGTTCCGCAACAATGCGAATTGCAAAACCGCTTGATCCTGGTTAAAAGTCGCTAATTTGGACGGCCTATGACCGCCAAGGATAATAAGCTGGGTTCTGAACAACCACGGTGGTCCCATATCAGGCTTCAATCATTCGCTGGGGTTTAATATCCGTTAGTAATAATTCGAAATGAAATGGTAAGAAAAAAACCTTCATTTTGACACGTGAATCGTACATAGGAGTTTCCATCGACGATTTTGTGCGTTCGCGAAAGGGAATTCGCTCTCGGCAGAAATTTCGCCAGATCGAATAATAATCGTCGTTACACCGTGGGCCGGGTTCTTCGATTAACCCGGATAACCCCGTGGGTCCCCAAAGGATCGTGATAATGCGATCTGCCGCGTTTATCTATCGTCGATTCGTGGCTTCGAGCAACTCCCTCTTGCTCAACCCGGGGCCGAGAGCCCAGTGATTCACGAGTCGTGTTGCACGTTACGATTCCAGCGTGATACACATAGAAAACCAGCCGCGTGCACACGCGTGCATTTCATGCAGGTACAGTCTTGCGACACGTTCATCTACTCTCTAATTACCCGCGCTTCCTTCCACACGCTCGGGATCCGTGTCTGACAACTTATGGCTGTCTAACGGCACCTAAAGGGAGTCTTCTTCACCCTTCTTTCTCAAGTGATATTTTCTTTTGCGGGTCCGACAGTGTCAAACTCCGACCAACTCCTTTCTATGAAGCAGGAATTCTTTTATCATTGAGGACGAGATATCGATGCTTCTAACTGCATTAAAAATGCAATGGAGAGCAACTAGCACAACGAGTGTAACGGGAACGAATAAATTATTGTAGGAACATCCATGCAATTGTTTCCGAGGATTGCGCGAGGTTCGAACAAGCAACGAATCCTTTCTCCGGTGTTCACCTAACTAGACCGCAGCCCAGGATGTTCTGATGTTCGAACACTTTCGTCGGCCAATTAATTCTTCCCGAATGAGGTCTCTGTCCGCCAGGTAGTGGTCAAGCATTCACGCTCACTCCGTTTCACTCGTGCGCGGTGCTTGAACGCGGGAACTAACCGATTCATGAACGCGTTCTCGTAGATCGTTACGATTATTGTAAAGCGTAACATGCCGGTGGCACGGCGGGGTGCGGCGACGCGGCGTGCAGAAAGCGTTCAAACTTGAAACTCTCGTTGCGGGGGAGAGTGAGTCAGAGCCGAGCTATCTCATAGAGCCGGCTAGACGCGCCTGTTTCGTTTCGTTTCGTTGTTGCCCGGCAATTACGAACCACGAGCCACGAACTGGTGAGGGTCGAGGAACGTTCACACGGGAGGGGTTGCCTTGCGAAATAATAAACGCCGGCTCCTTTATCGATTCGAGACACGGGGCCGTTGCATTGTGCTCTGGACAGTCACTTTTTGCGAGCCTGAACTCCATTCTTCACCTTTAAATACCTCGACTTCGGAACGAAGTGATTCGACTATTTTGCTCGATCAAAATACGAAGATTATAATTTCGTAAGTGTTCACAAATTGATGAATCACTGAGTTGGGGAAGATTAACCTTTTGGACTCGAAGCAATTTCAATTCAAGACATTTCTTAAACCTAGATCATTTTTATTTTATGTAATCTTTTTTTACATAGGGCACATAAAATTGAACCTGTTTTCTCAAACAACGGTGAAGCTTTTTATAATTCATAGAATACTGTATATAATCAATTTTTAAATGTTCTTAGTGCCAGTATGATGTACTGACGTAGTCCCCGAAAGGTTAATTATTGATCAATTCTAAGTTGAGACTTCCGTGTCCGATTGCGTATTTTAATGATCACGTCCACGGCTGTCAATCGACGACTACTTTAAATGCATCGGACTCCACAGTATGAATCATAGGCACGTGGTCGACTATTAAATCGTTAAACATTAGCCAGGCTACCAGAGGTGTTTATCGACACTTAATATGTCGTCTGAGGCGATCCCATTTGCATGATGGTTTTCGGGATATGCTTGAAATGCGTGGAGCAGAGTTAGGGGATGCCTCACGGCTGAACCGATGGGTTAAAAGGTATTTATTTATGCGAGACACGTTTCAGAGGGTATTGGCGACACAAGGACCCTCGAGTCGAACCCTCCATTAATATTTCCTTTGTCCCAGTGACACATTCCTTGCTACCAGATACTGTACACAATTTTTTGAATTGGTGTAATCATCCTTCTAATAAAAGTGTATGTAGTACACGGAAGTGTATTGGTTCGATAGTTTGTCTTCAGGGTAAAGCAGAAAGTAGTTACAAGTAACACTGGTAGCACAATCGAGTCTGATGTATCTCTAGGGAACTATAGTTTGCATAAAAGAAAGTGGCGGCCATGTTGGCCACCGCCAACGCCGGCGCCTTTCATATTTTCTACGACGATTCTGACATCCATCTAGTGGAACATGATTTACTTAATTTTGCCATTTCTAACAACTCTCTAATTACTGTGAATTGCGCAATTAATATTTTACTGGGTACACTGTTAATTATCAGGCTGTCTGCAGAACGATCTATTCCGAAAAGGTTCTCCATTGAAGGGTCTAAGGACCCAATCGAACACACCCTGACGCAGCACGAGCTCAGGAAATCGACTTGAATCGAGTCCGCCGAACCGTATCCGGCCGCATAGACAAACCACATGTCTTCCCAATGACACGACACTTCCCCGAATCCAAACAGCTCCCTCGACGTTCGAGTCTAAAGGTCGATCTACACTATACACCACGGACAGTCACGTACCGACAACAACAAGACCGGAACCGGCACGATAGGCATGTATACAATACTAGGGCTGTTACTTTCCTTCGAAGGTCGACGATTTCGAAGCTTCGGAGAAGTAACAGCCCTACAATGTAGTGTAGATGGACCCTAATGCAAAGGGCAGAACACGCGTCTCACCTGAAACCGGCGCGCACTTTCTGCCCTTCGTCGTCGCGCGCGCGGGTTCGATTCATCTTGACTTTTCAAGGCGAGTGTAGGGTCATCGTCGTCGCCCACGAAACGGACGAATCGGTATGAATGAACGTCAGGTACGAGGGGGCAGGTGAGAGGAGCAGGGGGAAGCTCTTTTCGAGGGTGCTCACGTGCCTGTCACGTGAGGTAGGCACGCCCATTGTCTCGCGGAGAATGCAGCCGAGTCGTGTGTACATGTGCGAGTCGTGCGGTGACTCTCTCGCACACATGTTCATCAATATACAGGTATGCTTATGTGTGTGTGTGTGTGTTGCTGGCGGCGGTGGCACAACGCAGGTTACGAGAACGGTGGCTGAATATTAAAGAGGGGAAGAAGTAAAAGGCGATAGGATGTGGCGCGAGGTGGAGACCCAACGGAAGTACCGCGACACCGGCGCTAATCGTGAAAGAAAACCGTTTTGCCGAGGGTCGTCTTCCTTTCGACGTTCCAAGTGCCTCGCTTTTTCTCGATTCAGCGTCCTCCTTCATGCTCTTACACCCTCCTGCGAGTCTTCTCTTTGATACTTCGTTCGAAATAACATCGGGGACGCAGCGACATCGACTATGATCTTCGTTTTTAATTTGATCTTAGACATATCGATATTTATACTGTTTCTCATTTTTCTGGTTCTAATGTGTTCCTGCACGATGACCTCAATAACCTTCGCTGTGACGCGATATTAACGTTACACAAACGAGAACGCTACAGGGTCGATAAAGACCCCAAGCACGGTTGAAGGGAAGCGTATATTCGAGAGTAAATTCACGGCACGCGAGGGCTCGGCGTTCACGTATTAAAGATTCAGCAGGAAATGGCGGCGGCCGGGCCGCGTCGCCCAACACACCTAGGATCATTCTTCCATCTTTATGCGCTGCCTGGCAAGGGCAATTTGCCATTTATTTTTTCCGTCGGTCTGCGCCGTGCTTGCAATTCGCAACAGGGGGAAGCGAATTACTCGAGGCATTCGAGGAATTCCACGGGCTCCGGTATCGTTCACGGTATGTCACTCTAATTACTACACGGTTGACCGAACACGGATCGGTGGAATTGGGCAATTGCGAGTGTTTTACTCCGATTACGCGAGGAACATGCGATTAACGTCGGGGTGAATCCGCGAACATATTCGAACGATGATGTGGAATCAAAGTCTTGATTGAAATATGTCGCGACACTTTGCATTGTAGGAAGCCGTGCCTTGAGAATCGAACGACGATTGGGCTAAATAAAAACACGCCTATTCGATCTAACCAATCAGCGGTTGAAATTCATGTGTGAGAGTGTAAATATATATGAGAGCGCAATAGTATATATATTTTGCGAGGTAGGTCTCAGGTGAGTCTTCGAAGGAGAGCGAGAGCAGTTTTTAGAGAGAACACGATAAACGAGTCGTGAAGACTAGACATTGCGAGTTAAATGTACAATATTATACATTTTAATAAATAATTCTCAATTGAATCCATATTGAATCTTCCTACAGTATGTCAAGTATAATTTGCGCCACCGAGCGTGCAGTGTCAATGTCGAAACGGTGGAGAAAGACAATGGGGATCGATGAGGTTGGCGAGGATCGAGGCAACAGTCGCGATAGCCAATAACGGGGATGTTTTATTCGTCCTAATTGTGCCGGCGATTAGGTCTCGTTAACGAGAGTGGCTCTCGGAATGCTTTATCGACTGGTAAATTAATTGGTACGAATGTAAGCAGGCTCGAGATAGAGGATAGAAGTAACCGTCTTACGGTTCGTTCGGGTCACGTGTCCCCCATTACACGATCCCAGAAAAAATCGATGGGGTTTGTTGCGCCGTTGATGAAGAATAACGACGCGGAGAAATTCGTGGCGGTCGTTGCAATCGAACTGGCAAAAATTCTTTTACAAACTATACAGAGAAATGTTGAAGTACCTAGTTGAGTGACACCAATTGGGTATCGTTTGTAACAGGGTGCAACCGTATAATGCAGCCAGCAAAATGGAAATGGAGCTGGTAGCATCGAAGCGAAAACGAGCGAATGTAAACAGGAGGAGTCACGCGTGTGTGTGGCTGGCCCATCGAAGCTTCCGCTTGTTTAGCTCTGTTTGTTTTGGCTGCGCCGTGAGACGAGCTGCCTCGCTTTAACTCTCTCCTCCATTACGATCGCCGGTGTTATATTGCTCTTTAAACGGCTTTTTCCGTTTCGCTCTTTTTCTTCGGCTCCTTTTTTATTCGCCGACCGACGTCAGCCGGTTTTACGATGTCGTGCAGTGGCGGACAAAGATCGACGCGTGAGAATTCACCCCGCGTCGCGCACTGGGTCCGGAACGACCCAGACTGTCTCGCGAAACGACATTTCCTGCAGAACGAAAATCTTCAGAGACAATTATGAACGAATTTGTCTGTTGAATAGAGAATTAATTTTAAAACCACAAACAGACCCAGAGAAACATCGACACGGTCTCGGATGACTAAAAGTAAAATAGCAGACTCGCGAGAGAAAATGGAAACGTGTCGACAAAGGAACAAAACGGTTGATGCAAGTAGATACGATTACCATGTCGAGCAGATTGCACGGAAGTATTATGTTTACCGCGTAAACCGGCAAAAACGCGTTGGCTGAACCGCCATTCATCGTAAAATGCACGATTCCGATACGCCATTACGTGCGAATCGCAACTGTCGGATATTATAGTCGCGTGACGGGAAGCTTTAACATTTTTCTGTTAGGGTAGGGAACGTTATCTAGAGATCGATAGATCGGTGCCTCCCCTGAACACCGATGCGACAGCGGACGCGTTTAGTAAACGTCTGGCCCCATAAATGGGTACGCCCTAATAAGAAAAATGCTCCTAATTGCAGAGGGTGTCTCTCTCCTTAAGTATCTTTATTGTTATCGGCCATATAAGAAATTAGGGGGAAGCTACAGCGAGCGGAGAGTGCGCTCGTGCTTAACGGATGTGTCGTCAAGGTCACTTCAAGGCTAACGAACTTTAATTGCATACCATCTGGTGACGTTAGAAGATGTTACTTACAATTGTTAAATTAAAAAATGGCACATTGATCTGGCTAAATGAATTCTTGTACAGCCTCAGTCATTGAACAAGTCTAGTAAATCCTATCTACAAAACCAGTTTGATAAATAATAAATTGAGATTTGTTCAAGTGATTAAAAATTTACTACGATGCACAGTGGGCAAACCTGCTGGGGTAAACTACTTACATCTTTAATTTTTTTATAATTTTCACCCGAGTCGCAGGTAAAACAAAAATTTCCCGCTTCTAAGGACATTTAATTTTCGCATTATTCGTGAGGAGAGTTGCAGCTGATATTCTAATTTAATATCGAGCTCGCTCAATTAATTTCTGCGGCAGCTCGGTCGTTAAATGGGTCCCAAAGAATCCCGCCGGAATTTTTTAATTGCCAGGCGGTCGAGAAGTAAACGCGGCGAGAGGAGAGAGGGAGAGAGAGAGAAAAAAAAGCGTGTAAGAAGTGAAAGTTCGGTGAACCGAAGATTCGAGGGACGTAGACCTGGGTGCGCACCCTTTAATCCCATTTAACGCGTCGGGTGGCTCGGGCACGCCTAAAGTCGCGCTGAAACGCGATCCAGGTATATATCGTTCCGCAGTTCCGGCGTTCCGGACGTCCCGTTCCGTCGTTCCACGGTTCGAGCGCGAGAGTAGGCAGTTGCGTGTGTCGTGTCAGTTATATCTCGGCAGCGAGTGCCGTCAGGCGCACGGGTGTTACGACGCGCGTCGTTCCTTCGAAATCCTCGTGTATCTCTGCTCCAACGCAATTGTCACAGTGTTAAACAATTCGAAACCGTCCATCGTCATTTCCTCCAACTGTAAAAAGTGTGCCCTTTCACACGTGGTTGCAAAGTGTCAACAACAGTTTATTTACCTACTAAGAACGTCCATGTTTCTGTTTACATCGGCGAAGAAAATGTTTGTGTACATTGAGGAATACTCACTCTCAGGTTGGATTTGGTCCGCCGACACGTGACAGTGTACGCGATTTCTTTCTGATTTCGATCGAACGAATAAACCTTGATGTTGATCGGCGGCAGTATCTCTGGCATGCATGGCGGAACACAATTACCTGCAGGACATTTATAATGAATTATGTAGGAGATCGAATCACGTCTGTTCGAGAATCATCGACGCAGCACGGTCGATGGTCCTTACGCGTTGTAATCAACGTTGATTAATTTTCAAGCGTTTTATACTATTTTCGTGGATGTTTTTCATAGATATTGTGTTTGGTTCGTTGTGGAATGGTGATTCTAACGTCATATTGTCTGCGCGAAGTTTCCTCGTTCGATCCTCTTGTGGGAATCGATTCGTTTTCCTGTGACTCAGACGCGGCACACGTGTTCCACTTGGTAACAACCACTTTTGCAACACCAACGAGGATTTTTAATACGCTATTGATTGTCTGAACTATTTCATTCGCGGGAGACACTTTACAGCACGAGATAGAATATATTATTGCCTGGACACCACGAGGTTGCGCTTGCGCGTCGCGTACTCGAAATCGATCGGGATCGAGATGTGGTGTTTTTTCGATTATCGAACGATCGCGGCGACAGGGACAGTGCGCTTAGGGTTGCCAGATGTCCTCCTTTCGGATTATTTGTTCTTTCTCTGAGGTGCGTCTGTTCTATTCTCTTTTTAGTTGTTCATTATACTCTTAAAACCTTAATGTGAAAATAATTATATAAATCTGCAATAAATTAGTAAATTGCCATAGGAATTTTCAGTTAGTATTAAGTTCGGTTTCAATATTGGTCAATAACAATTAATATAATATTAGAAAATGGAAAAGACCGAAGTTACGCGTCAAATTGCAAAGTATTTTCAGATGACATTTTTTTTTCGTATCATCTGGTAACCCTAAGTGTTCGGTGAGTTCGAACGTTGACAGTGAGGTCATAGTGCAGTATAGTGAGTAAAGTGGTTTCCCGGAAGATCATTGGAAAAGGAAAACTCGGATAATCGTGATGGCTTACGTGCTCTGGAGAGTGTTCATGAAGAGGTACTTGAAGGTGCGGCTGGGCCTCAGGAATTTGCCGGTAAGCGTGCCTGAGTTTTGTAATTTCCTGCGTCCATGATTCCGCGGACGCGAGCGCGCAGACTCCGTTTCCTGCGCGCTTGATTCGAACGCTGGCAAATTCGGTCGCACGAAATTTAAACGCGTGGAATTCGAATTTACGCGATTTAGTACGCGCGCGATTGTAGCACGTGAAATTCGATCTCACGGAATTCGATCGCCTGCGATTTCAGCACGTGATATTTAAAGGCGCTCGATTTGACTCGTGCAATTTTAGTGCGTGAAATTTGAATGCGCTCGATTTGAACGCGCAGAATAGAAATGCATTGAATTTGAGTGCGTGCAATTTTAGCGCGTGAAATTTGAACGCGGTCAATTTTTAACGCGTGCAATTTTAGCACGTGAAATTGGAGCGCATGAAATAGAAATGCGCGAAATTTGAGTGCATGAAATTCGAGCGCCAAAGGTTACATTTTACCAGCAAACTCCGCGACAATTTAATCCGACAATGCAACTTTTGCGAATATCCCAGCGCTACGGCAAAACCCCGTAATAATTTACTAGCAGCATAAATATTTGAAACGTGTTGCGGGCAACTTTGAAATTCGAGCGGCCATCGCAGAAAGTCCGCGAGCGGTGCAATTATTAGACTGCAACCGCGGCTAATGCGAGCACGGGTAATTGGATAATTGCCGTTCAGCTCGTGCACCGCTTCTTTTCTTTTTTCTTTTTTTATCACGATTCTACGGCAGACATCGATTCGTATCGATACATCGTGATCGATAGGATGCGTGCACGGTTCATTGAATTCCCTCACGCGGGATTCTTTCTTGATCCGTTTCATCGTCGAACGACGACGATAGACGGTACGCAATTATCGTCGGAGAAACGTTTCTTCTTTTGCAACTCGGTTGCCGGCATCGTTATTAACACGTTGACTGTCGATCGAAATTATACTTCTTCATTTCCCGTTCACGCTCCGCCGAGATTTCCGAGATCAACACGTGCGTGCGGTTTCCTTCTATTTATCCCTCTTTCTCTGTTAGACGGTGTATTTGATCAAACTGGCCGAGTTCCTTTCCTGTAATTTGCCCGGTAAGCCCATTCATTTATGGGGATTACACTTTCATTTATTTCCCCACATTTTGTTTAACACGTTCCGTGCCACGTGTACCGATGGTACTCGTTAAACTATCCATTCAGGCTGACATATTTATTTAATACGCTCAAAGCATATATTTTATAACAAGTTTAACACTGTAGAATATATCTCCACCAAAAGATTGAGGTATTATAATAATTGCAAAAACATCATGAACAGGTGTTTAATATCGTGAAATGGTAAAAACGCACTCGATAAATTCTGTAAATGGACGAATAAAAGTTGAGTCGATAAATTCACTATTTTCCAATTGAGTACTGCAGTTTTTTTTAGAGATCTCATGGGGATCGAGTAGCTCTTTAAGAATTGTTTGATTAAATTCAAAGTTTTTAGTAACTGTCCAAGTGGGTGGTGGCAATGTTAGCGCATCAGTCGTGGATGTGTATCGTTCTCATTTGTCGATAGATCCTGTTATTAAATTTTCCCGGTGAACGGGTTGACTCGCTGGCGAACACGGCGCCGACAGGCCTCCGTGAGGCGTGTTTAATCAATCAAGGAAAAGAGGTACCCCCGATGACCGGTCTGTGTACCCAAAGGCACACCCTGCTAATAAATTTCGTACAGCAGACCGGAAGGGAAATATAACCGTGGGGCAGGGTGCAGTGCAATTTACGACGTGTCGGGTTGGATTACTTTGATCGGCGCGCCGGACGATCTATTCCGCGGTCAGGCGAACCACTGTTTCATTCTGGAGTGATTAGGATACCTGTTAACCGATCGATCGATATCCATTCTACAACAATTAACCCTTGGTAAAGAGAAATATTTTTTATTGTATTTTCCAAACAAGATTGTACCCCCAAAAGCTCGACGTATTCCTCGATCGATATCGAATGCAACGCGTTCGATCTTTTCGAACTTACTTGGAGATATTTTTATCTTTGTGGTCTATACTAATCAAACCTGCACCATGATCTTTAAACACCAGTTGATAAAGTATCTTTCCTGAACTCTCTAAAACGATTGATTAAAGTATAGTGCACGAGTCAATTTAAATAAAGGAATTCGGAATGGTAGGGGAACAGCGAATGGTTGTTTGAAATGATAAGGTATCGACGAGAGAGTGTTGAAGCAGTTTCTCTTCCCTTTGTATGAAATTCTTGGAACAGCACGGTCATTTGTCGGGCTTTCCTCAGGCCTCGTTTCTTAATCACTTTCGCCATTTAAATCGGTTCGAGTGAATAATGATCGTTCACCCATTGACGAGTTATCTTCCGTTGTCCTTGCGAAAGAAGTCTTTACACAACGCGGATGATCGTTCTGTCTTCAATGCCGACTTCAAATTAGCAATTGTTCGTTATGAAACTCCTTTACGATCTATGCTAGGTCGTTTATGGCACAGAACAATTCTTATGCAGGATGATCGGCGATAGTGATAGTATTTTACGATGCTTTAATGCGAGTAAATAACAACGATTATAGAAATTGTTTCTGCGAGAGTCATGATACAATTGACTGTGTGGTAAGAGACTAATCTACTTCGTAATAGTCTGGTTATTCGTAGTCTGAAGGAGATCATTGTACTTTGTAGTCGGACAAAAAGTTGAACACTTGAAAAAAAAATTTTTTTTTGTAGTAATTGTAACTCACAGACACCCCGAAATTCTTTGAAAGGGCACTCGGTCTGAAAAAATGCTCACTGGGCCAAAGAAGGTTTCTGGACGGTATCAAGACACGGAGCATCCTCTTAATAAATTAAGAGAGGGTGGGAGGTCAAAAAGGTAGGGTAGACGAGCCAGAGGGAGACTGTTGGAGAGTAGTCGGGAAGAAAGGAGCGGTAGGCGGTCAGAAACAGCCGGATCAGGGGCTGTGGCGGGTGCGGAGGGGTTCTGCAATTCAGTTTGCGGTCGCCGAGTCAGGTTACGTTAGGTTAGTCCAGCGGTTGGTCCCCGTGACCGTGAACCACGGCTGACCTGCGACACAAACACAGTCTCTCTCTCCCCTATCTTGCTCTCTCCTTCTTCTCCTCAACCCCTCATTCTCTCCCTTTCTCTCTCACTTGCCTCCCACCTTCCATAAATCTACCTGCACTACATCGCGTCTCGTTCCACGATGGTTGGAACCATTCCCTCTTTCTCTTTCTGCTCTCTCGGTCTCCGTGGCGTTGCATTGTGCGCGCTCTTCTGGATCTTCGAGTGATAAATACGGCTGGGCCACCCTCTAGTCTGTCCTCCTCCTCTGGCTCGATCCTCTCGCGGAACCGTTTCCCGGTTTTATCGTAGTTACGACCGTCGAGGAACTCCCCGGAGACATCGTTTCAGCGTGGGCGTGCGCTGATCTATTTCGTTTTTCTTCGACCCGTGTGCCTGACTACCTTGCCCGGTTGTTTCGCGAGAGTAGTCCCAGCCTGCTGGCCCCCTTATCGCCGTTAACAATTGCCCACGGGAATATCGCGCGTTCCCTAGGAGACGCTGCCAATTGCGCTCGTGATGCGCACCGGACGCCTCAAAACTGGTGGTCCATTTCAGAGCGGCATCTGTTGAAAGTATCTCTAGAATTTCACACTGAATCCCAAAGACTTCGACCACCCGATTAGAGACAATAAATCAGTCGAAGGCTTCTTGAGTCCGAAGCGACTCGTCCCATATGTTCTGCCAATTTTCCTACGCCATAACATTAACTATTTAAAACAGCTCCAGTACAGTTCCAACCGGCTTAGTGACTAGTAACATTCCATTGAATTTGATTTCCTTTTGTTTTTTCACAATTAGCATACGCGGACTTTTCTTGAAAATGGTTCAAAACAGAACCGAAACGTCGAAATTATAATTCTGCAAAATTGCTAATTTTTTTGAAGTGAAACTTCTTTGCTGAGGGTAACAATTTTCTAAAGTAACGGATGTGACGTTTCGATGTTACGGAAGTGGAAAGTGGGGCGCGAAAATTTAAACTGAGAATGAACGGAGAAGAATTATTTCTTACCCCGACGGGATTCGAACCCCGGTCCACCGATTGGGGACAACCAATGATCTTTAGAATGATAGCGAACATTTTGGAATATATCGAAACGAATAAAATGCTCGGTAGTAGGATCAATCGAAAAGGTTACAAATTCATGGTTATGTTACGACTACAGACATATAGAGATAGACTGCGCCGTCTTACGGGCGAGTTGAAGTAAAATCAAAAATAAAATAAAAATACTAATGTGTGTTTACCAAAATCTAAGTAGAATTCACGTTTTCAATCAAAATGAATAAATATATTTTCATTTAAAAACAAAATTAGTCGTGCAGAAGAAGCTCAGTGTGGTGTTTACAAAGTATTATTATACTGATGTGTGTTTTCCAAAATCTAAGTAGAATCCCATGTTTTCAATTAAACTGAATACATATACAGGGTTATACAAACGTAACTTTCATAAAAACTTATTTCTTACAAAAAAAATCAAGTTACATCAGATGTTGGAACTGGGATTCATTTTTCTACGATACAGAGCACCGCTCTTTGTATTACATTTCTCATTGTTGCCATCATTACAGCATCTCTTTTTATGCTATTACATGCATTTGTTATGTGATTTCAAAGTTATTGAACATTATTCATTGTTCTGTTGAGTACAGCGGATTGAACATATCTCCAAAGGTAAAAATCCAACGGAGACAAATCCGGAGAACACGTTGGCTAACGAATTGGATTATACGTTCCTGAACGTATGATTCTGAAGTGTACGTGATAAATATAAACATAATATGGGAAGCGACAGTGGTAAACATAAACCGAGACATCCTACTTATGGCGACAACAAAAAGTCTTGTATAAAGAGCAGAGCTCTGTATCGTAGAATATGGATCGCAGTTCTATCATATTATTATTATATTATACTGATGTGTGTTTACCAAAATCTAAGTATAATCCACGTTTTCAATCAAAATGAATAAATATATTTTCATTTAAAAACAAAATTAGTCGCGCAGAAGAAGCTCAGTGCGGTGTTTACAAAGTATTATTATACTAATGTGTGTTTACCAAAATCTAAGTAGAATCCCACATTTTCAATCAAACTGAATACATATACAGGCTTGTGCTAACGTAACTTTCATGAAAACTTATTTCTTACAAACAGGAGCCAAAAGTGTAGAGAAAAGTGTAAAGAAAAAAAAAATATACGTGTGGAAAACCACGCACGGTGGAAGTGAAACTTCTTGCAGTCTAGTAATGTTTAGAAGCATATTAAGATTTTAAATGTTAAAAAAAAACAAGATCAGGAACAACCATTACAAAAAAAAAATATACGTGTGGAAAACCACGCGCGGTGGAAGTGAAACTTCTTGCAGTCTAGTAATGTTTAGAAGCATATTAAGATTGGAAATGTTAAAAAAAGACAAGATCAGGAATACCAATACAAAAAAAAAACAAGATCAGGAACAACTAATACAAAAAACAAGATCAGGAACAACTAATACAAAAAAAATCATAGAAAAAGTTTCACTTCAAACATAATGAACGATCAAAATTTGCTTCGCAAAGAAGGAGAGCGTATGAGAAAGAAAGAAACGTAGTTCATAGCATTTCCCATACGCTCTCCTTCTTTTTGTATTTGTGATCGAACCTGTAGTGCCGATATCGTATAGAGCGTATTTAAAACAGCGTCTGAATCATTTCTACAGCTCACCCCTAATTTTCTCCCATTAACCAAGCTACGAGTGACAGATGTGAGAAAAGTCCATCTACGCGCCTACAGTATGAACGTGAATCGAACACAGTTAGTAATAATACAGCCGTAATGTTCGACGAGCGAAACACAATGGCCTCCGACGTCCTCAGGAGAAGATAAGCGTGGTAGCAATTGAACCGCGGATTTATCAATATGGCAGATTGACGTTCCCCTTCGTGTTATCGCAATGTTGTTCAGCATTATCATCCTCGCTCCCGGGTAGATAGCGAAATCCATCCACTCCTCTCGTTGTATGACTATTTAATTGTTTCGTCTTGGCGCTAATTTAATTGCTGCCGGCGGCGGTCGGTATCGGTACAACGCCCACGATCGGTAGCCTCTTCGTTTTATCGGAAATAATTTGTTCCATTATCGGCGCACTTGTGAATCGAATGTGGAAACACCGAGAAGAATGTTTCCTTTGGACGAATGTAGGCGGACAGATTGATCGATGGCTCTTTAATCGCTATTGTGAACGTTCACGGCCGTTGCAGATCGGATCAGCCATGTGAGATGAGTCTCGCAGTTGAACGAACGAGCCCGGCAGAATTGTCCATCCTGCATTTGCATACTCATTGCGAGCCGTTTGTCCTCTTAATTCGTTTAAGACTGTGTTGCGAAAACCCTTTCGCCGGGCCCGCAATGGATACCGTCGGAGATCATACTTTGTCTGGGTAATAATCCAGTTGAGGATTAGAATAAAAATTCTCAACAATTTCTTCACTGTTCCACGTATTTCCCAGCTCGAGATGAAGTCAGCTTCAAACTAGGAAATTATTGCTACCAAAATACTGAGAGAACTTCTACTACTACTTCATACCATAAAGATACATCTTCCCATAAATCTCACGCGGGTTATATCACGGCGTGTAAGCAAAACAAAGCTTCCCATAAGGAGACGACAAGTGTTGACACAGAGATACAGCCTCGCAAATTTGCTCTAGCACCTTTCCCAACAAGCAGCGTCCAGAAAAATCCATCCTCTCATACTTTGCTCAACGATATCTTGATTTATAGCTGCGAGAGTACCGTTTGGTGACTGCCACTGACTAGTCATCGTATTCTCGTGCACAGTAATGCGACGAGAAACGAGAGAAAAACTCTTCGAACAAGCCATCGTGTGTTTGAGGACGATTATAGTTAGGCTTTTCAATCAGCGGGCTGCCATAGAATTTCTTTCATTAATAATTAGGAGTCTCGAACACAATGGAACGAGTGACTTTCATGACAATCGTTCGCTATCGAAATCTAGATACAATTCAATTGTTTCTGCTTAGTATATTAATCCCGATCCGGATGTACAGAAAAGCGTGAGTAACGTGGCGCCGCAGATGAATGCAGATCGGCTTTCACAAGCAATCTGCAGCACTTAGGGGTGAAAATCTCGAATTTCTACAACGTCGAACAGCACGTGAGAATACAGTTTAGTGTGGTGAGAATGAAAAAGTTTGATCCGGAAGCGAAACCTGGTAAATGGAGCAGGGAGCTTAGGTTAAACGTCTCTCCTCGTTTCATTTTTCTCGCGGTCTACATGAACGATTATGATTAACCAGGGAAAGAGAGAGGGAGAGAGAGAGAGAGAAAGAGAGAAAAACGGTAAGCATGCATTCTTAGACGGCTGTTGGCGGCACAGGATGCTTCGATCCGAGCAAAAGGATTCTCGGCTGCGCGATGCGCCGCGTGCAATTTCACTTACTTTCGCCGCTAATTAATCGAGCTCGCTTCGAGTCGGCCGACTTGCAAGTCGCAACGTTCGTGCGGATCCAGAGAAAGGTACGCTATGCAAATTCCGTCGAAAAAACGAAACGCGTGCCCTTCCCCCACCACCGTTTTACCTGGTTGTGTTCCGGCGTGATCGGACGCCATGGCTCGTTGCTTCCATTAAGTATCGTCATTGTGTCGTGCCCGGTACCTTGAAGAGAATCCACGAAGGGAGAAAGTGAAACCCGGCAGGACTCGTCGAATTTTCGTTCGTGTCCCTGTCACACGATATTTATCGTCTCCTTTGTCGACGCCAGTTGTTCGAATACTTTTCATCCGCCAGACTGCTTTGCATTCGTTTTTCGTTCGTTAGAATATTTATAATTAGAGATACAAACGATTTAACCCTCGAACAACAACGAGCTGGACTACTCGGAACGAAGAAATCGTATTAAAGGCCGTTCTCCCAGGGTCTTAGGCATTAGGCAAATGACTTTTGTCTTCCATGGATCCTAGCAGATTCGCTGAAGGGTCAAAATCCGGGAAAAAAGCAGTGAGGGACAATCGAACATAGTGGCCGTTCCTTTCCAAGGACAATCCATTACTCCGATTAGCCGTCGGCCATTACGGTATAATGGAGGCGTGCTCTGAACCGGGTTGGCTGGCTGTGCGCGTCGAGTTTCAACGATTCAATTCACTCCGGTGAAACGGGCGAACTGGAGTGAACAATTTTGGAGCGAACGATATCTCGAGGCCTCGATTGCGATCTAGAATCTAGACTGTCGTCGCCGTCGTCAGTTGTATATCTGGTACGCGGTCTTTTGTTTCGTCGGCGACAGAGCACTTCTCTCTGTCTGTCGCGTTGCGTCTCTGCCGTGGCAAGAGAAACTTATTGTTAGCGAAACAGCGGCCGTGTACACTGGGGACTAGCTTCCGGCCTGCCTGGCAAAAACCTTAATCGCAATTAAGACAATTTCACGGGAGGAATGGGCATTGTCTCGAACCCGTGTCGCGACCGAGCTCTGTTCTTTGGTGCTCGTTGCTTACTGATGGGATCAAGTTCAATATCTCCTCGCGAATCCGAGACAACGATAGAGCGACACTCTGGAGACTTTTGTTAGAACCTAACTGAACTGTGCTGCAGTGTTGTTCACAAATTTTAGACTGCATATACAACAACAAAAATAATTCGATAATCTGCTATAACAAAAATTATTTAAAAACACTCGTCACAGGCTTTAACCTACTTGCGAAGAACTTGAGTCCATCTCTAGCCACCTCTGTCTCTTTCTCTCCGAAAGGTGAACGCTCGTAGCAAAGGACTGCGAGCGAGGAGATGTGCCAGCTGACTCGGCCAGCAATGTCGGAAGATAATTGATGATAGTTGCTTAGCAGTCGACGCACAAAAGGTTCATCCCGGAGTCCTTTTCGCCCTGGCCGCGTTAGGCAGAAAAATTTAAATTAGTACAATGAAAGAGCATTCAGGCAGCGGCCTCTCGTACTCTCGCGTGTACACCCGAGGAACTTGGTTCTTGTCGCGATGAATTATATTATGTCCGACCGTATAATGAGCCTAACGCGTAGGAGATGCTCTCTTTGATCTCCTCCTTTGTTGCGGACTTCGGTCACTGACGTTAGTTTGTTTTCGACGATATGGAAACCGGGAACATGGTCTCGCTTCTTTTGCTGCTCGTGTTTCACCGTCGGTACATTGTCGATTCGAGGCTGTCGGAATGAAAGAATCGCGCGGGAGGTTATTTAAATAATTTTGCAATTTTTCAGTGAATATTTTCTTTGGACCTGAAGAGCGCATGCATTTTCGTTTTCCGCTGAATTGTTAAAAGACAGGCGCCAAATTTGATTGTTTAATCAAACAGGCTCCATAAAGCAGGGTGGTTTGAATAACCAAAGAGCTGTTTTATTATTCCGTAAACCGAAAGTTACGAGCAATTGCCTTACCTTTCCCTTCCTTTGGTTTCCTCCTTCGCTCGACGCATCCAACCATGAATTCGGTCATAAAGGGAGAAGAATAAATCAGCTCGGTAAACAGAAGATTTCCAGATAAAATACCGGGGCTCCCTCGGAAGCTCGATCGTGAATCGCTATCGGGTTATCTCTCTCTCTCGTCTAGACTACGCTATTCTTTGCCCGCGCAACGCTGTTGCACCACATGTGAACATTCCAGGGTGAATTTCAACCACGTGTCTCTCGTTGGCTCCATCGCGACAATTTGTATTCTTTGGAAACCAGTATGTTACCGAATAAACATCACGTCTCCGTACGAAAGCTTCGTAAAATACTGTTGATTTTATACAACAAAATTCTGCAATCTGTCCTGAATCTTTATTCTTGTACCCGAGTGTGAAACGCGCACAAAAGCGATTCATGGAACGGCTGTTTCAGGTACGATTACGGTGTTCCGCAGTGTGCCGTTAATGAAATCATCGACGTAACCGCGGAAATCCGTAAAACCGTGTTAGGCCTCCCAGCAAACCGCTGGTCATTCATTTTACTCGGCGTTCCATTTTTCAAGAACGCTCTATAAATATTCTGCCCATCAATTTTCCAGAAAAAAAAAATATTTTCTTAAACAATTTGACGTACATTCATTTTTACCTCATTTTATTCTGCATCTTTTCAAACGGTTACAAAGAATTCCGCAACCCAATGCACTTTTACCGCTGAATTTTTATTCCTATTCGGAATTGAATCGCTCGGACCGCAATGACAATATGATTGTCTCCTACGTTCCTCGGTGTGACTAATTTTTATTGCCGGCAATTTTCTCTGGATTTTTTTCCACCGGTAACAAATTGAGTAGTAATCCAATGCCGCCTGAACGCTCCGAAATGACCGAGTATTATCGTTGCGCGAGTTGATTGGTGTGCGATCATACTTTGAGCTCCACAAAGCGTCCGCGCAATTACAACTACTTTCTGCGGACGGTGTATTGTGCCGCCCATCTGCATACAAACCGCGCCGGCATATCCAACACGCATGTTGGTTAATATTAATTCCTCCACAATGGATTTTGTCGCTAGGAGAGCGTGGGACACCTCGTTCCTCTGTTCTGCCGTTGTTGGTTTTACACCATCGCGATAAGCAGACACCCGTGAAATTCACACTAGAATTTCCCTGTTCGACGTCGACGATCGCCGATAACTCGATGTCTAACGGAACTCGAGCGTTTCTACTTTGTTCATTAACGTAGCGAACTTCTGCGCGACATTTTCTTTTTGCTGCGCGTGGAGATTGAAATGTAACCCTTAGCGGTCGAGTGGCGCTTCTGCGGCGCCACTAAAAATTGCTGTACTATTATTTAAATAATTGTTTACACTATCAGATATGTCAGTATCTAAACAATTACTACACATTTAAGTATTGTATGAGGTATTATATTAATTTCATATTTATCAAATTTAAAAAATCATAAAGAATGGAAATATTGTAGGTCAGAAGAAACGTTTAATTTTCCAGTTAAAATAGCTCCGACCGCAAAGGGTTAAACAATTCGCAGAGTATCAGGTGCACGAACTAACGAATTTTGGACGATTCGACGAGAACTGTATCGTAAGGAACAATGATACTCGGTGCGTGGAAAAGCGATGAACGGTGTGAAGCAATGAGGAAGCATTCGCGGCATTATTTATTGCTGTGGCTCAGGAAGTTGTTAGCTGAAGTTATGATGCATTGAGTTACACTGAATACTGGGCTAGATGCACGAGATATACGGACTGTCCCGTGCCTATAGGTGTGGATGCAACGCAGGTAACACTGGTCTCGATACGAACGAGATGCAGATCGATCCAAAACGAACCAGTTTCAACGATCCAATTACTTTGGATCATCTGAACAATTTGACACGTTCTAAAACCACTAAAGTCACAGGGCCAAGAACCTCTGATGGCAAGTCTGAATTATATGGAGGAAATTGAACTTTATTGCTCGTTTATTCAACAACAATCCTCAAACAAACGTCGTTCCCAGTCTCTATACAAAAAGGAATCGTCCAACGCTTACAGCAGGAAATTAAATACTTTCGCGAGATAATGGGAGATCCCATGCACAGATTTCGCGGAGCACGTGCGCCGCATACTTCTCTTATCATTACTGCTCCCGGTTTGTCCAGCAGTCGGCATAAATGATCATTTTTCTAGGATCGGCGCATGCGCCGTCCGGTGCGAAATTGAATGGGCCATCGAAGGAGAAGCGCAATCGATTTAAAGTTGAAGGGTAGACTCGTTTCACGGATTGTAAATAATGAAACCCCGAAAGATGGGGTTTTCAATAGTCAATAGTTGTAGGAAGTTGAGCCTTGAGAATCGAACGACGTTTGTGCTAAATAAAAACACGCCTATTCGATCTAACCGATCAGCGGTTGACCGCTGACAGTTAGAATCGAATATTAGATGTGATAATCACGAAATTCGTGCGGGAGAGTGTGAGAGAGGTAGGTCTCAGAATCAGTCTTCGAATACTCTGTATTGTACCTATGTAGTGTATTTCTGTTTTGTAATTATGTTGTAATAAATCTCATATGAGATTTTCTATAATTAAAAAAAAATCAGTCTTCGAAGATATTTGAGAGCGAGAACAATTTTCAAAGAGAACACGAGTAAACGAGACGCGAAGACTAGACATTACGAGTTACCGAGTCAAATGTACAATATTATTCATTTTAATAAATTATTCTCAATTGAATAGAATCTTCCTGACTCTACAATAGTGCTAGATGAAAGATCAATAAGAATAATGCAAATTTCGCCTAGTAAACGTAAAAATAGGAAATTTGGGGAAGCGACTGCGGTTTTCATTGATCTTTTGTTTAGCGCTTTGGACTACTGAAAACCACAATCTTTTGTATTATCGAGAAATGATAAGAGACAAGTCTACCCCCTCAACTGTCCTCGGTTTCCTTCGGTCCAGCTCCTCGTGTGCGTTCACGAGTTTTTGCACCGAAAAACAGAGTGAGCTGCGTCGCGTGGTGCCGGTCTCACGGGTAAACAAAGATCGTAATCGAACGCAGCCTCCCGATAGTTTACTACGGCACGTCGCCGGATCTATGTACACAGAAGCCAACTAAGGGAACGAAGTGTTTCAATTTATCGCCGCATGCCAGCGACTCTCTGTACAGTTACTCGTGTGAACGCGGACTCTAATAACATTATAAATAAAGATACGAATCTCGGTGCGAGAGCGCGCGCGCTTCTTCTTCACCCCGAGCTGTTTTCTACGCTTGAACGCGATACGGTGTCCGTTTACCATAGACATCGTACGATACTCTCTCCCTCTCTTCCACCTATCCACGTTCCTCTTCCTCTCCTTCTTCTACGTCCCTTCCAACGAGCGATCAACTGACAATTAAGTGCCCCTCTGAAATGCTTATGAAGTATTCTTCATTATCATCGAGCCCCGCTAGCTTCCTACAGCCTAGCCGAGCCCCTCTGCTATGGCTGTTAATGATCATTCTTTTCGATATCTGAACGAGGATCTCGCCGCGAGATTGAATTATCGGGTGGACACGGAAGCTCTGTTCTTCGTTCCGTTCGGTATTTTTCTAGGGAAAACCGGTAACGGTATCTGTGCTGGTTGCGTTAGATTACCCGCTTCGGAGGCTATTGCAACCTTTTGGAGGCTCATAATACAATGAAAAAAAAGTGCATTCTACATTTTCGTTTCAGTTTTTCCGATAGAATCGGCCCATCCAGGTTCCATCGTGAACATTGATCTTCTGCTTGTTGCAATGTAGGCCTTGGAAACGTAGAAAGTGTCGGGAAATGTAATTTTTCGCGAATTGGAGCAAATTAACGGGTAACCTCTATGTGCGACGGTCTGGCGTAAGGTCAAGGCGATAAATCGTGGCTCGTTAGCCGACAGGATCGCACACAAAAGCCCCACGAAACTGTTCCGCAGAAGCAACGAATTGTTTCGTAGAGCGTTCGGCACGCTCTTCCGGTCGTTGATTGTTCGTCGTTAGACGAGCCGCGCGACGGTTGCGGTTCCTTTTTTTTTTTTCTCTTTGCGTTTCGAAGACGGGGTCGATCGCGCGCTCGTTTTCCCGCGGCCACTAAATCAATCGGATGATAAACGTGATAGGGTATATCGGAAACAATGTACAATGGGGGTTTCTCGCCTATTGTTACGAATTATCGCCGGTGATCGTTCGTTTCTTTAATAAGCGTTCTGCGCCCCGGGGTCTTTTGTTTGGGCGCGGGCATATCGCGGTTTCCGCGAACAGGGAAACGCGGTCTGGAACTGTCTCGAACAGGCCCACGAAGAGGAGTTGTCGCACGACAACGACACAATGAAACAACCAGACACGGTCCCGGATCGAGACTCGCAGATTTATCGCCGGCAGGAAGACTTTACCTACGTAATTATTTATCTAGCGCGATACAGACCGATAGATCGACGCTGAAACCCGACTGGATTATCCGTTTCGCGGCTATTGTTGCACCTAAACGCTGATAAATCGACCGACGATTTACTTCTAACGATCTACCGGTCTCTCTATGAGCCTATCGACGGATCGTTCTCTCGTGGAAATCGGAAAAATGGGATAGGTTGCGCAGAATTCGCTATTGTTGCCGCAGGATCCAGATAAATCGACCTACGACTCGTTCGCGACGATCGATACGTGTCAACGATATGCAGCGATTTTTTTAAAATGTATAAAACATGTTATAGCAAATCTCGAATGTATACAAATGATATTCCTGTTTCTCCGGAACATTTGCTCGATTAATTATAAGCATTGATCCGCGAGGATAGCTTCTTGCAAGGAGTTTTTGTTCGCGATCCGTTCTACCGTTAAGGGAACAGCCTTTTTTCCAAGATGTACGCGGGGAGCATCTTTTCTCACCGATTCAAGGCACCCGGGAACGGTTCCTTCTCTGCCCGGTCAATTAATGTTCGTTAATAACAGGCTCGTCAACGAGGCCCGTGTAATTACACGACGATTAAAGCGCGTGGAGGACAAAGTGGCTGATCCGCGGGCTGCACGCGGAAAACAGGCCGCAGGTATCAATTTCTTATGTAAATATCGCGGTAGATAAGGCAGAGATGTAATTGAGCGCTCAGATCGCCGGTGGAACTTTCACCTGCGCTTCCGATCGCGAATTAATCGATAACGATCGATTTTTGCGGAATTTTTGAACGCGTTGCCCTTGCATCCATCCACGAACAAGTTTTTCAAAAAATCTTTAGGGCTTGAAGATAGAAGATAACCTATCCTGTAAAGAATCCAATTCTCATCATAATTTTAATTTCAGAATTAGAGTTCTCATTAATTGTATTAGTTACATACGTTCCACTTTAGCAGAACGATTCCTGCGCAAACAAAGAACGCTTTCCAATACGATTATGTCCATATAAATAAACAATTGTAGACCGAAGCATTAGATACAACAAGAAAGGAGGTCAGTGTGTTGTATAACTCTGGCAAATTTATTCAATCTCACCCACGACGCCTAAATTATTTGTACAAAATAAACAATTAGCACAGGAACCATCAGACACAATACGAAACAGGGTCAGTGTGTTAGATAACTTTCTGAAAGCGGTATTATAATTTCTCTCCTATGACGACTAATTTATTTGTAACTAATGAACGCAACGCACGACAGAATGAGTCTTAGTTTCGAAGACCTAGATTCATTGTCGTGGATCATTAAAACCATAATTAATGTATTTCACGAGTGATCATCGGCGTGCATGGTCTTTAGCGCTGTTTATTAACATGTTGTCTTGTCAAGTGACTCGCGCGGAGCGACACGATTCTGAATCTTGACTTGCAAATCGGTTTTTACAACGCGTCAATTAAATCGTCGTTAGAATATGCAAGATACAAGAAAGCGAAGAAGTCGAGGTTCTCCTTCCACGAATGAAAATTACTGTTTTCTCGTGTTAGAGCCAACTGTGGCTGTTCCGCGAAGCCGCGATATTATTATTGGCAGCAGTCGATGGCGTGGCAGCCTCTTTCAAGCAGCAACATTGAACGGTCCTCGGTGCACGTGCTATTGTGGCCGCGCGTCTGATTGCGTGGAGGATCCTAATGAGGCGAGGAAGCTTCTTTCGCAATTGATTTGCGTCAGCGTAATGCGCACTCTGCCTTTCCTTCTTCCTCCTTCTCTCTCTCCTTCCCCCTCCTTCTCACTCTCTTTCTATCTATTACAAGCACCTCGTCATCTTTCCGGTTGATTTCAAAGGTATAAAGGTGCACGACTCCGGGCGAAATGCAATCGCGATCAATTTCACAGGTAATTTTTATCGGCGCTCATTAAGTCGCTCGATTAATCTGCTCTGCCAAAAATCCAATCGCGGCGGAGTGAAATTGCAACGCGATATTTGTGCCTTAAAAATTTTTCAAATTGAAAACAAGGATTTCCTAGAGTTCGTGCAGAATGTAAGACAATTCTATTATCTTTAAAACTGTTTCTCCTTCTGCACCCAACAATGTACAGGTGAGATTTATTCAGAAAAAGGTACGCGGCTTCCTGAAATTACCGGGGAGCAGATCAGAAAGCCGGATAAGCTTCACGCCTTCCAGTTTTTACATGGGAAAAATGACTGTGTCTAGACGGAAAATAATGATTGGACGTCCCGCGTGCTAATAAACACGGAATAACACGAAATCCTGCTTGCAATTAGAGTGGCGTTCTCGAATCTAATAATGCGAGGAAACCGTATAATGTATGACAATGGATTCAAGGCGCGTTCCATTAAGCGGATCATTGTCTAATAAGAATTGTCTGCGGTCGTTGGTAGGTTCCGTGCTCCTTGGAATTTTACATCTCGTGGAGATTCGCAGGAATTGATTAACTGTATCCATTCCTCCTACTTGAATCATCTCGATCTCGTGCCTCTTAATTCTTAGTCACAAGGAACAAATTCTCGAATAATTCTTTTCCTCGGATAAGAATTGCAGTAGGTAAAAATCGTCGTCGTAAACGTGAACTGCACGACCAGCATAGATCAAATTATAGCTGAGGAAGAATGTGTCTTCTTCAGCGATATTATATCTGAGCGCTCAGGTTAGCGTATCAAGTATATCAAAAGTTGCGGCATCTAAAACTTGCAGTAACAGGAAAGGAGTATTCTCATTTTTAAACGCGTCGCGTTCGAAGCGGATTTCAAGATCCAAAATATTATTGCAAACCATTGTTGTTCAAGAACAGAGATGGAAAGAGATGCTCTCTTCGGGGAGAAGAAGAGACACTGATCTTCCCGTATATTCAGAGCAGAGAAGAAGCGGGATTCGCACTTAGAGCGTCTGACAATTTGATTGCTATCCGGCAGCGGTATCGCAACATCGTCGAACCGGGCCAGCGCCTGTACACCGGCCGATTTATCTTGATTTACACGTGATCGTGATGCCGGATACCCCGTAATTGAATCATAGCGCTCTTGCCCGTGTACATTCTTTACACGTTCCACGTTCAATCGTGGGCCACCCTTTGCACCCCCGCAATTTGCGATTTCGGAGGTGAAACATTTTGTTCACTTTAATCAACACACCCAGCCAGACTAGTAAATGAATATCATTCAGACGAGTCTTAATTTTGACGTATTCGAAAATTCATTCGATAACTTTCATTTCACATTAAGAAACAAATATCCGACGAACTTTCACGTTCTAATTGCGAATTAAAAATCAGCGTAATTATCAGGGACTGTCGGTGCATCACGGCTATTTTTTTTTTAACGAGGATTCTACAGTAATTCGGCGTCGTTTATCATGCAGCAATAAAGATTGAGCAATCGGTTCATTAGCGCATTAAATGCAGATTATTAGGTGCAGCCTTTTTATTAGTTAATTAATCGGCGGATTTTTTTTTTCGTGAACCGTTCGACTAATTGGCGAAAGTAATTGGGCCTCGTATCGATCGAGGGAAAAACGCGTTTTCCCGTGTCGGAAGTTCGCGAGGATAAACCGTTCGCGATATTGTTCGTCGGTTGCGGAGGAAGCGGATAACGCGGACCGATTAGCATGCAAATTCGCGATGACTTTCTCGTTAGCGGATCTGGTTTGCTCTATCACGATCGAGAGACTGCATTGTTGATGAAACGCGGAAGAAGTCGCTCGGGTGCAGACTCCTTTGGACAGATGGCGCCAGTCTGCCTGCTGCGAATGCATTCTGCACACTTCTAACTCGCACAGTGCCTTAGACATTTACCTTCGTAATGGTCAGCGGTGACCGTCGCCAAATCTTCAACTTGCAAATTTTCTTGATCGTTTCTTTATCACTGGTACTTCCTTAAAATTTCATTAAAGTGCCCTACAAAAATCCAACGTCAAATAAGAATAAACCAAAAATTATAAAATATGCTTGTATGTTATAAACAAATTCGAAATTAACAAACTAATGACTGAAACTCGCTATAATTTCGTAAATGCCACTGTTCGTTGAATTTTGAACAAAATCCCTGGCACCGTGCCGAAGATACACATGCAAAAAGTGACGTCATTGTTGCAGTTAATAGTCGAATGCACTTTGCGAGGAATGCAATTTCCTGGATCTACGGGAGTTTGGATTGCCCATTTGGGATGTCAAGAAATTTCGTGTTGTTGCGGATAATGTTCATTAGAGATGCATGAAATTCGCGGTATTTCAACTGCAATGACGATGCACCGATCGACCGTGCAGCGATGCGATTTTGCAGGAATAACGGAGAACGTCGTGGCCAAGTGTCGAGTCCCGTAACGCAACGAGAGGTCCGACATCGGTGGTGACATGACTCGGTCGTTGATGAAAGAGTCATTCAATTAACCACTAGCTGGGAATGACGAATCAAAGCGTCCGGACGAACAAGGGATCTAACGAAACCCGAGTTCGCGAACTCCTCTTTTCTCTTGCATCTCGCCGACAACAGTGATTTCATAGTCACGAGCTTGGAGAATTGCAGCTGTGTGTTCGGCGATGACAATCGTTGCTTGAAATCCGATAAAGCATAGGAAACTATGCTTTATCGGATAAATATATTAGTATTAAAAATTCGGCAATTCACAATATGTCCATTTTGTTCCTGGTCATATGTTAATAAAAACGAATGGGCTAATGAAAAAGTACTTGGCGAAAAGACTTGATTAACTGAGATCTGATCGTGGATGACCACAGAAGTTAATGGCAAATCGCAAAGTGTTCTCGAGCACGAGTCACGTTCATAAAGCATCGCATTTGATAAGGGTCGGCGTCGACTTCGTTACGAAAGCGTGCGCGTCGGCTGGCCAGGAATTTATCGTCGAAAATCGTAATCGGCCAGTATTAAAGGAACGCAGAGAAGTGAAAATGGGATGAGGTTTCGCCCCGTGATATGTAGGATTTTCACTTGGCGGGCGAGCGATCACGCGAAGCAATTCGCGTGAGATGAAAGTACGAGGAACGAGTGGCCGACGCGGATTCGCGAGATAAGTGCCGCGAGCACGGCACCCAATAAATTCTGCTTCGCTTTTGTTGGACAGCTTTGCCTCATCATCAGAAAAGAAGAATGAAAGAAAGCACGCTCTTCCATTCAATTATCATTGACACTCCTGTGACAACGATCAGCTTATCTTCTCGAAATATGAGACGGTTGAACGAATGAACCGCAATTCCAAAAATTTTGGAAAACGTCTCCAGAGTTCAAGGTTGCAATTGAAAGAACCCACAATATCCCCAGAGCAAGAATCGATCCTAGCCGCATCCAAGGACGCCCCAGCTTCGACCCCGGAGCAAGAAGGCCAAAAGGCCAATTGCTCTACGATTCTTTCAATCGAAGAATCAGCTCGTCTCTCCTGTTCCGCTAAATCCCAGTTGATACGGGAGCATAGAGCGAATCCCGCACGCGTCTGCTTCATTCACGGTGGCAGGCTGGGTCCGGAGTCGATGGCAGCAGTTCGATTATCCCCTCGTCGAGTCGACGTGAGCGTACTGCTCGGCGTCGTTATCACGCATGCCCGCGCGGTGTGCGCCGCTGGTAGAGTGCCGGGCACAGTGTCGGCTCCCGTGGAAACGGCAGATATTTTGACAGTACGCCGCCCTGCATCCTCCGGTTTATGCCAGCCCGTCGGCGACCCTTTCCCCGGTGCTTGTTCGCCCTCTGGATCCTGGATTTTTCAGTGAAAACAAAAACGGTCTGTGCGACCAGCTCGACGATAACCACCACCTGAAACCGGGTCAGTCGATAGACGACGACAAACGACTACGACGACGTAGAAAGAGCAGTCCTCGGTGCATCATGGTGTTAGTGCGATAGTGCTTTTCTCCGGGCAGCTGGAAGTTAGCTGTGAGGTTCTAGAGTGGGGATATAAGGTCCCCCAAGGTGGATAAGGATTTACGATTCTCGTCCAGGAAATTCGGGAGACTCGCGAGACGGATGGAAAGGTGTCACGCGACGACGACTCGGAGCTGTGCTTTCAGGTCGCGTTGATCATTCCCTAGCCCGGGCACATCGATCGTCCGCGAATAAAAGCCGGCCAACGGTGACCGTCGGTTCTCTGTGGATACCCAGTGAAGTGATACACCCACCCTGTTTCCCTAGTGTTCAACGTCTCTCCGAATCTCTCGACCGTCGTGCGCCGTATAGTGATCCTCATCCTCGTATAATGGATACCTCGTCCGGTTCTCCTTATAGTGATCGCGGGGTCGCGAACCACGGGAAGCTCGGGTACGATCCCGCAGGGACCCGGCCGGCGATGAACGTTCGCGAGGGTTGTTATTAAACGGAGCACGCGAGAATTATCGTTTTAACGTGGTGGTCGTGGTCCCGAGCTGTCCGGACGAGCTGCCTCGAAACAAAGCAGAGAGAACAGGCAAACGACGAAGTAGAGAAGAAGAAGAAGAAGTAAAAATCACCCGGAAGGCCTTGGGAAGAAGGCGAATATCCGAGCGACTTCTCGGGCCCAGGCTGCACTTATTTCTCTCTGTTGCTCTCTCTCTCTCGAGGTTCTGATCTCTCTCGCGTGCATCCCGAGTGGGCGGATGCCGCTGTCCATACCAAGGACACGTATCCTCGGGCGCGAGGCCGGAGAACAATGAGGATTTCAGCGTGGAGGCTCGCGAGGATGCCGTGTCGGGAATGCAAAGTCCATAGCGTCTCGTGTCGGTCGTGTTCCTCGTCCTCGGGTCCGTCCTGCTGCTCGTCGTCTTGGTCGTTCTCGTTGAGACGCGTCAACGAAACTTAGCCCGGTCTTTCCATCTCTCTCTCTCTCTGTCTCTTTTTCTTTTTTTCCTCTCCTCGGTTCGGCTCTCTTTCTCTTCTATATCTGTTCGACTCTCTCTCTCTCTCTTTCTCTTCGGGGTCTGTTTCTCTGGGAGAAGCCAGGACCGTGCACACCGTGGGAATAAATCGACCGGCCGGGTGACACGAGAGAGAAGCTAGAACAGGAGGAAAGGAGCCGCGGAGCGAAGAACGGCGAGCCAACCTCACGATAAAAGAGAGGCTAACGAGCCGAACAGGATGAGTCACTTCGACTGGAAGCTGCTGCGCCGGAAGAAGGTACATACATACCTTGTCCTCGGACGCGAACACACTTTCCGTGTGCTCCTATTCCGAACTCCTGACCCCTCGCATGCCCCGTCACCGTTACTCGACTTATCGACCCGTGAAAAATACGCTGCGGGGGTGGATATCGCCACGCAGATACACCAACGGCTCTCTAAATGGATCACGGGCCGCGAGACAGGGGACGTCGCACAGACCTCGACGTCCATTTGTCAACGGAACCCGGAGAGAGTCGATCCGAGGTCACATTAGGCTTGTCAACTCGTTCTCACCTCGCGCCCTCCGGCGTCAGCGCCGCCAGATAACTGGCGATGCGCAATTCCTGCGATTTCCGGTCAAGGTTTTTGCCAGCCGCTCTGCGAAATTGTCACGGCCCTGCGCTTTTCGTGCAGCGTTTGCTATATTCAACGAAGTCTTCAACGAAGTTTCTGATTCCGGGGGGTTGTATTAACAGAATTGTTTCGCAGAGAAACGAAACGTTAAATTGTGTCTTATTAAGGATTCGATATAAAAGTGTACAGCACACTGATCGTGTGTAGATTCGCAAGGATGTGAAATGAAGGTTCGCAGTCAAGGGGAGAATGTCCGCAAGGTTAGGTTGATGGTCGAGCTATTAGATCGAAATGGAGACCCTCCCATGGTCCTCGGACGTTTCCTTTTCCATTTTCTGAACATTCTACGTTGGCTGCAGGTCTCCCGTCGGAACTAGGGCACCGGGACTTAATCGGTTTTCTAGAAAGTAGCCTCCGCGATTACATCGCGAGGCGATTGCTTCGTTCCTCGTCGAATCGCGGAAGCCGATGGAAGCGTTTTGCCACGGCAGCTTTCGAATTTAGTCGGGCTGTTACACGTTTTTCGAACATGCTCTTGCAATTCGTTCGAGTACTCTGTTTACGCTGCTTTCGACCAGTCATTACGACTCGTTCACCCGCGTACGCATTATGTACTCCGCTCGGAATGGTCGAGAGCATGATTTCCCTCGACAATAAACCACCAAAACGTTAACATTACAGTTGTCTAACATTTTCGTTGTCTCAATTAATTTTGTAGTACCCGTTTATTCGAATCGAATAGAAACAAACGTGTCGTAGATTTTTTATTAATCTATTTTCTCTCTTCGAAGCAATGTTGCGACGCATTTTATAACTGTCCGAGCACGTCACGAATGTATATCACTTTCTCAACACCATGTACATACGACTCTGTACCGTGTGAGCTTTCTCCGTCATCGACGACAATATTCAACGGTTTCGAACATCGTCGAAAAACCAGGATCCCAGACGAGCCTCGGTTAATTAATAACCGAATTACCACGCAGCCGAGGTACACGACAAGCTCCTCGTTTTCATGCTTTCGACATAAATCTAATATAACCTGTCTCTCGCGGCTTGTTCCCGCGTCCGTTCCCATCCCCTTTGCTCGCTCCTGGTTTCTGAATACGCGACGTTCGCCTGACGTCCTGTAAAATGTATAACAAACTCATTTCCAATTAATGGTCCCTCGAAACGTGGGTAACTGCCGTAGAATACACCGATCCACCGTGGATCGTGAGCCGTTCCGCGATCTGATGGGTGGCTGCGAACGTGTTTCTTGTTGCCGAAGATGAAAGTCGTTGCGACAGAATCACTGTTCGTGAGGTAATCGTTCTCCGATGCGAATTTTAATGGGAATCAGAGCTAATCTTGTTCCGTTTCATTCACTTCGTTCGTAAATTCGTACCGGCTTAATGCGGTTCTATAGAAAATCGACTCTTTGATTGCGAACGCTGTTTTTCCTTTGAAAGGGTTCCGCGGAGCTTGAAATTATAAATGGAGGGTTTCAAGATGTCACTCAGAATTCAATTAAATTTGTGCTTAATGAAATATAATAAAAAAATCCTTCTCTCCTCAACGATTTTGTAGGTCGAGGCTAATCGAGGCTTTTCAGTTTCCGGCCTAAATGCATAAAGTCCACGGTCCAGCAATAGCGTAACTCACACGTGCGTATAGTTGTCGACGAGTAAAGTGGCGCACAATAATTTCTATGGGCGAAAAGCCGCGGCATCGAGCGCTATCATCGTTACCCCGAATAAGAACAGTATAAGTTCGAACACAAGTGGCGGACACGAGCACACTCGGCGCAGCGAGCGTACGGCAGTAAGGAAGCAGAGTGTTGAAGTTACGAGGTTACCGGTCGTAATTATACCAATCATTCCGCTTTCTCAAATTTGCCGGGGTCCGTCGGCTCGCACGCGATTCCTCCGGGATAAAAGACGATTATTGCCGGTCGGCTCGGGCATTGTGTCCCGGGTCCATAGAATCGGTTGTGCGGGTGCGGTTCAAAGACACCTCATCTCGATGAATCGATTCACCCGGTCCGACGGTAATTCAGCTTCCACGGACGTTTATGCTCGCGGCGGCGGGCAGGTTTATCGCGGCTGAAAAACGTATGGGAAAAGTTCTACCTGGTTTCACGGTGTACAACCCGTGTGTGGTAGCCCCGGCGTGCCTCTAATTATCGCTCCGCTATAACGTACAACGTATTATGAAACCGCTCTATAAATATATCGTCGGAACAGCCCTATTAGCGGCATAATGCGAACTTTCCTGCATAAATTATCGCCGCTCGCAGAACGGAGAAAGCCACTTACAGCTTAATTCATTTTACCGTTTCTAATTACCGTGGCTACCTCACCAACCCCCTTCCACGCTCAAAAGCTCCACCAGGCTAACCTGTGCGATACACGATCGCGCACCGCCTGCCGATTCTCTAATTAGCGACAGGTACCATACACTTTGAACTACGAGCATACGTTTCGGGAACCTGCTCCGCACGTAACTGTGCCATCCCCTTTGTCACTGGACGCACAACGGGACTGCCAAACGTGGCCTAATGCCCCATACTAGAGAGGCCTTCCGAACAACGCCATTTTCTGCAGCTAATGATCGGTGTATCTTGATTCAACTGGGACATTCTTAATGGGATCATAGAGCACCATTTTTCTGACTATTTGAACTTTTTTTAATATTCTTCATGGGGGTGGAGTTTTGATTTTTTTTGTGAGACGTTGGGTCTAACTTTGAGTTTATTGGTTTCGCAAAATGATTGAGGAAGATATTGATGTACTTTGAGAGGGAAATTTGATTGCAATTATGAAGATCGGCTCAAGGTCATCTCGAGGTCGTGGCTCTCTGAAATGTTTCCAATAGTAATGAATTAATATATTTGAGCATGCATTTTAACTTGACTTTGGGATGGCTCACGAACAAAGTACCGAATAAAACGACTAAATACTTCAGCGAAAATCGATTCTGTAAATAATGTGTGTGACCAGATATGAAACGTGAGAAAGCAAACTTTGAGCGTTCTTTGCAACGTTTGCATGTTTTGCAACAGTGAAGCTGGCTCTATGTCAACGTCTAGATCCTCGTTGGCGTATCGAAGAATCGTTTGAACGCAGTTCCGTCGGCCCGTTAGCATAAATTGCCACGTTTCCGGTGAAACAATGTGCGCAGAACTATGGTTATTACATAAAACCGTTGTGTTCGGAGGTGTAGGTTGCTCGATGGTATCAGGCACCGTGGTTTCTCGCAATAGACTACCTTCGAAAAAAAAACAACAAACCGCGTTTCGGTATTCAAACCGCGTGATCGTGCTGGGAAAATCGAGCACCGGTCAAATAGAACCGGCCCGCGCTTTTACGTGGAACCTGAGAAATGTGTAGCCCAGCTCGTTGACGGGTTTACGTGGCCTCTCTATGATACTCAATCACAATGCTATACGCGTTTGCCGGCGGATCTGTTGAACGTTTCGCGCTCGGTATTTGATTATCTTGATTTCAAAGTTACGAGACAAACGCCTGCGTTTGTTATTCTCAGAAGTACTGCCACTCCGCGGAGTTATGTTCTTTTATTCTGGATGTTATTGTTGCGACAACAATCTTTAAAGTGTTCCCTGGCATTTCACAGTGTGTGCCAGGTTCATTCAATTCATTTATATTCTATTGTGGAATTAGATATTTCTGCTTCGAATTTCATTCGAATACTTATGTTCGAAACCTTTCGTTCACTTTTACAGTTTTCATTTATATTTTCATCGGCTCCTTACAGGTACAAAATCGTAAGTTGGTATCGAAGTCCAAAATGTATTGTAAAAATCGTAAGAGAGCAATTCTGTCTGTTCTTCATATTCTGTTCATTCTCCCCATTCTTTCTGTCAAGTGGAACGGAAGCTTCAGGTGTTCCGAACGCGCTTTTACGAGTTGCTAGCGAGGCAAGGCAAGCAAGATTTTCCGCTTGTTACTTCCGTTCGGGGTGAAACGTCACGTATTCCTTTGTGAAAACGAGGAATCGATCGTAGTCCGTGTGCTCTCCACATCAGCAGACGTCGAATTGTCGCTTGAGTGAATAGGAGCGGCAGTTTGCTAGGGTTGGAGGTAGTTATACCGTAGTTGGAGTTGGAAAGTTAAAGCTTTACCTAGCGGAAGTCTGTTTGCTGAATGTTCCACGATTCTCCATATTTAAAAGGCAGTTCAAAGAATTGATTAAGAACGACACAGTTATGAATCACAAACTCTTGAAAACGAATGAACTGATCGTTGGCAGGTTGCGTGCAGGTGTAGAACGAATGCTGTAACGCCTCGAGTTTGTTAACGCCGGGGGTTGCTATGTTATAGGTATCGTTTGCGAGTCAAAGTAGGCCAACAGAGAACCGTGCGTCGGCCGGCACCGCGAGGGTAGCTTCGGTCGATGCAGTTTCGAATCAATAATCGCGTCTGCAGTTGGCTATTTAAGTTTCGTCGGGGATACACTTGCTCCAAGAATAGCGAGCTTGCCGACACACGGGCATCGCGATATCTATTCCGTCAATATTTGCTTGTACAACATCGATATGTTTGTTAACGCGTCGTCTGGACGGACCGTTGCGTCGATTCGCCTCTATTCATAGCGACCGGCTGCCGGTTCAACGAATAAATACCACCGCAAATAAACTGTAAACTACCCCGGGTATAAACTATAAACTTGGCCAGGTTATTGGCCGGCCGTCGACTCGAAACAGTGTGTGACTCGAATATTTGTTAATTGATTATTGACTCGACGAGCTTCGATGATCGGCCGCCATGCTTGCGTGGGTGAGGAGGTTTCTCGCTCGGAGCAGAAGGCTAATTTCTAGGGTAAGATCTCTGCCTTAGATCATTTTATTACATTCATTTTAAACATACATTAGCTTCATGTTATTTTCGCAAACGGAAAAATGCATTTCATTCTCCAAGTGATTACAATTCAACAAAACCGTCATCGTTAAAAATAAGTTAACTTGTCGCAGGCTTCGCAGATTTCTCCGTGCCACTGATCTTTCACACTGCCCCGTCAATTCTCGCGCGATAAAATTGCGGATCTGTCCCCAGAAATTCGTCGTTGAATGGCGTTATTAAACGACGGTGTTGAATTTTTAACAAAGTCAGAATCCCAAGCTCGTCTCCGGCGGATAATAGAATGGGACGCCGACTGAAATTCAATTTTTCAACGTCACTGTTCGCTAATGGGACAGATCCCACGCCATTTCTCAGCCGATTTGCTATTTAAATAAACTGGTCCCCGGCGAGGTGAAGTTCAACGGTGGTACACCGTCTGAATGAACGAAAGAGGCTTTCTCTACTGGTTTTCAGAATAGACAAATTGATGGATAGAAGATTATGCATGCGAGGCCGAGGGAAACCAAATACTCGGGCGACAGTGAGAAGAAACTTATGCTATCTCTGTTTTCACGGACGTGGGCGTTTTTCGCAAAAATTCTGTTGACAGTATCATTAGACTGAAAACGCCCGAAGCAATTTATTTGTGACTAAAGATCCACAAAATTGTAAAAGATTTCGTTCTATCCTCTTCGTAATGCATCGTCAAAAAATTGAGGGTGAAAAACTGTTATTAAAATCCTTTTTACATAAAGTTTTGTTACACCAAGATTGAAACCATTGTGCAGAGGTATTCGCTGAAATAACGTTTACATTTTCTCGACACGTTGTCAAAGGATTTAACGAACAGCGTACTCGAACGTTTCTGTTGTATCAAAGTGTTTTATATAAACCGCTGCGAGTACTTTATTGTTCCAGCAAGCACAGAAAAATTATTCTCCCTCTCACTCTCGACAACGCAATTCATTCCCACGATGCACTCTGTATGTTTTAATTGCGAAGACTAATTGAAAAAGGTCGCGTTTGAAAACTTAACAAGATGCGAAATTGCTTTGCGTTCCGAATACAACGTGGAATTCAACGAATGTATTAATATTAATGATTGCACTTGTTCCAGCGGAGCAATTATTTTATAACAATTTCATATTGAAACATCTGATTCAATATTCCTGCTGGATTCTCCTTTAGCATAAAGCTAGCTTCAAAATTGGGTGTGGCCCAGATTCTCGGGCAAGACGGCTGCTTTAAACTGAATCGATAGCTGCATTCTGACTCGTCGCAGTTGCAGGTTGCAGTTTCTAGCCCTGGAATGAAATGCATTCTCGAGATTGTAAAGAGTTCGGTGCATAGTATCAATTTCTTCTGATGTTGCTCCAGTAAAATAAATCCGCATGTGAATGCAAATAAAGTATTGTATTCTAAAATATGTGACATGAATGAACTCAATCCAATCTGTTTAAAAAAATTTTTAATCATGAAGTAGGTAGGATGCTTATGGAACGACGTGAAAATGTTTAAATATTAACATCAACATCAAACGTGAAATTCTAGTAAAGTATTATACTTCATTCAATCTGTTTTAAAAAATTTTAAATCATGAACTAGGATGATTATTGAACGACGTAAAAATGTTTGAACATTATCGTGAATATTAAACTTGACAAATTCCTACTAGACCAATATATCAAGAGACTGATACATCCTCCACACACTATACACAAGAAAAGTTGCGGAGACGCAAAACCATGGGGAAAGGGCGTCGGAAGGGTCCTAGGAAAAAAGCGAGGCAGACTGTTGGTATCATGGCAAAAGGGCCATCCGTTAGTCGGCAGGAAGTCGTTCGGTTCTGGGAGTCCTACGCGAGATAGACCTATCGGGAGGATGCTCCTGACAAGTGATATATCTCGGCTGATTTTCTACCTGCGTTGTCGTCGATAAAGTATCTTATTATAAAGCACGGTATAGCTCCCTCGGCCTCGCCGGCGATGCGTCTACCATCGCCAAAGGATCGAGGGCACTGCCTCTCCGCCCTTCTCGCCCCTCTTCACCTTGCGTCTATCCAGGGTGGGGCTGAAATCGATTTTAACCTCCCCCCCCTGGTGCAGCCTCCCAGCCCAGTGGAAGTTGCTTCGGGGACTCCAACCCCCGAGTAGCAAAAAGCTTTTTCTCCCTTAAAGCGCCGCCGCTTTGTACGCCTCTTCCAACCCCGCAAATCCCTGCCAACCCCCGCGTCCTGTAGAGAGTATAGATACTACCGGCGTCTCTCCCGTTCTCTCTATTTTCTCTGAACCCCCGGCACACTCCAACCCTCCAGCCTCACCTTGCCCTTGGACCCGCGTTTCGACGTGGTATAACCCGTTCCCTTCTATAAAGAGACCTCCTGCTGACAGACATCCCGGAAACTGGCCCTCACTGTGTTAATCGTGGTGACTGCGTGGGTTTTTCAATGTCCTGATCTCTTGGTTGCAGGGGCGGTTGCTTTAGGGGATGATTCCGTGCCGAGATATTCCGACCTTCAACTTTCAGGGCTGTTTACACCCCTTCCATGTAGACGGTGGTTGATAAAAATATTCCTACCCAATATTTTTCTAATAACCTTTTCCCAAAACATTGTTAAATTTTATTTTCTGTGAATAATTACCCTTATATATAAATATTAGTAACAAAATGTAGAAAAATGCCGAATTGTGGCCATTTGTCCGCACTGTGCATCGGCAGGAACATCAAGTGTATTCAGGTGTGTTCGAGTTAATCAGGTGTACCTAGGTAAATCTAGTCGGACAGGGGTAGGGGTGCAGGGAAATTTGGCGAGTGTCCAGAGCCCAGCCTCCAATGAGGTTTCCATTATAACTCGCCGCGGATGAAGCGGAATTTCATTTACGAACCACGTACCGGTCGTCCTGCACGTTACGGTAGTAACGAGTGTACGTGATCACCATAATACACGAGATCGGATGAATCGTGGCTACACGCCTGATTTATTTCCCCTGTAAAATCCACCGTGGAAGACGGTTGAATTATTGAGATCCGTGAGCGGGCATGGAAATTCCAATCGAACGGTTTGCATACACGAAAATTTGTTTCTACGTATACGTCGGTCGTTAATCATACAAAAGTCCGGGCAAAACCCGAAAACGAAGTGAAAGCTGATTAAAAACAAACCGAACACCTCGATCAAATGACCCGGTATAAAACAAAATTATCTTTCGACAAAGTGTAAAATGCAGCTCGTCAGGATGCTCGTGAAGACAAATGCTCGCGCGGGAACGTGTGAAATAAATCGACCAACAACCGCTGGTTAATTAACAAGAATTACCGAGAAACGTAACGGGATCCTTATCTTGCACTCACGATCGAAACGGACGAATTAACGGGCGACAAGTCTCGATCGGTTTCCAGCAATCGTCGGAACATCTCTCCAGGGGGGAGCCTCTCTCTCTCGCTCACTCTTTTCCTCTCTCTCTTTCTCTCTCTTTGGCATAACATCGTGTCAATGATTATGCGCTGCTCGATTTTAATTTCTCGACGATCGACTGCACATCGAGGCTCCATGGAACCGATTCGGGCAACTCGAGCGTGAAGCCTCGTGAAATTCGAGCTTAAATTTCACCCGGAGGACCATTCACGTCTCCGTGGCCGATCCTCGTGAAATAAGGTTATTGAGATATAATCAAGCGGCACCGGCAAAAGCGACTGGCCAAGGAATCGGCCGGTAGACACGGATCAACGCGGGTACACAGAGGGTCCTGCGCAGGTTTCACGGCCAAAGAAGAGAGAAACTTTTCGGACGAAAAAGAAACTCCGCGAAGAACCAGGCCCACCCAAGCAAGCTGAAAATCTCGCGAACTTTCGACGTTCTTGCGAATCCGGCAGCGGTTTCCGAATTTTCTGCAGCTCAGTTTTTGCACATCAATCCTCCAAAAATATCAGTGTACTTCACCTTCAGTTATTCGCACTGAATTTTTTTCCACATCACTCTGACATAAATAAATGTTTATTCCATGAAATAAATATTTAAATGCAAAATAGATATTTGCTCGAAAAAGATTTTGAGATTGTCGGTACTATACGCGAGAAATAAAGGTTAAAAATCGTGAATAGACCGAGGATTATACGCATTCTAACTTACGCGTTCTAACGAGCAGTTTAATTGCAGCACTGAGTCTCCAAATTTGGAATCGAATGGGCAATTTACCAATTGATTGCGAAAGGAACACAGTAGTTTCTCTTTACAGTTATTCCCGACAATGAGCAAACAACAGTAAACAGTTTTTTACGGTTCCAAGACGAAAGTACGATAGAGAGGCTCGAGGACCAGACAAATGGGCAAAGTGACTCGATGATTGAACGTTGAAAAATATTAAACACGATGATCCAGCAGGTACATCGTCAAAGTCAGAGTTCACCGTCCGCTTTCTATGGTACCCAATCGATTCCTGTTCGATTCCGGTTTAATAACAAACCCGACAGAATGTAAACACCAAGTAAACGTCGAATGGTAGCTCGTACGCGTGGTCGTTAATCAGAATTAAGTTTCTACGCGAGCGAACGATGTTCTTGCTGTGTCACGCAGCCTCTCAGTGATCTCGCTGCGTCTTCGGTGTGTTTGCTTAGTATCCTGAACGAGGAGAAACCTTTGAGCATGATTCTTTTGGGGTGGGAGCAATTTAACCGAGGAAGGCTTCGCGATCCTTCGCTATCTGATTTTACTGATGGAACTCGAAAAGAAATGCACTGAATTTTTGGGAGTTGATAAGAAAAATGTAGATTTTCAAGGAGAACGATCCAGGCAACGTTTAGTCCCGTCGGTCTCGGTCGAGAGCAGACGAGGAAGTTTCTTCATAGAACGTGGCCGGGCTTGGTGATTTACGAACAAGTCGTCCGCGACGCTCCTCACCGTTTCCTAACGCGATCCATTCCGCTTGGATAGCCGCCGGCCGACAGATAGAGTACCGATGTATAAATTACGCGTGGACCAATTAACATTGTCGCCGGACGAGTGTGGACCCGGCTTCGGGAACCGGACTCGGCTGGCTGACTGCCACCTATGCACGGGGGTGGACGAGGAAGATTAATTGAGACCTTTTCCCCTCGGCTATCTCGAGGAAAGCGTACCTCTCCCAAGAACCCGTTCGACTCCGCGACGAGGAATTAATTCCGCAAGCGCGAATCCTCGCGATCGTCGCGCGATTCCCTCTGGTAGCCGTCTCTGAGACCTCGGGCACCCCTTGGGAACCAGAAACAGAATAGTTGAAATACTACTGGATGTAGTACACAATACAGTTCGTGTAAGAAAATTTTGATTAGTGAAAATACACTATTTTGGACAAATTGTAGGTATGTGGTTTTGAGACACATTGTCGTAAACATTACTTTGAATTAATTGAAATTTAAATCACTGATAAATTAATTTTTTTTAAATTTTCACTGAGACCACTTTCATCATTAGGGGCACAACTGTTTATCACTGTTAGTGGAGTATTTTGTCCATCCGGGATTACTCGTAGAATACGATCAGGGGGGATCGCTCGCATAATTTCCTTCTTAACGAGACCAGGGGGATCGTAATTTACGGTAGGAATCGGGAATTTTCAATATATGATAATCTGTGAGAGCGAGTGGACGCTCGTTCCGCAACGATTTTAAATAGCCAGCTCGCCGGACGAGACTGAGACTCTTAACTCAACGCTTGTTCGAGGTTCGGCCTGGTAATCGGGCGCGTTATCTAGTTCCAATGGCCGATTAAATTCACCGTTATGGCCGAGTCGTGTTAATCCGCGAGAAGTTTCGTCGTAAACCGCGATTTGTTGGTGGACGCTCGGAAATTGCTTTATTTATGCGGTAGGAGAGCCTCGTAGATAGAGAAGACTACAATTGTCCAGAGATTTTGCACATTCTTGACTATGATGACACTAGAAATGTCTCATTTCCTTCATCGCAACTGCATTCATATATTCAGACAATTGCGAGAAACGTCAGCAGCTACCAGCTGCAAAGACGCTCCCGGTGTAACGCGCAGCGCTGTCGCTCCTCCGGCTTGCTATTACACGATATTTCATTGTCTCGTTGAATATTGTTGCGCAATTATCCTGGTGCACCCTTTTAGCGCTCGCGGTTGCACAACGCACGGTGCGCCCATTTATAAACGCCGCATCGGCGATCGGTAACTTCTCGTTACCGCTACTGCCGATGCCGGTCTACCAGCACTTGTACTTAGTTCCCGAACCCTACAGTAGTTTATTTAATTTTGAAAGCGTGCACACAGGTGCAGAAAATCATAGCAAGTGCAGCCGCCGTTTCTACGAACTCAAAACAAATCCTAGTAAAATGTTTCTTATACCTGTCACTATTCTAAAACATATTAAAATTGCTAACTTTACGTAACAAAGAGAGTCTCTCTTTTCTCTCCGACGAATCTACTCGTCTCCGAACAAAAAATTGCCAGCTGCTCATGACGAATATACGCGACAGAAACATCGCGAGGGTTAACGGGTTCCCGTGCGCATCTCTCACCCACGCTTCCGGCGCAACGGTGATTTAGCGGCGCGGAATCGCGCGCGACTCACAACGACGCGACGGAACGCGTCGATTTCACGTGTCCAGCGGCACCTTGTCTCGCCCGGAAAGAAGATATCGCGTGAATGATCATGCCCAGCCGATCGTTACTCTTCGCTGTCGCGTCTCTGACGATTTAATCGGAGTTTTCGGGTCGGGGAGGACGCCGATCCACCGAGGCAGTGAACAACGATGCGACGCTACACTTTTACGTCGGCTTTCTCGATGATCTGCTTCGCTTCCTGTTGCGCAACCTTTCGACAAAGCTCCGAACTCCATACCCTTTTACATCAATGAAATAAAAATTGTTCTACAAAATCAAAATATAGTACACATGCTAATTTTCATAAATTCCGTCTTTCCAGTGAATAGTTGTAGATTTTCTTTTATCAGTGAAGCTATTAGAAATATTTACAGCGCGGCGTAAATTGATTTTGGTTTTATTGGCTGGTGTCCAGGTCTCGGGAAATAAATTTGCGGCGATACCCGCGCATGTAGCGCGAGTAAACAGAGAATTACAGCGACGCGCGAGCTGATATTTCTTAGACAATAGAAATTGGATTCGACGCGGCTTGACCAGGTCCGCGATAAACAAGCCCAGTTATCCGATGAGATATCTCCTCGGAGATGCTCTTTCCTCGCGCGCGCGGACGTGCGGCGCGATGTTTTTCCCACAGAATCTATCCGTTGTGTAAACGGTGCCAAAGGGAGATGAAAACCTCTCGGGAAAAAAAGTAGGAAAAAACGTTGGTACAAGCACGGGCCGCGTAGCGTCGTCGTTCGGACAATAAATCTACGAGTTCCTGGGAGAGATAGAGAGAAAGGGTACTCCCGCGCGCGTTCCATCAATTTGCTTCTCACAATAAGCTGCCAGAGTCGTTTAATATTCTCCGGGTGTTATTTTTCCGCGTGCAAAAGCTGGGAGAAAAGGCGTACAAGTGGAAGAGGATGACGACGAGGTAGCAGAAGAGGACCGGCGTGCAAAGAACTTTCCCTCTTGACGGTGCCTCGCTAGACGAGGGAGACACGCGCTTTGAATGAGCTGCGCGCCTCGAAAGATTAGCTCTTCGACTCGCTCCCACGCCTCATCTCACTATCGCATCATCGCCGAGATTCAATCTCCAGCCTGCTTCCAGACTCCTCGAACGATAAAACTTAGCCCGGGCTGCACTGTCGATCCGCGGAATGCCCGACGCAAAAACACGCGGGCTCGCTGCTAGGCAGACTTATTAAGGAAGCGTTATTCGGCCGTCGTTTCCGCGTTTACATTGAATGTACCAAGCTGAATTCAGCGGATTGATGACTCCGCGAACGCGGTGTTGCTCGAGTTAAACGCTGGTCGTGAATTATGGAGAGGACTTAATGATCTAGGGACGAGAGAGGAATTAGGGAGATTAGAGAATGGGAGTATGAAGGGAACCGATGTCCAAACTGATGCCAACATAGCTACCCAGAGCCAGCAATTAGAGTAGAACGAACGCGAACGGGTTGTTATAAAGAGCACGAAGGCGTGCGCGGTCAACAATAAGGAAAACATTGCCAGACGTTCTAAATAATGAAGTGATTTGTCCAGGAAAGTGACGCAACACCTGACGTCAGCGCACACGGTAACCGCATATCCCGGTGCACCGTGAAAGGTGCAGAGATCGTGGCTCGTCCCACTCGTCCATCCGAAGTGTTAACAATCCATCTGCGAAGTTCGCCCGCAGCGTGATAGCCGTGCAAGAAACGTTAAGTAACGACCGAACCGATACCGTTCGCGGTGCATAAAGAGGACAGTGAACCAGGGACGGGATCGGGTCGTTCTCCGAGCATCATTTAGAAAATAACCGTGTTTCATCCTTAAAGATCGTATTTACGGTGGGGTCGAGTATAGAGAAGAAGAGGACAGGGGACAGGAGGATAGCGAGACGGGAATGATGGGTGGCCGAATCTTGTGTGTGCAGCTCGGAAGGGGCTGTTTCTGGTTGTCGATAGTCGGGGTCCGGGGGCAGAGTGACGCTAATCCTCGCGTGTGAAGAGGACAGTGAACCACAAGAAGAGCAGAGGAGAGTTGTTGCGACTGGCTCCGTAACTCAGACCCGCGTGACTCACGTTGTTGAGCGTTTCGCTTGGGATCAGAGCATCGTTGTATTTCAGAATCCAGGAAACCAGGAAGTCGCCGGGCATTATGAAATCGGAGATATTACGCGAGGAAGTTGTATTCACGGCGATCTTATGGGCACGGCCGCGCGGGAAGGTGGCCGCCGAACCCCTGAGCGTAAAATATCATCGTTATGCACCGCCTCGAGGTTAATATTAGCCGCGGCGCCGCCGTCCGCGATATTTACTATAAGCCCCATTGTTTTATGCGGCGCTGAACCACGGCCGACAGCCGCTGATACAGTTGTACGCCGCACCTCCGCAACGCTGCCTACTCCGCAACGCCTTTCTTGCGAAATCGAATCGAATCACCGCTCTCGACAACACCCGTTTCCGTCCTCTAGTCTCCACCATTTTTCAATCAGTATGCCTGTCGATTCTCGCATTCGCCACACCGCTCGACTGCCGATAACAAAGGCTCTTTCATTAGCCACGATGGATCGCGAACGCAGTTGCTGATGAAATTTACAGCAGTTCTATGTCTTTATAGCAAATGAATATTATCCAATTTTGGGTGGGATTTCGCTAGACGATGATTCAGCAACGAACGCGTCAAACTAATACCAGCTAATACCAGTGTCAACAGGTCGATACGGATCAATTCTCTCCATAAGCCAGTTAGGTGGGCGATGACCTCGAATCTGCAATCAATAAGCGAGATACAAGCGTCATTGACCCAGATCTCTATCTCAGGTCGTCCGAATTCAAATGTAACCCAGTTTCTATCTAACCCAGTTTCCACCCTATCCGGACTGTTTTCACCCTAATCCAGTTTTTGACCCGATAAGCAAAAGTTACTTTTACGGAGGGGACTGAGACCTTGTACACGCAAGTGGACATCCCTTAACAGATTTCAACTTTTTGTTCCAGGTGATACCGGCGGAGCGTCGAGTGCCGGAGAAAGATGAGACCTGGACCTTGGCTCCGGAGTCTAGCGATCCTTGCACTTACTACGAAGATCCTTCCGAGGCAAAAGCGAAAGGGTCCCAGGACGAGGCTCCTAAGATCTCTGACGTTCCAGAGACCTCTAGCGAAGCTCCAGAAACTGGTACCCTGCCTAGAAACCAGGAATCTCGAAAAAGTAAGACGAAGAAAGTGAAGAGCTACCTTAGAAAGTGCAAGGGTGCTCTATCGAAAGGTGACGAAGCCTCCTCGGACAAGAAGCGACAGGAACAGTGCACCTCCTGGTACCTCGAGGAGTCTCAATCACCAGAGGACGTGGATCTCCGTGAAAAACAGCGCGATGCGTCGACAGAGAGGATCATCGAGGCTGAAGAAGCTCTGCCAGTTGAAGAGGACAATGTTATCTCGCCAACGAACCCTCCGAAAGACGACGTTGAAACTCCTGACGAAGTTCTAGCAAGGCTCTTAGACGAGGATCGCAAGAATGATCTGAGAAGTAGTCGATCGTCTCTCTACGAAGATGCTAGGGACTCTATAAACGAGTCAGTTCTAGTTGTTGATAGCAGTTCCAGCAAGGTAGCTAAAGAGAGGAACGAGGCGGTGTCCCTGGAGACGTTGACTACGGAGGACACGAACCTGAACAAGTGCGACTCGAGCGATACTTTGATAGCGGAGGCAGGAGAAGTGTGCACGGCGTATCAGCCAGCTGACGGAGAACAGGGCGAAGAGGATGTGGGCAACGAGGAGACGCTGCAGGCGATGTCTCTGCTTGGGGTGAGTGAAGACTCCCTTTTACAGTATGCTAGACGTTTGCGACAGAGTATATTGATTATGCAGTTTAGATTAGGTGTAGATGTATAAGAACTCAGTTTGCAATGTCGAGGAACTCCGGTTCTCCGGACATTTAACCATGTTTGACCAGCTCGACGTGCGAGTAGTCATCGCTAGCTATATCTACCCACCAAGCATAACAACAATAACAAACCTGAAGCACTGCCCACCAGTCGCACCACGCAAACGTGCAAGAACCCAATCGTTCGCTTACATTGAACCATGCTCGACCACATCCGAAGGTGGCGACGATGTCCTAGGCTCCGTTTGTTTACCGGCGGCGAGCAAAAAGGGGAATTACTCATAACGTGAGATTTTCCGCGATACCGTGGTCCCGATAACATCGATCTCCCGGTTGGCGGCCTCTCCGTGGCACTGCTATTGAATCTAACGGTACCGGCAGCAGCGAGTGGCAGCGTATATAAAAGGAGCGTGCAGCGGCCATTTGAATACAAACCACAAACGGTTTACCGCGGACTCGCGAGCCGGCGGAGAGCAGTAAAGCAAATTGCAAGCGCATGCACTGCGCACACAGGCGTGTTGTACAGACTCGCGAAACGCGGTGGCTTGGGCCAGAAACCACCGCGCACCGGGGCTCCCTCCTTAGTAATTTATGCCGGCGGTCTTAATGCACTTGTACCGATGATTAAAACGTAATTTCCCCGGATGGGAAGAAACATACCGCGGCGCAGCAGCAGCGCACCACCGTCGCCGGCTGGTTTTTTTTTTTGTGTCGATCCTTCCCGCTTTATGATTTACGACGCCCAGTTTTCCCGACGCCCAGGCTGATTTACACGCGTTGTTGTCGCGTCCCCAGGGACATACCTACCTCCACAGTATTTATCGCTCGAAACCGACTGCCGTGTGCCGGAATCCCCGGGATTATTGAAATTCGGCGGCCGATTGGGTGGTCTCCAGAAACTTGTTCGGGCCACGTTCGAATTACACGGACCCTCCAACCACGTTTCCACCGACTACGTTTACCTGCTACTCTGGACCAATGACTTTTAATGACCGGAACGTTGACCGACTTACGCCGCCTCCAAATTGTCTCATTTTGCTGCCCACACGCTGCTGCCGTAAACATGTTTGTAGACTTTTGATGGGTTCAACTGCGACTCTTCTGTGGAATTAGTGGGTCATCCTGTTTCTTTTTTTTTATTATACAAAATCTCATATGAGATTTATTACAACATTGTTTCAAAACGGAAATACACTACATATAATACAGAGTATGAAGATTACAAAACAGTATAGGTTTCTTGCAGAAATACAGATATTATAATATTAACATATGATTAAAAGGAACAGTATATGAACAGAGAGATCCTGTTTCTTTCTTCTTCGATTTTGAAAATTATTTCTACAAGTCTGCGTTAATTCATCTTCTCGAGAGAGGTCGATCGATCGATCGAAAAATTCGGGAAAAACCCGCGGTTCAATTTCGCCGAGTCAAAGTAATTAAACGCCACATAAAATACAGTATCGGACTACGCCCAAACTTTCCCCGCCGGCTTTTCTATATTTTTTTCTTCTCTTTCTCTCTCTCTCTCTCTCTTTCGCTGCGCGAAGTGTCGATGATTTCTCGGTAGCAGAGCGGCGAGGGATCTCCCCGATCTATAAATCTCTCGTTCGCGATTAAGCTCGCCGTTCGCACACGACAGTCACGAGCGTCGTTATTCACAGTTATTTTAAAGGTAATTTTCAATCCGCGCCGTGTAATAATTAAGTAGGATTCTGTTCCGCGGAACACTTGTTTAGCCGCGGGGTTTACAACTGTTCTCTCGATGTGATTGAAAGGTGGCTGCGCCTTCTAATACAGCGGGAGGTTAACGCCGTTGCTTGTTCCGCCTGCATACAGGGTGGGCCCTGACAATGATCGCCCGGAATCGTTCAATTAACTTTTATCGTTGCGCAAACCGAGACCGTGTTCTGATAACAAATTGCCCCGGCCACGTTTTACAGCGGTGCGCTCCGCGATAAACGCGCGAAGAGACATTTTATTTAAATCTTTTCGTCGATCACGTGACAGAACGTTTTACGAGATGTCATATTCTCTGTGTATATTTTACTCACCACTGGCGGCTATCGAGTACGATATTGCTTTCTTTCGTTCATTATTAGAAGTGACTTTCATCGTTGCGCAAACGAGCCCCGTGTTCTGGGAACAAATTGCTCTGGAAACATTTATGGCCGTGGTTTCAGATAAACGTACAGAGAGACTCGAGAAAGGTACGTTTTATTCGAAGCTATCTTTTTGCGAGGCTACAAGACGTTTTACAAGATGCTGTATTTTATTAACGTGACGAGAGCGAATTGAATGAAATTGTCTGTCTGGTAGATTGACTGTCAATTATACATTCTGTCCGGACTATTGCCAATTGATAATATATTTAATTTTTCAGTTACAGTATATCATACTTATAAAATCAAACATTTCTTCCGACATAGAATATTTCCATTCTCAATGATTTTTTAAGTTTGATGGATACGAAATTAATATAATATCTCATGCAATATTTCAAGGTTTAATAATTGATTAATGGTACAGCAATTTTTAATGGCGCCTTAGAGTCCCCATTCCAGTGACCAGACGCAGAAGATGTACGTTTCCCGAAAACCGTGCGCAGATTTTCGAGTTCCGAAGGCACCGTTACAGCAGTATGACCCTCATCAAGAGGAGATAACTTGGATCGTTAGGACCACCCTGTATATCGCGTTATTCGGCGTACATAGGCGTCGCACGTACGGAAAAGCCCGGCGATGTCGTTTGTCACTAGGCCCGCGGTAACTCGCGCACAGGCCCCGGGCGCGTGTATGTGTGCGGGTCTCTCTCTCTCGAATCCCACGAGTCATGTTCCCTCGCGAACTGTCATCGATAAGGCATGATCGATAAACGAGACAAATTCACGGCAATCTCACCCGCGTTACGCCCACGCGAATTTCAGCGGGAGACAACGATCGAAAGGAACACGGGACGACCTCGCGTGTCCCGGCACCGCGCGGTCCTTATAAATTCACCGATAACGTTCTCGCAGAAAGACTTTTCACCCGTGTTGTATCGCGGCTGGGGCCCCTCCGAGCGCTAACCCCGCCCCTGTAAATTTCGCTGGTGAAATACAAGCCGGTCTAATTGGAAATCCGCGGAATCACTGGGATTCGTATTTAATTCGATACGACAAACGTTCTGCGACGCTCGACACACTCGGACACTCCTTTCTTTTCCTTCGACGCAATAACTAGACTGCGAAATTTATGCGTTCATTGTGGACATTGCTATTGAATATAAACAATGGCGTTCGCCACTCCAATAATATTTGATACCCCGGCTCTTTTGTCTTGCCGGGCTTCCAGGCATTAGTCGCGGCGAATATATGAATTCCTGATGCCAGACGCGATTCATGCAAATTGCTGACGTCTTGCTGCGAACGCTGCACCGATTGGTCAAACATTTCCTGAAAAACAATCCGATTCTGATCGTCTCAAATCATTTCTCAATTTTTCTAATGGTCCTACTGTTTTCAATGACATCTACTCCTTTTTTTCCGTAAATGTATAAAATCCGCTGTGTAATGATTAGACTGAATTCAGTACTATTTTTATTTGTTTCGAATCTACAAATACTGTTCTTATTAAAAATGAGATTTTCTTTCATTGCACTTTTGTAAAATTTGTCTATAAAAATTGCAAATTGCATAAACATCCGCTGACTCAAGTTGTGAAAGCACTGTCGAAGAAAGTAAGATTTTCTTGAGCTTTGACCGGTGTAACTTCGCCCGCGAAAGTGTAAATTCGCAGAAGGATCGACACCGCGTTCTGGTTATGGAAACAGAAATTGCGTGGAAACGATATTTTGTCACTGTCATTCCATACATCGGGTTTGTGTGTTCCTGGTACACGATCGCCAGAAAGAGTCTAGTACTTGGAACAGAATCCCAGCGCCTATCCCAAGCTTTCCAACGACAATTTCTTTCGGGATTCGAGTTCAGTATGTCTCCATCGGGCGGCCGGGTAGAGAGAATCCGGCAAAAGCGGTTCGAGGCAGCGTCGATACACGACGCCTGTAAACTCCGTTGCCTCGGTGACTCCCGAGAGCGACCGTACAACCGACTCTGGTCCAGATAGATCACGTCCGATATAATTAATGAGCACGACCTGCAATTCCCATACACACCTCTGGGCTCCGCGGGTCCGCCTTAACAAGTACCTCGGCGAACCCAGTCTAACCTGGGCCAACCCCTACTCGTGCCGGCTACACCAACTATTTTCCTATCGGAGAAACTGTTCCTCTCACTAAACTGTGCCTTCAGTTTTTTTTTTAAATGGAATGTTTAATATTTTTTTCTAAAATTCATAGAAATCATGAAATTCTCAATTGGAAAATATGAATAGTAAGTGATATGTATGTACCATGATATTTGGTCCACTCAGGGTTTCAAATTCATTTACCAATCCCCCTCTTTCCACTCACACCATCGCCTTTTCAGCGGGACCTACTGTTTATGGTGAGTTCCGAACCACCTTTTGCCAACAACACGTGAAAAACACCTCGGGTGGGTCACTTTCCGGTTTTTTACTAGACGGTCACCCATCCTAGTGCCGTTCACGTTCCACATTGTTTAACTTCGGTGATGTAACGAGAACCGGTGCTTTCAAAGGGACTACGGTTGTTGGCTAGTAAGTGATATATTTTTAAAATTAATTTTATTCCAGTGTTTCTATAGTTTGAAGATTCTTTTGTCTAATAAATATAATCTTGATCGCAATTTCTTTGAACAATGACTACACAGTCCCAACAATTACCAGCAAGATAGCAACGATACCAATGACACCGTCGAGAATGGTTCAGCGAATGGTCCAGCTTTCGATTCAACTATTGAAACCCCATCTCGAGAAACTCGCCAAGCGAAAGTGTTAGGCACCGAATCCCCCGGCGTCACCCTTCAGACAACGGACAACTGAATAATCCTCGGGACAACGGTGAGCCGTTCCGGCAAACTAGAAAATGGAATATTTCCCGTGGCAAGTATCTCGGTACGTCGGTTACCGGGACAGCGCGTAAATATCCGCGGCGAGGAAAAGTCGCGGAAGTGGCGAAGTTCGTTCCACTTGTCTTCGGGTGGACAATGTGCCGCGGGAAGTGTGTGCCACGAGGTGAGTGCAACGGGCTGCACAGGTCCGCTGCCATGCTCTCTCGAAGACAGTGCACACCACTTTGTAGCACCGGTCCGAGGCGCCTGGCCGCGCCTGTCAGCTGATTGCTCTTGATGGACTGCGTATTTCTGTCTACATGCAAATCTAGATTTCTCTATTTTATTCACCTTGTATATATTCTCTGCATTCTGCAAAGAAGTTGAAAGTCGAGCAACAAGCCGCTGTGACCTAGATGTTCATTCCTTGCGTCGGCAACCGGATAAATTAGCCCTTTAACGCTAAACCTACCACCGCCACTCAAATGACCAGTTTCTACGATTTTTATTTTACAACTAGCTGACCCGACAGACGTTGTCCTGTCCAAATTTCAATAAATTTGTTTGAGATCGTTCTAATTACGCATATCCATTATTCAAATCATGAGTTATCGTCTTGAGTTTATACAAAAATCCCACAGAAAAAAGCACTTCCATTTTTCCCCGAATTTTCCATTTTTCCAGGCAACTTTTCCAATTTTTCTTCCCCTAAAAACCTTAAGACGTCAATAATGCAACTTCCTATTGAAATATTGATTAAAAGCTGCGACATTCGTTTTTTTGTTGTTGTATTAAAATATGATTCAGAAATCACTTTTAGTTTCTCCCGAATATTTTATTTCTCCGGGCAACTTTTCCAATTTTTTTCACGCTAAAAACCTGATTCGAACTACAACGAACATCAAAAAAAGAATTATCCAAATCGGTCCAGCCGTTCCCACGTGATGTCGTGACCAACGAACAACATTTCATTTTTATTATATAGATTATTGAAATTATAATAATGCATTTACTAGAAATGATTCTACGCATTTTTGCATTCAAGCATGTATTATAATAAAAATCACAGAAAACGTACGTAAATTCTATGATGTTAATTTTAGTCAACACATGCCAGTCATTCTTGGGGCTCGACAGGTTCGCCATTAATACGTTCGTTTCGTTGGTTACCTCCGGAATTAAAATATTTTACTAAATTCTATTATTGCTTTCACGTGTAAAGTATACAAATACATGTAACATTACAAAGAAAGGAACCAATTCGCAGTCCAACGGGAACCTGACAATTGACGAACTGGTCGAGTTGGTAAATGGGGGATATTCCGCACGTGTTCGCAGGGTGGCGTAAATGCGAGTAGTTGGTGGAACGCTACCCGGTGATCAGTCGTGAAAGCTGGCCGAGGGAAAATGATCGGGCGACCCGCGTGGCCGGGTGTACATACTGGGACCACGGTACTATTCAGGTTCTCTCTGTCCTCTTCTGCGTTCGATCCGCGCGCGGCGGCACGCATACCTGCGAGCCCGTTAGCTCTCCCGCGTCGGATTATAGATTAAGCCGCGCCTCCGCGCGGAAAACGATAAGCGGAATACGGCGCGGGATTTATTGTAATTGGCGGTAATGATGGTTTTACGCCGTGGCTGCCACCACCACCATTAAACCGGTCGCCTCTCTCCTGATCGGTGCGTGCTCTGTCTCGAGAAACGCTCGCACCCTGCGACAAAACCATTTCCAAGATAACGCTACAATGCTGTTAAATTCTTTATATATTTTCATGGTTTCACAATTCCCGAAAATTGCACATCATTTGGCGGTATCGTCATTTTATCGCGAGGTGTACGACCGCGAAGAGTGCACGCACTTGCACACGTGCTCTCTCCGCAGCCGGCTCGTTGCATCTTCTCGTTCACCTCTGAGAGGAGAGAAGAAAGAGAGAGAAAGAGGGGCGCAGGAAACTCGATGCCCGGCGATCGCGGAGCACGCGCGAACCTCGGATAGGTTTCCCATCCCGGCTCGTAAATTTCTTGCCGGTCGCGTTCCATCCTTTGATAGAATATAAATCGTGGCATTACGTAAATGCGTTTCGGACGCATGTACCACCGGCGACCGAACGGGATTTACCGGTCGTGTAATGATTACTCAATTACACTTACACTCGCCGCGTCGATTTCGTTTCTGTCAACTGGAGTAGCCCCCCGACGTGTTGTGTTCCTTGATGAATTTTTTCTGTTCCACTGTTAAAGAGGATTCGTGATTAGAGGAGAGACAAGGAGTCGTGACCGATGACCCGCGAGAGGAAGCTGCGGTGTTCCCTCGTTGGATGTGGTACGGGAAGATTGGTCGCGTGATACTCGGTAAAAGCGACCGGACTCCGGGTCTAGAGACATATTAGACGCGTGGGACTTCGGGTAAACAATCTCGGTCGAGAGGACTCGAGGGTATCGTTGAACCTACTTGGGATCGCTGCGTACGATGCTGAGAGCCGCGGTTGTTCCAGCGAGGCTCGGAGACTCGGAGGATAGATTGAAAGTTCGCTTCATAATTCTTTTTGTTAGGGGATATCCTATTGTTTCATTCCGACTGTGTCATTGCACTTAATCAGATGGCGATTCTGGAACTGTGTATTGACTCTTAGGGTCTGTTTATACTGGTATATTTCCGATCGGATATATCAGACCAGACAGATATTTTTCAATGCATTTTAATGGAAGCATGTACACCTACTGTAGGTCTACATACTTCCATTAAAATTCATTGAAGAATATCAGTCTGGTCGCATATATTCCGACGAATATATTTGAGTATAAATCGACCTTTATTGTATTTGTTCTTAGTTTTGATACTGTATACTTCTGTATTCCAGCATTTTCCTCCATTTGCTAGACGATCGAGGATGCTCGCTGCATTTTCAGACACCTCCCGGTCTGTCAGCGATTACCAACAAATACTGGGATACCTGCGAGCTGTTTTACCTCCGTGTTCGTTTCCATTGATTGGCCATTGACAGACACAAGCCCCAATCACTCCCCTCAATCTATCAGCCTTGTCTCCGCGTCTGATCAATGTTCAATCGATCTACTTACTCCGAAATTGTTTTCGCGATATCAGTTAACTCCGTTTCAGGCCAGTCCATATCTACTCGACCTGGAAACGTATATCTCCAGCGGTTCCGATATCATCAGCATATCCCGTCGTTACGATACCGGAGCTCCACGGTTCCCAACGAATCCGATGTTATCTGTACATCGTGTCGTGTCTGCCGACTCGGAAGTCACGGCGACAGCCTAATATATTTCAATCAGCCTTCTATTCCCAATCACGTGACAGGTTACACGGATTGAATGGACCCGAGAGAAAAAAGTATCTCGGAGAAAATTCTGACGCTCGATTCATTTAGCATATACCTCTCTACTTTTTTTTCTTTTATTCCTTCGTGGTACAAGAAAGAGAGAGAAAGATAGGGTGAAATGCAGTTCTCTGCTGTACCCTATTAGACCTAATAGGAAGTGTGTTCGCAATTTGCATGATTCGGCTTGGGACAGGTACCTTTCTAGTTTCTTTATTAGCATCGGCTAGACCGGGCCTGTTTAAATATGGAAGATATTGAATAAGCCGGTTACGTGCCGGAGTTCTCGAGTGTCGGATAAAGGATCGTTTCTTCATTGAACCGTGGCGGGTCTGTTCTCCTGATCGCGAGCCGACGATCGAATCTTACGATCCATAAGAGAGAAAGAGAGAATCAGGCCAGGATTATTCCGCGTGACTTCCGATCGGAATATAGTTTACCGGGCCATTCTTTTCTCCGACCGAGGACTTTCGCCGTGACGAACGGGCCTCGGCAATTTCTTCTCGCGATGATCAACAGGCCCCGGGCCCCCGGCAACGCGATAATAAGGTGTCAACGTTCACGGACCTCCGTCCCGTGTCAGACCGTTTCCGGGTTATGCTCGTGCGAACCCAAACAACCGAACCCGATAATCATGGTCTCGATCCCAGCCTCGACAAAGACCCCGAGAACGGATCGAGGTTACTCCGCCCTGCCTCATAGTAAACACTGCTTCATTCTGATCGAGAGATCGCTGGGGTTTTTGAGAACCAAGGTAATCTTGTAATAGAAAGGCATTCATTTCTGTTTCATACATATATATCATTAGTAATATTATACATAATAGTACATAATACATAGACACTTATGGCGTGCTCAGGCTTCTGAAATATTACACTACGATTTTTCTACTGTTTCATAGTTAAAGAATAAGTTTGGTCACGTGAGGACTTGACGATTTACCTTTCATTCGAAGCTCGATAAATCGACTGTAAAGATGTCCTATGCGCGAAGATTCGAAACTCGATCCCTCTCGCAGGAAGAGACTAATAACAATAACAGCCAGGCTCGATGTAATCGTGCAACAAGTAGCCGATTATCCGGTTGTAATTATCGACGAGTTATCGGTATCGCGTCGCAGGATCGTCTGTAGCCGATTTTTGTCGAGGCTCGTGCGCGCGCGCGCGAAGCTCATAGATCCTCGGGCCCGTCGAAAAAGCGGCTCGTCATTAATATTCGCCGGAGTTCGGCGCAGCAACACCCGATACCCACCACTTCGAACGTATAAGATTACAATCCTCTCGCTACGGTACCTGACTACCGTTAAATATATGTTTTACAGCGTGTTCGGGCCGTGTCGGTCCCGGCGAAGTATCGCTCGGGCCCCGCGATCCAGAAGGATCGAGCGCGTTACGTTCCATGTTTCGTTTTCCCCTTCTTTCTTTCTTACCCCTCTCTCTTTCTCACTGGTTTCCACTCCCGTCGTTCCGATAGGCTTAAGATCGGCTTTCAAGGTCGCCGAGTTTCCCGAGATTCAATGCCAGCCCACGCGAACCGCCGCGCCGGCTAATAAGCAATTAAATTTCGCGGTTTACCGAGCACGCCGCGCCGGTTCAAGAGCGATACGCACTCTGCGGTTTACCACTGGTCTACCGATCGATTCCTTTTCGCCTACGACCGCCTCGTTCATGGCAATTAGTGACCGGCCATTCCTCGACACGTTCTCCTTCGATTTTTCTCTGTGGCTCTCTGCTAGCGCGCAAACAACTCGACAAAATTCGTGTCTGTTAACCCTTTACACTCGAATGGCGACTCTGAGGCGCGTCGCTGAATATTGCTGTATCAGTAATGTAGAATAATTATTATTTATTTATTATAGACGGACTGAAGCCCTTTTACATAAGTGTTTAGAATATCAAAGAAACGAAAATAGAAAAGAGAAAGATACAATACTGCTTGTGTAATAACGAAGAAGGGACATGCATAATTGTTACGTTATTAAATTATTTTATATCAAATAAATTACTAAATATTTGAGTATTGCATGAGTAAATTACATTTATTCAAATATAGAAAAATGAAATTGGTACAACAGCTCATACAATACCTAAACGTTTAGTAATTGATTAGATACATAATAATAATCTAAACAATATTCTGAATAATGGCACAGCAATTTTTAGTTGCGCCTCTATCAGAGTTTTACACATTATTCAATGTTAGACCGAAGTCCTCAGCTTCCCAAACTTAATTTTCTCGAAGATTATTATTTTATTTCAATTCGCTGTTCGAAATTCTGCTTTTGCACGAATATCCACAGCATAATTATCGATCGCACTTGTCCCTCGCTTGGCCCCGAATGGTTCACGACCATCAGAAAACACCTGACCAACTGCCCCCGAGACCGGGCAATCAGGATTAACCAAAAGTACTCTGCCAACGTCCCCAATGACACGGTCTCGGTTATCGAGCAGTAAATACATCTTTTACGATTTGTGAAGCGGGTCAGAGGCTGACAGACTCCTCGACCGAAGATCCTTCACGGTTAAAATTTTTGTGAAACTCCGATCGGTCGAGTGTCGACTCCGCTGATAAGAATCGTCGAAATCGCAATAACCCCGGGAGAAAGCATCCGCGGGTACGTCTGCTTTCACGAAACCGCGGAGAGTTTAAGTGGCTACTTTTTCCGACTGCCACGGATCACTTCGGCTCCACCGCCGAAATTATTTTGCGGTTTGTTGTGCAACTTTCAATATAGGGAACTCGGTGCCGACGAGCAAGTTTCATTTGAGTCTGGCAACGTTGCGAAACGTGAGTGTGATCAAGGTTTGTGAGCAAAATCGATTTTTTTTTCGCTTCTTTCTCATTTCCTGAAGAGGGAACAGCTTACTCGTCGAGATTCTTAGACAAAAGTCTTAGTAGAAGCAATCTCGACGAGTTTCAAGGATTCAGTCTATCGTGAACGAGTCCAAAGTCTCCGAAAATTGAGCAAAGGTGCCCTGCTAGATGAGAACCTAACCGTCCAGACGTGTTCGTCGAGAGAAAGTGATTGGCCAGAATGAAAGAGGAAGAGAGACTGTAGCTCTCCTGGCTAACAGACGCCCAGCCTCAGGAGTCGACGTTCTTTCGTGATGCTCGTGATACGACGATATCTTCTTGCCGTTGCAGTGGCCGATGCACATGAGCCGTGCCGCGCGTGTCACCGGCGAGCGGGTCACGTTTCCGGTAATTAATGGCTCACGTCATCGGCCGTGGCTCAGCCACCGGTTACATCTGTCGATCGTTTGCTGCATCCGGACCTGGACGTTCGATGGGCCGAGAGGGATCGTTTTATTCAGAACCGACTGCTATTAGCTGACCCTCGGTCTTCGAGACTCTCGAACAGATCAGAATCACTCAAGTGACCGAACTTGGACCCATTGATTTTTACGAGATTTAACTGAGTGAGACAGCTAACGGAACTGTTTCGAAATCCTCGATGTTAAAATAGTGGAAACTTGTAGGAAAGTCTTAAATGATCGAACCCATTGATTTTCACGAGATTTAACCGAGTGAGATAGTTATTGAAATTGTGTTTGCAACATATTTCTCTATTTGCAATTCTCAATGTTAATCCTTACGTCAATAGCCGGGTTGTTAAAATGCGCGTACGAGAAAGTGAAGAGTCAAAGGAGCCGCGCACCGCTTTATTACGTCTTGATCATTTCCGAAGCGAGCAGGATGCGCTTTCGAGCCGCGTTTGTCACGGTCTCAGGTCTGTAACCGACGTGCACGAATTATTTAATCCGCATGAATTTCACGGCGGATTGCCGAGGCCGTGACAAACCGATTTGCCGGCGATTAATCCGCTCGTTCGATGAAATTTTACGGCAATTCCTCGCTCTATTCAGCGTTTTGTCGCCTGTCTATCGCCGCGGTAAACGTGATTGACGAGACAGCTAATCCTGCACTGTTGCTGACCGGTGTGCTCTTCTTATTAAGGGTATCGTCCTTATTTCTGAAACCGGCGCCTTGCTAACTCGATATCTCGCGAAGCAACCGTGCGATTTGCTTGAGACTTTGCAAATACCTTTTGTGGAGGTGCTATTCCACGCGGAATAATTTAAAAAAAGAATTTTCTCTGGAAAAGCAGGCTGAAAGGGTTTTAGAGTCGAAACAAAGGGTACAGCGAAAAATGTTGAGGCACCGTGACGCAACGTCTCTGGGACAATTACGTCGGGGCTGAACTCGGTTGCGTCTAGCGTGCATTCGTGATCGATCGTCATGATTCATCCTTGTTCGGGTAACGAAACGAATATGGGTTACATACATAGAGGCATACGGTCGTGCCGTGGAAATAGAATCACGCAACGCTTGTCCTAAATCGCGGGCATGTCGTTCTTCACTGCGGAACACACGAAAGCCTGGTGGGTAAGGCAATGAGCGGCGTTGCTCGGCCATTAATCGACCGTATCCTTTAATCCTTCAAACGTGTACAACCGTAACCGCTCGTGGCGGACGAAACAACGCCGCCTCGAGGCCTTCCCTTTGTTCCACCCTGACTTCCGAAGCCCTCGACTTAACGTTCTTGTTAATTTCGTTACGAAACAGGCTTACATCGCGCTTCGATCCCTATCCGTACACTCCGGCGAATTACATGCATCGACTCCGAACTGTGCACGAGCATTGGCCCACCAGGATAATCGATACGTTCCACATCGTAGACAGTTGATATGTTTCGCTGACTAATTAACACATTACCGACCGGTGATTATTGCATATTTTTGAAAAATGTATGGTACATGGCTAAATTTTCATTTAGCATTTAGTATGAACTAACTAAGTCACCCTCAATAACGTCGTCTAATAGTTTCATTTAAGATTGCAATGTCAAAGAAAATTTCTATGCTTTTTTTTGGTACAGCAGAATTGAAAATCCTATTAATAGGCTTCCGGTCGGTAAAGTGTTAACAACTCGCTGACGAGCCACGGGAATTGAGCACCTTTAAACATTTTTTTCTCGAGAAAAGTAATCGGCATATCGGATTCAAAATTTCTGATTTGATTTGTCGATCATTGGAGAGTGTAAGACACTTTTTTTTATTCAAAACTAACCATCATGTCCAAAGTTATGCGAAGCGAAAGTCGTTTGGAAAGAAAGCCCGGATGTTATGTTGTAGCACGTTTTTGACGTTACTATATGTGCCAGTAAACTACAAGGGGGAGAAGTCGCCGGACGTTCGACGGAAGTTTTATGAGAACGGTGGCTCGTCTTGAGAGTGAAAGTGTCCCGCTGCTTGGGGAAATCGAGGGCGAAAGAAACGAGGGGATGAAGAGCAAAACGTACTGTGTAAATGGCTCGTTGAGTCTCCTGTGTGCTCAAGAGTAATTGAGTGGTGTAATTGCGAGGAGCCGTAGACAATAGAAACGAAATTTCGGCTTTGAAATTGGCATAGCTAGCAATAATCGTGAACAGAGGAACAGTATCCTTTCTGAAAGTCTGAAACTTAACTGAATGAAAATAATTTTCGTGTAAAACGAGCACTCAACATTCGTTGATAAGCTAAGTTAGGCTAAGGAGCAGGGAGTACCACGAAGAAGCAGTCGACAGGGATCGGGGTCATTAAACATCCCGCAAGAAGAGGGGTAATCGTTAAGAGGGAGCCCACGCGTTCGCGGAACCCTTTTTGCGAAGGATGCAACCGTGATGGCAGCGTGATGCGCTTGGTCTACGCTCGTTGCTCGATATTTATTCCCGGCTGTGGCTGCATAGCGTGTTCCCATCGCGCACGAGCTGATTATCCGTCTGCCTTCCGAGTAACGACTAACAACTGCTGCGACTCGAATCGGTTAGCCTCACCCTGAAACACACTTGCTAGGCGTGGATTAAACCGCATGTAATCAGTCGTGATGGAACGCTTGAACGAGCTAAATCGTGTGCTGGGAAATTTAGACGCATTCCGAGAACGCTGTTGGCGTTGTAACCGCGACCGGAGTTGCTCGGGGATTGGTGGAAATTGTGGAAGACAAGCGGATTAAGCTGAAGTTGATGCTGCAAGAGTGGTTCCCAACAAAAGTTCAACACATTGATCAATGAGCAAGGGTTGTCAGCTCAAGGTAGCTATGTCTAAAGGGTTCCAGGTCAACGGAACAGTCTCAGAATCATAACCGAGTTAGTGGATCCCTGGTCTGTTGATCGGAGCTCGGGTGACCTTTAATTGCGCTGCCAGATAGCGATCGCGAGTGGAAAGAGCGCGATCTATCCATCGGTTTTGCACCTGAAAAACGGGCCTGTTCGCACCAGGGGGGTGTCCCGCGGTGGTTGCCGGGCCTTCTGCGCCCGATTGAGCCGTCCAGGTGGACGTCCCGACACACCGGGACGTCTGAACGGTCTTTAATGAAGAAAGACATCCGGTGTCGTGGTGGCTGACGGAGTACAAGCGTTGCTAACGCGCCGCTGATCCTCCTCCTCTTCTTCTTCCCTTTCATCCGGCTGGTTCGCGGGACTTTCCAGAGACCGCCTCGGCCTTCTTTGCCAAAGAAACCGGTGAAGCGCGATCAACCGGTGCTTTCTACACGAGCGATACCGGCAAAAAAACCCCCTTGCGCATCTCTTATTACACGCGCGAAAAACACCGTGTTGACGAAAACGGCTCTCGGTACCGAGCCCGCGATTCAATCAACTTTTTCAATCAACGCCGCCGCGCCGCTTGGACTCATTAACGGAGACTTCCGGCTTCGTTGGTGGCGCCGAGGAGATTGCTTGTCGCCTGAAATTTGTTTCAGCTCGATGTGTGCTGGGATGAAATGTACAAAGGGATGTTAGTCTTCATTTTTTAACCGACTTCGAAAAAGGAGGAGGTTACTCAATTCGATCTTTTTTTTTTTATTTATTTTACATCGCTCTCAACTCTTTGCTAAGGTTGCTTCGCAACGGGACTTACAGTTTATTAACCCTTTGCACTCCGAGCTATTTTAACTGGAAAATTAAACATTTCTTCCGATCTAGAATATTTCCACATCTTATGATTTTTGCAATTTTATAGATATGAAATTGGTACATTACCTTATACAGTACCTAAATGTTTAGTAATTGATTAGATACCGATATATTTAATAATGTAAACAATATTTTGAAGAATGGTACAGCAATTTTTAGTGGTGCCTCAGAGGGGACAGCCGCGTGCAAAGGGTTCAGGTGGATTCCGAACCACATGGAATATTTCCAGAGGTGCCAGCCGGCTGCATTCAATTCGATCTGTATGTGCCTCTTTTCAATCTACCCAAAAAGTCGTTCAGGCATTCTGATTTGAAATCTGCTCATCAGCTAAATTGTTAGACCGTAATCGTATAGATGAATGACACTCTGAAAAGCGTCATCGAGTCCCAAAGAGCAGCGTCTACCAGAGCCACGATCCCAGCAACATCATCGTGCCCGAGGACCAGCCTATCCTAGGTCTGAGCAGTCGCTATTGATCCTGGGTTCAGCAAGCAACCATTAAAGGCACGGTAACCCTTCGTCGCGGAGATAAATACACGGCGGCCCACTTTCGAGCGGGTAACGCGGCGTCTTTCGATCGTCCCGGGGGCTTCAATCATAACGGCGTAACCGGCTCCATAAATTTGTCGGAAAAGATAGTGGCGCGCACGGTTACACGTAGCACGACGACGAGGACAACGACGACGAAGAGAACGACGACGACGATCGTGGAGGCCCCATCGCGACAAGAGACGGCTCTCTCAGGGCCCAGTCGAGAGACACAACCACGTGGAAAATGTCATCCTCGTGGCGGAAGAGCAGGCCCGACGTGTGCCGCGAGCGTGGGATGTGGGTCACAGGGCTCGGCCCGGGTGTGATCGCCTCTTCAAGACGGAGAAGAAGAGCCGCGGAGATGCGGCGACGTTCACGGGGACCTGGGGCCCCGTGGACACGGGACCCGACCCCGTCATGCGACACCGGAGACCCCCTCGACACTGTAATCACCGGCCATTACCTAATACTAGCGATGGCATGGAGTCCCTTGCGAGTTGAGTCTCGAATGATTGAAGATCTCGAGCTGTCATGGATCGTCATCTACTGACATTGTTGGTCTCTCAGTTTACAAGAACCAGGGTGGGCAACAAGTTCAGTTCACGAGCTAGAAAATTCCATGTGTTGGTCTCGTTTCCGAGCGCCTTCAAAGAGATCCTTTGAACCTTTGATGCTCTTTTCGGTGTGACAAATAGAAAAATTGGATTTTCTCACGGCAGTACGGTCTCTCCGGTGGAAACCGAGGAAGCCACGGTATAATATTCATGCATTTAGAGCTGATTATATTTGCAAAACACTTTCGAGCACGCGACTATCGAGGAACCATCAAACTGTTTGAACTATCCTCCTTTCCCGTTCGCGTTAGAATCTATTAGGCAAGATCGCTAAACTGTCTCTCCCTCTCTCACTCGTTCTCGTGTGTATACTTTCACAGCGTGGACACCTAACCATTAAACATAAAGTTTCATGGCCAATCTGTACCGGTCGGGCCCTGAGAACACTGAAAGATTCCCAGGATTCTGTCGCGCTAGGCATTTTTCCAACGGTGAAAAATCACCGGGGTAGAGAAGGGCACCGTCAGGTGAAGTGTCCCGAGGATCAATATTTGTCGTCTTGTCTAGCGCTGACGCGGACCTTGTCGAGAGTATCGGTCGACGTCGCTCGGGTAATTTAACTCTCGAGCTCTCTCTCCCGGAGAAAACTTCTTTGGTGCTCGTGCTGGACGGGATGTCATTTTTCATCGATGGTGTCGCTCAGAATGAACCCTTGCTTCTGACGATTTCATAACAGGCTTAGTTAGCTGGAGCCATCTTCGTTTTCCAATCCTCTTCTTCGACATCAACGTTGATCCTTTTAGGACCGAACAGATTCGAAGATTCCACACGTGATCAAAGGAATTCACTTTAATCTATAATCCATTGCATCGTTGACTTGACAAGCATCGTTGGCATTGTTGACCCTTTTTCGACTGTTGGGCGACGTCCGTCGTCTCTCGAAGAGAACGTATCATCGACGGCTCTCGCCAAGTTCTCAGTGACGATGCCGCGGCTTATTACGATAGCGATGGTAAAAGCGTAAAGCGGAACGCTAAGCCGCGGACCGGTCGTGCACGTCGTAAGCTTATCTGCTTCCAGGCTATATCGTCGCGAGCGGCGATCAAGTCTTGGTACCTGTCGACGGAACACGGCACACTTCCCATCCAGCACCAACGCACGCTTCCGTGAGCAAACACCACGCTGACAGCAGCTTCCTAGCCTCCGAACTTTCATTTTCATTTTTAACGGTGCTAAGATGATGAATCCGCCGCCGCGGAAACTGTTCAACCAAGCAATCCCATCCGTATCAAGGATCAACAATCTAAATAGACGTGAATATCATCGATCACGATGATCTTTACTGCGTATAGCACATGATGACGTCGATTGTTTGCTCGAAGGATCACTCACAGAGATGTGGGAAAAAATTATGTGACCGACTGGAGGACCAAAGAGTTTATTTAATAAATAGTTAGCTGTAAAGTTTTTGGACGAATTACCTAACAAATCTCGCGACTTGTGAGACCCCGTTGGTCTTCTGCTTGGAATAAAATTGTTTGAAGGAACCTCAATGACGATTTGCTTGAAAAACGACTCGTTTATTAGCGTGAAGGGTGGGAGTGAGGAAAGCCCTGTTTTCTTTCGAACCCAAATGTTGACCGGTTCGACAGACCCAAAAGGTAAATGGGACTGATGGCAGCCGAGGATTAATCGTAGTGTACCAGTGTTTGATCTCGATTTGAGGATCTATTTCAAGCTTGTACTTGCTCATTGATTCAAATAAGAAAATGTAACCAGTATACCGTTCGAAAGTGGTAGCAAGTCCGAGGTCGAAGCCGGTACGATAGCAAGCTACAAGTCCCCCCGATTTGCATGAAGTTAGCCAGTCGCGGGACGGTCTCGCTAACAGACGAAGCATCGTTTCCGCCCACGCGAGCTTAGGGTGTGCGCTCGCGGTGGCTGGTATACTCGCCAGGATATCGTTGCAAAAGGCACCGCGCGCCGTTTTCTGCTCCTAAACGCTCCGCGCGAGTGACAGAACGCGCTTACTGTGCTGTCCGACGCGGCGACACGCACAATAAGGCCCCCTGACCGCAAAGCATTACGGTCTTTATCACTCTAATCTACGGCCCGATACTCGCCGACTCTACACTCCCAGCCAAAATGATAGCTTGTGAATTATATCCCTCGTTTCTTGATGATCGGTCATCTTCTAACTGGAGATAATCAGTTCATTCGTTCACGTTAGACGTTTTTCGTTTTCTTCAATTAAGTTTCAGGAAATTAAAGATGGCAAATGGAGAGAGGGGAAGGTGTGCGATCTTTTTGGCAGGGAGTGTAGCTCGCGAGTGCTGGATCCTGTCCCGTGTCTCGCGGATCGGATTCCGCGGCCACGCTCTCGCGTTTACGTTTATTAAAGGTTCCGTTATAGTTACCGAGCCACTTCCGGCTGCCCTCGGACAGAGACGGCCCGAGGATATCGCAGCCGACGCCTGTTACACCGCGCAGCTCGATAAATCTTCGACAAATTTGCGGCTTGTTGCGCGCCGCGTTGCTCTCTAGCCTCTATGGGGCTTTTTCGAGACTGGTTCCGCTTTGATCGGTCACCTGGAAGATGTTGCTCTGCTGAATCACGGAAGTTCGCAGACCATCGTGAACAGAGGCTGGAATCTGTGTTCCTTTTTGGGGATGCGGAAGTTGGCGCATGTTCGGGGAGAGTGTGTCAATTGTTGCAATTTAATGCAGTGGGTCTGATTGAAAGAATTTAGAAATATCTATATCTTTGTTTGAGCTGATTAAAATCATTAATCAACGAATGAAATTTCATTGGAGGACATACTAGCTCTCATATCCGCACAGTTTTGAAGATGCGGAAGTTGATGCATGTTGGGGAGAAAGTATCTCATTGATTACTACATTGTGGATTTCATGGATTTATGAGAAAAATGAGTGAGAGCAATTTAATGCACACAGTGGGTGGATTGAAAGGATTATAAAGATGTTTAGGTGTTTGTTCGAGCTGATTAAAATCATGCATGAAAGAACTAAATTTCTATTTGAGGATACACTACCACCCCTATCCGCAGAGTCAATTCGCGTGGGTGGCGTGCGAACTTCTCGGCGCATTGGACGTGCGTCGGTTATCGTTCTTGTGTGTTCGTTGATACCAGTTGGAGAATTGTGTTATCGGGATGCTGACGCGCGAGATAATTCCGCCTTTCTACTCGCAGAGCACGAGACTGCAGCTTGCTGCAAATTGGTAGTCGCGCTTTGCCAATGCAACTCTGCAGAAAGTCTATTATCTACCATAGCTTCTGGGAGACAATTCTGTAATCAGTAAAATTATTATTTTGGTAGTAGTATAACATCATAGTACATGAATGTTCATTGCGAAGCACCGTACAAGCAAACAACCCACCAAACTCGAAAAAAACAGTTCATTCCACGTCAGGGGAATGAGATTCCACTGAAAGGAGCGGTCGTTCGTCTTGCGAGGAGTAATTAAGCGAGACCACCGGCGCGAGCAACGTCTCGTACGAGCAAAGAAGACACTATTATTAATCAACATCTCCGAGAGGAACCGCGACACGACGACAAGCGGAACCGTGATAAATCGCGTCCGGACATCGGTGACCGGCGTCGAAAGCGAGAATGGAAACGTCACAGGGCCCGTTTAATGCCTGCGATATCTTCGAGGATCAGGGCGGCGCCGCTAATCGGCGCGACTAATTATTTTCACGTTTCATATTTCAGATGGCAGAACCGTATCCCCGGAATTTCATCGCGATAGCTTGCTCAGGATAGTTGCAATCCTGTTCATATTTCAACAACAACAACAATCAACCATAGTTGAAAAGTTCTTTCCATTTTATAATAAAAATCCACTAATTGACAGTACCGAAAAAATGATGTGGAAACGTAACTGTTCAGGAAGTCAGATTTCATAGCACCGAAGCTATTGTTGCATCGGCAAGTTTGCCAGGAATTTATTTACGAGTCTCTTCATTTTCAATGAACCTGATAGAATCCTCGGTTACTCAACCAACCAAGTAGAGAATTCGCGGAAGCTTCGGATTGACAGCTTCGAAAAACCTGAATACAGAAGACCGAAGAAATACGATGAAAGTTCTTAGATAAAATTAGTGGTTTGGAGTCGCTGCGGTTGGATGTCTTCGCATTTACGAACTAGGAAATCGTTAACTTCGTAGAACGCAGCTATCGTTTGGTCTTCGCGCTTTCATTTCGCCAATTTCAGTAATCGTGTTGTGTGCGAGCGAACCTTCCGAAGTTTGGGACTAGATGAATAGAGATTTCCATTATTGAGGAACGTTTGTTTCTGATTTATGATTCGGTGTCGTCGCTTTTCAGCGGCTTTATTCCCATGGGTGTGGCCACTTTCGGATTATAAATTGTTAATTATAGCGGACGCGAGAGGCATTGCAAAATATACAACCTCGATAAAATGTAATATTTTATTAAATTCTGGATGCTGAAATATTGGAATCATCGACATGGGAAATTCAAGCTCCCGCAAATAGACATAAAAATATTTATTAATTATTTGAGTCAACTAAAAATTGTGTTTGAGGATTTTTAATGGGCAAACAGCAGTGTTTTAATAGTCTTTTAACTGCATTCTATAAAGTATTCCCACTATTGTGTTCGACATTTTCTAATTGTTCAGTAGGAACATTTTTGCACATACCAAGCGGCGCACCATTAATTACCGTATAATGTATATTTTTTTCATGATAGATCATTAGATCACGGTTCGATCACCCCGATTGCGCAGCACAATAAATACCGAACTCCTACCGCGGGCAAGATAACAATAAGGAACGTTAAGCAATTAACCGAAGAGAACTAATTGAATCAGAAGTAACGTTACGCGGTGATTACGTTCTCGCGGACCGTTTTAACGAAAGAGCCGATCCCCGGCGCGGCGTTGCGATACTGAAACCGCGATTCCCTTTAAATTATAATCCCCGTTCGGATCGTCGTTTGCAATTACCGGTGCAATTAATAGCCGTGTCGTCATTACTATCGTCGCGCGGCTCGGACGTCACGTTCCGTAATCCTAACTTCAGTTAGGATCCGAGTTTCGATCACAGCTATTGTCGTAACTGTCCCGCGAGATATTACTGTGTCGGTGAGTTGATAGGCTTCTGCGGTGGAGTCTGGTTAATTTGGCCTGAAAACTAAATCGTTCGTTACAAAATAATCAACAGTTCCCAAGTAGCAAGTTCGATTAACTTCTACAATTACGTGGAAAAATTTTACAACGTTGCAGGAGCAGGGAATATAAATTCTTCAATTAAAAATATTAGGTTGGAGGGAAAGTTCTGTCGTATATTAAATAAACAGATAATTTTGTTAATTTTGACTAAATATTTCTAGAAATTCATTCGTGTATTCGTTATAATACAACAGAACTTTCCGTCCAACAAAATACAATGATACAAGAAAAGTCGATGGATTAAGAAAATGGAAGGGACTCTCGAGGGAACGGATCGAGAAAGCTGTTCGTTGGACTACCGAGTCGAAGGGTTAATACGACACTCGACGGTTTCCCGTAGCTTCGTCTCGAATGTTTATAAAGGGCAGCGACCTGCTTCTTCAGCGTTCGGGAACGGCGTAAAGTCGCCGGGCAAATATTTGCGGTATCGTCGTGGCCGGGTGTACATAGTCGGCGCAGGGTTAATAAAAGCGGTGGGTGCCTACGGGAGAGAATGAACAGCGAGAACATCGGAAGGGGAAGAGAAAAGGAGAAGGATGAAGGTGGAATAAGGTGAGGAGTAACAGGGGAGGAAGAAGTAGAAGAGGAGGCGGGACAGAACGAGCACGTCTCGGTTGAACCACTCGAGAGGTGGTTGCTCCTGTGCCCGATCGGTATGAACATCGAGATATCCGAGTTTCCACCTACGAGTCGCCGGAAGGGACGTTTCCGAGATCCAGAACAGCTCGGGATTTCGTTCGTCGGCGTGATTCCGTTTGAACCAGCCGAGATCTTCGGGGCGGCGGCGCGCCGGCTATCCTTTCTTATCCTTTCTTTTGCGCAAGCCGCGCTAAAGCCAAGCACCGCGAGCGATCCCTCGTGATCGTCGTGGCAACCAATAGCGGCCCGGTGAAAGTCTGTCTCCTCTTCTGCTTTCTTCGGCTTTGCTGATCCCTACGTACTTCTGGCTCTCGCTTCTTGTCCCTCTAGTAACGAATAGGAACGGTTTCGAAATTGAAAACGAGTGCTTATCGTTAGACCTGGACGAGTTTAGTTCCAGAAACAACTGTTCAAAAGATTGTTCGAGAGGAGGCCAGGGTTTATTAGCGAACCCCGCTCGAGGATCTGCTGATCCCTACGTTCTTCTTGCTCTCGCTTCTTGTCCCTCTAGTAACGAATAGGAACGGTTTCGAAATTGAAACCGAGAGCTTATCGTTAGACCTGGACGAGTTTAGTTCCAGAAACAACTGTTCGAAAGATCGTTCGAGAGGAGGCCAGGGTTTATTAGCGAACCCCGGTCAGGGATCTTCTGATCCCTACGTACTTCTGGCTCTCACTTCTTGTCCCTCTAGTAACGAATAGGAACGGTTTCGAAATTGAAACCGAGAGCTTATCGTTAGACCTGGACGAGTTTAGTTCCAGAAACAACTGTTCGAAAGATCGTTCGAGAGAAGGCCAGGGTTTATTAGCGAACCCCGCTCGAGGATTTGCTGATCCCTACGTTCTTCTTGCTCTCGCTTCTTGTTCCTCTAGTAAGGAATAGGAACGGTGTCGAAATTGAAACCGAGTGCTTATCGTTAGACCTGGACGAGTTCAGTTCCAGAAACAGCTGTTCGAAAGATCTTTCAAGAGGAGGCCAGAGTTCATTAGCGAACCTTGCGCGAGGATTTGCTAATCCCTTGTTCCTTTAATAAAGAATAGGATTGATTTAAATTGAAATTGAGTGTTATCATCGAACCAAGAAGAGTTCCAGGATCAGCGGTTCGAAAGACGGCTGGAGAGGAGGCCAGGGTTCATAAGCGACCCTTGCGCGAACCCGCTCGGCACGTTGTTCGCGCGGCTAGGAAACGCGTTCGCTCGGCCCGTAAATCAGCTTGCAGCGAAACATCGCGTTGTGCAATGGCCTCCGCGTCCCTCCGGTAACAAAGTCGCCGGGTGATGAACGAGTACACCGCTCGGAAGGAGTCGGATTTCCTCCGCGTAACCGCGATTTTCCGCGAGCAAGATGCATGCGACCGCTCGAGGCTGTTGTTCGCCTCGCTTCGGGATAGAGACCGCGTTACAGGGTAGAGAGACAGACAGAGAGTGAACAATCTAGCGTGCAACGAGAAGCTAGAAAGGGACAAGACGAGATCTAAAGAGACAGATATGGAAAGAGCAACTGTGGAGTAGAATTTTCTAGAATTAATCAGCTAGAGCGAGGAGAAAAATATGTAAAAGTTAATCAACAGAAAATGTAGCCCGACGACGTTACTACTCCCAGCGCAATTAAAGTAACTACCCCAGGACTCGTTTGCGAACGAACCCGGCCAAGGTAGGAAAGTGATGGAAGCGTTTTAATTCCGACAAACGAGTTACACGCGACCATTTCCCTGGACAGCCGCACACGTTACAGGTTACACCGCTGGACAATGACGCTCCGATTTTCTTGCGTTACGTCGCGTCGGCCCGCAAATTGCGCCGATTAGCCGGCGACTTACAAGCGGCCGATTCCGGTTACGTAACGGAAATCCCAGACTTCAGAAGTGTCGTTAACTCGGGGAAAATTGCGTTACACGGGTTTTGCGTAACGTTCACATCTCGGTCTGATCGAAAATTACGCGCCAAGAGCGAACGACAGCGCGACGTTGTAATAAAATGTTACGATAATGGCGACGGAAGCCTGTCGTTATTTAATTTGTCGAATCCGTGATCTATAACCCTGCTGCACACACGGTGGTTACCATTTATGGGTGAGAAAGTGTTCTCGATCATGGGGAGACTGTTAAAAATGTTTGAAGCAGTTTTTGGGGTCAGTGGATTTTTCGGAAGGTGTTTTGTTCTTGATTTAGAGTGGCGCGAGTGGAGCTGGAGACCTCGACGCATGATCGAGCACCAACGTTGCTATATATTTATTATAGATATTGTTTCTATCGTCCCATCGAATTAACAACGAACATCTAGAACTGAATGCGAGTACATAATTGAACAATTCTGTTACATTAAGATCGACCAATTGCGTCGATAAATCCAGGAACTACGGTAGAAAAGTAGAGATTAGCATAAACGCTTCGAGATAAGGAAAGCTATAATTACAGGCAGGGAAGAATTATATTTCAGATTACACACACCTGTGCCTGTAGCGTGGAGAATAATATTCCGCATTAACGGACGTCTTATGCTTCTTATAATATTCATATAACCACTTCAAACGAACACAACCACGCCGACGCTAATGATCTCTCAATTAATAACCGGCGGTCACTTAACAAGCAATTGAATCGCCACACACCGATCTACGAACGAGCAAAACATACCGGGACAGAAATCGAGCCGATTAAACGAGCTGGATATTTTCTGCGCCCCCGTGATACTAAATGAAACGAAACGAAACCCATGATATAGAGAGTTTCCTCGTCGATCATCGACGGCGTTCAAGATCGACTCGAGCGGCATTAAGCGAGCGCGCTGATAGGTGCGTGGAACGAAACAAATAGGGGAAAGTCGAATATAACGTCGAACGCGGGAACGGGTAATAATGGAAACGCGACAGATCATACTAGACGCCTATTTATCGGCTGATATCGTTCAACTCTCTCTTCTGCTCGGTGAAAAATCACGCGCCGCGAGAGAGCCTGCTGAGAAAACGACAAGCGTAATCACTGTAATTCGAGCAATGCGTGCAATGATTGTGCGTTCGCCATGCCGATTTAATTTTTCACGCCGGTGGCAAGGAAACCGACTGCCAAAATTTTCTTCTTTTTTCGTAACTTCGTTCCAGGGCGTACCCTCGTTTCCAGGGTAGCAAACGTAAAAATAGGAATTTTGAGAGCGACTGCGTTCTAGGTTGATCTTTTATCTAGCGGTTTCGATTACAGAGAAACTCCACCTATACATTATCCAGATACGAGAACGCGCATCCCGCACCCTCGCAATCCGCTTTTACTCTTGCGAGGTTCGGGTTGAACGGCAGGCTGGCAATCATTTAGGTTAAATCAGCCCGGTTTGAGGCTGCCGGCTGACAAAATGGGATCTGTTAACTGCCGGGCCGGGCACGATTACCTTCCCTTTCGTGGCCGGTTCAGACGAACGGAGCGAGCAGATCGAGCAAAGTCAACCGAGTGCAGCGCAACGAGCGCAGAGCGCTGCGCCGCGGCGTTTGTAATAGCGGCCTCGTCGCTCCTAGCGCCAGCCGGAGTCACAAAGGGTATGGGAGCGACACACCCACCGGATGCATTTTATATACACCTCTGCCACTCCGTAGGTAACCCGCTCGCGAGGTGACGTCACCGTCCTATATACAGGGTGCCGCAACCGTGACCCGTCGCCGCGACCCGCTCGCAGACTCGCCGATTCTTTGCCCGAGCGGGAAAGTCTCTTAAGCGGTTGCTCGCTCGCTCGCTCGCTTGCTTGCTTGCTTATTCGCTTGTTCTATACTATATAGCTCGCGCCGGATTCTTGATACCACCACCGATAACAACCACCGGCATTCCAGCAGCGCGGCGTCACGCCATTTGTCGGCAAGCTTTTCTTCGCAACCTTCACCGACACCCTTTTTTTTCCCTCCCCTACCGCCGAGTCCTATTCAACGCGCAGCTTTACATGCAGCCAATCAACTCGAGAAATGTTGTAATTAGACCCGCCAGAGAGAACCCGGCTCCATTCAGCTCCGCGAACTCGGTTGACAGTGCTTTGAATGCACCGTATTAGTCGCAGCTTTTCAGGCTTCTCTGGAAGGTCGTGTTGCACTGCTTTCAGATCTTCCTTTTTCTGGATTTTTTTAGATTCTCAAGGTTGAAGAGATTTTAAAGTTTGCAATGTTAAATGTTCAAGAGACTTCAGTGTTAGGATGATTTCACAGCAGGAAAGGTAATTGTGAGATTATAATAATGTGCGAAATAAAAAGCTAGTCGTTTGGCCGCGATAGATCCGGTAAAATCCGTTTCTCAGTGAACGCAATCTAATACTGGGGAAGTTAGTCACGCGTTTCATAAAGCAGCAACGGCAAACCAATAAATTTTTACGATTCCCGTTGACCCGTCGGCCCGAACTTACAATGTTACACAGAGATTCGAGCACCGTCCGTGGACCGGAACGGATTAATTGCAATCGAGCAATTAAATCCAGACAGACCGAAGATTGATACATTGAGCGGCGCGGATATGATAATACTCGAAGCAGCTTGTTCTTTCCGATTCGGTTTATTAATTCGTCCTGGGAAATTGGCTTCGTCAATCTCGATCCTCGACCTCGGCCCGGCCAACCTAGCAACGCTATTAATTTGAAACACTGTCAGAAATGATTATTCGAGTGGTTTATTAGCCGGGCCGCAGCCGCGGTGCCGTGGCAATATACGTTTCGAACAATTGCGAAACGAACGCGCGATACACTCGGAGTTCTAATGCGTTTTAGATGTTATTGGCAGGGGCGTGTTGTGTACCCGGTCTCTGGACAGTTACAAGTCCTTAATTATCGTTGATTAGCGCTCGTTCGATGAATATTTTATTCCACTCCGACAAAGTTTCAATCGCAGTCTGACGAATGTGAAATTGTGCAAACCGTCTAGCCATTTCACTTAGCCAGCGATTTTTTTGGGCGATTCTGTTTGCGTATTATTAATAGAATCGATCAACCGATGAAAATAGTGTATCTGTAATAATTAGAGTACGGATCATTTACAAATTTACAAAATAAAAAATGTCTGGATCGATTTCAAGTAAGAGACATCTTTAATTTTTAAAATTCTTCAGTAATTTGAGTCTCGTGTACTGCATTTTGCTATGAACGCATGAAGATCCGCAGTCAAGTAATTATTATGGAACGAATTATATTTCTTGCGGATAATTGAATTGCTATTTGAGAGAAGATCTGGCGAGTCCGCGCGAGTCGAAATAATTTGGTCGTGGAGGGTTTGTTTCCTGGTGGGACGCAGTTAGTACCGTTTAGAGTGGTCCGTCTTGTCCCGCATGTTCGCGCACGTCAGGTTATTAATCTCAAATGGAGGCAGGCAACGTGAACGTCTCTCGAACGCGAATAAATATTAGGAAACGTAACCTTTGGTCCCTTCAAACTTTCTCCGCGGGGGACACCGGCTCATTTATCTCTCGCGCTGGTGGCATGATGCGTTCGCGGATTTTTCGCGAAGCGTACGACGACGACGGGACGCGGGGCTCGACGTCTCTTCGCGTGTGGCAGCGTGGAACCGCCGCGGAATTAACGGCGCCCATTGGTCGCCGTTTCTAGCATGAAATATCGGCTGGTTGTCGCCGATATCTGCCGTTGTAATCTGAGTGGAAACAAATCCGTGGAATGCACCGTGGCGCTGGATTGAGTCGTCGTTGCACGACTCTTGCAACGATTGCACCTCGTCTCGGCGCGCTGCGCCGCGGCGTTCGAGCGTCGCCTTCCCTTCGCGTCCGAACGAAAGCCGAGCATTGTTCCGCCATCGACGGAGGACTGGGGCCGTGGAACCGAGATAACGAATCAATTTTAGATACAAATATCACGGTGACATATAAAGCTGTTCGCTGGACAACGCCGCAGCCGCCTTTTCCTTCTCCTTTCGACCGATCGCCGTCTTTAAAAGTCAATTCAACACTCAAACAGTCGAATCACCGATTTCAATTATTCCATTCCACAATTATTCAAATTTAGATTTTCTAATTTTTAATTGTCCACTTGACTAACGCTTGATAACCATTGACCTGCGATGCATGCAGGGTAGCTAACCCAGACCTAGATCAGATTAGATAAGATTTGTCGTCGCATGAGGGGCCAGCAGGATTCGCTGCCCCCCTGCGAGGTTGTAGATTATCGACTGCATCCACGAGGACATGTTGAATGCCGTGAACTATCAAGCTACGCTATCAGGTTGTTCCACAACTTTATTATGCCTTTGTCACAGGAGGGAATCATTCGTCAGACAAAACGTTTTTATTCAGAGCGATCAGTTCTAGTCAATTCGTAAGGGAAAGACTGATTATATTGTTGTAGATCAATTTCAAATAATTCTTTACATCTACGAAAATTGGAAATTCCATAAACATCCGCAGTGTAGTAGACACGAACGAAATAAAGAAAAAAGGACGACAATTCTCACCAGAGAACCATCGTCCGAGTCCCTCTCGAAATCCTCGTTCAATCAAACACAGGATCGTAACACAAAAACCATTGTGACACGACAAAGCACAAGACAGTACATCGTCATCGTCTCAGCCGGGGTCCACCGCAAAACAATTTACAAAGTTTATCGAGAGCCTATGCTGTCTGTGGCACGGGTAACCGGGGGTTTCCACGTGCGGAGATTGATTAATGCGCGTTTCCATGCTGTCTCCTCGTTCTTCTCTCCTTTGCTCGGTGTGTGCCCGTCTCGCTCGAGAAACTCTCTCTTCATGGTCTCCGCGGACTCGGTGGTCCGTTGCATTATCCCCGGCGACCTAAACAACAAGGTATTGATGGATATCGCGGGCCGCTTCTGGTGTATTGTGCAACCGGCGCGGCGCAACTCTTGCCAACTCCGCTTCCGATGGCTTTTCTCGATCCGCGATTTAATTAACGATCGATCCTTCCGGGCGAACTCGATTTTTCGATAATTACGACGCGTCGAACGATCGACGAGACGCTTTCAACGAGTCCTCGGAGAAAATATTGGCGAAAGTGGACTGAAATTGTTCGGACGTTAGACCTAACGAAGTTCGTGGACTATCGATCTTAGATCACGATTCGATGGTTCACTATCCTCCTTAAAGCTGAGATTCTTCTCTCTGGGATTTGTTCAAGTGTGTCGAAGGCTTAAGGCTCCCGCCCTAAATGTATCTAGGCTACTTAAACGCGACCAGTTGTTTTCCCATGGCAAATAAAGCGGCAGCCAGTCGGTTTCATATGAAACTAGTACTCGGCGCGTCTCTTGACGGATGATCTAAAGGAGAGAAAGAGAGAGAGAGAGAACGTTTGATTACCCTTTGGTGGCAGAGAGTTCAAGTGAAGATTGTTTGAGAAGCCTGAAGAGAAGATGAAGGCGTGGCGCTACCTCCCGCAGCGCTCCTATCTTGAAGTATTTACTCTGGAAAGAATATTTTCTTTCTGCCTTGATACGCCGACTATTTACTGTACCAGGATCCCGACTCGAGAACCAATATTCTTAATTCATAAGGAGAAACACACCAATTAAATTGTTCGAATTCAAGTATTTCTTTATGAAAATGGAAAACGATTGAATTTATTCAGACTTCATACGATTTTTAATAAAGAATGCCATAAGTCAATATTTCGGAAAGCAGTAAGTGCAGTTTTGCGAATGGGTTGTTGGAAAAAGCGTTTAGAGAGAACAGACGATGTTCGAAGCGGCCATTTTGACGAACCGAAAGCGCAAGTGACGGGCTGCGAATTCGCCACAAGCCCCGTTGAATAGAGGCCACGGGTAAGAAGGTGTCAGACACGCCATGGAGAGTGATAACCCGTCAGTTATATAAATGTATTAAATTATATTCTATTGCGCAGACACGCATCGCGGAGAATGGGCCTGGACGTCTGGCTGATTGGTTAGGGAGATCGTGTAACAAATGTTTTCACGATCTGTATTATTCCCGTCCCGTTTAAAAATCTGTTCCCTCTGGTTCTGGCTCTCCGCGAGAGACCCGTTTTGCTGTCCCTTCCATCCCATTCGTCCTGGGCGTCGCCGTTTCATTGTTTCCATTATGATCGGCCATAGATTCCCATGGAGCAGAGGACTTTTCGAGCGACGACGATCGCGTTACGGGGAAGACAAATCTACCGAGATTACATTAGACGCGTTGCGAAACGCCGCCGCCGCCGCAAGCCGTTAAATAAATGCGAGACTGGTGAGATATCGTCGGGAAGACCGTTTTGCATCGATAAAATGCGACTTCGGAACCCGCCGCCGCCGCTGCACGTCGATAACTATTCCCCACGATAGTGGACAGTGGGTCGTCGACGATTTCTCTCCACGCTATCAACCACCATTTTTAGAAATCCCGTTTGTTATTTGACACCGATCGCGATCTCGTATCTTGCTCAAAGAATTCCATTGTTGAGGGCTCTCTCGGAATTTTATTTCGATTTATTAAGATGGCGAGTTGCATTTTGCAGAGTGCGCTTGTTATTCAACCATCAGTCTCGCATTCTGAATTATTATTAGACGTTTAATTGCTCAATAATTTTATTGAATGCTTCGATGATAATGGAAACAACTCGAGGGCCTGTAGGGGCCTGGGTGGTCCTCTGTGTTCACGAAGGAGTCGTTCGAGGGTGCTATTGGCCCCTTGGAATCGGTGGCGGGTCCTTCAAGAACGTGGGTGGTCTTCGCTACCCGATAGAGGGTTCTCAAAGGGCTGGGTGGTCATCCAAAACCACTGACGAGTTCTGCAAGGGTGTTATTGTTCTTGTGGAGGATTTCGTGACCCTCCTTTATGCAAAATAAAAATTGTCTACATTAATGGCAAAGAATTGACACCGAGAAAATATTTCTCTTGCGTGCAGCCAGATCGCAGTTCCTCCACCAATGAATTTCGCCCCGAAATGTTCCCATGTTGCCCGTTCATCTCGCGATACATCGCCTCGTGCATCCTCGAATTCATCCGAGTCCGACGAAATGCAAATTGGTGGGCGTGAAGGGAACCGCGGCTCGCATAACGGGCCGCGATTAAACAAAGCGGCCGGTTAAACAAAGAGGCTAATCAAGGCCCACCCTATGGTACTTCCCCGCTCAATTTCAATTCCGCAGGCGGAACGCTTTGCTGTCAGCGAGCAACGAACAACGCGAAAGGCAGGGTTGCGCACTGCCACACGCTGACGTCCCAATTCTCCTCGCGTTCTTTCTATGCCGAGGGATTCGGCTTTGTAGTGCCGACAGTTTCGACTTACTTTTTTATGTTTTTTTTTCTGTCCCTCCACCGTACCCCTCTCGACCGAGGTTTAATGAATGTATTCGCTGCAGGGATTTGCGTGAACCACGGACAGAGACTCTCCACCTACGTCCGACTCATTGTTCCCGAAAAATGTTCAATCGAACTTCGTCAAATAAAATTCCCTCGGTCGGCCCACCTTTGTGCAGTCGCTTCAAAGTCTCGTCATACTTTTTCAGCCCGACTTTCGCGCTGTTATATGGGAGCCGGTGCAAATTCTCTGGGGCCGAGAGAAAATAATTTTGCGAACAGAAATTGATTTTTTAGCTAGAATACCTCACATTCACGAATTTATTTTCTCTTAACCTTCTAGAATATCTAGAATAACCACCCTAGAATAGTTAGAGCTACAAGACTTTCAGGCATTGTGTTCATGCGTGATTGTATATTATACAGAAATATTTTTTATAGAATAGTTAGGGTTTTATAAACCCTGAAATTAGTGTCTTCAATTTCGGTAACAGGGGCACGGTGCGGCCATGGGAATAACGGGGCCACTCGAGGGCTCGTCACGGCCAATATTTGGTCAGGTCGAAATTTATGGGGAAAGGGTGAACCCGTCGGTGCATAATAGCCTCGTTACGTTAGGGTGAACATCCCCCAAGGGAATCGAGGGGGATGAAATCCAGCAAGTTGCCGAATAGAAATAGGAGACACGATCCACGCATAAATCCAGTACTGGTTCACGTGCCGGTGGCTTGAATCGCTCACCTTACGGGCACGCGTTGTTTATTAATGCGTTTGCTCGAATGAACGGCCCTGCCCTGATCTACCATCGCTCGTATTTATGGCTCGGTGAGCTAACGCCGAGTGATTTATCCCGCGGAAACACCGGCCACGAGACAGTCTGCCGACTTTCCTGGACCGAACCGATTTCCTAAGAGGCTGCGCTATAGTGACATTTAGGTGCCGTTTACAGACCACGGGCTGACACGTTCTTGGGAAATTCCCCGGCTGATTGTGTGGGTGGTTGGCTCGCTGATTAACTCGGAGTGAGAACGTGTGGTCCCTGCTAATAGTCTCGGGCGTGTTTCATTGTTCGAAATTATTCGAAGAATTCCATTTCTGTGTCCAGACTGCGAATTTAGCTGGATACGTTTCACAAAAATTGTTGATGCTCATGTGAATATTACGTCATAGAAATATACTTTCAGACTTTCTTTTGTATTGGATTCGGAATCTCATTGTCAATAACCAGGATACCCGGGTCTCCACTTATAGAAACATAAGATTATGAACGAATGAACAAAACAATTTACAATACGATATCATTACGGGGATAGTTGAGTGGACAAAAACAAATATTTATATGTAAAAGGCACGAGACGTCAGACAATTGTTCTTGGACTTGGACAATTTACTATGGATCACGAAACATGTGCGTCCTGGCTGGAGTCTCTTAGCGTACCCCACCAGAACCATGCCACCACCATTCGACACGCCATGAGACATACCGCCCCCCCTAGCCCGAAAATTTTTGATAGTCGAGGGTCGCGAGACAATGGCAGATTTATGCTACTTGTTTACGAGCACGTAACAGCAGGCGGGTCCGGTGTAAATGGGACATTACAAATTGTAACCGCGACCGAGCCGCGCGTCGACTCGCTAACCGTTGCCATTAATTCAATTATGTCTCCTACTTTGCTATCCCATTGTATAATAGTTATTGTTAGATTCGCTGGGAATGGTCGGGGCCGGAATTGCTGTCCCTTTTTTTCCCTGGCCGCTCTCGATTTATATATCGCACACCGTTGTCGAAGAGAAAAGTGTGAGAGGTGGGATAGTTAACCTGCTAACCGGCCGGCGTGCTATTTTTTTTTTCTTTTTGTTGTTGCTCAGAGTGGAGATCGAAAGTAGATGCGATGCAGATAAACGAAAACGATCTGGCGCACCTTGTTTGACATTTAGCGCTGCTATGATGGAGTTCCAGCTATTACCCGACACTGGAAAAATGGTTAAGAGACAAATACCGAGTATGCCTCGGTGTAGCTCGTTTCTACGAACGAGTGTCGATTGTGTAGGTACTTTTACTGGAATTTCGTTGTTTCTTATTTTTCAACGAGACTTCGATGACGTTCGCTGAACGTTTTTGCGTGTTTATCGCTCTACAAAAGATGTAGCAGCAAAAACAATGTTGCTCGGCTAGAATCTGAATATGTTTGCGCTACACTGAATACCAAAGCGGACAAGTGGCGTGCGTCGTGCTGCAGCGGCGCACCCGCGATGTGGGTGCATTATACCGGGTCGCGTCGTTACGCCGGACTGCATAAACATTACAGTTTAGCGAGGGCACGGACGCGAGGAGTAACCATTATACACGAGCGTGGTCGCCCACGTGTTTCCGCCCTCGGGCATCCGCGAGATCCGAATCCAGATCACGTTATCAGAGGAAATGCCGCCGAAATTATGCTATCGGCCACGTTCACTGCAAATTTTTTTTTGCAGTTCAAGGAAGTAAAAAAAGTTCAAGAAACTCAACAAAAGAATTAGTAGAAAAGGAAAATGGTCAAGAAGATTCGCCGAATTTTGCACTGGAAGGAAACGGGTTTAGGAGTTTCTTTGATTAAGCCGTCAGTGGCAGATCCAATAAGGGGCCTGCCACTGTCCAGGATTTCCTCAAAGCAGAAAAGATATCCCAGAGAGAAGGTCGTAGGATGCTGCCGGAATTAATGTTCTTCCCTAAAACCGTGTGCAGGTCGTTGGTAGTCGTCCCGGGCGCTGCCATAAAATTCAATTTATTCCCCCTTGTTTGTTCTCACCGTTGGGGGAGATCGGCGTCGATAACAGATTCTCCTGGCGTAGGCCATGATTCCATAACAATATGGAAGAAGTTGGGACCGTTACTTCGAGCCTGTCCCCTCGAGTCGAGCGCTTCCCGTTTCCGGAACCGTAGGCTCTCGCGCGTTACCAGCTTCTGAGAATGCGGAAAACCCCCATGGGCATTACGTAATTCAGGAATGCCGTTTGGCAACCAGCTAAATCTACTAACAATGCATACGTTGCGCCCGGTTCCGTTGCGTTAACTTTTCAACCTTCTCTGTAAATAATATTCCGACAGAAGGGGAACGTCTGTTAACCCTCGTGCAGCTTGCCGAGGTGAATCTACGTGAAATGAAGAGTCAAAAAGAAACAGTATAAATTTTTCATACGGTTCTTCGTTTCGAAGATAGCGCGACTTCGGAAGTTTAATATGCAGAGGTCACTGTTCCCTCGAGTAAGTAGAAACAGCCAGCCATGAACAGACATGCTAGACGATTCAGTGGTACGTGCGCTGTATAAATTGTTACGTTCATTTATCTCTGAGAAAATTTTATTACATACATTCGACCTAATTTTCCACGTACAATTATAAAATATTTTCTCCTTCACAATTGAAGATTTAAGCTTTCAATAATTCAGTATTGTTGAATTAAAATATCGAAATCTTCGTTCTTGATAAATCGATAATAAACGAAGTTACACACGTGATCATCAGGATCGTGATAAGCTAACGACACTCTCGAGATAATCATTCAAGCATCGGTAGAATCGCGCGGAGATAGGAACAGCATATCGCGTTACTGTGGCGAGCACTTGCTCCTGCAAGGATGTAGGAGTATATCATGATAAATCCCAACAATACTCGAGTATCTTGTTTTACGTTACCCGTTGATAGTCGATCATTCTCGGCGAGCATCCATCGAGTTGGTGAAAGTGGTCTAAAATTGTACCGAACACCCACAATCCGCCATTATTTTCAATTTCTGTCCGGTACGTTGACTTGTCCGGCGACTTACGTAAACATACAAACAAATTGCGAACATTACGCGTTTAATTATATAATATTTATATTCTGTCTTATTGGTAGCGAACAGGTCGGTGATGTTAAATGAGCTTCGTATGTTCATTACATAATAAATGCGTTTAGCTTTATATAAATCTATGCTTGCTACCGGCAAGTTAACTCGCTTGCATAAATCATAACAACATTCGCAGCGTGAGCATTTATTGGTAATGCAAACAAATGGCTCGAATTAACAAATTTATACAGACACGAAATAAAATTTATTTCCTTCACGAATGGTTTTGAAATATTAAGAATTGAAAGGAGATTAGAGGAGATTACTTATTGTACTTTACTGCATCAAAAACTACAGTGTTTTGGTTTTTCTTTTCATTTACAAGCGGGATGGGTCTGCGTACTTGTGACGAATAGTTTCTGTGTTATGAGAATGACCGAGAAGGTTGGTAAATACGCGACGAATTCTTCGTCTACGACTAACAGTTTCAGTGTGTCATTCGACAAGTAAAGACGTGCCTTCCTTGAGCTGATAATATATATTAAGGTGAAAAATTAAACATTATTTGTGAATATTTATTTGAATGCCCTAATTCAATAGTACGATGATAAGATACTGTAGAAATTATTAGATAATATGCTGAATCAGTGGAATCAGCCAGGCCCCATAAAAATTGTGCAGGGGGATAAGGGTTCCCAGCACATTTAATCGCTGATGAAAAGGTTCCTGTGTTACAGGGTCGCGGAGACGTCGCCTCGTTGGTCCGGAACTTGCTTGGCCCGATTTACGGCGATGGTGTTATCAATCTACTGATACGACAGGCCCGGGACATCCTGGTCTGCGCTTATCACGGCAACTTGGAGAACTTCCTCAGGACTTATCTCTCACCGGCCGCTTCGCTGATCGCGGAAGTGAAGACCATCGCCTCCGAAACGGTGAGTCCTCCTGTTCTCCTTTCGACACAATTCTTTACAGAAGTATAGCACACCCATTGTGCGCCATTGAGATCAAAATAAATATTTCAACATCTTCAATGTACACGTTGCAAAACAATTTCAATTTTAACCCTTTGCACTCGAAGCTATTTCAACTCTAAAATTAAACATTTCTTCTAGAATAATTCCATTCTATATAATTTTTCTCATTTCGCGGACATGAAATTAATACCTTATACAATTCTTAAATATTTAATAGTGGTACAACAATGTTTACTGGTAACTCTGAATCACCACTCGAGTGCTAAGGGTTAAAACCTGCGGTCGACAAAAATGATCATGTCGTTACACTTCCATCATCGTCAAGGTTGATACGCACAAAGATACACCGTTCAGTAATTACCTGAGAAGATCACGGTTTTCTAATTATAATACGGTTGTGTGGTACGTGTTTTTCCTCGGTTATGTCTGTATGACAGCTCTTGGATGCACGTGAAAACTGGTCACGGCGGAGTGTCCGCGAGGCAGAAAATGTGAAAGAGAGGAGAGAATGTCGTTCGCCGGACGGATTGTTCCGCGAAGCGATTAAAGTAATCAGTCGCGTGCTCACGTCCAAGTATGGCCGGATACCTTGGATCCAGTTCGCGGACAGTTGCGAAATCTGAGTTATCGCCGCTCGTCACGATGACACGGCCTTCTATTTATATAATGCCTGACCGATTTAATCGCCGATGAAAGCAACCGATCGAAGCACCGGGAAGCCGACGTTCGTTGCTCCCTGAGCGTCTTCCGGGGATGCTGCCGCTGCTTTTCCACTTGACCTGACACTGCATTTCCTATTCAATTCCGTAATTCATTAATTATTACACGGCGGGGGTCTTTACGCAATCTCCCATACTCTTAGCTGATTTTCTAAACACTGAATTCAGGAATTAAGGAAACCGAGAGTATATTATATTTCATAAATGATGTCATTCTTAGAAAAATGACTAGCTGAAACTGAAAGCAGTGAAATTATTTTGAGAATTTAAAAATATTTAGTTATATTATTTACGACTTATTAAGACGATCAAAAAATTCCAAGCTCGTAGAATAGTCGATTAGGCTCCGAGGTCCGTCGCGGTAAGCTCGCCCCTCGCGAGGACACTCCCAATGTCAGTGCTCGGCATTAACACCGAGGAATTCAATTAAGCCTGGGCAAGAATCCACGAGCAGAAAGAGAAAGGTAGGGAGGATCGTCGTGGAGAAAGGCAACCCTTCTCTCTCACGGTTGCCGCTAATAACCCCTGTAGTTGCGGGTAACCGTCTCCCATGCTGCAGAACGACATGGGGGTGGCGACGACGCGTCGAAGCACGTGCCCTCTCGAGGGTTAATTTATTTAAGTCGAGGGCTCAGCCAGCAGCACGAGGTGTCTCGAGAGGGCGTTCAGACCTCACGTCCCAAATTTGACTGTACTCAACGATTCGTGAACGTTAATTAAAGCTCGCAATAAACGGGGCTGGTTTGAGAACCCCGAAAATCGCCGGGGCGCGGACAGTGGAGGGTTGATTAGGCGATTGGGAGGCTTATGTTTGATCCGTGATTTCGGGCCATTAGGAATTTTCCATCTGGAGCCCTAATATAGGATTATTTTTCATCGTGGATTTGATTAAAAATTTTAATGAAACACCGAGTGGGTTTTTTAAGTATAGTGATCGATAGGGAGCGATTTTTTAATTTTTCCAAATTTTTTGTAACCGTAGAATGGCCAAAAAGTCAGGCCACGAGATTATTAATGAAATTCCAACGGAGCCGGCAGGGCTGAGAGATGCCTTATAAAATTCACTGTTCCCCAGCATCCCGGCGATGATGTCTCTTAAGAAACTCATTTTAAAAGGGATAAAAGGCGCAAGGCAAGAGCACACGCGGCGATCGGCACCGCGGAGCCCGTTCGCACACGTGACCGCCATTAAAAACACCTTGAACGTTCACGGTAACGAGCAATTTGACTCAAGTATCCGGGGGCCGCCGTTAATTCCTATGTTTAAGAGCCGGTTGCGGCACGACAATGACCATTAACCCGGCGCGAACTAGGCGAGCCGAATGAACTCGTTAGCGGGTATCGTGTTTCCATAATTCCGGCCGATACGGGCAATTTTCATGGCACCGGCCACCGTCGACCGTTCACGGTTTGTTTCTTCGACACATATAGTACAATTCTTAGCTCCTCGCGCGAAGCTACATACTTTTCATTGAATCGTACCATGTTGAACCAAATTTCAGGCAAGCTTAACGGAATGGGATCCCTGAAGCCTGACTACCTAAATGAAATTCCTGTGGTCTGCACACCGCACCAACATCCGTACAATAGAATTTACCGACGATACCTTGTCGATAAATTGCCGGCCAATAAAGAAAACGATGCGCTCTCGGCCACACGACAATTTGGCAGATATGGGGCAGCGATGTCCACCGGTGGAAAGCGGAGCGAGCCTCTTTCCCTCTCTATCTCTCTCGTTTCTCTGTCTCCCTCTATCTCTTTCTCTCGCTGTGTGTTCCGTCGCTCGTTAGCGCAGAATTTCTGAAAGTAGGTAGGCAGAGAACCGGCGCGTTCTACCTAATATAGGCGAGCGTAACCGAGCGGATCGCCGTCGTCGTCGTTGCTCGACGAACGCGCCAGGCTCCGACGAGAAAGATCCGGCACTGTCGATCTGGAAATTTGTCCCCTGTCCCGGGTGAGCTGTTCGGGGACGATTCGGGATCTCCTTCTTTGGGAACGCCACTTTGTTCGCGTCAACCGGCTAATAGAATTCAACCCGGCAAAAGTATTCCTACGGGCGCAGCGTTCGAGCCAGGAGATGGGAACCGTTTTGCCGCCCAGGAAACTGGTTTGCCAGCAACGGAATTATAATAGAAACGAGCCTTGCTATTTTGAAGCCACGGTAATGGGGAGTACTGGATAGCCGGCAGTTATTAACCGTTCGACTTGGAGCAAATTTTTGAGAGAAAAATCTTCGATGAAAAATCTCGCAACAGAAACCAGAGCCGTTACACATTTATTTCACAATTAACCGAAGAGTGTCCAGCGCCGGAGAAGTCGGCTCCGATTCCAGTATTTCTAGAATATGAAAACGAGAATGTCGCACGGAAAAAATGCGACATCGATTAGGTTGACAAGAGACACGGTCCCCGGCTTAGCAGAAATTACCCTGGCGTTAAATACGAGCGTCCCTGAGAGATAGTCTGTCGAATGCGTGCTGAGAGTGAATTACCTAACGGACAAGTAATTCGATAGAGCTCGCGCTACGCCCAGGTTGGGATCCAATTAAATCCGGTGTGTTCGCTGCTAGGAGACTGGTCGCGCGATTCGTGTTTCGCGATTTCCACCCGGCCCAATGTTTACACCGATCGTTGGTTTACGGCGCATCTGTAATCGGCCCGTATCAACATAACCGATAACAAGGCTGCTCTCTCGCCGTAATACTAATAATTTCGCGGCAAGCGATCACCCGCCCTATCGTCCGCACGCCGATTGGATGATTTACGAAACGAGCTCTCCTCTCGAAATTGCGGGACGCCCCGAGGGGACATCGTTCTCTTCTGTCCCTCTAGTCACTCTTTACGATTTCTGTTTCGACGTTTCTCCCGCTCCTCAAAATTATTTCTGCTCCGGAGTATATTAGCTTCGTTAAATTTTAATGTTCCGTGTGTTGTTTGAACAAATGCTTTCGCAGATTCTTAAAAATTGCTTCTGTAGTCACGACTGTATACACCCTGAGAAACAAAAATCACTTCAAATGCAAATTACGCCTCGTAAACGTAAAAGTAGGAGTTTGTCCGGCACCCTTGCAATCCCGGAAAGGAGAACACCCCTTATCGTCTCCTGAGGACTCTATGGAGGTAAAGAAGCTGCCTAAGACGACTGGAAGAACCTAACAGAAGACCAAGTCAGTCGGTAGTCCAGGTAACAAACAGAGACACAAGTAGAAACACGACCGGGGCAGATCAGGAAGAATGGCATAGAGCAAGGTAGACCAACGTAGAGTAAGGTAGAGCAAGGTAAAGGCAAGGCGCACGTAGCTCCCTGATCGAGAGGCCTGCCAGGTGGCCAGGAACCACGGACAGCAGGCATCCACGTAGTCGGTCCTCAGGGTGTGTATAGGTGGACGGTGTGGAACGGGACTGGCGAGGCACCGCCGCCAAAGAATAGTAGTAGGTGTACCTAAGATAGTAGCGGCGGGAGAGAGAGCATGACCATCGAAGACACCGGTAACGGTGCCTCGTCCGAACTGATTGACAATGATTGAAGGCTGCGCCGGGTTTCGACTACGGGACTGCACGGCCAGGTTCCGGCGGGTTCCTGTAAACCACTGATATATATTTCTGCCGTTGCTATCCGACCATCTTCCTTTGCTACGGGGACTTTAGAACCTGAAGCATAACTGCTCTCGACGACACGGACTGGTCCCGCATCAGAATTCAACTCTTCAGGATCAATGCGAGTGGTTTTTACAATCTGACTGCGTTGAACATTCTTCGGTGGAGGCCTAAGACAAATTATAGAAAAAAAAATCGTATATCAAATTTTTCAACGACACTGTGAAGAGGAGATTCTAATCTTCAACCTCGCGTTGATTTTATTCTTCTGAAAAATTTTTCGATGCCGCTAATCGAATAATTCGAGGAACGTTTTTCAGAGAACCAATTGAGCGAATGGTGATCGAATTAGGTGCATTCAATTCATTTCTGTGTCCGAACGAACTCGTTGAAGTGCCAGAACAGCTAAGAGTGGACCGCCTGAAGCAGAAACGGGAAAATCAACGACGACGCGCGACGGCCCACGCTCCCCGTATCGGCCGGTTTCTCGATCATCTCGATCCCGGCTCACGTTGCCATACCCGCTCCTATAATTTTCGACTGATTAAATTAACCCGATCTTTCCTCGATATATCGCGATAACTCGCTCCCTAGGAGGAACACATCCATGACCGAGTTCCGTGACGATGCGACTCCGAACGTCGAAGCGCGTGGGCGACGCTCATTTAGAATATTGGGATTCTGCGAGAGAGGGAGAGAGAGAGAGAGAGAGACTCGAGCGGTCAACCCAATCGTCCGGAAAACGAAGGATACCGTCAGCGAATCTAGGTTGAAGACTAGATACCGTAGCCTTCGGAGGGGAAAGAAAAAACGGGAGCACTTATGGGGATACGTGGCCAGAGATAGGAGCATTGATTGGGATTGCCGAGTCGCCTGGGTTAGTAGATCCACGCCGATGTCCTGGATCTACCGGTGTGCAGTCCACCATCCAGGGAAAAACGAACTTTCACTCGCGTTTTTTCCGCTCCTCATCTTTGGTCATCGCTGACTCTTTCATTACGATTAAAGATGATTATCTCTCGTTCAGTAAAATCTGTTTCTTTATTAAATATGTAACATGATATTTGGTCCCCTCAGGGTTTCAAATTCATTTACCAATCCTCTTCCTCTTTCCACTCTCACCATCGCCTTTTCAGCGGGACCTACTGTTTATGGTGGGTTCCGAACCACTTCTTTATTAAATATATGTGTATATTAGATTGAAGAACCAAATCCTTAGTTCTGTTTATTCTTGCAATTGACACGAACAATTTCTACTTCGCATAAAGACCCGAAGTCTTACGAACTTGAAGATGAAACATGCGCGAAACTGAAGTTCTTGTCCAAGAGACATTTCCGACAACGACAGAAGTGATTCAGAGGGTCAGTTCGAACAATTCGAGAAAACTGACCAGAGGTCACGGTTGTTCGTCATCGTCCCTGTGTATCGAGCGGAACACTTGTCGCAGCTCAGTCGAGACATCGAACCGCGTAGTCGGAACAAAACAGCGCGCCAGGAGCTCTTACAGGTAACGCAGGTAACGCGGTTTCATTATCATACAAGGTCGACACCGGAGGAATCTCGCGGAGAGAAATCCTTTTGACGCGAAGCATTTGTCTTGACGAAGGCGCGCGAGGCTGTTCGATTTTACAGCCGCGTTGAACAGGGTCGGCACGCATAAGCTCGCGCACGGATTGCTTGGATGCTCTCGCGTGCGGAAGATACCTTGAATTTTCATTTTTGTTACTGTGCACGTTGTTTTGCCGCGCGGTGAATCGTCTGGGATCTGCTAACGCGGTTGGGATCGTTATCTTTATACGATGCTGAGGAAATGCGGGGACCGAGACGTGCACCTCTGCAATTTGAAGATTGTACGGATGTCTTCAGTGTCCGAACATGGTGTAACGATTGCGTAAAAATGTCCTCTTCGTTATCCGAATGATCTTAACATTGTCTGAAAATCCTCTATTTAATTGGTACTTGTATATTGATCATATTCCTTCGACTTCGATTCCACTTGATTTCAGCAAAAGAAGAATGACGAAATCGGATGCGGTCAAACATTTCTATCGAGCATCGATCGGACTAGAAAAGCGTCCTCAGGTTTCCAGGCAACTCGAATGAAAACGACGACACGTCGGTCGGTGCATAGTGCATGATATATCGGTATCGAGAAGACAGTATCCGCGTGCGGCTACCAGCTACTTAACCCGCGACCAATCGGTTACGTACCCGGCTGGTTGCATTACCTACCTACCTACTTGTTTAATGGCCTGCCAGCTACCAAACGGGAATCGACCTCCATGCGAGGGACAATGAGACTAGGCATCTTCGCTTTCGAAGTGGCTACCGTTTCTTGTTTACCCGTTCCCTTGCAGGATCGAGACCCTTCTCAGAGGCTTGCGGCTAAGTCTTTATTTGCTGAAGAAACTCTACCTCGGCTAGCTCTCCGCTCCACAACGCTGTCACTTAAAATGCAGAAATTGTTGCTACGTTCTCGGAAGTAGCAAACGGGCTGCCACTCGGGCTACCGTTCCTAGATATTTGTTCGCTTGTTACCTTGATTCGATCTGGATACGGACTCGCTACTGCCAATCGCAGCCAAATGGATTACGTCCGATGCGCTTCGCATTTTTCGCAATTAAGAGACAAAATTTCTTCATTTGTCGGGAAAGTACAGGATTATAAAATTTTCTTAAGAAAATATCCAACCTTCGCGAGACAGAGGGAAAAATAGCCACCCTCCGCAAACAATTTTTCTGGTGCTTCTCTAATTAAATGCGACGATCAAACTTTTCTGAAAGTTCGAATCGATCGCGACGGGTGACGCGAAACGCGGCGAAGAGAGGGAACACAAAGCCTGTTAATTAAACCGAGTTCGGGTGAACAAAGGAACTCCGTGGAACTCCGTTTCCTTTGTGGCCGGGGTCTGCAGCCTCACGGATGATTTATTAAGAAAGAAGCTGCAGCCTCGCAGCTCCGAAGCAAGAAAGCCGGTATAGTCGGAGAGGCAGTCGGCCAGTCAAGCCAGGACTTTTTCCGCCGGGGTTGAAAGTGTTTTTCATGGGTTTTCTTTTCGGCGAGGCCCCGCTATCAGCCGCAGCATCGCTTACGCATATCACAGGCGGCTCATTGTTCGCGGAAGATTCAATCTCTACGAGCGAGCAGCCTTTCTCTGCTCTCCCGCATCCGCGACAGAGACCGAGAGCCGGCTTCAAGATAAATGAAGCAAGTGGTATTTTCCCGAACTACTCGACGGCTTTTACGTAATCCAGGGAGGAAAGTCAGGAAACTGTTCCCGTGCCGGATGTTCTCGCGTTTTATGGCGTTCCTTAGGGAAAGAGACGAGGAACGATGGGACAGGTGGATGGATTAGGACCTGCGAGGGTGTGGCAATAAGTATGTTGCACACGTACGAAGCGTATTTTTAGGTCAGCCTAATAATAGTTGGAGAACTGGAAGCTTTGCTAGCGTGAAACGCTTAACTACGCACGCGTTCCTCTCGATGGTAGATCGTGATAAGATACGCCAACGCTGCTTGTCATCGTGACCACGAGCCAGAGACGAAGACAACGTTTCTTTTCCAGTCTTGCTCGGTTTCCTCTTCAGCTTTGTGATTCACTCTCCGTTTCTACGTGCTTCCTTCCCTCCGTTTCCGCTTGGAAATGTCGCTTCTCTTTGCTGAAGTATCTTGATGGGATCAAAATAGGTTCTGCGTTCATTCGGATGATCTAGAATTTATTCAGATTTTTATTGTACCCTCTGATACCGACTCGAATGTTAAGTCCAGTTTGGATAAGTGCAGCAATCTCCTGGAACCACGGGGTTAACTGAATCGCGGAAAAGTGAAAGCGCGCGAGATGTGTTTGGCGGCTCATTAGGAGTTGTCGAGTACTTGCTAGAATGCAACATGCTAGGAGTGCACACTTACCAGGACACGCAGCATTGCTCTTGAGCGGACGGAGATTTGACAGTTGGCCCCGGTGTCCTACTCTATGGCAGTTTATTCTCCATTAGTTGTGCAAATTTCATGCTCGAGAGTGTGCCTCGAGTGGACGCTGACGTAAAAGCTGACTGAGGGTTACTCGGATGTAGCAGAGCTATTCAAAGTTGCTGTGGTACGTTTGTACCAGGCGAAATCTGCATAGATTTGCAAATGTTAATCATACAATATCTCCAGGTGGTTCAAATACGATTAGCACTGCTACTCGTTTTTATTGTGCAGAAGCTTTGCAACCCAACTGAATTTAAATGTAGCAACTCTCGAGCTAGCCTGAAGGCTAATACTCTCTGGAATTAATTCCTCCCACCGATTTCTTGATATTTAATCAAACGTTCCGATGGTCCGTCTTCTTTCTCTTAATATTACTTTCTACACAGGACGATTGAAATGTCTGGAAAATTTATGAAAAAGCTAGATGAGCCAACAACTCTCTTTTCCAAGGAAGCGCAAGCCAATCATGATTTGAAAGTTCTAATAAAAACGATCGCACGCGCGGATGCAATCTTGTTTATAGCACACCCGGTAGAGTTGTGCATCCGCCTGATTTTCTTCGGGTAAAAGTCCGTCGCTAAATGATCCTTCAGTGAGACATTGATATCTATCACGAGCGGTAGTGATTAATAAACTACCCACCCAGTTGCGAGTGAATCAATATTTCTCCAGCAACCATTTGCGCAGGAGAATTTCTTTGGATCACTTTCTTGCAACTGGAACACGTTCGTTCGAAGAGGAAAGAATTATTGGACGAACTTGTGTCGTGATTAACAGCATTCTTTACAAGTCGAGTGCGCAGAGGTTTAATATAAAAACCTCATTAATGCTTCGCGACGTAAACGTTTCGAAATCCGCGAACGCGTCATAAACGCGAAGCCCGTTGATTGCTAGCGGTGCTAAGAACAACAGGACCTTTTGACAGCAAATAGCGGTCGCATGTTCGGCTGGTGGTTTTTCAGCGGCAGCGTAACGAACAGCCTATTTAGCGCATAGGAAATAAGTTCAGCCTTGAGGGACGCCGAGAGGGTGCCCGGCCTTAGCCGAGCAAGAAAGTGGCGCGAAGAAACCCGGTGGAATCAAACTGCTTGCATTTCACGAAGATTGGAAGGAAGATTGCGCGGGTTTCTTGCGGACAGGAAGGACGAGACGCGACGGGACGGTTTCCGTGATGCTCGCCCAGGTAGTTAATAAATTAGTCCCATAACGTAGGCCACGGCAAAAACTAGCGGTGCTCCGTAAGCCCGGTATAGTGTCTCGAAAGAGCTCCTCCAGCTCTCGGTTAGTCTCTAACTCGCGGGGGAGAGCAGAGTTTGCTGCCTTAAACAACCAGCACGCGAGATATCTGTAACAGCGGTCCTCTTAAAGGAGATACAATTTAATTGGAGCTCGGTTTCCTCAGCCTTTCACCTAACAGACCATCCGACTCTGCCACGCTCGTGTTCCGGTCGTCCAGGTTTCTCGACGCGCTTCGATCGCGAATTATGGCCAACAATAAAGTGGTACGATGGAGACGACAATGGAGTTACGATGGAAACGTTCCGGATGATTGATATTCTTTCCTAATATCTAACACCCAAGAATAGCCGAACAACATCCTCTCGACCTTTCTGTTCCGAAAAAGCCTCTCTCAGGACTATCACAATTAAACGCAACAACAGGTGTGCAGTACCCACAGAATGTCCCAGCAGAATCGATCCTTTGTGCGCGGGTACTTTATCGATCTAAATTCAAGTCAGTCCCGAAGAATAACCAGCAAGGCAGGCTCTATCGATCTCCATCCGGCCTGGCTCGGTGATTTCAGTCTATTGTCTTCGAAATGTATGGCATTAATGCCGCACAATTTGCACGTATTAGCGTAACCGAAAGGGTATTGCAGACAGTGGTAGTAACATACAACGTTGGTTTTCCTGGTCCCGACACCGAGTTACGCGTGATAACGTCAACGGAATAGAGAAAGTGGTCTTCGTAAATTCAGCTGTGTACAGTAGCACGAGAAAGCAATCTCTCGGTAAACGGCTTACGTTTTCCGTTTTGTCTAATCTATCTCTGCCGATGAAAAGCCTCGCTCGCTGCTTTCACAGGTATAGAGCAGCATCCTCTCCGCGAACAGAACCCTGCAGGCTCCTCCAACGACGACGTTGACTTCTTCTTGCTGCCTCGTCGTTAACATGTTGCTCGGCCCGTGTAACTCGTTTCTACTGGCCGTGCACCCCGGATCATTATTGCTAGGCTCCGCGCGCGAGCATGATCGTCGTCTGTTTTTGAAACGGAGCCGCCGCCGCCACCGCCGCCGCGCGCTGAGTTACAGGAACATTCACGTCAAATCACCGCTGCCTTAAATGGCCAATATATAATGCGATTGATGTGGAAATTGACGGGCCGGTGGCAAGAAAGCTAACCGCCTACGTATTACCCGCAAATCGAGAACCGCGTTATTGCACGGCGAATTGGGAACTTTCATGCGTGCGCATTTTTTGGGAATCGCGTTCTTGCACGCTCGAGAATGTTATCGTGCGAGTTCCGTGAAAGCATATTCGCCGAGTGAAATTTGTCAAGAGACCCGGGCAAGATCGATTGACGGTAAATGTACCTCCCCGGGGACAAATCACCAGTTTCTGACTTTTTATTCACATTATACAGGTGCTCTCCCGGGAATTATTGAATTTTCTTTAGCGTGCTGTGCAATATTGAATCGTTTTGAATACCATCAATTCATTTTTGCCATGAATACATGAAATCCGCAGTCTGATTATTTTAGATAGACACTTTCGAAAATTCTTTACAAATATATATTGATAGTAATTATTACACAGTATCATCCCTTCAATATTCACCACCTAGATTCTTCTAATCCCATCAAATTAAGAGTACCCAATTTCAGGCAAGTTCGCTGTACTTCCTACTACAATTCTTTCCCGCAATAATTACTATATCGAGTTAATGCGTTCCCGCAGAACTAATGCGACCACTCTAGCATCTATCGGAGGGAACAAGCCGAGGAACAAGTATGCTCGCGTTCCCTTATCAGCGACGTGCCAGCTGGTGCAACGTTGCCGCGATAGTTGCGCCGGAATATACTGCACCAGCAACTTTCCACGGTCGCGTCGCTTCGAATATTAATTGAATAATCGCACCCACGGCTATTCATTATGCACGCGCTAATCCGACCATGCTGTATCTGGCTCCGGCGCATCTCGTATGCCCTCCCTTGCGTCTCGCCGCTCTTACGGAAGCCGATTAGGCCAAGAATTATTCATTCGCGTCGGTATTTCAGCGATTAATACGACGGGCATCTGTTTGTATTTAATTTTTGCTTAAATCAGACAATTTTTATTTTCTCTAAATAAATTGGACTGATGAAAAATGTAGAATTGAAAAATTAAATGGTTTTAATGGTGAAAATGGTTTGAGCAGTATTAAAATCTACGTTTACGAATCCAAAGGGTCTTTCATCTTCGTCGACCGGTCTCTTCACACGGTGAAACACGAAGATCAAGGGCCGGTGGATCTTGAGCGGTAAGATGCCTTTTTTAGCGGCTCATTATGCGGCGGCGCAACACCGAGGGAATCACGGGAGTACCATTATCATTATGCCTGCCCGCGGATAACGTAATTGAAACTCTAACTGCGACTTGGTAGCGTCGCTACTTATTACCGCGGCGCTCGTTAATCCGCGCCGAGGGAAGCCGATAAGGCGAGAGAGGCACAGGTGCAGCTCTCGCGTCTCGATGATAATGGATCGACGTGTAGTGGATCGCAAGGCGGCGCGGAGATACGAGGAGAGCCCTCGATCCTACGGGGAAATTAAATAATTACCGACAGTAATCGATCTGTCGGCTCGATCCGCCCGATATTGATGACAACCGAACGAAAACAGAGAGCTCTTGCGCTCGCGGTGAAAGCGTTCTCGGTAGTTCCACGCTTGTGATTGATTGTCAAGGAGATTGAGTAGCGCTGATGTATCTCGTTCACTCGCGTACACGTATACCCACACGGTCGCCTAATGACGGCCGAGGGACCATTCGCGGAACGATGCGAGCAGCAGCGTAATCGATCGCGAAACACTACGGTGCTTTGGGCGATCGCGTGAAATGCTTCAACGGAAAATCGGATGATGAGGACCTTGACTCCCGGGTCAGGGTCAGGGTCATGGTCCTGTGAAGCTTACTCAACGTCTGGACTCGGAAGAGCATTTGTTCTATGATCTTTTGCGATTTTTCACGAAAATTAAATCTCCCATACTGCTAGACATAAAATTTACACCACATAAAGAATCTTGAATTAGCTATAAAAAAACTTGTAATCCGATGGTACATCCTCTGCGTAAACAGCACACAACGTTTTCCTTCGTGCACTGCGGTGATGTAAACGCGTACTTTGATTTTGCACATGCGATGACGCATCAAGGTAGAATTCAAACTTGAATCAAAATTAAGTCTTGTGTTGAAGAGAAAGATCCTTTTTGATAAAAATCAGTAGATTGTTTAAAAGAACACGAGCCTCGTAGCGCACATCTGATCGGAATCGCAATAACGAACGAGCCGGGCATTGTTCAACAATATTCTTATCAATAACAGGCCCCAGTGCAGCGGTCGCAGTTCTTATTGCCCCGAAACGATCGTTTTCACGGTCCAGGAAACTTCCACGATCGAATTAATGTTCACCGAACGTTCAACGGACGTTTCACCGGTTGGGGACAACGATTTGTAGTTGGGGATTTTTGCAGAGTCGTTTTGCAAAGATACGCGCCGATTAGAGTGGTCTCTATCAGAGGAGCGGGAAAACTTGCGACCTCGTAAGCTTTCCGCGATAGTATCGCACTGGTTACAGCCGTGCGTGGGCGTATGAAAATGTTAAAGTCGCCGGAGAAAGTGTATCGGGCGCGTGCGTCGCTCGCGAGGCCGCGCGCGTGTACGATTTTCACGGAAGAAATTTTGCACGTGGCAAGATCGCATCGTGATTGGAATAATTATGATTTCCCGGGTCTCGCGCCCGAGCCGTGTCGAAACAGGAATTTCTTAATCATTATCATTACGTCGATCCCCTGCGTTCGATCGGTTTTGAAGTAATCGCTGTTAACGTTTTACATTCTGTCCAGGCTGTGTCTTGCAATTTGTTCGGTGACGTGTTTCACTTGTTTGGACTCGATCAGGTGTGATATGTTTCTTGAAATTATAAAATCATGGTTGCTTTAATTATAGTGTAATTAAATAAAGGCAAATTTATTGAAGATTGTCCCAGTGAATCAACAAAAGATATTGGTTGATTATACTTTATGATGGATGGATCTGTTGGATATTCGTCAATGGAAACAAAATGGAAAGGTGCGGGTCGTTAATGCTCCTTTTCTCTATCAGTTTGAGAGAAACTAGTTGTGTGATCGAACACGTGTGCCATTCGTGTTTACAGGCTCGCTTGAACGCGCCTCCTTGATGAAAGGGTAACGCGCGCGCCATTATGCTTATAAAAACCCACAATAAATCTCGCTACCATGCGTGGTAGAATAATTACGAGAGGACAGCGGGAAGCATTCATTTGCTTTTCACTTGGCTCGTGTTGCCGGTGTCAATGGATTCAGTCAGTGAATTTTGTTTTGTTAATTTGGTGTTTACTGCAGCGCACGACCGTCTGTATTTTCTTTAACAATTACGAAGAAATTGCATTCGTGTATTTCTTAAATGAATATTTAACTTTCAACAATTATTATAGATCACACATGTAGATCACGCAAAAATAGGTATAATGATTATTTATGCAACGTTTTGTGAACAGAATTTTAATAGTGTTTTTAGAGTAACGTGTTTAACCCCTCAGCGTACGGCAAAACGGTTGGCAAGGGGTGAGTTCTGCATAAATAGGGTGCAGTCGAATGGTTGGGCTCTTGACCGCTAGATGGCGACTGGCTTCATGAGTTTCTCGCTCGACAAAGTGTGCAGCAAACATTACATCTACCAGCAGCCGAGAAGCAGTAGTCAGCTTTGCGCAGTGGCGATATCGTAACCAATGAGGCTCTACCGAGGTGCGATTATTGCTAGTTGAAAACTTTTACCAATACCCCGCCAAGACGATGTGAAATACCATCGGCTACGGCAATTTTTGATAACCCCTACGGGGGTTGCATACCATAACAAAACTTAATTTTTCAGTCTAATCTCCTTTAGTGTAATCTAATCTTCTAGACTTCTTGAAGTCTAAAGTGTAGAGTTTCAAATGAAGTTTCTACTTGTGAAGTTCTTCACTTCGCTCAATTCATAAACTTCTCTCCACTACTTCCTGATATCGATTCAAACTTTGTACTCTACTCAATTGAGGATGACTACATATATATGTTTTTGTCTGACATCAATGTAGCAGTTCCGATACATTCTTTCCTTTCCTTTCATTCACGATATACCCCCCACGCCCAACCTGTCTTTACACCAGTCCATTGAAAGTCGGCGCAACGAGAATCGCGGTATGGCATTCAATTCATGAAACTTTTATGAAAGAACTCGTATGACGAGAACCGATCACGAGCAACGATAGAAGCAACGCCCTGTAATTCTCGGCAATTCTCAGGCTTCCGCGGGTGCGTATTGTTACGAGATAATTAGATGAATGAAAGCAGACCTGTTCCACGATACACCATCATCTGTAACCATTGTTTTCGTCCACAGTACGTCAACTCGGAATTCCACAACACTTCGTGACATTGAATTTCACAAATCTGTCACAAGTTCGAAATTACAAAAATATTCTATCAGCGCAAAGTGCGCAACGAAACTCATCGAGTCATTCATTTTTGACAACGAACAATAACTTCATTGTTCTGCTTCATTTTTCGAATTCCCAAAAGAGTCTGAAGCCACCCACACCGCGTAAATCAAACGCAGAATGCGTGTCACCGACCACCTGCCTCATGCGATTGTCCCCCGAGTTTATTTTCATTTCATTGTCCTCCGCTCGTTTAATCCGGCTCATTGGTTCCCGATTTCACCGTGCATTTCCCGCGGTAAATTTCTTATCGATTTCACTCCATCCGGAGTATCGATTCACGCGTTTCGCGGGTACCTTTTAAAGACGAACCGCTCGAATACCTTGAATACATATACATACGCACGCGTGTAGCAGATCCGAGGTAGTTTCGGGTCCGTCGACCCCGTGATTTCCGGCGTCGGCAATTTAGGTGAATAGCGGCGCGACCGGCATTTAGGCGCGCGCGTTTAGGCCAGCGTTCGAAACTCCATTCAGGACGGACGACACGCCGCGATTAACCTATTTACCTATTGATCGACGAGGTCTTCCGGCAACCTTGTTTCGACGTGGATCGATGTGTACCCGCCGGTCGTTACGCGCAATTACCGCCGAGGATGTTATCTCTGTCCTGCAACGGGGCTGCAGCCGTCGAGCTATCCTCGTGGTTATGCAATGTCGTTCACTGGGGAGAGTCCTGCAGCCATTGACGCCTTCGATGCAGCTGCAGCACCCCTCCAACATGTGTTGTATACCTTTAATTACTATTTCATTTATAAGATACAACGAACAAAAGTCAGTTCTCTTCGAAAATGGCTTTAAAATTTCGTAAACTATTCTATTTCATGTGTTTACAGTCTACAGTGTGTCCCTAGATGACATAAACGAGGAAGGGATGATTCTACATAAGAAAATATAGAACAAATTTTGTTCATTTATCCCCTCCTTTCCGAGCAATTTAAATTTGAAAATTCGGCGTGCACGCGTGCTATCGAATACGATTTGTCTGACACGTCTGTCCATGACAAACTCATTCTACTTCTTAAGAACGCTAGGCACGCGAACTTGACGGATTGTTAAAAAATTTATTCGTTTTATCAGAGTTTGAATATAAGTAAAGGATGAACTCATGAATTTGTATAGTATTGTGGGTGACAAACAGGAAATCGGATATCTATATGCAATGCAATGACGTTGGTATACAACGCATGCTGCACCAACGTAAACAGACCACGTCAAATCCCGAACCACAAAGCATGATTGTTTAACTATGAAACAGAACCATGACAAAACGGTGAATCGTTGTAATCGAACGACGAATGCGATACACAAACAACGTTCTCACGAGGTTCGCGAAATAATCCGCGGGACGATCACGCTCGCGAACTTCCGACGACTCCTCCGCGGATCCTTCGGACGCGTAATTACCGATCGCGTGTGAGTAACGAGCGTCCGCATTGTTCGAACGCGTCGGCAACGTTTAACGGAAAGCATTACATCATTATGGAAATAAAACGGCGAGTCCCGTTCCACGCGAGCAACGCGGAGTCACTCGAAAACGCTTCGTTAGATCCTCGATCCTCGTTCCACCCGCGATCACAACGTTCCGCCGATCTCGCTCGCATGGTTTATTAGCATCTTATAATTGATTTCGTCGATACACTCGGTCATGGGCACGCGATAACTTGCCGCGATGATTGTCTGCTCCGTCGGACGAGCAATCGTCCTCAATTGTCCTGTCACGAAGGTTAAGTGAACTGTCCCTTGGTGAAATTGCAGCCGGATCGGCGGCGATGCAGTCCGCAGTTCCAACTGCTGTTTAAACCTTCTTCTCCCTAGTAATAAATATTTATGGAAAAGAGAATTGTATATTGATCTCAGTTATTTTTCAATTCTTCTGGAGAACAGAAGGTGCTCTACGATCTTCTTCCTGGAAACCTTCATTTCGAGAAAGAATGCGCCCAACCCCATTTCACCGATCGATCTGCAGTCCCGCGAAACTATGCAATCGTTGGCATTCCGGAAGTTCGGTGAACTCGCAGCCGGATAGGGATGGTTTCAGCCACCGGGTGCGACGGTTGGAACAATGGTCACACCCCATCGACGAATCGGCACGCGAACCACCCTCTGGCACGGCAACCATCGATGCCGAGACTCTGTTCGGAAGTCGTTACTCCGGAAAGACAGCGGCGAAGACCTGCATCCGTTCCGTACTTTTAATCGTGTAATTTCCACGGCAACTTCGGTCCGTTCCATTTCCGGCGCTTTCACGGGGTGGGTGCGGGCAGGACGCTTATCACTAGCTTCCACGTGGCGAGAGAACTTGCCGTGCAATTAAAAGTCTGCCGTCGTCGATCAACCCCACACCCCCCGCAACCCCCTTCTGTCGCCACACAGAAAGGCTCCGACACCACGAACTTTGCGAAAGTTCGCGATGATGCACTTTACTGGGTTTCGCGGGGGCGGAGCCGGAATTTGCATGCGTGCATATACCGGGTGCAGCTTCGTTCGCGATACAATGTATTCGACTTTCGAGCACGTCTCTTTTTATAATAATTGAACTGTGTATTTACTCGTAGAATTTCTATCTTATTATTTTTGTTCTGCTTGAACGAAAGAAAGTAAGGAAATGGTAGCTACCATTTAATTTGGATTTTTCAGTGCCCCTATATTCCGCACCACCCTGTACACGATCCCTCGCGAATTTCTGCACAGTCGAGAGAAGGAACTCGTTTCGCGATCCCGATGCCAGCGCCGCGATTACCAGCCGTGATTTTTATCATGGCGCGTGTGCGTCGGCAATATTATCCGGGCTCGGTGTATTTTTTACGGGGAAGTTCGTGGCCCGGCCTTCCGGTTGCACGTGAACAATTCTGGGAAACGTTGATGAATCTTTTGGGACGGTCGTCGTCGGCCAGCTAACAGGGCTGCGTTTTAATTGAACGGAACGAATAAGGCTGCTCTTTATTCCGGGCGCAGCAACATTATACTTGCGAAGAATCCGGTCTCGGTACATACATTCTACAGTTAACGATGCTGGGTTAATATACTTTACCTTGGCCGCTTGATAAGATCGTGTTTTTTTATTCAAAACCGGGAGGTCATTGACATTTTTCTGCAGAATTATGCGAACGAGCGTGTCGCCTTCGGTGTTTCTTTACGTCGCCAATTATTAGCGCAATTACAGTAAATTTCGATAATTTATTTTATTTATTTTATTTTTTCTCCGCGCTGCGGATCTTCTCTAAATTGCTGATAAAACGAAACTGTGGTTTGAATAATTTTCTGAGGTGTCAGAAATGATCGACGAGAAGACTAATTTCAATTTCTCCGCGGTTAGGCCCCGATAAGAAGCGCCCTCAGCCGTAAGCACTTCCAAGAGCCATCAGCTTCGTCCGCAATCTCGTTGTTTCCATTTCCATGGTTCCGCACGGCTCACGAAAACAGGAAAAACGATCACTGTATCGGCATCGTTTCTCCATCCGCCTCGAATTCACGGTTAATCGTGGCCTGACCCGCAGGTGACTCAATTACCAGATACACGAGCCACCGACTTATATCGAGGACTCTCTCTTTCTCACGTTACGTATCGCCACCTGGTCGGCTAGGCGATTCCCGGTTCATAAATCGAGCTGCATCAAAATGAAATTTTCCACGGTGCTGCTCGAAAAACCTGGAGACGCGAGAGCCTTTCGGCTTGTACTCATTAATTGGATCGGCAAGAGCAAGTCCAAACCAACCATAACGAATCTACCAATGAATCTGCGAGCGTTCGAATAAATTCGAATACGCATGATCTTCCATTACGTACAATGCAGTCGATGATGCAGTAAATGTAGAAAATGATTAAGAAAATAGCGTTAGGTCGCACTAGAGAAGAACCGAGGCTGCTGTCAGTATGAAAAGTCAGTTGGCCAGAGGCCACGCCGGCAGCCACGGAAGATCAGCGCAATTTCGCGTCTCTTAAGTCGGTTTCCGATGGAACACAAGCGGATCCACGGTGAGCGCGTTTAAAGAGGTCCGCGGCAGGCTATTTGTCTTCGTTTTGCGGTGTTCATGCACTGATAGGAACGCCATTAATCATACGCCGGTCGTACGGGGCCCAAGGCCCCTCCGGACCCGATATCCATTATTGCGGTTGCGGCAAGACACTGACGCCCGATGGATTAATTGCGTATCACGTCGTCACGCCGATTAGAATATCTAAGGTTCTGGCTCTGGCCCCCAGGACAACCGGGAACCCCGTCTGCACGCGTGCAAGTTCTCTCAATTATAAATTAAATTCGCTGTGGGATCATGCCCTCCTCCAAACACAACGTTTCACTTCGGAACAATCAATGATATGGGAAAGTGGTGGTGATTTTGGTGGGGGTTGCTTCGAAGAAAGGGAAAGGATCCGTTTGTTGATACTCGAGTCAGAATACACTGTAGCTTCGTGACGTCACCCGGACGTCTGAGCTGTAGCATTCACCTACTATTTTTCATCGGACTGCACATTCTCCTCAAATTAGCTTTGCACTCAAAACAATGTTTACTCCAATACATTTCCATCTAAAAATTAACAAAAATTTAACTGTTACAAGTACCAGTCACACTATGTCGGACGAAATGTATTTTAAAGAAAACATTTGAATCAATTTATAAAAGTACATGTTTAATGTTACTCAATTAAATGATTTCTCCATTATTTGGAACAACTAACGATTCCCGTTTGAACATGTGTTTTTCATTTACAAGCAAAATTACCAGCTCATTGAAAATACGACAGAATTTTCCCATCAGCCTAATAATTAGCCAGCGACAAGGGTGACAGTTTTATGGAAGTTTCGGCGAATTTCTGAGAGAATTGCGACTGTGACCGGCGGCAGATGCGCCCAGGGCCCGGTGCTACTTTGTGCTAGGTTGTACCTCGCCTGACCTACCGGTGCCCGGCACGAACATGGAAAAATATGTAAATATCGGGACTCATCCATTATCCAACACGGAGAGAGAAACTGGAGAAAGAAGGGAACGGCTCGTGTGTACGCGCTCGCTCGTGCACGTGACTCGGGACCGGAAGGTACAACGACCCGCACCCGCAACCGCGCGCGAAACCTTCCCGTCGCTGTTTTAGCAACGGCATGCGTATCGATTCCCGTGGAATCGTGTGTGTATGTGTGTGCGCGCGCCCTGTAGTTTTCCTTTCTTTCTTTCTATCCCCCTTTTTTTCTCTTGTTTCAATCAGACCCCTACGTTCACAGTTGTTCGAAGCATCGAGTTCGTAAATAGTCCCGATACCGGGACCCCCTTTGTTGGTGTTTTGACTGGTGCGCCGATCGCGAGGGAACTCGAGATGGTTCTTTTTCCTCGCTGAATTTAAATTATCGGATTGATAGGTTCAGCATGTTAATTGCGGGAGTGCTGCCGCGATAAGCAGCCACTTGGCCGGAATGCGATCATTGAAATCGTGAGATTTCAGCTCTTTATGCGGTGGGAATATTTTAAAATGTTTCAACTTGGCCTCCGGTGGAATTTTTACTCTGAAGAGTGAAGGGAATGCGTCGAGAATTGTTATTTTTTAACGTATGCAAAGTGTGTTGTCAATAATATGCGAAGAACCTAGTAACACTTCATGAACTTTCTGGTGGATTGATTGTATAGAGGATTTTCTCGATGCAGTTCTTGTGAGAATATCGTAGCCGACGTATATGTAGGATACCTCAGGGCGGTTTTCAAGTGGAATTACAGGGGAGTATCAAGACGAGAGACTGGTGACTATACTTCTGACTGTTGTTTAGTGAACCGCGCGTTCATCCGTGTCTTTGGAAAGTGCGAGGATAAACAGTTATACAATGGACGCGGCGTAATGCGAGTGATGTCGGTGCCCTTTTCCGTTGTGCAACTGTTTTACATAAGCCCGGAAAACGGGTAATCGCAAAATACCTAGGAGATCACCCTGACTCCATTTATCCGATCACCCCGTTACAAACGCAATCGGCTGACCTTCGATTCTTTCGATTGAGATCTATAACCCCTTGCCCTACGATTTATTTTACGGTTTCAATGATTAAGACCTTTTTGTTGATCGCAATTTCTTGATAAAGGAGAAAATTGATATAAATTGAAAACGGACATAAATTAGAAATAGAATTTTATTTCGATCAAAGGAAATTATTGATATACTAATATTTTATACGAATATTTCAAAAACTTCATTCTGAACGAAAATAAATGTGACAGTTTATTATTTCGTTAAATATTGACTCGTCACCTGAGAACAGCGTCAGTAAATTTCGCTCGCGAGCTCTCAGCTTCTCAGTTTGGATAGGGAGTGTCTCCCAGGGCCGAGGGGTTGGCAATCCACCGAATAATGGAGAGCCCAACGTCCTCCATTATCCGGTGGTTGTTGGTTCAGGGAATTTCGACGGCCTGCTGGTATCTGCCAGCTCGCGGGTACGCCGGATGCTGGGAAGGGTGACGGTTTTAGGTAATAGTTCGTACAGGGTAGAGAGTGCCCGAAGTTCCGGCTGCAGGGTGAATGGCGGTTGTTACCCCCGTTGCTGCGGCAGACGGTGATTTTTCATCCTGACGCCTCCGCTCTCCGGCTAATGCGAAAATCCTTCTCCCTCTCCTTTCCTCACCCTTCCACCACACCGGTATCATTGAAACTTTCTGTCTGCTGACCTTTCAACCTTGAGGCTTCGTTAACACCAGCTGTTCATTAAAATGTCGCTGGACGTTGTTTACGACCGGTGAATGGAGGACCGTGAACGGGCGTTTTCTTTCTTGGCTGTGTTAAGTATTGTAATATTTCAGTGCGATGCTGGCTTCGGTTTTTATTGTGTTCGGTGGACAGCCATTGTTTTCTCTTCGGTATTCCGAAAGGGAGGATCACCGTTGCTCTCTACGTATTCGTTTCTCGATACTCTTAATCATTCCGGTTCGTTTGCTTGGTGTGCGGAAAACGATTAATTTTAAATATTCTTAATGGGTGAAATTGATTTGCAAAAGGGTGGATATGGAGTGGAAACCTATAATTCAATATCATTTGGAAAAAACTCTTACATTCAAAAAATCGTATCAACCGTTGGAAACATAGTAAATTTGAAAATATTACAGAAAGAGGCGACTTTATAAAAATGTATACAATTAATATAAGGGACGGATGGTTCAATTCAAATATTCCAATCGTTAAAACAATGATCGCATCATCTGAACGCGTTCAGGGTGACAGTGTCCAACCATCGGGGGCTCGTACATACGGGTGAGCCAGGTCTGCATCAAGCCGACGGAAAAGTAGTATGTTTGGTGGGGATGCGGTGTGTCTGGTGGGGAGGAAGGGAGCCCAGGCAGGGTTCCGAGCGCGTCGGCGGCGCTTAAGCGTTCGTCGCGGGGGCATTGCCGTCGTGGCCACAGTTACGATCCGATCGAGCGTCTCGCAGCGCGTTGTGTGCGACTCCTCCGCAGGATACTCGCTGCGAACCAATCGGCCGGACACGTGTTCGTCCCATTCTACATTCCATCGAACCCATACAGTGATCGAAACATCATCGCACAAACCCGTGACAAAATGGTAGCTTGAACCATCCTCGAGACACCTGGCAGGAGGATGTTACTCCTTGACGTATCAGTGTATCGAGCACCTACAATTCCATCATAGGATTCTCGGTGTTCTGATAGTGGCTTGACAATCTTTGTGTATCCAGTTGGAGGACATATTCTTTGGAGGATCAATGTGTTGAGTGTCATGCGTGTTGGCCTGAAAGGAGTCTAGGTGTTCCGATGATAGTTTGACAATCTTTGCGTACATCCAGTCACAGGACAAATTCTTTAGAGGATCAGTGTGTTGAGTGCTTAACCGTGTCCGTCTCAAAAAATTCTCTTGAAGGGGGGACTCTGTGTTCTGATGATAGCTTGACAATCTCTGTGCTCAGCTGGGGGGACCAATGTGTTGATTATCAATCCTGTCCGTCTCACAGGATATTTTAAAACGAGTCTGGGTATCCTGACGGTAGCTTGACTATCTTAGCACACGCCAGGAGGACATAGTTCCTTGGAAGATCAGTGTGTTGGGTATCAACAGCCTCGTTCAAGGATTCTCAGTGTCCTGATGCTAGCTTGACCTGGTCAGAGGACGTACAGCTTTTTTGAGGATCGTCGTGCTGGGCCCCAACCAGTTCGTCGAAGGACCCTGACGTTTTCACGCATCCTGGGGAAAGTGAAGTGGCTCGTTCCGCGAACACTCTCGGCTTGGTTTTCGGCGCGCGTCTCTGGCCCATTCAGCCGGCCGCCGGTGAATGAAGCTCCCAGGGGCCAGCGGCTCGCCGTAGGTCAGTTTCTCGAAGGAGGTCGTACATCGCAGTCCCGCCCCCCCCCCGTCTTTCGCCTGGCCCCGACACAGCCCCGGAACATGTCCCCCGGGTCCAACCCGGTCCTGGACCCAGCTCCTCTTTGTTTCACTCGACGCGGATCCCATCTTCGGAGATGACAAGATCCCGAGCTTGCTCTTGGTATCTGGAAGCTTCGTTGCTCGTAGCGCTCTGCGGAGTACCGTGAGATTCTGTCAGGGTACTTTGACGGATTCGAATTGTACGAGTGCCTACGTGTGTTTTTATTCAGGCAACTTTGAGCTAGCGTGATCGTCGTGAACTTGTCAGTGAGCGGATCGAGTCGTGACCATAGTGATTCGTTAGTATTTGTATCCGGACGTGGTTAACAGGACCTTGTGTGGACAGTGTGTGGTGCTGGATCCTGCCACTCAGACTGAGCCTCTATCGGATTAATCGACGCTGCTGGTCTCTGAGGTCAGTGATCCTTTGAGCTCTTGCTTTTTGCGAGTTAGATCACCGAAAAATTGTTTGAAGGATTCTATTCGACAGTCAATCGGAAAACGGTCTGATCGAGTATATCAGCTGTGCAATCTCTTCAGGGTTAGAACGAGGACGGTGATTAGGTACACAGTCTATTTATAGTCGGCGTTCACTTAACGAGACAGTTTTCTGCATAACGATTACTTTCTTTCGACGACGATTCGTTCAGGGTGTTCTTGCGACGACGTTTTCTTGCTTGACAATTCATTCTCGAACCGTGATTTATCGATCGAAAGCATTCGCCCGACGTTTATGGTTATCGACACTCGCGTGATTAATGTGTAATTTCGATAATCCCCGTTTTATACTTGCAAATTGACGTGAAGCGCTCTCCTAATTAGGCTCTGAATTGACACGTCTCTGAAATAAAGATGTTCTGCATCGATTGTGGGAAGCAGGGATAAAATAAAAATTGATTTCATCCCTTGATTCCTATGTTACGTTAAAAAGAACATTACTGTGTTCTATATTTCATCCAATCAATTTCTTCATGCATGAAATCCAATATCAACTTGATGATTAACTATTTCTGAATTTGTGTCTGGCTAACTATTATTAATCATTGAATTGCCATCGAACAGTGTACAGTTATGAAACTATAACGGCATTGGATGCACAGCGAATGTGACGCTAGGTACACGAGTTATGACAATATCGTGCGCCACGATAATAGAGGAAGCTGGCATAACCGTGAGGTGATAATCGTCGTAGGACAGAGAATATGTATACGGCGAATGTGACAGAATTCCGAATTCGAGGTCATGCGGTTTTCGCGGTGCAAAACGTGAGAATATGGCGGAGCGTTGTCACGAACAGGGACACAGGACCCTTTCCGTTATGCGGTGTTGGTTGTTGCTCTCGCGACGTTAGAATACAAATCGATATTTAGACTGACATAAAGGTGAATGTTGCAGTCCTCGTGCTGCTCTTATTATCTCTCCCCTAATCGGATAATAGTGGCAACAACGGAGCGTCTTTCCCAGAATTTATGGGTCTCTTCCTTCTTTAGTTGACTATGAAATTGTCAGCTGTTTGGCGCAGCATTCTCCTTGCATTAATCTTCACAATTCATTATATTTTTATAAAAAAATCTTTCAATTAATCTCTTCGTTTTGTGTCTCTTACACTCGAATGCCTCGACATTAATGCAATCAACTTGGAATTTCACCAGAACAGCGACAGATTCCAAATATCCATTCAGTGTACAATCTTATAGTAACCGTGAGTCGACAAGAACCACAATATGCTGACTGCCACCTATAAATGATTCCATGATTCGACTAAATATAGGAATTAAATCATTTAGCGTATAAAACAGTGGAAGGCTGAAGGAACAATCAGTATGACAAATATTAACTTATTAACTTTCCTGTTTTCCTTTCAATTGATAAATTACATTAATTTTTCGACGATCATCCTCTAACTCTCGTCACTTTCCACGTGTCTTGTTCTGTCATTACTTTTTTTTTATCTCTCACTGCGAAAGTTATTAATTTTCTTCATTCTTTTCTCTTTCTTCTGTTCAGAATGCTGACTCATTTGCTCATTTATTCATTTAGCTCCACGGCTCGGTGATGGGCTATAAATAAAATTGATCTCAACTCGACAAGTCCACTAGAAAGGATTGCAAAAATTTCATAGAAACGTTGTAAAAAAATTAATTTATTTCCCCCACTCTTCCGAAATTTTTCGCTACCACAAAATCGTTACCAAGCGTCGACAAGAGCTGCAGTCGATACGATAACCCAGAAACCCTCGCAGACGGGTGTTTATCGTCGATGCCCGTCGACGACGTCGTCCGTCGGGACAACGGTCACGAAACCAGCGCCAATAAAACTCGTCCTAGCCCCTCTTCACCGGGAGTGGTATTAAATATCATCAGGAAACGGCGTCGCGCTACCATAAATCGCTTGCACGCTACAGCAACGGGCTGCCGGCCCGTAAATCGGCCTTTGCGACATGTTTATTTCCAGCCAGCATTAATTAAAACGAGCCCGTGCCCTCCCCTCAACCCTCTCGATTCCTCCCGCACCCTGTTCCGCAATCGTTTCCGCGCGCGGAATCGCTGGAACGCGAAATAATTGCGCAACGCTGCTGGGAAGGGCGGAATAGCTTGACACGCGTGTGTTCCGCTACTCGTCCGAATCTGATTTCCATTCAGGGCGTTGACGGTGCCGGTCGCGAGATCGAGATCCAGGCTCGAAACGAGTTTGACAGGTCGGCTCCTGTGCCACCACCTCGGAACCGTTTTTTTTTACCGGAGACACGCGCCGCGAAAAACTGTGTCGCGAAGCATGAATGGTCGCGCGATCGCCTTTCGGATCTTTCTCCAAGGCTCTTTCGAGATCGTTTCAACCCCTTCTACTCGGCTCAACACGATGGAGAGACATTCCTGAATTGATAGAGGAAATTTTAGTGACGCGTGTTGACATCCGGCAGGTGTTTGATCCGAACGATTTTATTTCTGATGAAATAAAACAGTTCTGGAAAAGGCACAAACTCCAAGATTTATTGCTGTCGTAGAAGAGTCGGTTTAGGCAGGTGTAATATATAGAGTAGTTTTTCATTCGCCGTTTTCATTGACAATAAAATCTAGTTTAAAGTCATATATTTTCACTAGGCTGATTCTTTTAATTAGAAAAGAACTCCGCACCAACCGTATCCTTCAACAATTTCGTTGCTAGTCATCATTTAATTCTGACGCGACCTCCGCCTCAATATTTGTTAACACAAAACCTCTGTTTTCATCAATTACGTCGCACAGAGGATGTCGAGCAGCCCTCGTAATTCCCCCTCGAGCACCCGGTGCAACAAACGTCCAACAAATTGGCCTCGTTATTCGCGATACTTGCAAATCGCGAAACGTGCCGCATGCACTCCAACAGCACAAGAAGGAGTAGAGAAAGAGAGAGGAAGGGAGAGACGAGAAGGGGGATGGGGGGTTGATGCGAAATAGGCAGACCGATATTTTCCTAGGTAATTTACGCGGAATGAAGGGAACGTGCAATAAACGTTCGCGCCGTCGATGCTCCGATAATCCTTTTACGGTCTGGCATCGGATCGAAGCGTGCCGTACGATAGAGCAATAAATCGCATCAACGATACTTAACCGATCGCACGAAACGAGCGTCGACGTCCCGTCGAGAAAGTAATCCGCGGCGGTTTCTGCGTTCGTACACCGTTGTGTGCTAAAACACACATATCTCTCTTTCTCCCTCTGCTCGAGGTGTCCGTGTGTATGTTTTCACCGGACGGATTATACTACTCGAAGCTGAGCGTACGATGGGAAAGACGACGGACAAGGAAAAAACGATCCACGAGCAAACGAACACGAACCGTTTAGCACGATCGGCGCCGGTAGAACACGGACCCGTCCGAAAATCGTCTCGTGTTCTGGCGCGAGCGGTTTCGAAACGCTGAAAACGCAGCTATCAAGGCCTCGGAACAACGTTAGCCCATTCCGTGAACCTTGTACGCGGACGATATACACGCCCATGGAACGATACGATAACGAGAAAGAGAGGGAGAGAGAGAGAGAGAGAGAGAGAGAGAGAGACCCGGAGAGCTAAAGGGGCCTCAAATCCACGATCGCCGGAGCGTGAGATCGAACGTCGAGTCCCCACGATCGAGACGCGATTAACCAACCGATCGAGACCGTTTTTCTCACGGCCCGGAGTTTATTGGTCGCCATTGGCGAATCCGTTTTCGCCGATCGAAAACTACGACCACCATTATTCCGCAGCTTCCGTTTTTCGCGGAACCCGAACCGGGTTACGCCGATCAATCTACGGTCACGATCGATCGAGATCGTAATCGTTACATCACTGTACTCCTATTCTCGAAACTTTTTGATTCGCAATCTTTTCGATCCTCCGCTAAGCGATTCCCGGTACCCATCGATCCCGGAGCTTCCGGTTTTCGCGACCCCGAACGAGAATCCGCGAATTAATCAACGGTCACGATCGTCCTAGATCGTGTACCATGTGGACTTCGATTTCGATCGGGCTGAAGTCGAGAAGTCGTGTTTGACTTCTGTAATGTTGGTCCGAAGATTGTTAGGTCGTGTAGTAGGAAATGTTGTACTTGAAATGGATTGCTGCTGGATCGTTCGAGTAGACTCTCGATTGAATATTCCGAAGATTCAAAGGATTCCCGTCTTGAAGAATTAATCCTGGGTTCTTGGCTGGGTCCGAATGAACACGGGAGCGGTACAGTAGCCTCGGAAAGAGGACAAACAGTCCAGCAGACGTTCTTTCCTGGTTTTATCGAGTTATTTTCATGGGGGAATCGGTCAGCGAAGCGTTGCGACTCGCGAACAGGGGGCTCGACTCCCTCGATACTCATTCATTTACTCGTTTTCTCTCCCTCGAGCATGCTCCGCTCGATGTTTCTCCTTTTTTTTTTCACCGAGACACGCGGTATCTGATGCGCGACAACCTAAAAGGCAAGGGACTTGACTCGTTCGTCGTCCGTTTAGCCGAGTTTCTCGTTTTCGCATGTATCGCGTCGCCTCTCTCGAGACTTATTAAGTACGAATCCGCGGCTCGTAATTATTTCAGTTGTCTCTCATCTCGAAAACTAACGTCTCTCTCCCTTTCTGTCTCCCTCTATCTTGTGCACGGGGAACACGCAAATGCGTTGTAGCGCTGCCACACGATCTCATTAGCGCGTTCCTGTTCCTTTCCAGGAAACACGCTTTGTTCGACCGTGTCTTCTCTCGCCTCTCCAACATTTTTCTCTTCGTTCTTCTCCCTCTCCCTTCTTCTCCCTTCATGATCGTTCCTAGCTTAACCTTTCTCGCTGTTTTCCAGATCCAATTACCTTTCGCAATTTATCGCCGACGTTTTATTGCCGCCCATAATTTAATGAGCAGATGGTACGCGCGTGTAATTCAGGCAGGCGATTCTCAAGCACGGATTAAACGCGAAACAAATTTTACTGCGATCGCGAATTAGGATTCGCTGCGAGATCGTGTGTTGGAGGCACTGCAAATCGACGATTATAGTCCATTCATTTTTAATGATCGCTTTAATTGCGCGGATTGTCGTCAAATTCAGTCGTTTATATGGAGACGTGTTTTTATTCAGTTTTCTTCAATATGCTTGTGCTCATCAATGGATGCTCTTGGAGTATATTCATCAATGGAATGGAATTCCAATCAGAGAGCACGATAAACACGAACCAGTCCAATCGTACCAAGCGAACGAACCGTAGGAAGTGTGTCAAAAATTGACAATAAATTTTGGGGAAACAGTTAAATGGCTCACCTCGCCGCTGAACCCCGCGGAGGAGAACAATCGAAGAATCGATTCCAGTTCACGGTTTAGGCGATACCCAATGGTCGCCCGGTGAAAGAATGCGGTAAATATGCGCGGGGGAACGCAAAGAGCCGCTGGATACGTCGTTATCCTGAATCGCGCGATCGTCGGATAAACGCTTGTTAGGTATCGCTGCCGGTGCTCGGGAAAAGTCTTTAATGGCTCGCGCCGGGCATACCGACCCGATGGCGGTCTTTCGGAATGAATAGAAACGAGGTGGCCGCGAGTTAGCGTCCGGCTCCGCGAGCGAATTCTTCGTCGACGCCTTGACGAATCGCGGGAGCCAGCTCTGAAAACTCCGTTCGACCGCGACCGGGGCTGCTACTATTACTATTGCTGTTGCTATTGCAATTGCTACTGCTCGGTGTCGACTTCATTGAGAAAGCGGCTTTCGTTTCGCGAGGACTTTCGCGGGGCCGATTCAAATTACGACTGGCCGGAGAATTGCGCGAAGGGTAGCGTTGCGTCAGATTCGGAGGAATTGTGTGTCCAGCTGGGGAAAAGTAATCTGTGCCTTGAAAAAGGAAAGTGAGAACGAGAGGTTTACGTTGGGCCCAACTTCTGGGGGCAGGAACTGTACTTTTGGGTCCGCACACTGTTAGATCCTCAAACTATTGGACTCCCAAACCAGTTCTCTAACCTCTCATTGAATCAAACCCTCAAATCCCGAATCGCTCTTGTCGGATATGTCTTTAATATGATACGTTATTATACAAACTACACTTTATACCGTATATACTTTGTGAGTACTATTAAGGTGTATCTCTAAATAACATAACAGTATTTCCGCGTATCCTGTATTTAAACTTTAATGTAAATGGTATAGTTCAAGTGAATGCTCTTTATGAAGTTACGACCTGCTCAGGCTAGCTGCTTCCACCAGACTGACTACCAGACTACGCTCTTGACTTTATGCGCCCACTTGGGCTCTTCTGTCCTTGGGAAAAAACCGCTCTTTACGCCAAAATCGTTAAAACTAAGACGCTATGGTATCGTTGAATTTTAACAACCCTAATCCCAAAACCATAAGTCCCCAAACTCATGAGACTCTAAAATCTGTGTATCCCCAACCCCCAAACTATCAAGTTCCCAAACTCATAAGACCCTAAAATCTGTGTATCCCCAATCCCCAAACTATCAAGTCCCCAAACTCATAAGACCCTAAAATCTGTGTGTCCCCAATCCCCATACCATCAGTCCCCAAACTCATGAGACCCTACAATTGTGTATCCCCAACCCCCAAACTATCAAGTCCCCAAACTCATAAGACCTTAAAATCTTGTGTATCCCTAATCCCCATACCATCAGTCCCCAAACTCATAAGACCCTAAAATCTGTGTATCCCCAACCCCCAAACTATCAAGTCCCCAAACTCATAAGACCCTAAAATCTTGTGTATCCCTAATCCCCATACCATCAGTCCCCAAACTCATAAGACCCTAAAATCTGTGTATCCCCAACCCCCAAACTATCAAGTCCCCAAACTCATAAGACCCTAAAATCTGTGTATCCCCAATCCCCATACCATCAGTCCCCAAACTCGTGAGATCCTGCAATTGTGTATCCCGAATCCCAGTGACCGAAGTCCCTGACGCGTCCGTGGGGCCCCGGATCTTCCAGCTCGTCGAGTGACGTAGCGCGCGCGTTTGTTGGTGCATTGGCCGGCGGGGCCCAGGCAATATCAATGATATGAATTATCTAACTGCGTGGGCGTAGCTGTGCAGCCTCTACCAACAGAGCAGCACCGACTGTCACGGTCTCCCTACGAGATCGGGCACGAGCACACTGCGCGAGCCGGTCGTGGCTTACAACGGTGCAGCGCGGCACCTCGCTCTCCTGCTAGCCGCGCTAATAAAGACGGCTGTGTTGGCTCTGGTGCTCGGTATTAGGACGATAATACTCGACGAGAACCGCTTGGCCGGCTGCATACACGCATTCCTCGCTGCCCACGGCCTCTCGGCAGGTAGCACGAGGTGGTTACGGCCACGGGGTAGGCTGCTGCGAAACACCAGGGGGGAATCGGAGGGGTACTATAGGAAATCACGGTGGTACGAAGAGGTGCGAGGGGGGCTCGAAACAGGGTGCGGGGGCAGTTGCGAGTTGCGTACAGAAGGGTGGACAAGGGGAAGGAGGCGGTTAATGGCGCATAATCGAGCCGATACGTGGGCGATGTTACTCGCCGGCTCGCGAAACTGCCGATTTCGAAAAGGTAGATCGTGAACGGGCCGCATTCCCTCCTGGTTGGCTGGCTCGCCGACTCGCTGGCTGGTTGGCCGACATGTTCCCAGAATGGGGAGCCGCTTCATATATCATAATTGCTGCCAGGTGCACAAGCGTCCGGAATACCGAGCCGGCTGATCGGACACGATGGACCTCGAGCACTTCGACGCAGACAGAATGCCTCCACTTCGCACTCGATACACTGTCAAACCAATTTTTACTCTTTCCATGATCCCTTTCTACGGTACGCATCAACTCAAGCAAGAAATCAATTATTCATATCGTTTCTGTTCTATTTTCTTTTTTTTTTCAATTTCTTGTGCTTTCGTTATGGAAGTTACATGGATATCTTTCATGGGAAAAGAATTCAGGTTTGCAATCTTGAAGCCAGTTTACGTCTCCCAACATTCTGATTTCCAAGTCAGTTTATGTTTCCCAGGTTTGAGATTTGTGAGTTTGAGAGTAAGTAATGGGTAGAGTAGTCGCAGCACGGTAGCAGGAAGCGCGGAGAGAAATTTCGCCGTTTAAACGATTTAAGTCGCGTTCTCTCGCAACGTTTCATCCTATCGACGGATCGTCGAACACGCGGCAGAAGACCAGGCATCGGTGCGACTTTTTCTCTCTTTTTTTTTTCCTCCGGTTTTACCGAGCACAGAGCGAACTTGCGGACGATCGTCCGTGACGATTGTCCCGTGATTTATTGCACGGCGCATCTATGCACGCGAATAGTTGTTGCAGTTCACGTGTATTCCCTGCCACGTATCTGCCTCTGCAGAAGCGTGGCTGCATTTGCCAATGATCCGGAGAAGGGACTGTGAATTCGCGAGCTTTCTCCCGTTTACTGCAACCTACGCTGCTCAAATTCCAAGTTCACTTGCCTAATCGATCGAACTCTTTTTCCCGTTGTATACAGGGTGATTCTGAGAACAGGAATTATGAGGTATGATTTTTGTCCCAGTTCCCAAAATCACCCTGTATACACCCTGTGAATGATAAGAAAGTCTCCTGATAAGAGGATCTAAAATCAACAATTTTCTTTCTGCTGCAATTGTCTCGTTCAACGCTGATTGAAATTGTGGTGTAACTGGCTTCAAAAAGCTCTGGTTTCCGAGACGCAGATCTCATTGCCACACGAATTTGTTTTCCCTTTCACTGGTTAATTTTTCGCAACAGTTCGTGACGTCGTACTCGTTGATATTTGCCTTCGTTGCGTTGTCGCGGCCTTTGTGTTTACTACGTCGACGAGAGAGAGACCACCGTGGTGGCGTGTTCGATACGCCGTCGAGCACGTTCCACGCCATTGTTTGCCTTTCGTAATGGCGGCCGTTTCCGGTTTCGGTAATCTCTCATTACTGGCATAACACGATTGCCTGGTAATTGGTCGCACGGAGATCGAACTAGCGCAAACATACTCTCGCGGTTATTATCAAGGGTACTACGAGCCTAGTCACTCTGGAATTATCCTTTCTCCTTTCTGGATCGAGATCTTCTTTCCTGGTAGCCGACAATACTACCTTCTCGAGAAAATCGAATCATTTTTTCACATGCTCCTACCAATTTCACCATTTTTTTTCGCTGAATTCGATGCGCAATCACAGCTGTGAGTTCATCGAGTTTGCATAATTCCGATTCTTTAAGACCGCTGATCACGCACACGTTGCTCCAAACCTTCTCTTCCGATTTCTCGGATTTTCTGCGATTCAATTTTTCAGCCCGTGCCTTTAATTTTTAGGCAATGTACGATGACAGCAAAGTGCAACGAATGAAATGTAAAAGTTACAACATCCCATCGGGACAAGAATTTACTTATCTATGCAAACCTAATCTCAATTTCCACAGCAATTACAGCTCGTTTCCATGTAGCGCAGTATCACAGCGATCAAATTAAATCACCCGGTCCCGATCTAAATTGAATTCTTTGTAGGTGTTCGCGATGCAGAAATTACTCCTGCTCGAGATAATTCATATCTCTTAATTAGAGGCATTCGCCCGACGATACCCGGAGTATTCTCAGATATGAATGGAACGCGTACTCTGATTTTACTATTTAGGCTCGGCTATGCGAAGAATGCGGCACGGTAACGACGCGTTAACAAGCTTGCTGGTCGGGTGCGCGTTTAATTTGAACCCGACAGTGGCAGCGAGTTTCCAAGAAAAATTCGTGTCTCGTAGTCACGAAGATTTCTGATTGAGAGTCGATGAAATGGGCGAGGCTGTTTTCTATCATCGTGTGGCAACGCCATAACCGTGACACACGGTGGCAATCAGTCGGCGAGCTTCTATTTCGCATCGCGTTATTACCGTGCATCGTGTTCCAGGTTACATGCGTAGACTGCATCTCTATGGATGCAACGAGATGCCAGTATGCACCACGTAAACCACCATCTGCATTAGACGCCCCGAGCTGCTCGGCACAGGCTATTCTGCACGTGAGGCGATTTCTTTTTCGGGAAAAGGAAACACAAGTGTGGGGATACCGGGAAAACTATGCGATCACTGTAATCCTGGGAACGAGGATTCGATACTCCCTGATCTGATCGCGTAGGGAACCGTTAGATTCGGTTGCTGGAAGCACACCGAGAAAATTTGTCTTTTAAGTCATCGAAGCGGAAAGCCAATGTTTTTTCTTGAATTTCAAAATCGAGGTGAAAAATGTTGGATTTGAAAAACCTCTGAACATGATGATTTTTTTAAAGCGCCATGAACAAAAGTATGATTATTAAAAAAATACATGGATACTCTTCGACCTTCATTTGAACAGAGAAGAATTTAATGTTTCTCAAAATCGAGGAATCAAGTACTTCCACATATCGAACAATTCTCCGCAAGACGGAAAACCATTCAAGAAATGATGGTTTTTCTGCAATTATTCTCCTATACAAACTGAATGGTCGACTAAAACAATGTTGAAAGAACGTCTGGCAGATCCGTCCACGTATTCGATTTCCATTCACGTTCAAGCAGCCACGCCCCCGCTTGAAGAAACGAGTCGCGAGGAAACAGCCGTCGTTGTAGAAACGGCGTCTCAGAAAAGAAAAGAATAATCCGCGACGAAGCAGGCATTTGACCCCGGTTATGCTCGGTTCGCATGACAGGTTGCGCCTGCAATCGTCGGCTTGTCTCCTCCTCGTTTCTCGCCGGGTTCGTTATTTCCGAGCCGTTCCTTCGTAGAAAACCAGTCCGGCGCGTTCGGTACGATCGCAATCTGTTCTGTGTGCAACTTTGTTGCGCTTCGTCTGTGTCCACGTCGCGTGTCAACCCTCGTTCCTTCGGGAAACGAACCTACAACCATCAAAATTGGATCTTTGAGCTTCGGTAGCCGTGTATTTCGTAGCTGGAAATAGAAACGTCGGGGAGCTTCTCCATTAAGAATAAATTCCACTGAAACTCAGGAATTCCATCAAAACCAATTCCATATTTTAAATACATTTTTCTGTATTAGGAAATCTCTTGTGAGAATTATTACATCATAATGCAGCTGTTTCCAACCTTTATGCTACTACGCCTGCCCGAAATTTGTTTTTAATAGATATAATAATATAGACACGTTTCAAATAATAAAAATTTTTATAGATATGTTTTCAAATACGACAGAATTTTCCTTCCAGCTTAATATATTGCTACATTTAGATAAATGTACTTCTCCCAACGATTTGAATAAGATCACTTTTTGACTTTCACGAAAATGCAGCTCGGAGACATTGAAAAATCAATTAACCAAAAATGCCAGAGCTCAAAAACGTTGATTTCCAGCGGACCAGTAGTCGTCGACGACAACGAATCGACGGAAACCAATCTGGTTTCCTTTCCGAGATAATTGCAGGCGTCGCGGTCTTGTTTTTACGTGGCGGTTCTCGATGGTTTCGCGGAATCCCCTACGCCCAGGGAAATCTCTAGCTCGTCGATGCTATACGTGATGCGGAAAGCGAAAAAACACGGGGCGGGCGTAATGTTATTTGCAGGAATAACAACGGTGGTTCACCCGGTTGCAGACGTTGCCCGACAAGCTTGATATATTGCGTGGGCGTCGGCCAACCCCTCGCCCCGATTCAATTCCACCCTGTCTGCGAGCCACGCCAACGAATAATCGCGAGCCGTCTGAGTGTTGCGAGTAAAATTCGTTGAACTGCAATTTTTCACATTCCATTACCGCGATTAGACGCGTTTCTTCTGTTACCACACGACTTGGCACTGTCACTCGGCTGGTCAAGGTCAGTACTCTGCTGGACCACTGCCAGGATCGTGGCTTTTTTTCTGGAGACTTTATGCTGGACGATATAAACCGCTGGGAAAAACGTGGAGATATAACATGTACGGAATAAGTATTTTTTATGTTTCTGTCTGATCAAGATTTTTATTTTCCTTTGAAAACATTTCTGACACAAAGATTGTTGTTTAGTTTCTATGCAAGAGAACATGATTCTGTATCAAACGCATTATTGATTCGAGTTTTCCTTTCTTTCTGCGCTCTCCCCGTCGTCTCTATCATCTGCATGATTAATAGCTGTCTTCAGCCGCGATTACGTTTTATTGCCATCGCAGCGACGTTACATCAACCGAGTCCCGACGAGGCCACGATCGTTCAGATCAACTTTTCCTCGTTTTTGCCCGCACGCGTTTCGGTAGGATCACAATCGAACGAAAGATCGGCCATCTCTATATTACCGAAAGTGACTCGGTGTTCCCGTAAATGATCAGACAAAACCATCTCAGCTTTCACCTCGATCGACGAACACCCTTTCTGGCTGCTATCTGACCGCACGTCGATCTTGACTCACGTTTCCAGAGCCGTTCATCGATATACGGTGGAGAGACTGTGCTCGGGTCTCTAGTGACCCTTGACTTTTCTTCTGGGATCTTGACTGATTCCCTGAAGAGTCAGAAACTTCAGCGTAGAAGTACAAATTCATCTGACAATGAAAATAATATGAAACATTGTGATCGTTTTTCATTTAAAGTTTGAAGACATCCTAGAATGAAACAATTAGCACAAAAATATAAATTCGTCTAACGATGTGTGTTGTTGTTACGAGTGAATTTTTCTGGCCATAGTCATCAGTCAAGGGGTTTTTCAATTTCTTTTGCCTCTCGCAGTGCAAGGACGATTCCTGACAATGGTTGCCTTTGTTTCCAAGCTGGTTATTAATTGTACTCGGTCGCGACGAGACGTTTAACGTCACGATCGGCGCCTGGTCGCGTTCGATTCGGACGTGGATCGATGCGTTCCTCTCTTTCTCTATCTCTCGCCTCGTTGGAAGCTGACTCACATTGCGCAACAGACATTTTTCCTCGCTTCTGCGAGTTCTTCTGCGGGTTCGATCGCTTCGAGCAGGAAGTCGCAACAGTTAATCGTTCCTCGGGAGCTCTAAGGGTGCACGCTTACATAAAAACAGTTTGCATTACTGTACTCGAACTTTCTCCGGTAGCTTTCTTTGAACCTGGTCTTACACTTTCCTCGTTACTCAAACAAATGTTATCAACAAAATCTCAGCAGAAAAAATGAAAAATTTGTATTTTTCACAAATATATGTATTTAATCCCAGATATTACGCACTGATGAATCATGTAAAAAGTCTACACGTTGAGTCACATCTCGCTCGAATTCCTCGGCTCGCAGAATCACAGGAAACCAGAATAATCTCCACGATAGTCCTCTGAATAATCCATTCGGTATCCCACACGACAGGCGGAAGACAATAAACGCAAACGAGAGTCGGACGGAAAGAAAACTGAAAACGAAAAAAAGATCGAGCAACAGAGTTTAAACGAGGCTGCGCGTTTGTTGTCGAGCGAAATAGAAACGAGAGCGAGGGGGAAGTAACTCTTCTGAATAGACCCGTCCCATGGTTCTGTCGCCTCGGAACCACTTTCTTCCGCAGCGTCGCGGAATATATAGTATTCGTAACGCTCTCTCGGCCGAAGAAAGAAGAAAAGTCGTCTGGAACGATAATCGTTAGTCACGCCGCCGCCTCGTCCCGTGCTCGAGCGAAATACGTAACAAAACTTTCGCGAGCAGGACAAAGCTCGCGCACATCCAATACTGCACACCTACTCGGTGTCCTAGTCTTTTCCGTTCGCATCGATTTTATTCGTATCAATCCCGAGGTACCACTAAAGATTTTCTGTCATTCATTAAGAGATTCGTTTCGCACGATTCGGAGGCAGGCAACCATGGTCTACTTAAAAATCCACGCACTTTATTTTCTTTGAGTCCCCACAATCCTCAAAAACTTGCAATTCATTCTAGTTCTAATTTTTATTAAATTCGTAGCATTCGAATTTCCATTCCGAGGTACCACTAACAATTGCTACTGATAAATTTCTGTCATTCACTGAGAGATTCCTTTCGCACAATTCGGAGGCAGGCAACCATGATGTACTTAAAAATCCACGCACTTTATTTTCTTTATCTCTCCACAATCCTCAAAACCTTGCAATTCATTCTAGTTCTAATTTTTATTAAATTCGTATCATTCGAATTTCCATTCCGAGGTACCACTAACAATTGCTACTGATAAATTTCTGTCATTCACTGAGAGATTCCTTTCGAACAATTCGAAGACAGGCAACCATGGCGTTCTTAAAAATCCACGCACTTCCACGCACATTATTTTCTTTGATTCCCCACGATCCTCCAAATATTACAATTCATTCTAGTTCATTCAGTGCATTGTCCTGCATGGTTTTCGGGCGAATATTAGCGATCGAAAGGGGACACCCGTGTGCAAGAAGGGTCAACGGTCGTCTGTGTTGCTCGACGCAGAATCGGTCGCATGGACCCGGACTCACTCGGCCGGTCGTCGAAGATTTCGCAAGCGGATCAGGCGTTTGCTCTCGACACACCGAGACACCGAGACACGGCGTTCTCAGGTATGCGATAGCGTGGCACACTCGGCATTTGCATGTCACGTTGTTCAGCCCGCTAAAGCGCAGGTAAAAGCGGGAAGGCTCCCACCCCGGGGCTGATCCGGGGATTAGTCGAACGATCGACGCTGGATCGGACCCGGCTGCTCTGATCGATGGAAATCGTGAACGGCGCCCGATGCAATCGACACACTCGGGAAATTATCGAGTCATAGAGCAGACCGACGGAAACGGTTCTACGGATTCGGTGTTTACGAGCGACACTTGTTGCCGCGCCGATTTTCACCGACTAGTTCCTGTCTTGCCGGTTCCATACACTTAAACCGCTTTTCTACAACCCTTGCGTGCGGTGCAGGAGAACGGTGCCATGGAGTGCTGCGATTTATTCAGAGATGTTTCGTAAAGTTGGTCAAATGCACTTACCATAAGCGGTTCAATTTATTATAGTCGCTCGAAAAAGACATTTCTTCCTCGACTAATAAATATTCCTCAAAATATTACACTCGTGAACGAACGTTACGAACAAGTCTGTATTTATACTGCAAGTTCATTGATTTATATGTGCATTGAATTAAATGTTTACAGTATTATCAAGCCGGCACGAGGAAACACGATTCCCAATTTCCCACCTGTCCCGGACAAATTGAAAATCCCTGTCTATAAAAAAGATTAAAAACAAGGGGGAAGCGGGTTACCATAAAACCATCATGCACCGCGTCGGAATTCGCATCGGCTTTTCACGGAAAAATTCAAGCCGAGAGAGAAAGAGAGAAAGAGAGAGAGAGAGAGAAATGGAGAGTCGGTCAGTTGGTGGACCGGTTGCAGGATTTTTCCGCTCGTTCTCGTCGAACGTTTGGGATAATTGATTCGCGTCTGTCGGTGACATTTTCAACGGTTTTTCGTTCGGCAGCCGAGACCAATCGGAAATGCAAGGGGGCCCGAGAGCGAGTGCATCGAGCGAGCATTTGCATTCTGCCCGGCATTAAACTCGGTTTCATAATCGTCACGCTGCTGCCGGCGCGGCGCGACTCGAGTGTTTGTATCGGGATCGGTCCGTGTATTTATGGGTTGACACTCTCATTCACTCGGTTACGTAACTGCGACGACGCGGGATTACCGAGACCAAAAATTTACTGACCTGTGATTTGCTGTTGTCGTTCGCATTCCGGTTCTTCTGAAATCTGAACGGATTGGGTAACCCAGGAATGCAAATTCTTTTTTTTTGATCTTGTGACGATCATTGTAATTTATCGTTTTAAATCGGTGCTTCTTTGCAGTAATCTTTGTTTCTACCAAAAGAAAACAAATATTCAGCGGTTCTGCTAAAATAAATTCTCAAAAGTCTGTTCTTCCGCAATGACATAAAACTGCTCATGAAGGAATATTGGAAACACATTTTTCACCCAAAACACAATAACTTCAGACACGTGACTATCCAGTAAAAGGTACATTGCATTTGTGGAGCGACGATGAGAAACAGGCGACGGTAATGAAGACAATAGCTCGCAGAATGCAAGGGACGTCGAACTCGTCGAACACTTCTGACATTCTCGAGACATCTGTGCGCCGAACAGAGGGATAAGAGAAAAGAGTGAGTCGCTCCATCATCGCGTTAGCACTCGTAAAACGTAAGGGAGCACGTGTTCCCGGTGCTCGGTTAGAGCATTCTTTTTTCGTTCGACGGGGAACGTTGTTGGCAATCGTGTAGACACAGGTGGGCCGGTCCCGGTAATGCGCCCGATGCGCCCGATGCACTTTGCGCCGCGTGTACACTTCCACGTCGGTGTCAGCGCTGGCTCCTGCAAATGTTAACCGGTATCGAGCGCGGCGGACCGGCTCGTTAACGATATTCCCCTTCTCGAATTAACCGCACGTAACCGCGCGATAAAACGCGGCCCACGTTGCAAAACGGCGCGAAAACGCCGGTGCAATTTGTCCAGCCGATGCAACTGTTTTATGCACTCGTTCATAACGCGCTTCTCGCTCCGCTAGTCTCCATCGTTTTAATCAAGTTCGGATGCATTAGATCTATTGTTCTCTATTTGCGCACTTGCGCGTTTACTATTTCTATTACATTTATAATTAACGAAATATAGACAAATTTAATAACCCACAGAATATTTATTTAAACGATTTTAGCAAGTATAAATGCGAGCATTGTTTAATGAAAATTACGAACTACTACAAATGGCTGGGCAGACGAAGGCTCGGTTCACTGACGATGTATTCGACCTCGAACGCAGCACGAAAGTCATCTCACGGGCGTCGGTCCCAGAAGATAGGATCGTAAAATGGTACAATGGGTCGGGGCCCGTTAGCGCCGAATCAATTCCCATCCTCTCATCGCCTCGCCTAATAACCATCGTTCAGGGCTAATGTACACGTCTCCATTAAATTATCTCGAGCTCGACCTTGGTAATTAACTTCCGCGTCTAGGTCGTACGGTTTTCTCGATCGTTTTCCTCTTGAATCTCAAGGCCTCGGGGAGCTAAATGAAATATTTCGTTCAACTAGACTGAAAACCTCTCAGCAAGATAAAAACGTATTTCTCACGAATGCATCTTGACAATTTCAATAATCGTCTGATTGCAAAGTTTCATGCAAGTGCGAGAGTGGCGCGAAAGAGGCTGCAGCTCTCGAACCGAGCCAGTGATGCATGTAACTGTACGAGCTGTACGGAATATGATACAGTCCCTCTGTGTTCCCCTTTATAAGGCCGCGCGGCTCGGGAATCGCGCGTAGGGCCTACTTTATGTACTCTCTGGTACCTAGCGGGATTATGTAGTGACCTATGTACCTCGTGTGTTTCTGCGTCTCCTCGGGGGCCCGATCCTCTCCGATCCTCCCCGATCACCGTATTCGCGAAAGCCGCGTGGACGGCTTCGTATTGCAAACTGGGCTATTGCACGCGATGCATCCGACCGCTTCTAGAACAATGCACCGCGATGCACTCCCGACGAGTCGGAATGCAGCGCGTGCGACTGCGTTTCCGTTTAATCGCGTCGGATTTAACACTGCGCTTGCGGATCCGCGTAATTCATCGATTTTTAACCCTTTTGCACTCGGAGCTATTTTAACTGGAAAATTAAACATTTCTTCCGATCTAGAATATTTACATACCTTATGATTTTTTCAATTTTATGTATATGAAATTAGTACATTACCTTATACAGTACGTAAATGTTTAGTAATTGATTAGATACCGATATATTTAATAATGTAAACAATATTTTGAAGAATGGTACAGCAATTTTTAGTGGTGCCTCAGAGGGGACAACCGAGTGAAAAGGGTTAACGAGTAAAAAGGAACACCTCTTCTAGAATGACTTGATAAATTTGACCTTAGATTGCACTGTATTTATTTATGAAATGGAGTTTGTTCATTGACCGTACGACCGGGATTCGTAAAATACATACTAAACTCGACGGCATATCCCTAATCACCAGGAACGTACAAGAGTGTCGTTAAACGCCGACAACGAGCCAACCTTCCACCGGGGAATTAAAACCGTGCGGCGCTACGCGTTCGAGTTAATTAATGAATCGTTCGGGAAATTGATCGGAGACTGTGCGCCTGGTAATTACGCTTCTTCTGGAAACCGGCGAGACGTTTAATGGACCAGAAATTATTGCCTGCTGCGAGTGTAGTCGATGGAAAACGCGCTCCCAACGGATTTGAGAGGATTGAGTAATTTCATTTAGTTTTCGGGGTGACGACGTTTCAAGGCGGCACTGACGATCTCTAACGAATATTTAGACAGGGTCGAGTGTTTTTTAAAGGCAAAAATGTTATGCAATAAATGAAATGCGAAATAGTAAAAACATTTAAGGAATTTCAAGATACTGTCGAGTTTAATATTTTCTCATTATTTTTATCAATTATTTTTTACTTTAAATTTAAAAAAAAATTAATATTATTATTAATATTAAAAAATTGATTGTTTAAACAACTCTATCACCCAAATATAATAGTTGCGAGCTCCTCCATTCCATCGCTAGCAGTCACAGCTCACCAGAACAGCCGCTTCGGTAAATAATCGCGAAAAGCGACGCAAACTCGTTGAATGCGTCCGCGACTCCGCTCGCGAAATGGAGAACGGCTCTCATCGAGACGTTTTCGAGGATCATTGAGCTGGAAATTCATAAGAGCGCGGGAGGATGTCGGGACAGATCGGGTAACACGTGTTCCACCAACTGGCGAGCAGGTCGAGGCCCCCTGCGATCGATTTATCGCGCAACAGGCGGGACAACGGCTCCACTAAACGCGAGATCGAACGTTTTTCCATGGAACAAGTGAAACAGAGAAAGAACTAAACTGTCGACGCTGGCATACGTTCCACCCACCCTTTTCTTCGCGAATTCCTGTTATTAATTCCTACCGTGTCACGCGGTGATCGAGGACTTTACAAGGGCCTTGTTCCGCCCGTAAATTCCTATTGTTGCGGCCGCGATTGATCACCGGTTACGCTCAGCTTGCGCTTTATTGTCGTTTCCAGCGGCTGTTGGTCGATTGCTTTTGTTGGCACCACGGTTCCCGGATTCGAGCGGCATTTTAATTGGCTCGTGTGTTCGATAAATATGTGCCAACTTTCTCACGTCGAATAAACGGTATTAATATGTCCCCTTTTACGAACCTCTTCGTAAAGATCGTAACGATCTCTCACAAATATTTAAACTGGCTCGAGTGTTTTTAGAAGCAACAATTTTAGATGAAAGTTGCAAGACAAACGAATGTAAACTGCGGATTTTATGCACACAGTACATAAAATGCAAAATAATAAAAGCATTTAAAGAATTTCACGATACTGTCGAATTTAATGTATTAAAAAATTAAAAAATTGATTACTACTTTTACTAACTTCTTCGGATGAAGGTGTAAACCAGTTCAAGAAAAATTCGTCTTTGTCTATGACACAGATTTAATTCTGCACCGACTGGACAACAGAGAATCAGTAGAAGCGCCCCATACGATCAGCCAACCACCATAGAACCATTTCCCACCGTGGGCATTGCGCAATCCGTTGCTGTGCCAGGTCTCGTCGATTTTTCCATCGAATTCGAAGCACGCGGCGCGCACAGATACCCGATAACCTTTAATCTGGCCGTCGAATGAATCAGAGTCGCATTATCGCCTTGCCCCTCTTGTCCACCGTCTAAGTAACCATTACACGATCGATACACAACCGGCAACGGTCCAGGCTCCGCTTATTCAACCGGTCGATTGTCCATCGAGCGTACGACAGATAATGGCGCTTGTGAATGAAAGGATTGACGAGCGCAAGCAGGTTCACCGTCGTGTAGACCCGGATTTTTTTTTTCTCGATCCCTCTAGCTCTCTTTCTCTGTACCCTGTGTGGACACTGATTATTTGTAGGGTAGACACGATCGTCAGGAACGAAGCCAAGCAGCCGGATAATTGAGCGCACATGTTTCCCGTGTTACCGTTTCTTTTTCTACCTTTTCTTTCGCCCCTCGAAACCCGCGCACTGTTTATCTCGGAAACTGTTGCAGCTACACGGAAAGATTTTCTTGCGGAAATTAACCTTTGAGCATCGCCGATTTTACGGCGTAGCTCTGAATTTTTTGGTGCCGTTTCTCTGCGGTTCTCCACAGGGTCCTCGAGTTGTACGATTTTTTTCTTGGAAATCTTGTTTTTGCTGTGTTTTGTGGTGTTTCATGAACTGAAAAATGTCTGTTCTACCTTCCTAATACATTCTTGTAGATTAGATTTATTTTGCATAAAAATACCCTCCTGATCTTAATTGTTACGAAGAAAAGTATTTTGAATAATGTCCGGTAATTAATGATTCTTACTTTTTAGTTATACAGGGCGTCTCAAAAATGTTGTACTCATTTGACGATGTGCAAGCCAATGTACAATCAGTACAAAGAGTGAACACTCTGTACATTCCCTCTCCATTCTCCGTGGACCTCGTGTGTCCGCGAGATTGCGTGTCGGACGAATAAGCGGAATAAGAGATAGAGGCAATATAGCGGCGGAATGGAATTGCAGGGCGGCGGCGGTTGAGAGACACAATGCTTGTTATGCATTGTGTTCGGGGGGTCTCCGCTCCGGTTCCCTTTTCTCTTTTCTGCGCTGCATCGAGGGAGCAGCCGCGGCCGTTGGCTTATTAGTTTCGTATGAACAATGTGTGTCACAATTTATTCGGAATCGGTGGCGTAGCATCGCGCGGATTGCATTGGGCCGGGGGTTGAATTGTTTGTTGCACGCGCTCTGTATTCGAGGGCATATCGCAGTGGATGTTCACAATGCTCCGGAGAAACGGATTAGTCGACGATCGTCGTTCGAGAGCTGGTTATTTTGTTTGGCGACACGGGATATTGCGTGTTCCGTGTCAGCGGGATTCCGTGATGACGATGCAAAGAGAAGCGCATCCCGCGATGCATTCGGAATTTTTATTCTTTGAAGCACATAGGGACGAACTAGATTTTTATGCGAATTTCAGACGCGGGAATTCGATACGAGCCTTTTTAAATTGGCTATGTTTGATTGGATTTTCAGATTATTTTGCTTTATTTAATCAACTGTTTAAAATGCATCGAGAACCACACAAGACGCACGAACACGAATTTTTTCCGGTTTTGATAGTACATTAATTACGAACGATTATCGGACGAACTGCAAATTCGATCGTGGATCTCGCTACCGTGATCGCGTCCAGAAGCAGCGTTCCCCGGCGATAAATCATCGCGGCACGCCGTCGACGATCATAATTTACCTGGTGAATAATAAACAGCGTCGAGCGCAGCGATTCGCTCGCGAATTTGCATCTCGGTCCCCGTTAAGCTCACCCACGCGAGAGGGTATACAGGGTGTTCGTTAACAGGTGAGAGAAAATTTACATTATTCATGCTCGAAAAGAATTGTATACATACCTAATATCTTTATGCAAAATAAAAATTCTCACAGCGAACTGCAGGAAAAATACAAAATTTCTAGATACGATTTCTACACGTCAGCATTGATCAGGATGATCTTTAATGAGAGATCGAAATTTTTCCCCGTACATTGTCCTGCAGGGTTATGATCGAAATGATTTGTCAGACATCGCGGAACACCGTGTACATTAGAAGACGAGCGAAACGATGGCTCATTAACGCCGGTCTCGCCGACAGAAGCCGGCGTTTCCGCGGCCGTGTGCTCTCCGCGCGAGCACGCTCGGCTCCGCTCGGTCCTATCGTCAATCTGCGAAAGGTCAACGCTTGGTCTGGAACGCGAGTTCATGTAACACGATCCCCGGTAGCCGGGGTAACTGAAATCTCTTTTCTGTCCTTTCGGAAACGGGTGCTTCGTGACGCGATTCGTGCCCGAAAACCAACCATTCCCCGGTCGTGCCCGCGATCTTATCCACCCACGTAATATTGCGTCCGAAAGCGGCGTCGACGAGACCCTCCGGAAGACACTCGGGCCACTTTGCGTCTCTTGAATACGGAATAGGACGATGATGAAGCGCGGTCTTCTTATTAACGTCATGGCTAAATAATGGCTACGAGAGAGGACGTCTTTCTCGCTCGGCTGGTAACTGAGACCTGTTGATTTTTGAGGAAACTGACATTGCGTTGAATATTGTTCACAATTGAATTTAGTCCTTCCTCCTACATCCATCCCTTGTGTCAATTTGACTCAGTTTTTGAAACTACGTGTTTTTATTATTTTAATACGAAACATATAATCTAAAAAACATCGAAGAATAAATGTTTACCTTGGTATTTCGTCGATCATTGACCACTGTGCCAATTTGACACCGAGGGATAGATTCAGCTTGTGAAATGAGGTGCACGGATAAAAATTAACTATTGTAATTTCGTATGCATAAAATGAAAAAACTCATATAGAATGAAATTATTGTAGGTCGGAAGAATTATATCATTTTAATATCAAGTGATTTTCGGGAGTTCCAGTTAATTTGACAATGTCTTCCCCTAAGAATTTTAGATGAAAGAAGCCACTTAAAAACATCAAATTAGAATTTTTTAGAATTACGTTTATGTTATTGTATTAGAACTGGAATGATTCTTTAGAATTATGAATTTCTATCAGCCTCTGAGACTCCCACAAGCTAGCCAAGACTATGGTTAACTCGCAACCGTTCAGGAATACAAAGAGCGTGTTGGAATCCGCCCGGAAAAAGGCGTAGTCGTCGAACGCGTCTAGAATGCGACTCGCGGGGGCGGTTTTGCACAAGCGGATAAGCGGTTCGCCGAGGTTTGTTATCGCGGACGAATTCATTAGCCGTAATTATTATGTAATCGGCGTCGGTGAGTCGCGGGGCTTGGGAACCGCCGCGCCGGTGGCAGTCGGGCACGTCGGGCCCGAATCGATTTTCAATAAATCAACGAGCCCATCGGCAGCACACACCGCGGTCGCTTAGTATGCGCATATTAAGCGAGCGAGTACACCGCGGGCCCCCGACGTCTGTTTATCCTCTTCGGGCCCCGACGCACACGCCCGTTATCGGCTGTTTATTCCTCTCTGGGCCCCAGCGGGCCCGCACGCGTTTCCCAATTAGATCTAACGTCGTTCCGAACCGATTTCAAACCGGTACACGCGATCCCGGCCACGCGAGTACGTTCCAAACGTGGCGGAAGTTGCTCACCGGAGTAATACCCAAAATTCCACGCTAGAATATTTTATTATTTCTGAGGATACATATTGGAAATGGTTGTTAATAAATGCACACTGCTACTTTTAAATAAAACTATTCTTCGAAGTCTCTATTTATTAATACGATTCCAAGATCGCTGACTCATTTTTGACAACGAACAATAAGTTCACTGTGCTGGTAACTTATTGATCATCCAATAGCACAAGTATGTAGAATTATGTGCAACGTTTAACAAAAATACAGCACACCGAACGCTTTCATTTTCGAAGAGTATAATTTCGTCGGGACGTTTAGCATCGGTTAAATCGATAAAATAATTCAGTGTCCGGGTTTTCTCGTGGAAATGCATTTACGGTCGGCGATGAAGCGCGTCTGTTGCGCGTCGAGCACGTTTTAAAATAGGTGAAGTGCGGCTCTTCGTGAAAAGAGCGACGAGACTGCGCTGCTAGCACTTCGTTATCGCTCCAGTGCTATTGACCTTATATCGAAAGCACTCTCCGGCCACGGTTCAACGTATTTAACGAGCTCGCATACCATCAAGGATCCGTGTCGAAACGATCGTTCCACCGCGAGCGGAATACTTATTGTTGCCATTCCCGGGACGACATCATCGATCCACGGGTAAATCGAAGTTGTTCGTTTGTTCGACACGATCTACGATCCCGGTGATCCTGCACCTTCTCTCCTCGAAATTTCCTGCGCAAAAAGCCGGAGATAGACGTACACCTATCATTTGGAGTTCGATAAAAACGACCACAAAAAAAATCGTACGTCACTTTTCGAGATACACTTGTCAAGAGGAAACTTCAATCGTCAAATCCGTGGTAGATTCAGCCACGAAAAACTCTTTTTGGCATTTCCAGAGACGTTAGAATTCTATGTTGGATTTTTTGCAGTATTCGAAAAAGTTCTTCAAATAAAATGAACGACGGTAACGCGATGCTTCTTTACGAAACTATTGCAGTTTGAATGCGTTTTGGCACCAGTGCAAACTCACAAACGGCGCCATTATAGATTCTCCGGTTTCGTCTATTTCCAAAGTGAAAGATATGGGCGAAAGGGGTTCAGTTGTTCCGCGGAATGACGTTGTTATCGCGCACTATACCAAAACAAGGGGGTCGGCCAGTTATTTCGAACGCGATTCGTGAACGCGTGACGATTCGGGGCGGGCGCGTGCGTTCCTCGAATAAACGGAGCCCACGCACCTCAGCACGCACGCACTCACTCACGCACGGGAAAATACAGGATCTATAATAATCGCGTTGGCCTGGTCAGTGACACGACACCTTAAAGCACGCTCGCTACCGAACGAAAGCGCGATAAGGAGTTATCCAGCCCGATGAGAAACGGTGCAAAGTGAGCTCGCGATTAGGCGAACCGCGTTTATATTTCCCCGACGACGACGAGACGCGAAACGCTCGTAAAATTCGACTCGTTTCACTTAGGTGTCTTGTCCGCCGGTATCCACGGCTATATTAATTATTTACGGGGCGTACCGTGTACCCAGGCTATTTCTGGCCTTTAATGCGACCAGATAAGCGTCGGCCAACGATCTGCTCGCATTATGCTCCGCACCGAACCCGTCCCCGCTTCTCTCACCGCGATCGAAGCGTTTTCTGCTCGTGTCGCTTGTTCCGCCGCGTTCCCATTCCCTTTATTATCTTTCCGACAACAGTATTTTCATATAAACTGTGACGCGATGTTGGACGGCTGCCGTAAATTCTCCGCAACGATGTGGGATGTGATTTTACAAGCGACACATTGTTGATCGCTACGCCGTTTTATGCTTGACGAGATTGCGATAGTTGTCGATGCTGGAAATCACTGTGCTTGTGCGATTAAGAATTTTTACAAACGGAAAAATCCCTCTCTCCAGGAACACGAAATTTTTTTCTCGAAAGGATCATGTCACCTACCAAATTTTTAACAACATATACATGTAAAATTGCAGCAAAAATTTGAAATTTTTGCTAACATTTGAAAAAAGAGTCTGTGAAAGTTTGCGAATATTGATCGACCGCTAACTGGTGAAAGCCGCGATCATTTGCAGGCAACATCGTTCCACGAAACTTTGATTGACAGCGACCACGCCAATTCCGGCTTCGAAACCGGGTTTCCTAAACGCGATCGCGGTTTTCCCTGAAGCCGGGCCGGATTCCGTGCAACAATGCGAGTTCCCCCGTATTATAGCATAATCGACCGTCGACGATATGCCAGCGTAGCCGTTCGCATAAATTGCCGAGTTTCGGGCCGGGGTTCACGCGAACTTCCGTGCGACTCCGTAACTCAATTTGCAATGGTTAGTCTGGGCAAGATCGTTTTGCAAAAGCGAGAAGGGCGGGCAAACGATTTTCATAGTGGTTGGCGAGGTGACTGCAAAATACTTTATCTGTCGGCTCGCATCGCGGACTGTGAACGCGAACATTCAATAACCTGAAAACCCGGCCACTGGAGAACTGTAATTTGCAACAATTAGTTTCTCGAGAACGACGGTAAGTTGCAGCTTCGAATAAAATTAGCGGCCCGAGCGAACTGCTCGCCGTATAACCGTGCAAAGCGGTGCAATAAAAATCCCCTTCCCACCCCTCCTTCTTCTGGATACCCGTGATCTATGGATCGAGATATAGCGATCTTTGCCGGGAAAGTAGCCATCGGTGGCCAAAAGTATCGGCGCTGGACCCCGTGATTAATGGTGGCAGACAATATTGCTCTATCTAGATTAAGTGGGCTGATTAAAAAACTGGCTTATTACCCGAGTTTTTACTGCGATCGAGCAAGTGGCTGTGATTTATGCGCAACGGTGCCGCCGGTACTTGGGAAAATTTAGAAAGTGAAGGCTCCGTTTACCGGCCATTTTATCGGACATTATAAGTTTCAACCGTGGTTTTTCTTGCGATAAACATTCTTATAACACAAGTTTATGAACTCCGTCTTGGGATCTTATCATAGGCTAAACGTTGCTTAATTCATATTGAACACTCGATGCGAGGCATTGTAATCGTTTATAACAAGTTTTACACTTTAAATAATTTCTAACACTCCAAAGGAAAGTAGCATTCCATGTGGCAATTCACAGCGAGTCAACTTTAAATAAATAGCACGAGTCTAGTAGAACAACTTTCAAAATTCGCTTCGAGGTCCTCGTTTTCTCCGGTGAATTTCGCCAAATTTAATTGGACAGGTCGTTCTCGAAATTCGTTCATGAAAATGGAAATTCGAGGCAGCATTCAGGCCAGTAATTACAGTGAAAAAAAAGAGTTGGCTGGAAGCTCGACGCGACTAGATATAATAGAACACGAGAAAACAATCCAGTTTCGTCGGGACAATCGCTACCATAAAATCGCCTCGGCTATAGTACGCGTGGTGGACACTGTCATGTCTGTCTCGGTGGACTTAGATGGACTACCTGTTTCTACCGGTTTGGTATCGGCGCCAACGCTGCGAAAGGCGCTGTCTGCCTTCGCATACCTGTATACACGTGCGCGACTTCTCGTGCGCAAGACTCGGCAAGAAGAGACAATAGATGATAGAAGCGGCGCACGAAGGCATGCCAGACCACTTTTCTACTGTGTCCAAGGGGGAGGGAGAATATCAACTTTGTCGGTTGATCCTGGATTGACAGGATGTTCACTTTGAAATTCATGAGTCGAGGAAAACCGAGATGAGTGACTTCAGACCGAGATACTTCGTACTGGGATCTTTATAAAGAATTTATAAAATGTGATCGAGTACCTGAAGATCTTAAAGAAATTCATAAAGTGTGATGAAGTGCCTGATGATCTTTAATAAATTCATAAATTATGTCCAAGTAACTGAAAATCTTAAACAAATTCATAAATTATGTCCAAGTAACTGAAAATCTTAAACAAATTTATAAAGTGTGATCACGCACGATCTAAAAGAAATTCATAAAATGCGATGAAGTGTCTGAAGATGTTAAAGAAATTTATAAGATACGATGAAGTGTCTGAGGATCTTGAACGAATTCATGAAGTGCAGATTACTGTTCGGAGACTTCGAATAAATGCACGAAACGCAGACTATAGTCTAGGTCTAGGAAAAGTGATAAGGAATTGCAAGGAACATTAAGAGGTCGTTTAATTAATTTCAGCTCGCGAGGGCACGAGGCAATTGATCACTGATTACGGTGATTTAGCTGTTGGTCTAAAGTCTACTTTGTTGGAAAGGTCATAGGGAACGCAAATCAGCTGAAAGTAAAGCCTAAATTAACCCGAATTACGAGTCCTGAGTTGGAGCGGAGCGATCGGCAGTGAAAACTAAATTCGACGTAAACGCTCCATTCACGTCGGGCTCGAGCCGCTCTACTAGAAGAGAACGGGTTTCGAGGTTTCACCTAATGGTATATTGTACTGTGCGCGCTACTTTTTTTCTTTTTCGCGTAGGCCATGCTAATGCTACGCTACTAGGGTCAGGATAATTTCACACTGTCTCCAGATGGAGCGAGTGAAACCTACGTACTCTGAGTGTCCCGCGTGAGAAACGTCGCATGATCCTCTTTTGTCTCTGCTCTCTAATCTTCGACCAGCGACGCGACGTTAGAAAAAATTAATATAATGTTCTTCTTTGTCTGGAGACTGTATAATGGTCACTCATCAAGCTCTATCCCTGAGGAATTCGTAATTAATGTACCGTCTCAAGACAGTGAAAGCTGAAACGTGAAAAAATAAAAGTTAACGCATTATTAAACTCTCAGTTGTACATTGATCACTCGAATCTCAAAATACTGTATTTACAGAGAGGAAACATGAAAATTAAACGCAATAAAGTCCTCCATCAGCGAAAGAAAAACATTGCAGGCTGCGATGCCAGCTGGGTGAATCCCGAAACTGAATCGTTTAGCTCCGGCACAGCCTTTGAGCGACTCGACGAGGTGGTACGCGAAGAAGTCAAAGGAAGAAAGCGGTTTGCAGAGAAAACAGCGCCGGAAATGCTGTGAGATGAAAGAGTAGCCTCGGATCTATATAAAGGAAGGAAGCTGGGAATAGCGGAGGATGTCGAACCGGAAACGGGACAAGGATCTCATGAAATTTCATCGATTGTCGCCGGTTGTGTCTGCGGATACGAAGACGACATAATTTTGATCGGACGATATCGTCTGGCCACTCGGCTTGGCCCTAAGATCCTTATTTATTCGGCCGGGGCCGCAACAATGACGCATAATAAGAGTTTCGCAGAAGACTAAGCGAAAGAAACGAAGGCTGCCGGCGCGGCGGGCTCGTGACCGGCGTTATCTAAAATACGAGTTCCAGAAACTAGAAAATACCGATCAAAAGGGAGCCACCGGACGGCGAAGGGCTCACCCCGGCTATTTTTAAGAAGGGGCTCGTGCGAGGGGATCCTATTAACATACAATAAGGACATAATTCTCTGCTGGCTCCTGCGGAACACAGGACGCCGCGTGCTCCGGGCCCTCCTCGGGAGCCCCCTCCAACCATCCTCCGCGCCCTTTATGGCTGCGACGGGATACAAGAACAAAGGAACGGGCAATTTCGCGTATTGTCCGGCGGACACTCTTGTCGAGCCTAAGACTGATTAGGAACCGGGCTTCCCCCGAAACCCGCGCGACAAATGGGAATCGATGGCGACCCTCCAAAATTTCGGGATTGTCCCCTCTTTCGCGTAATAGCAATCTAAAAACATAAAAATGCATAACAAGTATCATTCCACTGAAGGACTTGCCGCGATGCTTGCACCCAGGGCTTCAAGTGCACCGAGAGTGCAGGAGCATCGCAGACAGAGGGAAAGAGAGGGGGGACCAGTCCCATCAGCATCGTTATCGAGCATCTGCTCCCGTTCCCATCTGAGGGCCCCGAAATCCCGATAAAGGCAAAAAAGAGGAGGGACAGAGAAGAATACGCGCGGTGGGCGTGTCGGGAAGCCTGGCCCCGATTTCGGGCCTTCTCGGGCCGCTCGGGGCGGCGTTTACGATCCGCTCGTAAACGCAACCGGGTCCCGTCAGCCCTCTCGGCGCATCTCGTTAACGCGCCTCGTAACTTTATCGTCGAGAGAGGGTCTCGCGACCCGTTTATTACGCGCGCGCTGCAAACAATATTCCGGGGTTCCTCTCTTCACGGGTCGAGTCTCTTCAACGAGAGAGCGAGGCTTACCCTCGCGGAGAGGACTCGCGAGATTTGCAACCACGCAGCTCGGATCTCCGAATTATTTATCGCCTTTGCGTTTCGTCACGAAATTGCTCTCCCTTTTTCTTCCTCTTGCTCTTTCTTGCGTAACGCGTTTACTCGCGCGGATTTTAACGCGAGGAATTTGTCCGAACACTATACGACGCTTTTCGGACCGTAAATCCTTGCGTAACGGGGACCACCTGTGCACAGAACGATTTCGAGACTGGAGACTTGTTAGGTTCGTTATCCTGTTTTATCCTTAATGATAAATTATTTTATTAGCTTCCGGATGGCGGTTCAATTCATTTTTGGAGATCCACAAATAAATTATAATAAATGTTTTTGCTAGTTTCATTAAAAAATTAGGGATGTTGAATGGTTTGTGGTTGAATGGTTCATTGTTCCGCAAAGACTCGTTCTACAGTGAAGTTCCTCTCTTGAGATACCTTGAACGATAGTTCCTTGACTTTGATATGATGTAAGAGAAGAGGCCTATGTGATTCCTGCTGGTTTTTCTGAACCCGTGTGACTGGAATCCTTTGTGAGAGAGTATCGATGAAAGTTGCACCCGACTCGTGGAACAGTCGACACTCTGATACGTTTAGCGATGGCGACTTTGGTATCTTGATGGCGGTGCGCCGAGATTCAGATAGAATGGGAGCCTAACGGGTCCCGTTTTCACAGTTTTAATGATACCGCACGGTGGATCTTGTTTCGAAACGCAATCTCCGATCCTCGAGAAAACTGATTTCCCATGATCCCTAATATTTGCAATTTATTAAAGTATTGTTCATTATTAAAGAAGAGCTTGCACGTATTTCGAGATTACACACAGAGGGACTCCGAAATAAATTTCACTATAACCAAAGGCAATACCGATGCACTGTCCCCAAGGCTACCGCCACGCCTCGTGCTAACTATAGTCACCACCAATTTCTCGACTCTCCCCGACGACGTTCTTTACAACATGGCACTCGGCCAGAGAATCGCATTTACTAGCTGCTCACTCGCAACTTTAAACCGCTCTATATATAAACAGTCTATCAAAACACTGTTGCTAATAGCTTTTCGTTTCTGTTCCAGGTATGTACATTCTTCAGCCTGTCTACGATTGAGCGAGATCCAATCTTGCATCCGTGAGTGATGAAATTTTATTCTACACTTAAGCGTAAACATTTTCCACGATAATTAAGATGATCAAAGATCTTAAGCAAACAAAACAATGAATTTTATTGGGCTATCCGGCATAATTTATCCAATGGTAGTTTCCCTGAAAGTGTAGCAAAAGGTCTGAAAAGAGAGTTCTTTCGCGTTCTATCGTCGAAGCATATAATTGTGAGCACCGAGACGATCGATAAGGGATTATTGACGTACGGTTTCGATCGGGATCGCGGCTCCCGTATCGTCGGAAGCGATCGAGGACGCAAAAATCGAGACCAGGCCGGCACCTCAGGGCCTCCTCCTCCTCCTCCTCCTCTTCTTCTTCATCTTCTTCGTCTGCTGCTTCTTCTGCTGCTCTGGTCGGAATTTTTTTACGAGGGCGGCAACCGGTGGAACCGGCGGGCACACCACTTGGGCCTTAATTTGTTCGGGCGCACTTAGGTAGTCGCCTTAACAGCCCTTAAGACAACGTCGCCGACCACAGACTCTCTCGCTCGTGTGAACGTCCATTACGGCCGTTAAATTGAACAATTGCCGTCGATGGGATCTCTTTTAAACACCTTCGATCTCACGCGCGTATTCTTCCCACGCGCCGGAGACCGCCACGTATGAAATTGTTCCGTTAGACGGATCCCTCGAAAACATTTTACGGAAATGTTTGCCTTTTCCTGGCGTACACGGACTCTCGCGTGAGCCGCCGAACACGAAGTCTCATAAAAATCCTCCTGCATTCCGTTTTTACATTTTTATTTTCGTTAATTCCTTTTCTGTTTTAATTCGTGCGGTTGAAATTTTATTGTCACTTGGAAATTGTGGTCAATGTGTTATATGTTGTTAAGGAGGCAGGAATTTTTATGTTTTTCTTTCTTGCAAGATTTTGAGGTTAAATGAGGAAACACTTTACTTTTTACGCATCGTACAACGAATGTTCCCATGAATATCTTCACAGATGGCACCAGGTACCACCACTTCCTTTAATACCTCACTTTTTCGAGGGCGTCCAACCTGCAGCACGTTCCCCAGACGAAGCAGAAGGAGAAGAAGAAGAAGAAGAAGAAGAGGAGGTCCTTCATCTCGCAAGAATAATAAGAAGAATAACAAGAAGAGGAGTCGGTTGCCGGCTTCCGTTCGTCATGAGTGGATCCCATACATCCCGATCCGGTACGGTATGAATTCAGTTATGAGAGCGGCCGATACATATTCATGACTGAATTCATTTGCCGCGGAGGAGGTTCAGCTGATCGCGGCGGTCCACTCCGTCTCTTTCGCCTGTTGTTCTCTTCGTGTCCGAGGCTCTCTATTCATTACGTTTCTCGCATAGAAACTATGGAGTGGGACAGAGATAGAATGAACCATAAGCGAAAGAATACAGGAAAGAAAGAAGCTCCATCTTCGCCGAGGGAGCAGGGTCTTCAGCAATTGATTTCAAAGAGGACCGCCCATCCGTTCTACGAATAAAACATGAGGAAAGAATTTTCATTCGAATTACACCGGCACGTATATTACATATGTATCCCACATGTATATATGTATACATACGTGTTCGTCCTACGTGACTACGTAACCCCGTAATCCCGACGATGTAACGCGCGCCGGTAGACGAACCCCATGGCCCACCGGCATTAACTATCCTATTACGATCGTGACGATAATGCTGGCCAGACGCCCGGTTACTGTGCCTTTATGAACCGGCACACCGTGATCAATCGTGTCGCGTGAATCGAACATGAGCATCGATACTCACCCTGGAAACGCGAATCGACCACGGAAAATCGTGCGTGGAGGATCGCTTCGCTCCGGCTACGTTCTATGTTCTTGTTGGCGATCTGTGCGATGGTACTTGGGACACTTGTCGTCGTTCATCGTTGTTCTCCAATTTTCTAGGTGACAGTTTTTGTGGTTCGTTAGATTGGAGGGAAAGTGCTGTCGTATTTCAAATAAGTAGTTACTTTTGCTTGTAAATGAAAAACAGGAATTGACAGGTTATCTTCAAGATGGCAACAAGGTGTTACAAATAATGGAAATTATATCATTGAATAATATTGAACATATATTTTCAAAAATTTATTCAAATGTTTGACCAAGTGTAAACATTTTTCATGGAACAGCCACGGAGTACACATCCAATCTGCTTAGATCCTCTAATTGTATCTATCTAAATGTACCCAGAATAATTGACGGTACTAAAAGTGTCTAAGCCTGACCATCTAAAAAAGTGCATTCGATCTTGGCGAAACACGATGATGGAACAGCGTGTATGCTGAGACGTAGGACGGCCCTTTTCCCAAGCTAATCGACTGATCGGACAGCGAGGATGCTGGGACGGAGGACGGCCCTTTTCCCAAGCTAATCGAATGACCGAACGGATGAAGCTATTGAGTAACCGTCTCTGCGGTTTACTCCGGATAAGCAGCTCGTGGCGAGAGCGTGTGTCCCCCTGGTTGTCCCGTTGCTCGGCCAATTGGCAAAGCATAAATTCTCGCGATCGTAAAGGACAATCGGCGTCTCCCGAGGCGGTGGAGACTATCACTTTCCAGGTCGTCGCGCGTGACGGAACACCAGCGGCAACCTGGAAGGGCGCTGAGAGTTCTCTACCGTTGTAGAACCTAGAGAGGTTGGTAGTAGAAGGTGCTCGGAGCAACAACGAACAGCAACGACGAGGACATGTCTTGGTCCCAGCAGCTATGGCCACCGCCATTGGCATCGACGGTTACCATAGAATATGCAAAACGCCGTTCGTTACGCGTTCGCATAAAAATCCGTCTAATGCCGGCGCGCCGGTCGACTGGCAGCCGTGCCAGCTCTCGGCCCGGCGTGCCTGCCCGTTGTTGGTAATTACGCGTTGCAAAACAGAGACACGACATCGACGACCCTACGACCCTGTGCTCGCCTGATCTCGGGACCACGGGCAGCCTGCGAGCGAGAAACGATCACGAGGACGAGCCTGCGAGACCTGGACGCGTCACTGGAATCAGCCACTAGCTTTTCAGCTGATTTTTAGGCTCTTCAGGTTCTAAATCCGAGAATTTGTGAGGTCTCTGTTTAGTCCACAAATGATTCTCTATTTCTAACTTCTTTACTGGGCTCATTAAAATGGGACCTGGACGCGTCAATGAACCAACCACTTGTCAGCTTATTTTTAACTTCGATTCTTCAAGTTCTATGCTCTGCATCCGACAATTTGTCAGACCACTGTTTAGTCCAAATGTGATTGCCTATTTTTGATTTCTTTACTGAGCTCATTAATATGGGACCTGGATGTGTCTCAGTTTACTGAATTGTTGAAGAGTTGAAATTCTCGCCGATACCATGCCGAAGTTACGCGACTCTGATGCAGCGGGATACATTCTCACGGGTATCTCCACTGCGTCAGATAAATGTCGTGCCATCGGGACGTAGATAAATGATAATACTCGTAGGATCGCCGTTCGCTGTGTACACTCCTGGAAAGACAACAGGATTGAAACGGGAATCTCCGGCGTCGCGATAACGTGTTTATTATGGACTCGTTATCAGCTTTTCAATGCACCTCCATCGCTAGCGTTCAATCTCCTCGACATTTTTCAACCTGTTTCCTAGAACCAGGATGGAAACATTCGTTTCTGAGTTCTGACTCCTGCTGTATTCAATTATTTACTCACGTGAACGGACACCATCATTTTTCACTGGTTCAATTATTTATCATTGAGTTTAATGTTACACAGTTTTATTGTATGATTTCACAAGTCCACTAAAAGTACCATTTTCTTAAAGACAACACTTATTCTTAAAAAACCAACTATACTACCTAAATATTATGCGTAATAGTGTCTCTCTACTCTCATTTAATGCTTCAGAGTAAACCAAACTTCAACCCAACAATCACTTACCAATCATAAATCAACGAAGTACCATTTTCCTCTAACCAGAACTCGAGACAGCTACCATGCATCTTGCAGTTCCAACAAATCATTAGCATAACTCCGACAAATATCTCGACCACGAAAAATGATCAAAGGACAAAAAATGTCCTACAGACTCGTGGTTGGTCAACAAGAGTCGCCAGGAGCGAAGTAACAAGCACCGTGCTATTACTCACCGTCGAATTGCCGCGAATGTCAGCTAATTCGCATTTTTCCGCGTCCGGTCGATGTCGCAAGTATAATACGTCGTAGGGAATAAGTTCCCGGCCGATCGAGCGTGGGTGTGCCTGGCTCGGATCGTGAAACACTCGAACTTGTTGTCCGGTTCTACGTGATCCCAGATAAGTCGGCTTGGCTCAGATATCTCGCGATTCTTTTCCCAAGATTTTTCTACATTCGTTGTCACGAGCATCAAAATATTTTCCAAAGAGAGTTTCATGAAAATCCGTTCCGCACAACTCGGATACATTCTCCGGTACGTTCCCAACGGTTCGGGACACGTTCGTAGACGCGGTGTCACCTGGAAGGTCGATAATGAATCCCGCAGCTGGACCATGTCGATTGGTCACGTTCCCGGCGAGTATCGATTTTGCTAAATTACCCGGCTAATGTCACTCGGCTCGTGCGATTTCTCTCGACGGCTAATCTCTATCGGAGAGGAAATTTTCGAACTGCGAGAAACACCGACAGGCTTTTCCACGCAACCAATGCCAGAAATGGCAGTCCCTCCTTTTCACTCGGCTACCCAATAATTACGATGATTGGCGGTAGCCGGCCGAGAGTGTGCCGAGGCATTTAAATATCACCGGCCGCCGATTAAAAGTCGGATTTTTCATGCGCTCGTGGGAATTAGGTAGATGTTAAACGGTTTTACACGACTCTCAAGACCCTAGTTAGAATGGCGATCGGAGATCTACCTTTGAGACTACATCATTCAAATGTTCCAAATAAGTTAAAAAAAAAAACAGTGGTAATTTTTCCTTGGCTTGTGAGTTATTTTAATACTGGATACAGCATGAACGACCTACAGGCCAGCAGCTAAGAGTGTGAGAGATGTAGGAAAGTGTTGTATAATTTATTCTCGGTGGTAGTTTAGCAGAACTATTGTGTGTTTATCGAGAGGCGAGACGGTGTCGACAGGAATCGTTTCGCGCCGGGTGAATCATAGATTAGTGGTGTGAACGCGGCTTAAGGTAGATCCTCCGGGTCCCACTGGGGTCTTAGACCGTGACCGGTCGACACGAGGCCCGTCACACGATCGCACGGTTCCCGATCTGCCGATCCTCGTGGTCGATTCTACCTCTTTTCCTCGCCGTCTAAACTGTCCTTGGATTTCGCCTATACACGGTGTCCCTTTAAAACCTTCGACCCTCCTCTCAACCACAATAACTCAAACCCTCAAGCCCTAAACACCTTCGCTCTTACTCTTCATCGTATTGATAGAAACTGTGATAAATTCTTTACACAATAATTAAGTCCGTGTCTTCAGTGGAGTCCTTCAAAATTACATATTGCGTGCTCGAATCTTACAATTAGTACATACAATCTCTACATAATTGTTCCATTGTTAGATCATACTATCCTCTAGACCAGGGGTCGCCAACCTTTCACACGCTATGCGTCAATTTTTTTCTACTTTCAACTCTAACACCTTTTCTACCTTTTCTTACGTTCATTATTGGAAAATAGGAATAGGAGTAGAATCTGATAATTACTTTACGCTAGTTACTTTACGAAGTCTGTATGAATTCAACTGTCAATGACAACACTCAAGTTGAAAATGTGAATATGGATTCAGTTATGGCGCCTTCTTGAATAGAACAAGCAGACGTAAGAATGAAACGTGCCACAGGTTGGCCACCCCTGTGGTCTAGTGTCTAGACCTTGGATGTTAATGCAAAATCACAACCAGCAATTATCCAACTATCCATTACATGCTTCTTGCAACTCCTGGAATATAAATTTCTGATAGCATCGTTTTTTTAGCACAAGGATTTAGGTGGAACTTGCATTCACAGTTTACGTAACGACGCTCACACGACTCCGATCTTTACATAAAATCCTAGGACGCACAGGGTCCTGCATTTAAAGGACACCGAGTGTGTAGGAGCCACGAGGCCGTGGAACTATTGTGGGATCGTGACGCAGATAGCGGAGCCAGGCTGCATCGTTCCCGTCGTCTCGTTGTTGTCGTCGGCGTCGATAGTCGTCTTCGTCGTGTCACCGTTCCATGGCTCTGCTGCACTAGTTTCCCTGACCGAATTCGAGCCCCGAGAAACAGCGTCTGTCTTTCTCTGTTTCGTGAGAACCACGCGCGAAACAACGCGGACGACGTCGAATCAGATCAGACCCGTGACCATTTTCGGAGAGAGAGAGAGAGTGGGTGGGGCTCTCTTCTCTAATTAATTGCACCGGCATAACCAATCGTGATCGAACATCATTGTAGAGTAGTCTAGACTGTGAAACGTTGTACGAAATCGTTTCTATCCCCGAGGACCGAGCCGAGCAAAACAGTTCGCGCAAAGATTGAAATCAGCGAGCAGGGTGAACAGCAGAAGCAAGTCTGCGGTTTTCCAGCTCGATTCCCGGGCCAGTCCCTGTGCTCCTTTTCCCTTTTGTTTCCCCCACGGCGCGGCGTGTCCCTCCCTCATAAGACATTCATATATTCGAGCGATCTCGACGGGTTCCACGGGTTCCTGGAAGACTGGCATTAGAAACCGGACGGGGAACCGGAGACCGGCTCTCCTTCCTTTCCGATTTGCTCCCGGGGGCCAGTGTTTATCTCACCCGGGATCCCACGGTGGTGGCTTTCGTCCTTTGACCCCCCTTCTCTCCCTTCTGTTTCTCCGCCCCTGCCACCCCGCCCCAACATGTGTGTCCATGTGTTCGTTCGTTCGCTCGGTTCGTTCTCTCGAATAGATCGTCCGCAGCGGATCGCACGATCGAACGGCAGAACGGCCGCGTACCACCGGCAGATTTATCGCTATTTGATCGTCGCCGTCCTATTGATATACCGTTCATGGTGTTTCCCCTCCTTTTTTCCCTCCCCGTAGCTGGGGACGTCCGGTGAAACCGAGAGCGGGAACGAAGAAATCGAAAGCGAGTCGAACGTGTGCACCCGCCTCTCCGACTACCCTGTCTTTCCACGCTCGCCTCCGAGGTGTTGGTTACCTGGACCATCAGCTATTCTCATTGTCTACCTGTGAGATTCGTTTTTTTATGCAAGCTATGTATTTTTATACATTTTTCGAACACAAGAATCTTTGCACTCCGGTGCTCGGTAATTTCGAAACAGCGTTCGAGGACAAACGTATTTTCTGACTTTCTTGTGTACGCGCAATGTTTGAACGAACGCCTGAAATATCGAGCGTTGAATAGGCATTGTAGATCCGCAGGATAGAATTGAAGATCTCATTGTTCTCGGGTAACGGTGACGATACATCATCGAAACAGGGGGTTTGCGTAATTACTTTCGACGAGGGAGAATCGCGCGACGGTTCTTTTAAATAAATCAGGGTACACGTTACACATTAACGTGGAAAAGAGCGGGCGTCGTATATTATCCGTCGCATAGCTCCTCTGACAACCAGGATACACCACACTGTGTCTTTGTCGAGCGCGAAACACCGCGTCCCAGTGTATAATTCATCGTGTCACGTTTATCGTTTCCGCGACATTTTATTGAATAATGAACGAGAAATGGTAGGAGCGTTCGCTTCTCGAGATCCCTTTCCTATTGGTCCCCATAGGAATTCCAACATTTACAAATCCTCGTGTATCCTCGACGTACATCAGTATTTCGCATAATAAATTTTTTCTAAAGCTCGCAACAATTCCCAAAACGTTTTTTGGCACTGTTTCGAAATCCATTTCTCCCAAAATCCGCTGAAATCATGATGTGAAAAAATACACGAAACAATCATTTGTTTTAATAAGAAGTTTGATGGCTTTCTTCGCGAGACTTTCCACCGGAAGTCCAAGTTCAATCTGAGCGACCATGGTCTCTCTAAAAATGGTCAGCCATTATCCGGCGCGCGAAGCACCGAGAATAAAGTGCCAATAAACATGCGAGTCGGTAGAAACTGACCGGGGTCCAGGCCAGAGAGAAATAAGTCAGAGAAAGCTTAATTATCGTTCGAATCGCGGCACGAACGCGTGGACGCGCGCGAAATTTAAACTCTGAACCCCATGAGACAACTTAGACTTGCTGAGGAACGACGCTGAAGAGGAATCGTCACGTCACGGCGCGGCGTCTTCTTGCCGAGAGAGTAGGAGAAAGAGTAAGGATCCTAGGCGCGATCCTAAGCGTGTTTAATGTCACCGCGGCACCTGGACCCGATCGACCAATAAAGATGCGATACGGGAATCGCAGAGAAAGCGGCTTGTCTCAGGGCCCACAGACTCTGTAGGGGGCCCACGAATATCGATGAGAAAATGGTGGGGACCCAAGAATGGCCGTTCGTTCATCCTCGACCTAAGGTCCCTCGTTTTCCAGTGACACTAAGCAGACAATTTATTAAAATGGGAACACATCGCAAGAATTTAGTTAATATCTTTAAATATTAGATATTTATTCGAATAACACAGCACAATGTAATAAACTTTGTTTTGATTGGGTACTTTGCGTGAACCATGTGTGAGAGCTGTGACGAAAAAACGTGGTAAAAAATGGCGGCACTCGACGTGCAATAAAACGCAGGTCAAAAGACCTTTTCCGAACAGAACATCTTTTCACGGTATAAATTTTGAGTTTCATTCCAGCAGCACCATAAAATTCGAACGCGTGGTAAACGGTATCGGGCTAAAAGCGGATCGATTCGCGACGGTGTAAATAGCTCGATCGAACAATCGAAAGTAGCCACCAGAAGTGTGTGTGCTCATGGGGCGCGAATCGAGCAAACAGTGAAAACCGGCGAGAATCGATTTATACGGTCGATAGGTTCTCATGCGGGCGATCGGGTCCCGATCGACGACGAGCGACGGCGACAATCGGAACGCCTTGGCGCGCGGCTCTGCTGCGAGAAATCGAAACCCAAGAAGGAAGAACACGCCCCTGGTATATACCAGAATTATCTCGGGGCCGGTCGTACGAATGATTTTCTATGCTCTCGTGCAAACCCGCGCGGCGGAATGATCGCAGAGGCAGAACGTAGTCGGAGTAGTATAATCCCGGGACCAGGCCGAGCGCTTTCACACGTGTCGCTGAATTACGGGATCTCACGTGGGCGGCGACACTTTTCTGCTCTCTCGCGACCCGCGAAATACGAGCGAAGTACGCGCTCGCGAAACCACCACCGTGTGTTCCGCGTTTGGACACCTGGAAACTGGTTCGTGGAAACGCGCCGAGCACCGTGATAGTTCGCGATCTTTCCGATTAGCCGAATTCGGCGAATTCGGCTGACAACCGCGAATCTTAAACCGAAATCAAAATTATTGTTAACCCTCATCCGTTCCCAAATTGACACAGTGCTAAAAGCGCGATGAAATAACAAAGTAAATAATTATTTTTCTGTGTTTTTTGTTTATTGAAATTGATGAGTTACAAGTAGTAACATGATATTTGGTCCCCTCAGGGTTTCAAATTCATTTACCAATCCTCTCCCTTCCACTCTCACCATCGCCTTTTCAGCGGGATCTACTGTTTATGGTGGGTTTCGAACCACCTTTTGCCAACAACACGTGAAATGAGTTACAAGTAACAGAACAGAATAATTTATTTCGGAAAACTGTGTCAAATTGACACAAAGGACGGAGGGTATAGTGTAATTTCTGTAAAAGTGGAATTTCTGGGAGTCCCCGCGACAAATCGGTCGCGATCGCGCGCGGAATCCCGGATCCGCTGACACTATCAATTTGTAAACAAGCAACGGCGGCGGTGCTTGTCACCGTGCAAAAAGACGCCGGCCAGGACGAGTCTCCGAGGAGGCAAAAACGAGTTGCGTTTCCACGGTTCATTACTCGAGGCTGCCGCGCGACTCTGTAACATCCATATTGCATGATCCGAACGGACGCCTGGTCACTAGGAAATACGTACTCCGAAGCTTTCGACGATTTTCCAATGGATCTGGCAACTCCCTGCGGGAGCCAGGAACATGTCTTCCACCCCATAAAACTCGCGGACATCGTAGATTCGATTGAAACGTTTCCGTCTTCCACAGTTGTTTCGATGGTCGAAGAACAGTCACGATGAAAAACGACGAATAGCCCTGGGATCGGTTGGCTCCTGCAGGTTGAAGATAAAACTGATAAAAATACGCAGCGCGGCGTCGTATTTCCACGAGGATTCTAGGAAAACTTGCTGCTAGTATTTCTTGCAACTTGTGCGTTCAGTCAGCCACAATACGATACCATTCAGTATAGAACGGTTAAGGGGTTAATCTGCCGTTTCAATCTATGACAATGCAGAACACAATATTCGCAACGCTATCAACATCTGCCACGATAGATCGCCGCTGATTAAGATGCAAAAACGTACGAGCGCACTTCGTAGCAGGTAAAAGTGTCGGAGGCGATCACCGTAGAGAAAGTTTCTCTATAGACGAAAAAAAGATATGCATTGCGTGAGAATGTTTTCACTCTCGGCCGCCTCCTCTCACTGTTATTAAGCGAACTGGCCTGATCAATCTTAGCAACCCCCTGCGGAGTGCTTCGAGCTTCGCGCACGCGTTCGAATCAACGACGACCTCGTCCTGGATCGAATAAGTATTTTCCTAAGCGTATATTCCCCCGTGGAAAATGATTGTTACCTCTAGGCAAATTCAAATTAAATCTTCCACGAGCCTAACGCGCCACGTCGCTGGTTTGACAGTCTATGGGAATCGTTCTCACGTTTGACGCCTGCAGAGAATTGCTGGTTCTTCAATTTCATCGCTCTAAAGCAAGCACTCATTAGTAATCAGAAAAAAATGGTTGGATCTTCGTCTGAGGACACTTCCTTCCACAGGAAGCACAGAATCTCCATCGTATCCTGCATCAAAGCGTCCAGACAGCGTTTGATCAGATATCAGCATCCGGAGTCGAGCTTTCCACGAACCACCGTATCCGTTCCCAAGGGATGGAAAAGAGACGGAGGCGACGACAGCACTAAAGACGACGAAAGAGGAAAAGGGAGAAAGAAAAAAAAAAGGAGTGCAAGATGCATCGGTGGATGCGTCGACGCGTCGCGTGGCCTTCGACGTGCGCGGAATAACGCTTCTTGAATCGGTGACTTCGAGGGAAGATCGAGAAGAGACAGAGAGAGAAAAAAACAGGAGGAAAAAGAAATAATTGCGGGGGCATCGGTTCTCCGTAGAACAGAGTCGTGGTCGATCGTAGAAAATCACCGGTTCTCCGACGGCAATTAAACCCGGATCGGGGAAGACCCACGTCAGGGCTGCAGCGATTTCGCCGAAAGCGAGGAGGCGACTTTGTGCCTTGAACGAGTAAACGCCGGCGTTACGGGGAAGAAACGATGTTGGGTCATCTAATTTTACGAGCGGGTTCGTTAGGCAGGCCTTGGATCCACCGGTGAATCCTTTTCGGGTCCAAATCGACCGCCTTTTTTGGCGGATCGGACGTAAGATGGAGGACGTGGGCCTCGTACATGGAAATTGGGACGGTGGAATGTTTGCAGTATTGGTACCCGGTGTGTTCCATGTAGTACATCAAAAAAATTCACGTGCGATGCTGAATCATGTTCGAGACCACATCCCAGAAATATTTTTTAGACCTACATTGTTTAGTTTTCCGACAATAAATTCGTAAAGTCGAAGTTGAATATAAAATTGTCCGAGAATCTTCCAAGGGTTAATTATCCCTGGCGTTTTCTAAGGGCGAGTGTCCACGTCGGATAAAGCGGCTGATTATTCCGCATTGCACCTGTACCGCTATGTCTCTCGCGGTCTTCCGCGAGGCTCGTTACGTAACGCTGCCACGGCAGAGAATTTACGCGAAGAAACAGGAATACCAATTAGTCTGCGAGCGAGTCGTGTATGGATTTATTCGAGCCCGTTTGCTCGCAGCACCGAGCTGGTAACGATCCTCAGAGGTCCGGAACTAAAACCCTCCTGATCATTTCTGAATGTAAATTCTTCAATTACAATTCTTTCTCTAGAGAACGATGCGAATTCAACGCGCATCGACCTGGGAATGTGTTGATATTCTAAAATCAAGGGAAAATCTTTTTGATCATTTCTGAGTGTCAATTCTTCGATTACAATCCTTTTTTAAATTTGAGCTGAATTTAACTAGTCGTAGGACATCGATAATCTTGAGGACACCATAAATCGTACTATTTCTATCGTTCTGGGAAACGATTCAGAGAGCGGTACAAATTCACCGCGCATCGACCTGGGAAAAAAGTTGATTTTCCAGGGAACGGGTAGCTGGATTTTATTTCCGGAGTACAGCGAGTTCAAGGCGGCAGGACTGTAAAGGACCTCGCGCGCGCCGCGCCAGGATGCCATCGGCATTTTTCTCGCCTTGGCAAAAATAACCTCGCGACAGGATTACCGCCGCGGCAATTGCACAATACCCTGGATAATTCCGTGACGGTGACCGGTCTTCACTCTCGCCTCGTTACCGCCGCGAGATTTCTGCCGTGCGGCATACTACGCGCGCGTTCTTCTCTCTCTCTCTCTCTCTCTCTCTCTCTCTCCTCTCTTTCCTCTCTTGTTCGTTCTTCAGCGAGCTTCGGCTTGCCGGTTCCTGTTCCACCGGCAGAAGAACTGGAATCACGGTCTCTCCGCGTTCTTGCCCGGCAGCCGGTCCGCCGATGATTATCGTGCTAACTGGAGAAGACCCTGTCGCCTTTTGCTCCCTGCAACCAGGAGACGCCTCCTCGGAGAAATGATCGTGATATATCTGATCTGCTGAAACAGCGAACGCCCTCGGCCATTGGAACGGGGTCTGAAAACGTAGCTCGAAATCGGAACTATTTTCATCACTAGACCCCGGATGCCAAACAAAAATTACAATAATTACTAGACAGCGGATCTTTATGCAAAAGAAAAATGCTCTACCTAAATTGCAATAAACTGGAGTGAAACAGAAATTTATTTTCTCTTTTAACATAGTTAATAATTCATCTAATGTTTTTACTGTTTCAAATTACACCTACTCAATTTTCTTCTAAATGCGTAAAATCCGTTGTCCAATAATCATTTAAGAATCGGACTCTTATGAATTGACGCAACACAGGGCTGACCATTTCTGTTCGCATCAAAAGTTCCTAATCGCTTCCATCGCCGTTTACCCATCGCTGTCCAACAGTAGCCATCGTTTAGCAATTTACCAGAATCTATCCAAAGAGAAATTTCTTCGGTATTGTCTCGAATTTTTCCGACTTCCACATCGCGCAAGGGATTGCGCAAGAAGATCGCAGACACGCGCGCGCGCGCTAGCTCGCGATTGTTCGCGGGAACACTTCGCGAGGCGAGCGTAAAAGGGGAATTAATAGACGCTTGTTCGGCCGTATCAGATTCCCTCCATTAACAGTCGCCGATGAACGAAAAGGTCGTTACAAGCAAATGCCAGATAGTTCCTCAATGGATTCACGATCCCCGTAGGATCGTTCCGCTGCGGTCTGTGTTCTATGTTCTCTCCCGAAGCTCTCCTCGCCAACTGGATCCATTAGTCATCGGACTGTTCCCCGGCTATCATGGGACCCGCTGATGTGGTTTCCATTCGACTGGGTGGTCCGCGAGAGATATGCCCCGGGCAAATCGGATTAGAACCTGATCGCTTGGCTCTTGCTCTTCGCCCCTGGAAATTCGTCTGTCCCCTGAAAAAATGCCCACGGGGAAAAAACCGGCGTCGCATTCTTCCGATTAAATCCACTGGAAGATGAATTTCCCCACGGAAAATGTCTACTCGATCTTGCTAATACATTTTTGTAGATTAGAATGATCGATGAACGTACTAATCATGAATACTTCTTCCCCAACGATTCCATTAACCCTCATCCACATGGGTAATGTTTTGTACTATTCTAAATGAATTTGAAATAGGTACCCGGATACCACGTCGTGTGGATGAGGGTTAAGAAAATTTCAATGTCCTCCTGAGCCTTAATAAAATCCTTGCCAAGAAGTACGTCCATGCGAAAAATATAGTTCGAGTGTTAAAGCATGGTGGGCAGCACGACTCGCGTTCCCCGATAACAATAAATCTCAATCCCGGCTGTAAACACGACAAAACGGCGAACAATCCATCACGAAAAACGTCTTCCTCCCGGAAGCCGACGGTACGTGAGTTGCTCGGAAAGGTCAGGGTAGATAGAGACACGGGGGCTGAGGAGGGGAGCTGAAGAAGGGGGCAGATGTTGGCCAAGGAAATATATATGTTCGGTTACTACCTCGCTTTCCATCGTTAATCACGGCAGTAAATTAAACGGATCCGATGCATCATTATCTCCGCGGAATTACAACGTTCCATGCCCCGGCGTCGAACCCACGAAATCGATTCGAGCCGTTAGACGCCGCTGCCGCTGACGCCATGATAACGCTACCAGCACCGCGGTTAACTGCGGTTAGGTTTTTGTCTTGACCAACCCTTTCTTTTAATTTTGCACATCAGACGATTTTCTTACACCTCGGCTCGCAAAAATCCTCTTCAGCGCAAACCGAACCCTTAATGTCTTGTCTTAATGGCAAAGGCGTGACTTAACATTGGATAGAAAAAGTTTGTTAATATAAAGAGGACACTCGAATCAGAATTTAGGGGCAGCTTCGTCGAAAAGCTGGCACGCGAGCCAAGAGAAGCCGTACTCGGTTCCCATACGGGTCAACGAGCCCGTTCCTTTTCCCGTTCGATTAAAAGGGGTAAGCCTCTTTTTCTAACGAGAATGCAATCGCTTCTCTCTCGCTTAACGCGAGCGCCACACGGTGCAACTCGGTGCAACTCGGTGCAACGCGGTGCAACGTCAGGTCGCCGTCCACCGAGAACGAAACGCACGTCACTCGTCTCGTCTCGTATATCCAGCCGAACGACACACCTGCGAGCTAATCCGATTACCTGCCGCGGATCGACGCCCGCGTATCCCGTCGCGATCACACGAAATCACGATCCACAGAGAAACGAAACCGAGATTGCGTTTCAGCAACGCTGCGCGCGATCTACCGAGAACGGTGCCCTATTTTCGAGTGTCCTGTCGCGTGACCAGCGGAAATCGAGACACTATGTTTTCAGAGGTGTTGAGGAAAGGTGAAGGGATTTTCGTCTAGAGTTACCGAGGTTGGAAACCGATGCTCGAAGATTTTGTAGGACTGTGGAAAATTTTTAACAGTGATCAGCTGATTCGATGATGGTTCATTTATTTTCTACATTTATTGTAAGAGCGAGTGATGAATTTCCTGTTCGGGCCGAATCAAGATCAAAGGCACGAAGGATTGATGACTCGGGTATCGGGCTACAGTGCTTTGTAATTACAAGCCCCTGCCGATGGTAACATATCGGAAACAGGTAGACAAGCAGTCCCATCGAGGATGAACCGTTCACAATCGTCTAACAGGTGACACTGGATGGTTAGCTCTCTCTCAGGCGTATAACGAGCGTTTAACAAGCGGTTTTCAGGGACTGAGGAGAGATTCCTGGAAGCAACGAAGGTCTGATCATCAATCTCGAGTTACGTGGAAATGGCCCGCCACTCCCGGGGAAGATTGAATTAGAAGTTGATGGAGGTGAGAGAGGGATGATGACTGCCTTTTACATTTTTCTGCGTTCTAACGTTTCTGCGAATTTTGTTGCAGATGAACAAGCCTGGTTAAAGCGTCTTTCGCTTAGAAATTATTCAGAACGTTGCTGGAATATCCTAGCTATAATTTGTCCATACGAACCCTTGCTCTTCTGACAATTCAATTAGCGAATCATTAACTACCGACATTGATGACTCGGAAAAAATATCGGTACTATAATTGCGTGATAAAAATTCTTTATTATAGAAACTATATCCATTTTTATAAAAAAAAACACATTTTACAATTCTCGTAAATTTACAAAAACTTCTATCGATTCGTAGATAATTCCAATTAACCGGATTCTATTAATACACAGAGGTGTCTTGCAATTCCTGCGCATTACTGTACCTTCATTGAGGTATGCGCAATGCTCCCACATACTCCCACACACTCGCGCGAAACGGAGCGCGGCCCAGGTTCCCGGGATCGTCGGCGATTCGCTATCTCGGCGCGCGAGTATAGCCGCCGATGAGGCAATTAAGTCGTAATCAGTGCTAATTAGGCGAAACGCGAGCGCCGGTTCGGCTCGCGGGTCGAGAGCAGCTTGCCGCCGCACGCCCACGCGTTTTCTCTGTTTCACTTCTCGGGGCCGGCTTTCACGCGGCGGGCCATTAGCCACGCCGTGTCCCCGCGCGTGTCGTCAGGCCCGCGGGGCCACAGCGGGGCCCTAGGGGCACGGCCGTGGGCGTGCGCGGGCATTATTCACGCGCGTGCGTGCTCAGAAATTCGTACCGGGGCCCTCGGAGCAATGGGACGCGACCCGACACGAATCGTTCCGGATCACGTTAGGCCCGGCGTTAGATCATTCTGTGTTTGGCCTGGCCTTGAGAACTGTGGCGTTAACAATCGTAATCAGTAGACTGCGGATTTTTATGCGGAATAAAACTTGGCAGAAGTTCAGAAATCGTCTGGAATTTTCGGGGCCTGTCGGAACATAATCAGAAGTATTCAAAAAAATTCGGAGGCTGTAAAAATATTATCAGAAATATTCAGAAAATTTCAGAGGCTGTAGAAATATCATCAGAAATATTCAGAAAATATCAGAGGCTGTTAAAATATCATCAGAAATATTCAGAAAATTTCAGAGGCTGTAGAAATATCATCAGAAATATTCAGAAAATATCAGAGGCTGTAAAAATGTCATCAGAAATATTCAGAAAATTTCAGAGGCTGTAGAAATATCATCAGAAATATTCAGAAAATTTCAGAGCCTCTCAAAAAGTAATCAGAAATATTCACAAATCGTCAGACATAGTCTGAAATAGTCCGGCGCCGTCTACCGGGAATATGTTGCACGGCAGCCCCGCAACTGCAACCCCTAAATAAGAAATGTCCCATTTCCGCGCGGTTACAAATCGCCGGCGATTTTTCCACGCCACAAATGCGAAGATCCGAGGTACAGTAATTATAATCCCGGTACCGTTGCGAATAGTCCTGCAACGTTTCGGGTCATTAGTGTCGGTGATTTATACGCGGCAGCATCGACCCAGCCTCTGCCTTATCAGAACGGTTTCCTCGCCGCGAATGGTAGAACGATAGATAGTTTTCCTTACGGTGGCAAAGCCTACGTGGATTTATAGGCTTATTGATCGGCGCTTTTCTTCTTCCACCCGGCAGCGCGGCGAGGTGGCAGGGTGAAGCAACCCAGACACGGAGAAATAGAAGCTCCGAGACGAAGGATTTTCCACGGGCTTGATGGAACAAGATTTCTGGTCGGCCGTTTTAATGAGGGTGGACAGTGACTTATGAAACTTCGCTGTCTAGATAAGGAGATTTAGCGGCGTTCCAGACGCGATATTCAGGTTGCAAGCGATGTACTTTTTGTTCTTTCAGTCGATACCTTCTAGAAAGTTGCTGTCGTTCTCGTCCATTTTGACCCTTTTTGGTCCTCGGAATTTACGGTGTTGATAATTGTGTTGCGGGAGTTTATGCAATTCCAGGTTTTTGCAGACTGATTCAAGACCGTCGAGTTTTATACGCATAAATGTTGTTCTCATTAATATGCTAATCGCGCTCGATTCGATATTGGTAAAAACGAGCACGGTGCTGAATGTTAGTATAGTTGTTTACAATCTGTGTTAAGAGCTCCGCGAAATATAAATTCTGTTCTTATCACGCTGCTAATTGAAATACACTGAATTTCATGTAAGCAAAATGAAGACATTAGGAAATGTCGATACAGTCACTCATTTATAGATATCTCTGCATCGTCAGGCGTCCAATAAAAACATAAAATTATTATCTTGTAAAATTAATTGGGTACATAGGATCAGGCAATTTTTACTAGATAATAGTGAATCAGTGTACCACGTAATTCCAACAAATACATTAACGTCTGAAAATGTTGATTATTGTATTGCTTTATTTCCACAAAATAAGATTTTGAACCTGTGTAAAATTCGAAAATTATATATACATCCAATGGTAACATAAAAGACAGCTTTCTCCGTCTAAAATCCGATTTTCCCGCGTCAACTAAACTGTTTCTCGCGTTTCGCCGTGTCGGTACACGGCCCTTACACAGCATAAAGCTTGTACGGGTCTGTGTACGCGACTTTATGGTCTCAAAAGAATATCGTCGTTGTCGCGGGAACGTTAAGCCGCTTGTTTATCTCGGCGACAGTGCCGGGCGACAAAATGTATGCAAAAGAGAGTCGGTCCGCTTACGAGAGGCGGGAACGAAGAAATCTGTTGCCGCGCCGCTTTATATTCGTGTCTACATACAGGGTGTCCTGTAACAGGTGGTACTGACCGAGCAAGAAGCGAAAGTACGTGTTCAAGCAAATCGAAAACCGAGAATGAAAGTTTCTTGTCGGAGGCGTCCGGTACCGAGGAAATCGATTATAAAGGCTCGCGCGCTCGTTCTATCACCATTACCGTCCAATCAACTGACCGTTCCACATCAAATTGTTTAAAATTTCACGGTTACCCCCACCTCTCCCTCTCCATACTGTACTAAATTTATAATTGACTGACCTGGCTCTGTTCCGGATCAAATTGATTCAAATTTCATGCTTCCTCCGTGGTCCATTTAATTTCTGATAAAAGTGAGTTAAAAATTGTTAAAATTGTATACATTATTAAATTCGTCGGTATCTAATTAGTTACTAAACATTTGAATAGTGTATGACTGTAGAAAAAGGGTGAACATTTAATTTTCCTTTAAAGCTGCAAAGAGTTATCATCCTCCTCACGAGATTCACCCCATGAGTTTCCTTTTTCACTTCTCCAGCAATCACGTGGAAACCCTCGAGTTCTATGGTTGTTCCTACGGGGTAAACGGACCCCAAAGAACCCGAAGAAGCCGAAGGGCTTGCTCGAGCTGCTTAGCATAACGGAGCATCGACGCAGAAGGTCCGAGAGTACCCGGCACACCCACCTCGATCCTGGGTGGCAGGTCGTTGGTAATAACCCCATAGGTAGACCACCACGAAAGCGCAATCTGCGCTTAATGGCGGCAGCCGCCGTGAGATATCGCGATACGAGTTCCTCTCCGCTTGGCAAGACGATCGCGGCATGGTCCACGACGTGTCTACACGCACCGAAGACGACCCGCAACCAGAATCGTACCCTTCTACCTGGCGGGTGTTTATGCGGCGAATTTCGTATTCAGTCGAGAAAACCCGCGTCCCGAGTCGCGAACTTAACGTACACTGTGTCCGACAACTTGTCCTCTTGTTACCCTGTCGAGACTCCCATGGGGACCCTAACCCCTTGCAATTTATTCGCATGGGAATTGCGCGAGACCCCCTTGCTTTTAGAGCAGTGCTCCCTATTAGCAGCCTCATATAAAATTTTTTTCACTGGATAGATACTTGCTTAAACAATTTCTTCTTGTACATCTAACTGCATCTAAAAATTAATCGGAGCTGTGTATACAAATTTGCATGACAAATTGTAATGCTTTATACAAAAATTATGTTTTTAAAAATCAGTTGACGCTGAAAGATTGTTCATTCAGAGACGTACAAATTGGATTTTGAAGCTTTCATCCAGACCTAATAGTTTTAGAGATACTCAATAAAATGGATTTTCCACCCAAACTTTGAGGGCTATTTTCAGCTATAAAAAAATACGTGTCAAATATTTTTTCGAGTTCTATATCCTACCAAAATTTTATTAAAATCAAGACAGCGCTTGTTATTCCAACATTATACATATGGAATTCATTGAAATATCTGGAAACAGGAAATGCATGACTTAGACCACTTTCGTAACGATGGGCGCATACAACGGTGGACTGTTTCCTTGAAAAATTGACCGTGAGCCAGGACCACAGCCATAAGTTCTCGGTAAGGCTCGAAAACCGACGACTCTCGAGCGAAAAGAGCAAGCAAGAGTTCAAGTGACGCGTTCTCGCAAACCGAGAGGAGGAAGCATCGCTTGTACATATGCGACGCACGTGTCCCACCGTTTACTCATGTTCCCCACGTAAAGAGCAGAAAGAAACGAGCAAGAGAGAGAGAGAGATAGGTTTGCTCACGTCTCCGCAGAAAAATACGCGCACGTCTCGCCGCGAAACAAGCAAGGAAAAAATGCACGCGCGTAAACGCGCCCGTCCTCTGCGGATCGTTCTGTTCAGCACGCAATCTTATTAGGGACGTGACGTCGCCGAGCAGGAAGTCCCCCTACGATATTCTTTCGTCGATAAGGATAACGAGGCAGGTCAGTGAGCGGCCGGGCCACGAAGCCCGCTTAATAAATCACGTTTTCCCAGGCCGCGCCGATTATCCACCTGATCGACGATAACTGTCTGCCGATGTCTGATAGAACTGCATCCGGGCTGTGGGACCTCCACCATTTTCGAATGTTCAAACAAATCTCATATTCGTAGCCTACGTAATCTTCAATTACTCGCTTTCCACTTTTATTCAATGAAATAACTACTTAAATGCATAATCGATATTTGCTAGTGTGGTCGACATCCTCATTTCTGCTTTAAACACTAAACTTAAAGTTCTCAGATTGTGAATACTATATGCGAGTAATTAAAATTTTTAACCTTCATTTACTCACGCTACACTTTTCACATAACTAGTTACATGGAACTTTACGTCCAAGAAACATAAGTAAATTTTTGTTCAATGAAATAACTACTTTGATACAAAATCAATATTTGCTAGTGTGATCGACACCATTGTTCATGCTTGAAACACTAAATTTAAAGTTTTTACGACGTTCGATCTCTCCTTAAGCGATCGATCTCTTCCCAAGCAATAACGAGGTAGACTCGTTCCGAAGATTTCGAGCAGAAATCGTAAAGTAAAGGGTTAACAAGCAACGGAACTTTGTAGCAGGAGCAGACATTGACTGATAGTGCGAAACAGTTGGCTGAAATCCCGTTTTCCAAAGTAATTGGAAATTCTTAGCTGGAGCGATTCTAACTGTCGGCAGAGCGCGCAGCAAGCAGTAACTCGACGAAAGAAAATTCTCGCGCGAGTATAAAATCGTTTTGATCGATCATAAAGTTAGTGGGTAGTGTCATTCTTTGATCTGCCTCACGATACCAATGGACCGTATACATAAAGTGCACTTCGTACGCAAACTTTGCTGACACTTCTCCGAGACTTCATCGGACTATGAAAGTAATAAACACATCTACAAAGTGGAACCTTGGACTATCTCCGGATCCGACGGCAAAAATCAGGTTAGAGTACCCGCGAAGCAGGTCACAAATCACTCTAACCTTTCCGCGGCGCTAGCACGCAGCTTAAAAAGCTGAGAGCTGGCTGACTTTTCCGAGATCAGTCGAACAGATAGCGGATATTGAAAGGTCGGCCGAGATTGAAGGCGGCGAGCGCACCTAAAATTGATAATTAACTCTTTGCACTTAAGTGGCGACTCCGAGGCACCACTGAAAATCATAATTCCACGCAATCTTCGCGTTAGAAAATTTGTTTGCCGATAATGGATCGCTAAACGTGCTCGGCCTTTCCCTTTGGGAGCAAGCAGACAAAGTTTTAATGAAGAAAATATTCGAATTAGAATATTCGTTCTTCTGCTTTTGTTTTTCTTTAATGTCTTCAATGTTATTAATAGAATGTGCTCGGTCAATTTTGAAATTTTAAGTTCCAGTGAAATGTCTGGAATCCAAAGCATCTCCAATTTCGAATGATTAATATTCAGAATCATCGAAGAAATAGCACGTTTAGCAGCATCATTGCCCATCGAACAGCAACAAAATCTAAACCGGCCGCGCCTTCTTGCCTTGTAATTAAGACGAGATAGGAAAGTGCTTATGGTCAGGCAGTATCGGCGAAACAGTCGATATATAATCGCGAGGCCGATATTAACGCTCGAGAGTACCCGTGTGCTCTCACTTGCTCTCGTTCTTATTAATTGGAATTATCCGTTCCGATACAACTACCCTTTGGTCGCTCATGCGTGCCCGTGGATTCGCCTGGTCCCAACTAGTTTAAAGGTGATTAACATTTCACGCTGCAGTGACGATATTAGTCCGTTGCTTCGAGGAGACGTTTACAAATCCAGTCAGTCGTTATTAACTTCCTTCTACTCCGAGCTGTCGTTGTAACGGTGAGAATCGCTTGCCCGGTGGGAATTGATGAAGAAAGCTGCAGCCACAGTGGGCGGAGCTAGGCCACGCCCTGCCACGTGGCAACGTGTCATTGGCTGCGTCACTCGACTATCGATAATATCACTGTCTTCTGGCTTAACCCCATTTTCTGCAATTTTTTTCACAATTTGAAAAATGCCAAGCAGTGCAAACTGGTTAAAAATTGATTTAAAAAATGAGATCAATTTAAGTCTCAATTTAATATGCAGTGATTAAGATTGTACTAAGACGTGTGTAAAAATTGAAATTGTGTCGAGGAAAATTTTCCTCATCTTCGCAGACCGATTAATGTTTCCTCGAAGCAGGGATTAACGTCGAGGAAAAACTGGAGGTGAAGAGGATACTTCTCGGGGGACCCGAGCGCGTTTTACCGGGAGGAAATCGATCGATTCATCAATCGAGTCGGCTCCCATCGATCCACTTTAATTTACGCGAGGAAAGTCAAGCCTGATAGCTAGCAGTCGATAATAATTAAGTGGTCCGACGTTCGAGCCGCTCGTTAATTATTGGCTTTTTTTAGGCAGACCAGGCGCGCGCGTGTGTTTCTAATCCTCGTCGATCCCTCGTGGCTTTCCCGCCTCGTTGAGTTATTTCGTTATTCGGCGAGAAAGCACCGATTAAATGGCCCCGCGCACGATTTACGCTTGTCTAAACCCGATAGCGAAATGGAGGACGACGTGTGTAAACGCTGTTTCGATCGAAATCCTTGCTAGTCGAGGATCGAGCGTGATGTTCGACGAGTGTAGGCCACCCTGAAGCGTGTTAACGCGGAGTCGAGGAGATAATTCTGCCGGGAAATTCCTCGCACATTATTTTCGATGCCGTTGCTCGGACTCGATCGTTTCGGATCGGTGAGAATTGAATCGTAGATGGAAACACTACATAAGTCACCGGATACTTATTCAAATTTGGATGCAGAAGATTTTTGTTATTAAAGAACCCGTAATATCGTAAAAAAAATGGTACTTACTAATTTTTTCGAATGTAGAGAACGTGTATAATTCTTCAAATTTAAGTGGGGTAATTTTTTTCCAATTTGGCTTCTGGAGCAGCGCATCATTATTTACTCAAATATTACATGTATATATTTTAATAAATATTTTATTGTTTTAAGGGATAAAAGTAGATGCTTTACCCCACAAAATAATCGTAATCAGATCGTGGTCCGATTTTTATTCACCAAGTTACAACCTTCAATGCTCACAATTATTCTATCGGAGATTTAGTGAGCCTTTAATTTTCCGTCTTCGAGGATTGTGGGAACGGGTGCATTCTAGAGGATGCGTAAAAGGGGCGGAAGTGAATAGAAGCGATGCGCATCCGCGCACGCCGCTATTAGAATCGCATTAGGCACGCGGAAGGCGTCACCGGCAATGAATCACACGGCGACCTCATAGGTTAACGGACGAAACAATTTCTTAATTGTTTGCGGTGGTCGCCGGCGATAAATCGACACTCATCTGTTAATCAAACCGGAAGGAGAATACTGATTATTATCGACGATCACCGATTAAATTTGAATATAGTAGCATTTTTTAAATGTGCGTACACAGCGAAATCGAAACCAGTCGCTTCGATCCGTTGCGTCTAGCGTTAATTTTCTCGGGCGCTGGTTTAATTACTGCGTCCCAGAGTGCACTACAGACGTCATGGATCTCGCTGGACCAGACCGCGAACTAAATTAATCAGCGCCTTGTCCGGTTTTTTGCTGCGAGGGTCTTTTAATTGATTAGATGATGGGATTACTTTAGAGTAATTAGGTGGACGAGGATAATCGAGTGTCACGCGTGGTTTATCTCATTGTTAGGGTTCCCTCCCTCGATCGCTGATAAAACACTCCTCGCAGGATAATCTGATCTGGACGTACCAGTTCCACCAGGACGGTTGACTATTAAATCGTTGAACGATTAGATCGAAACGCCAAACGATTTTTTTTTCTTAACTAAATTAGAAAAATTTTCCAGGCTCGTTAACTCGCGCAGAATTAAGATCGACGGATAATTCTTGAATTTTTGTAAACTTTAATTGATTAGGTTCGCGCCACGTGCATTTATGTCGTAATTAATTGGAAGCTGTCCAGGTGACTGGTTGAAATTATGGATCGTGTAATGGGTGATAGTAGCCAGACAGCAGAAACAGGTAAATTGTCAATTGGTTTTTGCATGGACGAAGATGTTAGTCCACTTGCATTCCGCTTCCTGTCATTCAAAGAAGCCGTAGACCCGCGATTGGCTTATCGTTCGTGCACCTACGGCCTATGTATGCACTTTGTTATCCTATAAGAGTCTATCGGGTTCGCAGAATCGGCAGAATTGCCCTCGATCCAGAAAAAACTTCGCGGAAATCGCGATTCCCATTCCACTCGCCCCTTAAAGCGCCAACTGGAATACAGAAACTGTAACCTCCAATTCATAATATTTCCGTAACAAAATTTATGTAACTCCCACTCCTCCCAACTAATTCTAGCGATAATAACGTCAAACAAGTATCCCGCACACAAGACGAAGTCTTGAGACTCGAAGTAGAATAAGACGACACGTGTCAGACACTCGACTAGTTCCCATTGTCGGGCGACAAAGGAACCTTAAACGTTCGAGATTATGCAGATAGTATTTTACTAAAGACGTCACGGACGTTGTTAAGCCCGGCGTAAACTTGGAAATATTATTTCGTAACACTGTGCCGGGACTGAGGAACGTATTGTGCTCGCACAGAATCCATTGTGTCAATCCTGAATAAACGTGAATCATTTGTAAACGTACCCAACAATTCACTAAGCATTCGAAAATAGATTATCATTTTAAACAATGGACCTCCCGTGGACATTGTTGAACTTCTTCGCAAATTTATATTCGGCTGTTTTTATCTATTTTCCAACTGACTGGAACACGATCAATAGAAGTACCGACCGAAATAAATCGTATGCAAGCGCATAGAAGGCGGATAGAATACGCGCGAACGGATCCGCCGCCGAATTCAATCTGCCGGCGCTGTTAATTCGATCGCGGCGAGCGGTATTTCATGGTTTATACGATCATTAACAAGAAACCCCCTTCGGGATCATAAATCGTGTCTGATTCGCGGGTAATTAGAAAGGATGTCGATCGTCCCTGATCCTCCGAACAGAAGTCCGCGGCCGCGTTTATGAGGTTCACGCAGTCAGCGTTCTATTAGGGGCCCCGGCGCGGCGTAATGCTCTCGCCGCGTCTCCTATAAATCAACCGGGGGCCCGTTGCTCATGTGTTTGTTCATTAGGTTCTTTCCGACGGCGAGCATCGCGCGCGATTATCTGCCCGATTAATCTCGAACCGGTCACCGGAGCGGCGCGACTATACTAGCCGGACGTTTTTCCCGGTTTCTTCCCTCGGGACGTCCGCTTATACCACTCTGCCCGACATACTCGGTCGACCGAGTTTGCTCTCTCCCGAGAGATCAAATGGTCGGACTCTATTTGACGACTCTGTGTGCTCTAGACCAGCAGTGGTCAACCTTTTACCATTTACCAATTTACTGTCCATTTTTCTTTTCGCATACACAAGAGGCACATATTTATCTTTATGCGTTTATGAAAAAATTGGTTAGATGAAACACGATACACTTGAGCACTCAGGTGTTGAAAATATCAAGATGTGCTGATTATTCTACGAGGTTATGAAATAAAACAATGCCAAGGATTCGTAGTACTGGAATATAAATTCAATATAGAGAGTTCACCTCAATATAGCGCTTCAGTTCAACTAACCTAGGGTAGAAAACGTGTTTAACGTCTACCTTCGACAAGACTGTTTTTTTATTGATGGTTGAAGGGTAGGAGGACCCAGGTATAAGGGATAGCGGCACAGGGGGAATGTATTGTTAGCTACATCGTAAATTCAAAAAAAGAAGAAGCCACTTGTAATCATTCATTGCGCCACAGGTTGGCCACCCCAGCTGTAGATGATCTAGTAATTAGTGCACCATCGATCTGAACGCAATACCGTGTCCTGAACACACAGCAATTACTCAATATTTGAATTACTATAACTTTAGAACCTTCGACGCCATTTTAGTAAATCTGGCACCGTCGAAGAGCAAGAAGACTGCGCTTTAAAACGGTTTTTGTTACATCTCGATGCGATACTTGGTTCCCGAGATATCGCCGCGTAAAAGCAGAGGTGATTTTTAACATTTGACTATCTCCTTCTCTCTCGGACCAGCGGTATGGGCCTATCTCTACGCGCCACTACTAGAGGCAGGTCAGATTTTACTGCTGCTATTAGTGCATGCTATTATCTATGAATGGGCCCCCCCATTCCTCCTTCCGTCTCACGTGATGATTTCGATCGCTCGTATCTCAAGAACGGATTGAGATATCGAGGTGGGACAAAATGCATTGGATAGAGCATGGACTGTATTATCGTCTCCGTCTGTCGACATAACTTTTTCAGCCCCTTATCATTTCTGGAGCATACACGAAATGCAAATTACTATTTTGTGTATCCCAGTGATAAATTCAATTTTGGTTCTAGCTGAATTATTGGCTAACGACAACTTGCGAGGCACGTAGAGCACATAACACAAGTCTAAAAGAACAAAGGATTTCACTCGGGTAACTTCCGGGGATGGTCGTCTCCGGCCGGACGATTAATCAGCGAGCTCCGCGGAAACGATAGAGCAGGAAGGGTCGACGATAAAAGCTGGAAGGGAAGAAGTAAGGGCGGGGGAAAGGAAAGGGAGGGAGGGAGAGACAGCCAGGGCCCCGGTGGTTCTCTCAGATTTATCATCGCCCGGAGCAACGGACTCCCGGGCGAGCGGCGCGCATTCAATTGCCGTTGCCAGCTTATTCGTCTCCCGTTAATCCCGGCCGATCGTTTGTTACCTCTTAACTCGCGATCCACGGCCAATTATTCTCGGCATTACGCCCTCTCCGTGAACGGATCGGTCCGCACGACGATTAAGTCGGCAAACGGTCTCGAGGCGGTCGCAGGTGCCAGCCCGAGACCCGCGGAACAGGAAATCATTAACATACCTAATAACGCATAACTCGCCGCCGTTGAAGAACCACTCGCCAGATGGAATATGTTGATAACTTGGCGATACGTTCAACCAGCTCTGCTCCGGAATCCCCCGGTGGCCCTGCGCCATTTTATCCTTCGCCATTATGCTACCATTTTTTATTTATCATTCAGTGGAGCAGCTGAGGTCTGACGTTCCTTCATCGGTCCCTTCTGCAGTCGATAGATTAAATCGAGGACACATAAAATTGGATCGCCAAAATTCGAAATAAAAATCGTTGAAGAAAAAATTGTTTTGCATGCATCTGTCGAAACCAACAAGAAACCAGGGTTGGCGAGATCTTCATACCCGAAGAAGCGCGGCTCGTCGCGATATTCCAGCGAAGATAAGACGGGGAAGGTCTCGTTCATTTCGCCGAGTAATTAGCGGAGGTTGTACGTTCTCGTCAGAGGAGTGGCGCTAGTAATTTGTCGCTGGTTGGGAGTGAGGCTGCTGCTCGCTGAGATATCGCGACGACGACACCGAAAACACGCTGACACTCTCGTGTTTGCTTAAACCTGACCGCTACGGTCCTTGAGGAAATAAAACGGATAAAACTGAGGAGCAATGAAACAGTGAAATGATAACCTGGTCGGTGTAATCCCGTGAAATGATCTTGCGGCGACTCGGCTGGGACTCGCAGGGACCAGTTTCGGGTTTTCGGTGAGCTGTCAACTGAGAAGTTCATTAACACTGTGACATTTTTTTAATTGATTCATTCATAATATAAGTGGTATACGTTTCTGTAAATAGTTGAATACAGGTAATTCGAAATCTTTTTGGAACGCGAATAATAAAACTGGAGTATCAACCAGGCCAAGCCTGTTTAGACTGCGGCAAATGAATGCGAGCTATGAAATTAGGTTTCGCGCAATAAATCTGGAGCGCGAAGTTAATACGAACGTCTCGTTGGTGACTTGAATGCGTGGTAAGTAGCTTAAGACCTATTCATACGAGGTAACTCGGTGTCTGGCTACTGAAAACCCGAATCCATTCACACGTTTCTCATCCTTACAGTATCAGACACGTCTGAATATATCGTTTAGCCCAATTGTCGACCGCTAACCAAAAAATAAGTTTTAATAAATTAAAATACAATTACAATTGAATGTGATTAGATGAAACTAAATTGAACGAAAATACATAGAATGAAACTAGATGATATTGGAAAAGAGCTATGAGGAAGTATCATTTTCCTGGAAAGAGTATTTTCCTATAACGGTACAGGCTTTACCGAGCGAAGATTCCTGCGGCAGGAAGTGGCAAATACATTTCAGTGCGCTGGTAGGAAGCGGCGGAGGGGTCTTGGCTGATAGTTAACGTGTTAATCCAGAGGCAGTTACTCTTCGCATTAGGTCCCGCGTGGCTCGGTAAGCAGCTTAAATTGTCAAGCACCTCGAGGCACTTCCGACGCTTGAATATCCTGCCGCGTGTGCTCTCGGAAGATGGCTTTCTATAAAAAGCACGAGCGAGCGTGTTGCCGAGGATCACGCGAGACCTACCCTTTCAGGAATTCATTAGCGCGTTTAACTTCGAGTGTCCTCGGACGAATCGCCGCCTCTTAACACATTACCTGCCGGTGATTATTCCATAATTGTTGAATAGTATGATTCATTTGCAACAACAAATTCAATCATAAACCAACAGCTCACCCTCAATAACAAAATCCAATAATTTTCTTCGAGATTATTGTGTAAAAGAAGATTTTTAAGCTTCCATTTAGTATAGCACAATTATTAAAAAGCGTATTAATAGGCAACCGGTAGATAAAGTGTTAACGCCTTGGGAACACCTCCGTTGTACCATTCTTTTTCACTTTTCCATACCTAAATCAACATTATAGTAACCCATAATAATAATCGATAAATGATGAACGAAATGTAAGAACGAGCATAGAAATCTCTCTGATACAACGGGCCGTGCAGCTCCTTTCGCAATAATGAACGAAAGACAGCGACACATAGCAAAAATGTGTAGTGGAAACTTGATCCAAAGGATCGTGACGGAGCCCGGAGAGAACAAGGTTTAAGCTTGTATATCCTGGAAATCGAGAGGAAGATGATCCTTGGGGGAGACGACGATTGAGAGAAATTATTTTAGTTGCTCGCGGAGCGGCCATTTTATGAGCGTACGTGTTTTCCAGGAGAAGTTTGTCTCATAACGCGAACTCTGAACCAAGAGCCGAGTGATCCTCGATCACCGACGTAACTGTACAGGTCATCAGACAATTTTCCTTCTTTCATGCTGTGGCTGTTCGAACGGTGCTTCTCGACATGAGCGCACTTGCGTCGTCAAAGAGAATCGATAGTTCTCCCTTTTGTCGTACAGTCGTGCTCACGTTGAATATCGTGTCTGTTCATCTTCTTCCTAATATGCTCGAAAGCTGATCGATAAAATCTAATAAATAAAGATGAATTCTTTCGCGTTACGAATACGCGTGCTTCCCGTTGAAGCACGCGAGAACCGTCCAAGATAATAAATATCCGGCGGGTAAGAAAAGCCACGGACGATAGTCATCTGCGTTTCGACGCCCTGTGGGCCCCTGTGTTCCTCGGTGTTGATTTCGGGCCCCTACGGAACCCTATACCATCATAAATCGTGGTTGAATTTCGTCGGGGGGGGCTTGAGTCTCGCCGAGGAAACTGATTCGTGGATCTGGGACCATGTTGACAACGGGGGATCCTCCAATAAAAATTTCGTCTTTATTCCCTGCGACCCTGAGAAATGGTTAGAACGTTTTATTTTACTCGCGTATGTCTATATAATTAAATTCCCGATTTATAGTTATTAATTACAATTACTTACACTTACGCTGTAATTACAAGCGCCTCTATCTTTCCATACTCGATCACGCCCGACGACTCTCTCGCCGAATGAATCGGCGGGAAACATGTTCCACCGGTCCGCTAATCCGAAATGTTATTTGCTTTATACTCGCGGAAACATTTCGCCCATAAATATTCATGCGACCACTTGACACTGACAAAATCATCGATTTGCACGCCGCGCTAATGACTCTTACCACCTGGGACACAAGTTTCACCGTGTTCTGACCATTAAAAACGACAACTCGAATGCTCGCCGATATACTCGCGAGACGGTGCACTGAAAACGGCAGGAATCATTTAAGAATCTGAGTTAAAGATACGCGAATAAATCGTGCCGGTGGACCCGCAAGATTCTCGAGTTGAATCGGCACGAATCAATCGCGCGGAGACAGAGAGAAGTATCGAGCGCGCGGCTTGTCAACTTTCCACTCCGATAAAATCTCGTAATCAACATCGGCGAAAGGCTTCCCTTCAGGTGCGTCGTACATCACCCGGTGTATTCATAATAGCCGCGACCATGCTCGAGCTAAGTATACAGCGCACCTTCGCGTATGAAGAGCAGGTCAAGTGCGTTTCTCGGTGTCCAAGAACGAGCGGATAACGCGCGCAACCTTTCACGGCGCTTCCTCGCTCGGGGCGGTGCTCTGGCATTAGAATCATCCGCCGAGAAAAAATCGAAATGACTTGATCGAGGCTACGGCTGCAATTTTGGATACCTCCTTTCTGCTCCAGTTATCCCAAACAACTCTGCTTTGCTTAGCAGATGCTCGAGATGCACTGCGTTTGTTGTGCGGTTTCATTTTTGTTGGAAAATGGTTCGTCAATTACGAATTCTAACCCTTTGTCTGACTCGTCATGAAGATTTTAACAAAATCTAACAAATATGAATGTTACGCGTTTATTTTCAGACGAAATAAAATTTTAAATATTAAAATATATGTAGCCATAAGAAAATGTAAATTTTCATTTCCTTTCTACAATATTTTAATCATAGTGAATGTAAAAAAAATGGTACGGCAAGGGGTTAACTTGAAAATTAAACATTTCTTCGACCTCGAATAATTCCACTCTATATTAATTCTTTTCTTTGTATGAATATGAAAATGATATAATACCTTGTACAATACTTAAATGTTTGGTAATTGATTAGCTAACGACACATTTAATAATCTAAACAATATGTTGAATAATGATAAAGCAACTTTTAGTGGCGACTCTGAGTCACCACTCGAGTACTAGGGGTTAAAATAAAATATGAGATAAACGGAAGAAGAATGAGAAACCAGTTCAGAATCAGCGATCATGCGAAACAAGGTAGCCAGATTATTTCCACCGATTTGTACCGATTATTTGCCGGGATTCGAGCGGTTCCGCACAATGCAGCCGCGGGGTTGCAAAAGCTGAGATATTGGCCGGAAGAGAAAATCCGCACGCGAGGCGTAATTGCGTTCTCTCGCGGGGGACGACGGCGACGAGCGACACCGCGGGATCGATTTATCGATCGGATCGATCGATCGGCGAAATCTCTTTCGCTTTCCCGGTGTGTAACCACTCCGCACACGGCGACGGTTGCGGACTTCGTCGCGTGGCAGCAGTCACGACGATCCTTTTCCACATTGGTCCCCGAGCAATCGAAGATTACGATCGTATCGATCATTCTTTTTCTCGTGTTTGTCGCGCGCGCACCGCGCTCGAGTTTCACCGTGAATGTCTCTATCCACCGGTGGTCGACGGCAATCATGAAACGTTGGACTAGAGAGAGAGAGAGAGAGAGAGAGAGAGAGAGAGAGAGAGAGAGAGAGAGAGAGAGAAGGAGAGAGAGGACATCGCGGTATCATTAAGCAATTATTAGCACTGTTCTGATTGGCGGTCGAGTGCTACGGTGATCAAGATACATACACAATTTCACGGACATAAATTGTTCATTGGCCGCTGATCACTCGCATCCGGTTGTTTGACTACCTGTTGACCAGAGAGTTATTAAATCGTGGGCTTCTTATCGGCGGTTTTTGCGGGACGTTCGTTATCTTTGCGGTACTCCGTGATCCAGAATGGTCAACTAATTTGTAACGTTATGCTTTTTAAAAGATAGATGATAAATTTTCTTTCAAATATGTTTCCTCATTGTTTCAACGGGTCAAAATGGACCCGTGTCGGTCGGAAAAAGGACTAGACGATCCCAGTGGAGCGATTTGCCAAGCAGCGCACGGAGACGACGCATTATAACATTAAATCTCCGCGAATCCTTAAGCCCCCGTGAGATCCTTCCGGGCTCTCGTCTTCGTCGCACCACCCACGTGGCCGGAGCTGTCGAGCCACCGATCCTTTTCATCCTAAACGAGCGATTCAAAGCTCGACGTAAGGTAAATCCCCCGGCATAGTCACGGCGAAGTCGTATATATTTCGCGTGTAGCACATGCTCGCGCCGAGTGCCCGTACTCTCTTACCCTCCGCGCCGTTCTTCCCGGGGCCCCCCTCTTGTGCCCCTCTTGTGCGCCGTGTGTGGTCCTTTTATATAATTTGTTCCCGGTCTCCTCCTTCTTCTTCTTCTCTCCCCGGCCTGTCTGCGTGCGCTCCTCTTCCCGGACGACTGCGTTACGGCACTTCTGCGAATGTTTGCGAATGTTTGCGGACGTTTGTTCCACCTTCGTCCGGAACACACGGTTCCGTCAACGGGAACAATGGCCGGAATCCTGTTCCGCTTAATTTCGCTGAATGATCACCCCAACAACCACAAAAAACCGTCGTGCATTGTCTCTTCGAGACGGCAACGCAGAGTTTAGTTTGATTCTGTGTCGTAGATATTTTATTTTGTGGTTTTTCCGACGTTACCAATTAGAACCAAAACATTTAATTCCGCGTAAATGGTAATTCAGACAATAAAATTTGTAGCGGGCTCATTAGCCCAACGTAATTCGCAAAATCCACAAATACGATCGCGTGACGCAACAACGCAAGAAACTCGGACGAGGTTATGTACGATGAAAACGTGGAGTCTCGTGAATACCAACTCGAAGAAGTTAGCGGGCGATTGGCGACTTCTGAGGCACCAGCTGGACACAACCATCTGGCAAAACAACCGAGTCTAATTTCTCGGAACGCGATCGCCGAGGAAACATTGCCGCGGTAATTCTGCGAGTCGGTTTTATCGCGCATCCCGCCGTCAGTCGGTCAGGTGAGAAACAGGCGATTCACCTTGCGTTGTTAACTCCGTAATACACTGCGATACCATTCAGCAGTAAAACAATAATATAGCGGACTCCAAAAAGCCCATTCTTAGAAAGAATTAAACAATTTGCAAAATCTCTGCTACAATTGATACTTCCAAGAACTTCTTCGGTTTACAATGTCAGCGGAGACCGCAAGATTTATGGCAACCCCTTGAAACGACCACGGAAAAATCGTTCCGGGTTCCCGGACGGTTGCCTGTGTGTGCGATGATTTACGATAGAATCGCGACGAGTATCGATTACCCGTTGTGACGGCACTCTGCTCTGTTCCCTAAAGAGGAGCATCGTCCGCGTCCACTTTCGCCTTTGCCGGCATGCAAATCGTTCTGTAACCGAGGCCCGGGGACCGGCATTAGCGGTATTACGGTTTTCTAAATGCGCCCGCTCGTAATCTCGGATTTAAGTATCGCGTAATGATACTTAAAAGTATTTTTCCGGCGGAGATGGGTTCCCACAAGGAACACCTGCAATTACGGGCTATTACCCGCGGCTCGAGAGTTTGTTTCGCGGGCATGCTCGCCAAACGATTTTTTGCCAGACTGCCCGGGAGGGTGGCCCCCAACCATGAAGCCCCGTGAGGCCCACGGTGGCCCGCGTCGAAACGTTGACATTTTTCACGGCACTTTCGAAACCATGAAGACCGAATGTTGAAACGTTGAAAGATTTTTTGAAAGGTCAGTGTAAAATAGTCTGGCAAGCTTTTAATATGAAAAATGTGAAAACGTATTGAAGATCGGTGCTGGTTGTAGCGGGAGGATTTTCGCGGATCTGCGGAGGATCTTTCACTCGGTTAAACGTGAGAGGCTCCGGATCGCGGGTCCCATGGGCCCGGATCGGTCGCGTGGGAACCGGTCGGCCGTTCTCCCGCCCTTCTTTTCCCTGTTGGAAAATTGAATGGTACGAGAGGACGCCGATCGATCGTTAGACGACCAATCGTTTGCCGCTTTACGAATCGACCGGTGAAATGGCTCCGATAAGTGCACCGATAACGACCGGTCGCAGGGGCCATCGTCTGCACGCGTGCACACCTTCATCCACCTCCTCTTCAACCTCTTTGTGCGCCTAACTTTCGGGCCCATCATTTCATAGTTCGAATGAAAATTATGAGTAGAAAGCGGCGCGTTCTCTCGCGTTTGACGCGAGCTTCGCGCGGGTCGATGAAAATTGAGGATCGGGGCACGTCGAGGGCCCCAATTTGTTACGTGTTCCGCGGAAATCGTTATCCCCCCCGGGCGCCACGGTGCGATCGATTCCTGACATTTTATATTCTGCTCGATCCGCTCCAACATTTGTTGATCGTTAAGTCGATGTCAGATAAATGACGAACCGCATCGGTACTGCACTAAGTGTCGTTGCGGAGGAGCTTTCTAATATCGATGTTGGACATTGATTGGGTATAAGAAATATTTAGTCAGTTAATTTAAACTTTTACTGAAATCGGATGATCTCCCCTGAAATTTGATGCACGTTATATTGCAGCATAGTTAAAAATGGTCACGGCGAGGCTGCTCTGGGAGGGAACAGCTTTCTAGGAAGCGACGGCCGAAACAGTTTTCAACTTTCTACCGCCCCGAAAAATAAAAACGCTGCTCCGAAGGAGAAAACAGTGGCCGAGGATTTTTCTTTATTATCCCCCGATTTTTGTCACTTTCATCGCCGCTACCCGTCTAGAGAGACGGTCCGCGTCTGACAGAACCCACTGGTGAACAGTCTCGAACCCGCTCGCTCGCGTGCGAGCAGCAGGATTTCTCCCGCGTCGAATTTATCGCACGGCAGTATTTGCACTTAAATGGGAAGAGGTTAATCGCGCGTCGCCGACCTTTCCGCGGCTTCTTCTTCGGAGCGGTTTCCGCGCGAAAATCGCTCGCTCACCATGCGCTTTCAGACGCGAAAAAAATTTGCCAGGTGCATCGCACTGCTCCACAACCTTTATCCTAAACAGCTGGTGAAAATTGAAATTTTTCAAAATCGATTTGCTTCGAATTCTTTGAATATTTTCCATGCTACTCGTCGGAGACTGTGGGTGATACTTCAAACAGTTTACTGGACGATCTCCGAATCGAATTTCCGGTTCGTGGTTCTTCCTCGCGAAGGTTTCCTTCTAATTGTAAGCCGCTTTCCCGAGAGACCTCGCGACCGTTCGCCGATTGATAGCGGCGCGGCGCGGTAACCAACGTAATTGCAGCGTTAAATTCATACGTCTGTCGGAGGTCGGGACGGTAATTGGTTTATTTGCACGCGCCACCGGCAGTTCTCGCTTCCCGGTGATTTAAGTGAACCGGTTTTCTTGGAAACGAGCCGTTTCGGGTGCTCATCAGATGCGATCCGTGGATCGTTGCGTGAAACCTTACGTGGACGCTGTGTTCGGTATCTTTCGATCCGCTTTTTATCGTTCCCTTCAACTTTACGCCGAGAGAAACTCGATACGAATCTCCAGAAAAAATCAGCCAAAACTTCTGCTACGAAAATGTCGGTCACACACGACTATTTATTAAGTTTTTAAAAAATCTGGAATACCAATGGGAAGCAGTAAACCACCCTGTAGAATGAAAAAGTTAGAGTGGCGTAATGATGTGGAATCCTGTTATCGAATAATATCATCCCGAATAACATGTTGCACGCATTAGACTCATGCATCATTCTCCGATTAACCGAATCGAGCCGCCATAATCACAGTTCAGCGCGCAGCAATTACACGAGCGAACAATTTAATTGATACACTGGGATTGTTTCAATGAGGCCCGACGCCCAGGGTCGGTAAACGAGATTTATTATATTGTAATAGATCGAGGCGGCGAGTCCGATTTTCATCGATCCTCTTAATTCATTCGCGTCGAGATACGATACCCGCGAGATGAATGAATGAATGAGTTTTCATCAATCGCTGGAACAATCAATAGCCAGATATGCACGGTGAAAAGTCGTCGAACACGTGGATGCGATCGGTATGCAAACCGGTCGTAATTCATGCTGCCGGTCGGCGCGCTTATGAGTGCCCCCCGCGGCTTTTATGCGCGCGGCGTTTGAACAATGAAAACGGCTCCACTGAAATATTGTAATGGTGGACCGTGATGCATCGGCGCGGTGCCCTCTGTTCTCACGCGTTGCAGGATCCTCGATTTTCGCGTGACTTACCGGAAGTATCGGGGCAACTCGCGATATCGCAGCCTCTCGACGATCGATCATTCAACTCACCCCCTCGATCGTATATTCGACGATGCTCCTCGGTCTCGCTTCCCTCCATCGAAATTGTTACAATGTTCTCTCGAATGTTTAAAGCTGAAACGAGGCTTGTACATTTCAGAAGACACGCTTTAAAATTGAAACACAATCACTTAAAACCCGTTCACAGTGAACCAAGCGAGACTTTACCGAAGCGATTAAAAAAGTGAATTTACGAGTTCCATTTGCGGCGTTCGAAAACGATCGGCCAATCGAAGAACCAGTTGTTTCACAAATTCCACCGACGGTTTCAGAATTTGCAACGCGTCCCGATGCCCAAAAAGCGAGACGACCGCGGAACAAACCGAGAGAACCTTGCTTTCTCCGAGTGCGGGTATGTCCAGCCGGTAATTAACGGGACGAACAATATATTAGCGCGTGGTCCGTTGCGTAATTGCTTAATCATCCCGATTCGATTTCTTCTTCCGCGGCGCGTTCGAGCTCGCAAAGGCTGTTGCGCAATGCGCAATTTCGCGCGTTCGACGCATTTCTCTCGTGCCGCCGCAGCCGCGGGTACGTGGACACGATTTCTTTCCTCGCGGAGCGGATCGAGAGCCATCCCGATTATGCAAAAACAATTATCTTCGGTCACGTATAAGGAGCGCAATTATTAAGCCGGTTAAACGGCAGTCGGCGCGGTGCAGAGCAGAGCGTTCTTGCGAAAGCGGCGTAAAACATCTCGCGAGTTCTCTCTCTCTCTCTCTCTTTCTCTCCTCTCTGTTGCGCCAGCTCTCGTTCCATCCCGATTTTTTTCGCGACCGGTTTTCCTGCCGCGATAAAAAATAGGGCCGCTGGAATGACGTTCGTGACACCGTTCTTCGCGCTCGTCTCTGGTCGCTTTCGAGGGAACAGGTGCCGATCCGAGACACTGAAAAGAAACCCGCCGCGCGCTGTGCTTCAAATAAAAATTAGATGGATCAGCATCTGCGTTGCCATTGTGAGCTAATTCTGTTCTTATCTTTTGTTAACACTTGGATACGGAATAAGTTACACTCGATTCTATTGCGAAATTTCATGTGGATTACGTTGGTTCAAATAAAAATTAGTTACCTCTGCCAGGAGATGAGCTACATGCGATTATTGTTCTTAATAGAATTATTCAGGTACAAAAAATGTTGTTCTTGTGGTTTAATAGTCTCCTTTAAATACAGTCATTTTTAAGTTACAGAATTTCTTAGTAATTGGTATTGGTTTTCGTCGATGTACGCCATACACAGCGAGTCTTGAATGGTATAGTCTCCCGCTGGTACTGTTCTAATTCTCGAGCATCCTGAGATATATCTGGTGATTGCATTTTATCTTCAGCGTTTATGTTCATTTGTAATCCACGTTCTCCAGACTCTTGCCAAATTACGTTCGATGGGTTGTCGTTACTTGGAGTGGGATTTCTAGAGAACCAATAAAAAAAAAAACAGTAGGAAAAGTTTTATAAATCCATGAAATCTTGATCTTACCCGCATTTCGCGAAGTTAGCCCACATCGCAGACACCTTCGTTCTGAACACGTTGACGGGGTCATTGGGATCGGTAGGTTCGCGAATCATGGCAATGTGGAATACATACTGCAAGTCGTCAGCGTGAGCAGTTCCTGTATCAAAAATCATTTCTTATTATAACCATCTTTATCGTAGTAAAAGTTTAAGAAATCGATTGCCGTACCGTTTAAGTTTTCTCCGCGTTGTCTGTGAAATGCGTACGGGGAATCATAGGTATGAATATAAGAATAAATTGGCAAGTTTCTATCATTCTCCTTTATTACCCTGCGAGTTAGATCTTGTGGTGCTGTGTAGTACCAGTCAGTCAAGAACTGCGAACGAGAGAACAAGAAGTCAGTGACAAATTAATTCTACAATGTCTCTTTGTTCAGAAGACTTTAACTAAGATGTAGTGAAAAATTAATGGAAAATAGAGAACAGATTTAATGACTTTCCACTCACCACAGAGTACTCCTTGGCTTTTCCTTTCATGAACCTGTCAAACACGTCCTGATCGATACCTAACAGTCCGTCAAAGTTTGTCCAAGTATCATTTAGAGTGCCCGTGTAACCAGCTGTAACGTGCAAATATAAAGTATGCGTCAGTATTGCCCTGCATATTTAACGATTGACGTTGAGTAGACGAAAACCTGATTTGTTCGATTACTTACGTCTAGTGAAACCAAGAGCTTCCTCCTTGGTGTGGCCCATCATTATGGGTAACTTATTGAATCTTCCAGTTTTGTACGATGTTAATGGACATTCTGTCAAGAACGCTCTCTCACCTGCGCTCTTCAACTCTTTAGTTGGTCTGAACGGTATACTGAGCTGAAATTTCCAAAATGATTCAATGAACTCGTCCCTGGTTTAGTAGAGGTTCAATTTTTGTTCTCCATTCAATGTATTCTTACACACTCGAGTTTGAATCGCAATAAACAGAAAATATGAATGTTACCGTTTGCGTAAATTCATCCATATACTGGCTGCCATTCACGAGATCCTTGGCAGGTGCATTCATATAGAATTCCAGAAGTGCATCTGAGTTCTGCTCGTTGTTTCCAAGGAAGGAAGCCAGCTGTTTCGCTTTGTCCATTGATTGCTCGGGTGTGTGGTACGCCCATGGCGCCAATGCTGTGCCACTCATGGCAATTGCTCTCACGAACAATCCTGGTTCAAGGAAAAAAATATTACAGAAACAGTTTCTAAAGATTTTCAGTGCATTCGTCAGTGAATATAAAATGGAAAAAATTTTCACATTTCTATAAGTTCACCTAGAATATTTTTGGGTACTTCTAGATTCTCTAAATGTTCTAATATTGTTTGGGTCAAGTTTTTAATTTCCTTTTTTAAAGAAGATGTTGCCGTACCTGTCGACATCGGTGACAATAGATGGAAATGAACTAGTGCACTGCCAGCACTCTCCCCGAAAATCGTCACTCGTCTCGGATCGCCACCGAATTTCGCAATATTCTGCTGCACCCATTTCAGAGCTAGAACTTGGTCCTTTAATCCTGCGTTGCCCAGTGCCTCCTGTCGAGACAGCGACAGGAATCCTGTCACGACAATGCATATAATAATTAATAAGAATTGAAGAACCGAAGTAGTAAATCACTTTATAAAATATCTCGGTAATTACCGAGTGCGCCGAGACGGTAATTAAAGGAGACTACGACAACGTCCTGTTCTAGAAGCATATCTGGCCCATAAAATGCAGTCAGCGATGATCCTCCATTGTAGGATCCACCATAGATCCACACCATCACTGCCTTCCTATGCGTGGTCTTCGCGAACGAAGTCTGTCGAATAATAAATATTTAAGAAATACGAATTTTAAAAAATTGACGAGATTTTTATGACTACACTTACAATAGGGCTGAACACGTTCATGTACAAGCAGTCTTCATCCCCTACGTATCTGTTACCGCCACCTTCATCGATTTGTGGGCACGCAACAGCGTCCGCGGTAGCGTTCAACGTATTCTGCCATGGTTCCGCTGGCACCGGCGGCTGTAGCGACAATAGACAATTAATAACAGAGCTCGGACTGTGCCAATCCCTCGGCTACTGTTCACCACGCATTTCCAATTCAAATAGCGTTGATCATTTTTTTCCATTCTATGATTTAATACTACCTTCACAGGTGCTTTTGTCAAACAGATTGTATCAAGTCACAATCAATGTCACGATCGTAAAATACGAGTGACTCGAGATACAGAATCATAAATGTCAACGTTCTACATGTACAGGGTGATTCTGAGAACTGGGACAAGTTGCTGCTCTTTTTCCAGTGATAATAGAAAGTCTTTAGTTACTGCTCTTTCAGAATCACCCTGTATTTCTATCTGGAAGAATTTGATTAGGGTGATTTACCTGGTGTCGAAGCTTTCCAATGGGCGGTTTTGCGTAAGGAATGCCTCTGAAGGATGAGTACGGCTTTGCATACAAGAAAGTAGTCTTCACCTCACCCTGTACTGGTCCTGAATTCGTGTGGATCACTGGAGTCAGGGCACCGAAACATTCTGACGAGAGCAGTAGAACAGATAAAGCTAAGAGATGCTTCATCTTGATGACACCTGTTATCTGCAACAATCAATTGTGATAATTTGCACAATATGTCAAGAAATGCACCACTGCAATTGTCACAGAAAATTACAAGACAACTCCTTTTTTTTACACTAAAAGTCAACGAAGTCCCACCTGCAGAATACCGTGCAGTATCAGGCGACAACCGTTTTTCGTGAGAGGATCGACTGAACAGCAGTCGTCGAGGAAACTCGCTGATATATATCGCGACTAGCATCGTAGCTTGAATCACAAGCGACTGGGAGTCAGCGTGACAGACGTGAGTCATACTTCGTCGTGCCAACAATGTTGGCAGCTTGGGAAAATCCTATGCGGTCGGTAGGCGAGCGCGTGATAACCTCGGTTACGAAAGTGGATCCGTGGAACGCAACGAAAAACGTTATCTCGCTTTGTTTTCCTGGTTCGCGGGCAATTTGTATTCCGATGACAGTGCTTTCGACAGCTACCTAGATAGTGACTTCCAACGAACCGGTGGCCATCTTGTAATTTATGCAAATTGATCAATTGTTTAAACGTGTGCTTCGTGGAACATTGAATTTATCGAGGTGATACCGAAGTGGGCTTTATTCGAAGATCTAAGATTGTTAATACATGAAATAAATTATTTTTTGGTGATTAAAACATTCTTATGGTGTTAAACATTTTTCTTAAAATTGTTGAAGAATATTTTGCAAACCCTTTATTAAAAATCCGATTACGATATTTACTAAAATTTACCTTATTACACAATTTACAAAATAAACAAGCATGAAACAATTTGCATATTGATCGTGTTCTAACAGCTGCATTACTCTGATAAGATACGAATGTACTAACATTAATAGGTAAACATCTCTCGCGGTCGCAAAGTATAAATATTAGCTGAGATGCTCTCAGAGCTGCGCAAACATTAACAACACGCCCTTCGTGTCCCAGAATCAAGGAAACCGTAACAGTTCGTCGCAATAAACATAAGGTTTCATTGTAGTTAAATTCAGAAAAACAGTTCTTAAATTATCATATGAGGAAAACTTGAGGCTAATTATCCCGCAGCGATTACAAAATATTCTGTTTGCGTAACAACAGTAGTCATGAAGTCAGACAAGTTTTCCGTACTATCGATCATTTTCTTAGATCATTATGCTGTGTCAATGTTTGCTGTCGGTTATCAAGGAATTTTTAACTACATTTCACACGTGTTTAAACAAAATTCGCAGGCTAGCGAGCATTCAGGGTCCCCGTGCAAAAACTATGGTTAACGAATTCGCGTTCGGGGAAACGATAAAGAAGGCAGGTATGTATAGTAATCAACAGAAAGCCACTGGCAGAGGTACGCCTTTCCACGGTCCCAGTGACACAGGTTTACGACTGGCGGCCGTAAAACGGCAAATCGATTATCGCCGGCTAACACTCCCATGAATCGGTCGTTAATTCCGATATTCCGATATTATGGCGCATTGTACATCTATTATCTCGGTTTCGCCGAGTCTGCGATCGTTATCGGCTCGGGGTACTAGCGGTTCGTTAAATTAACAATGAATTATCGCGCTAATGTCCACGATTTTCTCAGCTGACCCGCCATTAAAATGCAGGGGAAAAGTGCAGGCCGTCAATTACCGTAAAACTTTCCTATAAATTGTTTAACCACCGACAGATTGTTTTACTGTGCTCTAAACTACCGTTCGCTGTTTATACCTAGCACAATCTTCGGTCTGAATTGTGCCAGTTTCGTAGAGTGTCTTCCTTTTAATACTTCAGAGTGATTTAGGTGACATCAATCCCGCAATTATTATTTTAAAATGATTTTCATGGGCTAACCACCCTTTGATGGAATAGGTATAGTTTATCGCGTGGCTTTATTTTAATAAGCAGATAATTTTGTTTGTTGAAGACATTGAACAATATTAAATATACATTTTTATAAATTTAATCAAACATATCAACCTAACATATTTAGAATATTTTTGAATATCCTCGAATCAATTAATCTTAATACTTCTGTCATGAGAACGTAGTCTAAAGAATGTAGAATAAAATGACAGAACGTTATCACAGTGTTCGAAGTAAATGTTGTGCTACATAGGAGAGGTAACTACATGAAAATGATCGGCAAAAGGCTGGTGATCGCGGCGATGTCCAGCGTACCGAAACGGAAGCGTTTAATTAACCGAGGAAGAAGAAGTTTATTACTATATTTACAGAGGTCTTCAGACATCTTCAGTTGTCGATCACAGGGGTTGAGATGTTGCTCGACAGGCTCGGAGGCACGAGAGACGTGGAAGAGAGTCATCGAAAGACACCTGGCGTACCGAAAGAAGATCGTACACACAAGCCAATGATCTATACCCGGTGCAGTCGGAGGCATGCACCCGAAGCGATGCATCTCAGGCTGGTTGCGTGACATTTGTTATTACCTGTGTCGTCCTGCCGGTGGACTCCAGGCAAAAACAGGGTGGCGATCTCTCAAACGATCATCAGCACGATGAAAGGAGTTTCATTATTCATCGATCCGTCCCGTGGGGACACCGTGCAAGCAGAATAGGTGGGCCTACAGTTAATGATTCAGCGAGGGGAACCTTGGTGCTCGATGGAATGCAACTAACAAGATGTAAATAGCATTTTCGAGGACGATGGGATCGCTTGCTATGCCCAGTTTCGTGTTCAACTTGAAAACTGATTATCCGAACGTGAAAGGAGACGTTGACAAAACACTTGGACAGAAAGCCTGTGTACATTGAACGAGATACTTGTGTGACAGTTTGAGGAAATTAATTTATTCTCTCGGTTCTGGAAGGTGATTTATGTTTGGGGAATTAAGCATTTGAAATATTGGGAGATATTCAGAGTATACAGAGCATACAAGAAAATTGAAGTGCACACATTCGAGTCAATAGAGAAAGTGGAGAAAAATAAATTAAAAAAACTGTGCAACAAGGAGTAGGATCGTTTTACGATCTTCACCTAGTGGCATGCGCGTTGCGCCCAACATGACCAATGTTCGCAGGGCTCATTAATCTTTGTTGCATTCATTAAAGAAGCAGTAAACCACTCATTACTCGATCTTCATGGCGTTCTTGATGCGTGTATCCCGGGGTGATCCCGGTGGCAATCTCTCGTTCCAGAGTATCCTGCAAGTGGAGTCAAGTTGAAATCCTTAAGCGACATGATGAGCATCGGCCATCTTCCTCTTCCCAGAACCTGGGGCATGCTTCTGCAGATACATACACGCACCTGAACAGTCATTACGAACGGTTGCATCCCTATCACGTGAATGTTCTACCTCCTCTCAAGTTCCGGGTTCGATTATTGCTTCAATTATTGCTGTCGACGTATCGGTAATCCTTCGATTGGTCTCTGACACTGGTATTTCACTTTCCTGTTATTGAGAATTCATTACATGTTGGAATTCCCGTATGCTTGCGGTGCAAGGACGTTTCCGTTTCGGTACACTCTCGTTACCTTGAATGGTAACGTTGCTATAAGGAAAATTTAGAAATGGGACCTACAATGGTATATTTTGTGGGCAGTATTGTTTTTGTGCTTTGGCTGACTAAATAAATGTTGCAGACATCTCTCAAATATTATCATCTGTCTCGATAAATAACGATCCAATACGAACCCGTCGCATAATAACAATTCAATAAAGATCGTGATCCAGCATACCGATGTCTAGACACCGGCCACCGTCTTCATTTCGCTATATCTCGTCGTCGTCTGCCCGGCTCCAGTTCGCAACGAGATCATCGATATCTCTGAGCCGCGCACACCTATGCAATTATAATAATTGTACCGCGAGCCGATCGCGGATACACCGCCGGTCATAATTAATCACGGCGCGGCGGTTCGAGGAACACGCGTCGATCTGCGACAATTAGAGTGTCACGTCAGCGAAACGGAACGGGACGATCTAATTGGCTCCTGCAGGAAATATCGCAGGTGAATATGTTCTCGCGGTGAAATCCTAGGCTGCGCGCTTTATCATCGTTTAGGTTCGTGCGTGACGTGCGTGGCAGCTTCTTCGAGTTCTGGTATTTGTATAGGCGGGTCTTCATGAAAAAAATGTTCTGCATTGACTGCAGCAAACAGAGATCAAAGATTATGAAAATGTTCAAAAACTACTAGAATATAAAGATCGATAGCATGTAGTCCGATTTTCATTAAAATCGTTCTCTTTCTTAAAATTGTCTATAAAAAATGAAAATTGCATAAACCTCCGCAGTCCAGTTGTTAGTACGAGAAACACAACTAGAAGCTCCGAACTTGCTTGAACTTGGTCGTCGACTATATTTGGAGTTCACCCGCAATCTCGCTAGTTCATAGGGGAAGTTAGAGTAGAGGCTAAAGTCACCATGAACTTAGTAGGATGCAGACGGTTCGATAATCAGTGACAGGATGCGCCTGTTTAGGGGAGAGCCAACTCCTCTTCCACCAACAAAGAATGTCGATAACGAAATGATTGGCAGTCTGCTAATTAAGCGACGCAATTTACTTGGCCGCTCTATATTTAGCCAGCAACAATCTACGTGTCTCGCAGCCGGTCGTCCATTCGCGAGAGCTTGCCTCTCCATGGAAATCGACCGTGAGGCGGCTGAACTCTCTTTCGTTTCCACAGCTGGCCACCGCTTTCACAATCCTCTAAACACTCGTTCCCAGGAGACAATGTTATCTTCCGGTCCTTTCCGATGTCTCGAAGAAAAAGAATTCGACAGCGCGATAAGAAACTTTAAGAACAAGATCTCCGGCCTGCGAGATTTCATTTCTTGATCAAAGACTCGAGGCTGCTTCTCCTGAACCTCCGTTTCTAATAAGCACTTTGTAGTTGAGGATGTCTCGGGCTAAAGTATTAGGTTCGTGAGAAGCAGATGGCAGTGGCGTTTGCCATCCTACTGTGAGAATGGTTATTTTATTGTTTCATTCAAGGATTAGATACTTGTCATAATTGTTCCAGAACCAGTCGCTTTCGTTAGCCAAGTTGAACGTTCCTCGAGCACTCGCGCTTTCGTTTGGACGCGAGAAGCATTTCGCTTTCGAATTTCGCCAGCACTCTCCGGTAATACCATATTGCCAAAGACTTCAGGTGCAAGCTGGAACCCGAGTAAACCAGCTAGGACCTGTCCGAGTCTGTCGTGTCTCCCTCGGACCTGACCTCGCTGGCCTCGCCCCTCCGAGGCTGGATAACAATCGCGATAATTACACCGTGAGAACGATAATTGGCTGGCGGGCGCGTTGCCCCTTTGGTCGATCAGGCTAATCTGCGCGAGTCCCCCGTCATATTTTCATAAAATGTCACATCAGATAATGGGGCCGAGTTGCGCGACCCGGAAAAGAATCGAACGTTAACACACACACACACACACATACAGAGAGAACAGCGTTAGATCGCACGGTGAAATTGCAAGCCGATCGCGATTCCATTCCTCGATCCTCGATCGATCTCTGACACGGGACCCAGCTATGGTCTAAGATACCGATCGAGGCAACGAGAGACCCGACGACGACAATGTTGAAAGTTGCCACGGGAGGTTTTCTTTCGCGAGCCGCCGGGAGACTCGTGTCCAGTTGTTATCTGTCACTTGTGAGAACGCTGTTTATGATATCTGATCGGTCCGGGACGCGGTGTTGCTGTCGCGTCGTTTATCTCCGCCGAATGATGGATGTCCGTGGAATTGCTAATGTTCCCGTCGGTTTTCTCTGCCAGAGAAAACTGCTCCTTGGATAGAGGCGACTCGGCTACGTGTGGATGCCAGCTGGGAGCACCGGGTGACCCGAGACACCTGATACCTGTGTCTTCGCGGATGAGATACTGGAGCTGAAGTTGCTGGATGATGCTGATCGATCGGATTTTAGATGGTGTGATGTTTGGGAGAGGGATTTGTTGGAGTTGGTTTGCTACCTGATATCAATGAGGAGCTCCGAACTTCATCATTGCGATCGATAGGATTTTAGATGGTGTGATTGTTGGTAGAGCAGGAACTTGTTGGAGTTGATTTACTATCTGGTGGCAGAAAGGAGCTCCGGACTTCATCAATGTGATCGATAGGATTTTAGAGGGTGTGATGCTTGGCAGAGGGATTTATTCAAGTTGCTTTGCTACTTGGTGACAATGAGGAATTCCGGACTTCATCAATGGGATCGATAGGATTTTAGAGGGTGTGATGCTTGGCGGAGGGATTTTCTGGAGCTGATTTGCCATCTGGTAGCAACGAGGAGCTTCGATCTCTATCATTGTGATCGATCTTCCCAGACCTTGCTTGATCTGAAAGCTTGTGTTCATCTTTTGGTACTCTAGATAATGTACATCGTATGATAGCAGGTTTAATGGCAGTTGTGCTACCTGGTGGCAATTGGCAGCTCCGATAAGCAATATGAAGAGCTCACGTGTTATATTGATCGATCTTGTCCGATCTTAACTGATCTAAACGCTCGTACGTGTCTTTACAGATTCTAAAGGATATACATCATTTGATAGCAGGTTTAATGGTGGTTTTGCAACCTAGTAACAATAGGTAGCTTCTGTAAGAGACATGCACGATCATCTTGATCGATCTCGACTGATCTGAACGCATAAATGTATTTTATGGAATTCTAGAAGATGTACACCGTTCGATAGCAAGTTTAATGATGCTTTTACTGTTTTAGTAGCAGCAGGATGTATGAAGATTTTTTTCAGTGCCGGTCGCTTGATCATCTTGATCGATCCCCGCCGATCGAAACGATTACATGCGTCTTTAGAGATTCTAGAGGATATGCATCATCTGATAGCAGGTTTAGTGTCAGTTCTGCAATCTGTTAGCAATGGGGGTCTTCGATCAGGTTCCTGATTGTAGTTAGTGATTTTTATGATCTATTTGACGAGATTGATGAATGAGAATGTGCAGTGGAAAGACAATGTCCATGACATTTGAAGTGAAAACGTTTTAACATAGAACGTCGTTGAGGAGCTGCATTGTCGGCTAGGCTGAAAGGAACATCGAAGTTATGCTCTCTTGACGCGGTCGAAACCGCATTCAAGATAATTTAATGATCGTTTCGAGAGAATTGACTTTCCTCGACGATCGACCGGTTGTATAATTCCCAGGGGGAACCAAAGCCGCGACGATGATTAATTGGACTTGAAGAAATAGTCACGGGCCGAGAGCATCAGCGATTCCCTCTCGCGCTTATGTGAAAACGCGGTGGCAATAACTTCGACCAAATTGATTCTGCCGCGCGAATTCCGGTTCCCAGACTGTAAATCTACCTGTTGCGAATGTCAAATGCTCACACCGCGTGCCAATTGATTGCGACCTGGCGGCGTCTTTGCCTGGTACACCTGCGCATGTCACGAGCCGGGAAATCTGCAATATTGTTTCATGCGGCACGTTTCGCCGCTTCTAGTCTACCAATCAGAGGAAAATAAATTTTCTCTTATTCCTCAGAAACAGCACGATAATATTTGGATGGCGGGTACAACCGTGTACCCGATCGTACCCGGTGAAACGCGACATTCAGTCGCACGACACGGTGATCGCGATAACAGCAACGTGTTAATCGGCACCCGCGATCGCCTCGAACGGGACTCGGACTTATTAACACGATACCAACGCCAGTGCCCGATGAATCGATCGTGATTCACGAGACGAATGCTGGAGAGCGGTAGCCAAGTGTACGCAGCCGATCCCAGATATCCCGATAATGAATTGCATCGTCGCCTCAAACGAGCCACCTTCTCTCTATCGATACCAGTTCGCGCTTAGCGATCACTACCTGCCGGTGATAGCGGAAGAGGATCCCGGTGATCGCCAGGCGATCGCTTAATGTAGCTGTCGCCTGCGATCCATCAACAACTGTACGATCAGGCTGAGCAATCAAACCGATCAGGGACTTCACTAGGAAAATTGCACGCGATCACCTGGCGTAGCATCTCGATTCGAAGCAAATTGTTCTTAGATTTTGAAAAACTAATTTTTCTTGGCAGACCAAGCCGGAAGAGACCTCTGTCTCGCGGCGGATTATTCAAGACGTTTCCGCACGCTTTAGAGTTTAGAGGCAACAGCTGCCATTCGAGCCTGGCTTCTCGGTTTCCTTCTACGGCGGGTTTCCCTTTTATTTACTCCCGGAATTATATGAATTAATATACGGCCGGCTGGCTGGCGGCGTTCGACGTGTACACACTTTCTCTTTTATCATTCCCGTTTAATTAGTCCGAAGATACACGCGACACGGCCGGAGAAACGCCTGCGCACGCGAGCCGTTCATTAAGTGCATCGCAAAGCGATCTACGTTTCTGGCTCTCGTCCGCGGGGATACGTGTGGGAAAGTAGAAGCGAAGAAACCCGCGGAGAACCTGTGTTTATGGTTTCATCAACGGCGGATTCGTTTTCCGAACGCTTATTACAGCCTCGAGACACTTGTCAATGGCCGTGTAACCGCGAGAGGAAAATAAGAAGCTGTTCAGACGGAATGTTCATTAAGCGCTCTTTAAACGAGATTTATGGCACTCCAGCTGAGACCTGCTTTTTTCTCCACCACGAAACAGCAAGAAATACCGTGACAGACTGTCGTGTTACTCTTGTCGCACGATGAAGAAAAATAGAAATTATAAACTACAAATGGCTGAGACGGAGTTTACGTATATATTTTTCGGTGTGTACAATCCCATCGACGTGGCTGTAATCAAAGGATATAAAAGACTCTGCTATTTAGATAGCATACGTATGACAATTGTTACAAAATTGCTACAAGTAGGGCTAATATAAAAGTAATAATGATCGAACCTGTGCGCCGCAAAAAAATTCCTATGATATAAAAGACTGTTTGAAAGTACTTTCAGCGAGCTCCTCGTGCGTCACAGGTCTCTCGCCACCTGCCCCAGGTAGTTGCATAATTCCAGTAAGTGGAGTTTTAAATAATGTCGCGCGATTACTCGCAATTAGTGTCCTCGCAGAGTCCCGGGACCCGGTAATTAACCCTTGCGCAACCCTCCCGCGACGAATCGCCGAAGATGGTGATGCACGTACCGATTAATATCTCGGTGAAATGAAGATTTGCACCGGGGGACCGGTGCTCGCAATCTCGTATTCAATGGCGCCGAGAGTTGTGCGGGCTGTCGTTTCATAACGCGAAGCCTCGGGAACGTTAATTTCATCGGAATGAACCGCTACCGTGGACCGTTGACTAGAAATTTGCCGAGCGAAATGGCTTTTATCGAGCTTCGAATCTTTCAGTAGATAAGGTCGTGTATGGTCAGACATGACGGAATACCGTGCAATTACTTTGCCCGGAGATTGATCGACGATGTCTTCGGAGAAATATGGACAGAGGAGGGATTAAGACGTCTTAATATCACCGGGGACTAATTATCGGGAACGTAGAATGTCTGGCTTTATGGCTGCGGATATGGCGCCGTCGGAAAGCCCGACTCCTTCTTCGCTAACAAATTATAAATAGCATTTCACTTTCCAGAAAAATACTCTCCGTCGCTGGAACCTTCAAATTGACGAAGCACTGTCATCTTTTATCGCTTCGAATCGCTTTCGAGTGACAGACAAATTTTCAGTTAAATGTTAATGCGTTGATGTAATATTCTGGGACACATTTTTATTTCTTCGTTGTCCTTAGCTGGGAGAGTTGAGCTGGTTAGAACACCTTCAGCGTTCGAAATCGGCACAACGCGATAAGATTATGGTTTGATACCCTGTACACTGCATCAAACCTCTCAGTGGAAGTCTGTGCACCTTCAACAAGCTCAAACATTGGCTGACCATGTCCGCGTGGACAATCAATAGACATTATCGGCATTCGCAGATGCAATGGGAGGTGAAGTCCAGCTTTGTGTTCGGCGATCACTCGAATTCGATTAGAATCGAGCGACATAGTGGCGACAGTGGTGGCTGAATTTAGCCTGGATAGACGCAGACAATTTTGCTTTGAATTCTAGCGTGAGAAAAAGAAAATGAAATAAATTGAAGCTTGCAACACAATGTATTTCATTATATAGAAGGTTTATTTAAATACTATTTATTACTCGATAGTCCTTTACAGTCTGACGTTCGCTAATCAATGTTATTAACCAGACGAATATCGGTTGTTAATAGGAAATCGATCGTCGGCTCGTAATGACAACCAGCAGCAGACGATCAGCTGGTCGCCGACGATATATCGGCACCAACACATCTAAATATTTTACCATCTAAATATTTAAATAAATACGTACTATTATTTGAAATTTTGGGTCTCGCGTAGATACGTAGTACTAGGTGGTTGGAACACTGTGGGATGTTAGCCGAGTGCAGGCCAAGGAAGGCAGAGAGAGGCACGGCTCGTTTAAAATGCAGATTAGACGTTAGGCCGTCTTTTAGAGCTGCTCGTTTCTGGCGACACGCGCGCCGGAACCTAGCCTTTGCGGCTTTTCAAATGACTCCACAATGGGTCTCCATTTGCGGCGCAACGGGGCCCTATTTGGCGCGGCAACCCGCGTGTATTTGTCTTCAGTGTTTTGCGATAGCCTCGCGATGCAAGCCGAGGCCTGCACTCCTCCCGTGAGAATGCACCCGGGAGCTGTTGATGCTCCAATACCTGGCATACATTCGGAACTTGATAATAACACGGCCGCAATAACGCGAACTATAACATGGTGCTGTGTTACGTCGGATTTCTCTCTGATTGTCTTCTGGATCGATCTATCTGTTCGTGCATATTGTTCTGCAGCTGTCACCGCCATGTTTTCGAATGTTCACTTCATACTACCGTTCTACGAATTGATTTTAATGTAGAAATTTATGCAGTACATTCTGAATTATACATTTTTGGAGTAATAACAAGATAAGGTTACATTACGATGCTCCAGAGAATTTTCAATAAACAAAGCGTTGGTACAATCTTCCTTATCTGACACAGATAATGTTCTACCATAAATTCTTGTAATCAGCAGAACCTTAACCTATTAAACAGAGTGAAATACAGATTATACTTTTAACTATACACGTAAGAGTTCATTCATCTCACTTTCTGCAGAGCAATATCGGTTCCCATCAATTCTTGCCGGACTTTTGACTCTAATAAAATCCGGCAACAAGTGTTCGCAGCGGCCGTTGAAAAACTGCATAAAATTTGCCTGTACCTTGGCTCGTAAAACGCAAGGCAGCAAGAGATTGGGATCGCAAAAGCCGAGCAGCCTACCACCACTGCCGCGGCGATGCTTGACAAAACAATGAGCGGCTCCGAAAGATCTCATCAGGCTGTTGTGAAGCCGGCTGCGGGTGCTCGTAAACTCTCGGTGTTCCCAAGTAGAATATTACACGGGTTGCGCTATATTATTCATATCGTCGCGATTTACCACGAGGCCGTATCGGAGAGCCAAGGGACCGCTTTCTCGACACTTTATGCCGGCGCTTTGGAGCTGTTACTTTATCGATCTCGGCTTCTCGAACACACACAAACAATTTTGTATTATACACAATCACGTGTAATTCGTTGTCTTAGTAACTATCCAATTCAAATCATAGTGCTAATGATTAACACTTTTACGTCTATTAAAATTATACAGCTACTTCCATGGGGAATGTGTCAATAAATTTCTGTATTCCAATGAATCCACGTAAATACACGTCATGTCATTTTTGTATGATAAAACATTTTAATCGATTTTCGTGCTAGACAAGTTTAGCGTTAATACTCTGTATTATATGTAGTGTATTTCTGTTTTGTAATTATGTTGTAATAAATCTCATATGAGATTTTCTATAATAAAAAAAAAAAGGTTTAGCGGGAAGAAACAATATAAAATTTTGCACGTAGATCCTCTGTCTTGTCAACAACATCGCATGACAGCGACTTCAAACAGCTGTACAGCCAATCGAGCACATCAATCCGCCTCGATGACAAAAGAGAGAGAGGTGGTAGGCGGTTAGGGACGTGTAATGTCACAGGATTTGATCGGATAGGGCTCAGTGTAAGTTTGTTGGAAAACAATCAACGTCCGCCAGTGACAACAGAGGACAGAGAATCGGCGTGTCGGCGGGAGGCCGGACGTTTATGATGGACGCGATAAGGAGCGGGGCTCGTGGCTGTCGCCGCGTGTCTCATTAGCGGTAAACGGTCCGCGGGAGATGTATCTAGCCCGCCGAAACTAACCGGCTTTCACTGCGCCGTGATTTACCGATCCAGCGCCCTTCAATTTACGTCGCGAGTCGCGCCCCTGCCTCTCTCCCTCTCCCTCTCTCTCTCTCCCTCGGAGAGAGAGAACCATTCCGCCGCGCGGAATACATAGAGATAGGAAGCGTGTAAATCAAACCGTTCAGCCTGCGATCCTTGCTCCGGATCGTTAAGCCGCTGGATCTTAGATCCTGCCGGGAAGAGACCATAAAGCTCGACTTGAAACGGTTCCGAAAATAATGACTGCTTAAAAGTGGTTGATAAAGGTTCATGATTCGAGGAGTTGCGGCCGAGAGTTGCAATGAGGAATTGTCGCAGGGAACACGAACTTGTAGGCACTATACGATTCAACACGTTAAACAACGTGTCTCAACCCTCATCCATCCCTCGTGTCAATTTCACACAGGTGAAACAAGTTACACTGTTCTGTTATTTGTAAGTAAATTTTCTCGAAACTTATTCCGACCTAGAATAATTCTATTCTATATTAATTTTGGTCTTTGTATGAATATAAAATTGATATAATATCTCATAAACTTAAATGTCTAATAATTGTTCGTGAAACGAGGGAAGGATGAGGGTTGAAATATTAAATCAGGAAAATAGTAAGATATTAAAAAATATCTTGGCTGCCTCGATACGTTTCAAACGTGAATGTTTGCATCTATATTTAAACAAAAAGTGAATTCCAACGTTTAACCAGTTCCGAAAATACTCCGAAATAAGACAACGAGTCGAGACCTAGAATAATTCTATTCTATATTAATTTTGGTCTTTGTATGAATATAAAATTGCTATAATACCTCATAAATTTAAATGTCTAATAATTGTTCGTGAAACGAGGGACGGTGAGGGTTGAAATATTAAATCAGGAAAATAGTAAGATATTAGAAAATATCTTGGCTGCCTCGATACCTTTCAAACGTGAATGTTTGCATCTAAATTTAGATAAAAAGTGAATTCCAACGTCTAACCAGTTCCGAAAATACTCCGAAATAAGACGACGAGTCGGGACCGGCGTTCGCCGTATTTCGAACGAAAGTAGTCTCGAATGAAACTGTAGCTATCCGGGTGGCCGAAAAGTGGTCGATCTAGCGCCATAATCGTCGAAGAATGGAAACAATGCGTTCGCTTGCAGCATTGTTCATTCATTTGGTTCGCGTGTCCTTTTCGCGCTCACGGCCGTCGGAGTCCCGGAATCTGGGCCAGTTCCTGCTGGCCAGCACGTTCGATCAACACGCAAAGAAACCGCAACACGTGCCACGCGACACACGTATATACATATACGTATATATATACATGATATATATATATATAGTATGCATCGTGCATGTGCACAGCGGCGACTTAATTAAGCCGCATTCCCCGGTCCGATTGCGCAAACTCTTCCGTCGCGTGATATGATCTTTCGACGCGCGACGGACACACGCCGATTACCACCACCACCAACGGCCCCGTGAGAATCGGTTTTTCATGATCGGTATCGATACCTCGATGGAATTCGACTGTCAACCACCAACAAGGCTCCCGAATCGTTGCTCGAGTATGCGACTTTATTATCTTTGTTATTTATTACCGCGACACAGAGAACGTTCGCTCGTATCTGCGATCTGCTCGATTGACATAATGGACCGAGGTGCGGTTCATTAGCGGACGTGTTATTGAGAGTTAATTTGGGTATGCACATTCCTGGCCGCTGGTGACATAACTTTGTGCCACATTTTAGACATTCGTACTCCGAGAACATTTTCTTTCCGGTTCTGAATGTTTGCTTTCTGATTTTTTTAATTGTTTGAATAGTGTTCTATCGTATGACCCAGCTCCTGGATAAAAATAGTGGCTCAAGGCAGTCTCCTTGACTCCTCACACTCGAATAAGTCAGCAGGCAATAGGTCAGACCTTTATAGAACTCGGAAATCAGTTAGAGCAGGTAAAAACACGGGACGACCTCCACTGTGTTCAATTATGGTAAACGAATCTGTTTTTCCACGATCAATATCTGTCGGACTTGAGCGCGCTCGCGCAGAGAGGGGTGGATGCGTCGAGAGGTGGTTACCCGTAAAAAGCTGGCATACCTCTTTCGAATCCGCGTCCCGTTTAATTTGCAACGGTTGGTATGCAGGCAAGGTGTGAGCATTCTACCGGTCGCTTTTATTCGCGCGTTGCGCCGTCTAATTGCTTACACGTTGGGCTGCGCGCATCGATGCACGTGGGCGAGAGACGAGGGGGCGCGCGCATTGCTGCGCAGCCACGCTGTCCTTTCAGAGATTCTGACGAGGAGCCCCCGGAATCTGATGCACGCCGCGGAGAACGTTCTTCGCGTTTCGCGGATTCAATTTATCGAGTTCGTCGCTGGTAGATGGGTATCTAAAGTTTGGGATTTTTTCTAGAAAAAATGATCCATCGTACGGACAAAAAAGTTTTTCGAGTTCGTTGCTCTGTGATTCTAGAATGCAAATATATTTTTTTATTTCCTTTCATCGGAGTCCCTCTTCAGAGAAATGTGGCGATAATTATCAGTTAATAATTCCGTTGGCAAAAATTTTGATCAACCATCCAACCGGGTATCACGCGGGGTAATGCATCGATTTAGATGCAAACTCGCCGGTGTTTCAATCCGGATGCACCGGTGTGCTCCCGACGCAATTTGACGGGCCGATTAAATTCTGGCCGCATTCCTTCGGTCTCTCGCGGGTAACGCGAATGCAGAGTGAAACCGTGGGACAACTGTGGCAGTGTGGCCGGGCCCGGCCCGTGGAAGAGCATCATTCAGCTGGGGCACGTCTCCTCAATTTTGGGCGTACCCCCGCGTGGTTCGCCGTTGATTACTCTCTAATCAGCGTGATTAACGTGCGCCGGGGCTTGGCTCTCCGCAATTACTCTCCCTTTCGCGTGTAACTTATTTGGAGGAATTTCATTAGCCTCGCGAAGCTTCCGGCTTGGTTTTTATTAATCGCGTACGATTGTCCGCGGGGCCTTTTCAACAGGGATTGAAACGGTTCTAAAAATAACTGTTTGAAACGGTTATATATCGGTTCTGACTGAAACAGTTATGAGAACCGAAAAAATATTATAACTGTTACAGATATATCGGTTCTTGTACATATCGCGTTTCGGTTCTACAGAACCGATATTATATCGATTCCGTTTCGGTTCTATAACTGTTATTTTTCGATTCTTAAATCGGTTTCGGTTGTTAAAAATCCATAATATATTAGTCCCGTATCAGTTCTAGAACTATGCAACTAATATTTTTTGGTTCTGTATCAGTTATAGTTCAGTTCAACATATGTATATAATGAATAATATGCATCGGTAGCTTACTGCATAAATATTGTTAATTAATATGTTAGTTTATATGTATTATAAAATATAACCGATATATATATATATATATATATATATATATATATATATATATAACCGTTATTAAATCGATATAATATCGGTTCCGTAGAACCGGAACCGAAATCGATATAAGGCAGAACCTTTTTCACTCATAACTATTTTAAGACAATTTCGGTTCTTATAACTGTGTTGAGAACCGAAACCGATATCATAACCGTTTTCAACCCCTGCTTTTCAACGACCCATAGAGGGATCGAATTGATGTGGGAAGGTGGGAGCTCAATCTTCTTGGATTTGTTTGGCCAGCGTGTACTGTGGAGATAACATCTTGTAATAGTCTAGTGCTGTTTAAGATTTACTTTTTATTAAAATCGATTGGTGGATGCACTGAAATTAAATGAAATTGTTCATTTCGTGTTACAGGGGAACGAATCCGTCGTACCAGAAGGCTGGCCTCTGACGTTGGGCAGACGTGGCCTCATCCTGCAACTAGGAGAGCTAGAAGCCTCCGCACTACGTCTCGGGGAATGTTACCTCTGCATACGCAGCGCAGCTGCAGTTGCAACCACCTCGGGGAGCGGCGAACCGGCGGCTGGTGAAACCGTCGAGCGGAATACCGTCGAGGTGAGTCACGTTCCTTTGTCATTTTTCTTTTTATTCCTATCCACTGTCCCCCTGCTAGACTTCTCAGCACCATTGCTATCATTCCTGAAAAACCGTATCACTCCCTTCCACACACTGTCGGTATTAAATGTTCCTCGCAATTGCAAAACTAATCAGACGTACGGAGCAGAACAATAGAGAACTTGATCGTAAATAGAAAAATAGTCAGATGTTCATCATTATTAGGCTGCGGATCTTTATGAAAAATAAAAAGTGTCTGCATCGATTGCAAGAAACAGAAATTAAATTGAATGTTGTTTATTCTTTCCTTAATGATTTTAATAGAAGAGAAATCGTATATCGATCACGTTAGTTTTTAAAATTTTCCAACAGTTTTGAATTTTATCTACTCAATTTTGCTATAAATGCATAAAGATCCGCAGGCTAATCATAATCAAATGTTTCTTCACAATAAATATTTCCACCTTACGTAGTCTGTTTCCAGCTGCAAGACCTAACTCCAGAATAAACTGTCCACAGATCGCAGTAGTTTGGAGAACGACGTCGATGAGGGCCCCAGGGTTCCTCGGTTGGGACCGCGAGGAGGAGTTCATGGACTGGCGGGAAGTGTCTCGCAAGGGTCAAGGTAGTTCGTCGGGTGTAGGCGGTAGTATTTCGGGTCCCCAATCCTCGAACACGGTGAAGGCGACGCGTCCTCGTCGAAGATCTCGCGAGGAGCCTCGCGCAAGAACCAGGGAAGGCTTTGCAATCGATCATCGTCGCGAGGAGACCCGGTCGATCGATAGGTTGGAGTGTAAGAGCTCGAATGAGAACCGCGAGACCGAAGCCGAAGAGGCTGGACACGCGGTGATGAAGTCCAGGTCGACGTCAAGCGTGAACACGTGGAAGCCAGACCTCGACGAGGACTCTGAACAAACAACAACGACAACAACAACATCAACAACAACCAGAGTCAGCTCGAACAACTGTTCTAGTCTTTCCGGCGACGAGAGCCGCGCAAGAGTGAAGAGGTGCGCCAAGGTTGTCTCGTCGTCGACCATGGAGAAGTGGAAGGAAACGGCCAGGTGCGAGACCAGGAGCAAACCTCTGGCTCCTGAAGACTTGAAGACACCCCTGAGACTTGACAAAGCTGTCCTCGAACGCAAGAAAGTTGGCAGCGATCCTGATCAAGATGATAGATTGCAGAATCTCGACGACGTCAGCGACGACGATCTGCCTGCTTTCATCGGGAATCTTCTGATTTCTGTGGAGAGGAAAATTGAAAGGGTTTCGTTGGACGACCTTACCTTTCCTTGTCCAGCGTGCAGGAATATTGATACCGATGACCCACTGCTGGGGTGCAGGTGTGCAGGGGATGATTGCAGCTGTGAAGCTGGGGAGGATACTTGTGACTGTTCGAACTCTGGAAAGAGGAAGGAGCAGTCTGCGAGGAGCTTCGAAGTGGCTGGCATTAAGCATATTGACAGCGACGATGAAGAAGAAGTGCGGATGGGATTCGGTAAGTGATTTTTCGTTTCATTCGTTATTTAATCGGTTACATAAAAATTGCTAGACGCGATCCTCTCGTGACAGAACTAATAAGAATTTCATAATCTATAAAATATGGCAAGATTTTGTGGGGCCACCCGAACCGTTCGATTTTCGAGATTCAGAGAAGTCGAGCGTCGCCCACGACTCGCCCGGAACAACTTCATACAGGGGAATGATTTATCGAAACCCTCAATGAACTTGAAATTCTGTCGGAAGCGAGGCGTGGGTGGTTAGCCGTGGTTAAGTGGCTACTTCGCGTCACGACGACCATCTAGGCGCCTCCTTGGAAAAAGTTTGACGCCGGCTAGACCTATGCAACGTTCCTGGAACGCATTGTGTCTGATTGCTCGCCGGAAACTGTGCGTAGAGGTCGATTTCTTGCGCGTGGGCGGACAAAATTCATTTGCTCAAACGCCGGCCGCTTTAGAGCCGCGTTCTTAACGTTTCCTACAAATTCCGCGCACCATTTATTCTGGAAAATTATTCACAGAAATATACATTGCGCTGTTCAAAAATACAAACGAATCGTACTGCAAGCATGAAGCACCATTTATTCAGGAAAGTTATTGAGAGAACTATGCATTGCTGTTAAAATATAATACCAACGAATCGAACTGCAAGCTTCAAGCATTATTTATTCAGGAAAATTATTGAAAGAAATACACATTGCTGTTAAAATGTAATACAAACGAATCGAACTGCAAGTTTGTAGAACGCGATTCTCGTACGAGGATGAACAGGAGCTCCGAAGGATGTATCGTCAATAAGTCACGTGTCCCGAGTGCGACATTTGCATTTCGAGAGGTCGTGTTTAATTAGCGAGCCGGCGGACGGCACGCGCGCCCCTGGAATCCCGACAGCTGGCTGACTGCGAGACTGTTTTCACACTCGAGCGATTTAGAACCGCGGCGAGCGGAATTAATCTTGAGCACACAGTTTGTTTTCCCGTAGACCATAAACCGCGCAGAGGTGTTCGCGGATAGCCGGACTGACTTGACTTTCAATTTTGATGTGTAACCACCGCCGAGCTTCATTATTCAATTTACAGTAGATTAATGGAGACCGCGCTGACAGCTTGGGAATAGAAGCAGAAATGTTTGCGCACGTATAGATCCTTGTCTGTTCTGAGAAACCAGAAATTTATTTCCCGTGGATAGAGATTCGTCCGATAGAGAACGAAACAATGATTTTATCGAGCATTTTATTGTGAAATTGCTTATTCTTCAAAGGGATTTGTAGAATCAGACATTTTTTACTTATTTCTGTCTATGGAAATTGATTCGATAGATTACTTTATCCAAGCAGATATTCTAATAAAAATTGCACAAAATCTACATAAATAGAGCCTTGTCATTTTCATAAACTAAAACATTCTAATCGCTTTTGGTGCTCGGTAGGTTTAGTGTTGAATGATTGGAGGATTGAAAATGATTTCGTGCAAAAATTCACATGGGGATTCCAGCATTCGGATAGAATTTATTTAGTCGTTATTGCGGCTAATCGCTCGGTCGGAAAACTATGCCGTCGATGCACGTTGATCTAAAGCGGATTGGGGACAATCCGCGCAAGAATGTCCGCCGGTCGACAGCGCAACGTCGCGGCAATTCCCCGTCCAAATTCGAAGAACGACAGGCATCCCTTTCAGGGTGCCGGCTCTCGTTCCATCGAGCGAAACGGTGAAAAATGCACGGAATGGTTACCGTTCACCTACGCGACGACACTAAACCGGCTGGCAATGGAGATCCGTATTACGTAAGTCGTGTACAAGGGGAGACAAATACCATAAGTCACTGTTACGTTGCCGCAAACACACCGCTAATGACATGCCGCTCGGGTGGGTGGCGAGAGAGCGTTTTGGTCGTCGGAGTTCTCTCTCTCTCTTTCTCTCTCTCTCTCTCTCGCTCTCCTTGCGGGCTCATGCTGCAAACCTGTCGGCGGCGGCACCAAAGACCAACTCGCCGGAAGACGAGCGTGGGAGGACGCGAAAAGAGATCGGTCGAGTCACGGAACCTCTCGCGACCCCAAAGGGATTCGCCGTAACAAACGCCCCTTTTATTTTGCACAGTGCAGCATCAACCGAAAGACTCAACAATTTTCTGGACGCTTTTGGAAATTTTGGCGAAATGAATGCACTAGTTAATTCCATTGTCATGATCTCCTACAACGTTAATTCTTTACAGTCGCAGCTATTTTAATTGGAGAATTAAACATTTCTTCGTAGCTGAAATAATTCTATTCTATACGATTTTCATTAATTAATGGATATGAAATTGATAGAATACCTCATATGATACTTGAATCTTTAGTAATTGGTTGGATACTAAGAATAATGGTACAGCAATTTTTGGTGGTTCCTCAGGGTCACTACTCTATAATAGAATTCACGAATCAATCTTCACACAAGAGCCTCACCCATAGGATTGACAGAAATGCAAGCGTTGTTTTAAATTAATAACGTTAATAAAATTGATATGGGCCTCGAAGCTACCGCAACTAAATAGCTTCCGCAGACAATTCGCACTTACCACCACAAGGTAACAGCAAATTTTCATCGGCGCGATCCCACGTCAATCCTCGCAGAGTCTGAAGAGCCATTGTCCCCGTGGCTATAATCGACCGCGCGGCGTCTATTGATTTTTCATTTCTCAGCCAATTCAATTATCCGCGAGGACAATTGGATTAATTCAGCCCGGTAATTCCCTTGCTTCCGACAATTGAGTTAGATGGCTTGATTCCGCGCGCGGTTGTTTGCCCCGCAGCGTAGCGGCCATCGTGCTCGGTATTAAATATCAGAGCCGGCATTAAGGACAAAAGCGCTTGATGGTTCCAGCCTGCAAACGAGCCTAACCGAGTGCCATAAGGGGTACTCGTCGATCGATCGAAACGCGAGATAAACCGTACAGAATTCAGGGGAATTTCCCTGTCGTCGACGGTGAACTAAACGTTGTCGTCACGATCCGTGTCCGTTGGATAAAGTTGTTTGTTTTGTCGGACAGGGTGGGAGAGACAGATGGGAGGGGGGAGGGAGAGTCGGTCTTCAACCATGCGAATAAATGCCCCGGGAATTACACGGGCCATTACCAGCGATCAGTTTATTTTACAAACAGGCACACACGCACACGTATCGCGGGGTCCTACAGGAAGAACAACGCGAGGAACAACGGGGCGGAAGGCCATTACAAGCTTCCTCTTATTAGGACAGCTACCCCTCGCGATCTCGTGTTACCTTTGAGGACTTTAGGACGGTGCCAGCCATGGATGAATCCTGTCTCCTCGTGTCCAACCCTCGGATTTTTCATGCCGATGATATCGTTTTGTTAAACGAGACGCCTAGGCTCTTTGTAGACAAAGCTGCTAACGAAGAAGGGTGTAAACAAGAACAGTATGAATACACAAACGTTTCAAGTACTCCTCTACGTTTATGATCCACTGGTTTTCATCGTTGATTCATGTGACAGTCTTTACTTCCACCGATAATATAGTGGAAATTACTTCCACGCAATTGTCACCAAAGACTCCCACAACAATTAATAATTGCTAGCCATGGGTGAATTCTGCCTCCTAATGTCCAACGCTTGAAGAAAAAATGAATGCACAAACGTTTCAAGTACTCCTCTACTTTTATGATCCACTGATTTTCATCGTGCATTCATGTGACAGTCTTTACTTCCACCGATAATATAGTGGAAATTACTTCTACGCAATTGTCACCAAAGAATCCCACAACAATTGACAATTGCCATCCATAGGTAAATTCTGCCTCCTAATATCCAACGTTTGAAAAAAAATGAATGCACAAACGTTTCAAGTACTCCTCTACGTTTATGATCCACTGATTTTCATCGTGCATTCATGTGACAGTCTTTACTTCCACCGATAATATAGTGGAAATTACTTCCACGCAATTGTCACCAAAGAATCCCACAACAATTGACAATTGCCATCCATAGGTGAATTCTGCCTCCTAATGTCCAACGCTTGAAGAAAAAATGAATGCACAAACGTTTCAAGTACTCCTCTACGTTTATGATCCACTGATTTTCATCGTGGATTCATGTGACAGCTTTTACTTCCACCGATAATATAGTGGAAATTAGTTCCACGTGACCAAAGAATCCCACAACAATTAAAAAATTTGTATCACAAAGAACAGTTAAGTCCGTGCCTGAAATGATTCTCGTACGGTTCTCAGGGTACCAGGCTTGATCTTCCGATTCCCGGGACTGTCAATCACGCCGCTATTGTCAGCAGCTCCGAAAACCCCGGAGATTGACCCAGAAACGAAGCCGAAATTCCTGTCGGGTCTCGTCGAACGCGGCGAGATACCAGGAATCGCCGAAAACCGTTCTCGATCGGCGTGACAAGAAAGCGCGGAAACCGGTCGTAACGTCAGTCATGCTGTCAACGTCGAAGAACCTGCGACTCGTCTCCTCAGCGTTTAACGCCACGAGATCGGACGTGACTTTGCGCCAGCTGTCGCGTTTCATTAGCGCGCGCCTTATTGTCCGGCTACGGCTTCCCGTTCGTTCGCGATCGTCACACTCGTTTTCAAGCGATTCCTCTTTGGGCCTCTGGGTAACAAACAGTTCCCTGTGCCTCGTTTCAGTACCTATAATTTGTTACGTCATCGTACAATTCAATTACACCGTCGCACAAAATTACAACAATTTTTAAATGGAAAATCGATGGGATGAAGTTTTCCACATGAACTGATCGTACGAATAATTGGGACCATCAGTCATGGATCAGAGTCGCATTCCTCATGCAGCCAACTTGTCATCTACCCCGAAGGGCATCTAACTAACCGATTCCCTTTCCGGTGTTGTTCGATCATTCCCCGAGAGACTTTATATCCGTCGATATCGAACCAACGGAAGGCCACGGCATGGATGATCGTTTATCCATCGAATGGTGGTCGATCGTTCATCGATATGTTGCGCAACAGAGCATTTCCACGTCGCGATCTATCCTTGGGGTCTAGATAAAGCTGCCAGCCGGGTAGCTTGTATCACTATGTCATCGTCGGTGCATTTCGCATCGGCCTCCCGTGACGATGCTGTACACCATGAACACGCACACCGTTCGAACGGTGCGCGCGAGAGTCTTATTAAGAAAACGACTTCTCCCTGTTTACTGAACCATGAAGACTGGCTGCTGCCGAGGCTATAGCACTTCGGTAACACGGCTACCATAGTGGATAGGTCGAATTGAAGCGTTTCGGTGCAGGAGGCCTCTACGATATCGAACGATTAACAGAGGGAGAGAGAAAGAGTATTACGTTAGAGAAAACCAACGGCGTTTCCTATACCCGGTGGCTCCCATTGATCCTCTCTATGGCGGTCCTCAATCATATCTACTTAAGCCGGGGGAATCAAGCTCACCGGCTACCGCAAACAGAGGCTGTTCACCTCGACAGAGACCGGCCCCGCTTCGCGGCGGTACATAATGGACGATGTTAAACGCCACGATAAAATAGTGTCTGCGTTTCATGCTCCGCCGGTTGGTCGCCCGTTTCGGTCGCGAAACACTCCGCCGACGATTCATTCCGCTGTTAGGCTAATCTGCACTACCAACGCCACGGACAGCCTCCGTTCTTCTTTTGCTCATAGCCGAGACTCGCTTTTTCATTCTGGTTATCGTCTCCGTTCGTATTAGCTTTTAATTGGTTCATTTCATTTTGAACACTAAACCTACGGATCTTCTAAAAGCGAATGAAATGTTTCAGCTTGTCAAGATGACTCTATTTATTCAGATCTCATACAATTTTTATTACAAAAATGTGCTTGGATGAAAAAATGTATTCAATCAATTTACATGTATGCAACTTCATAATTTCAATAATTGGAAAATGAAAAATATAAAAATAGTCATTTGACTGTCTCTGGTTGATTTAGTGTTAGCACTCCGGTTCGAAATTTCAGAATAAATTGTTGGGGAGTTTCTTGCTGATCATTTGATTGTGACAGCAACTGAATTAACAATTAGTGTAATTAGAATTAACGTTACAATGAGTAACAGAAAGAAAGCGAGTGGTGGAGGGGGGGAGGTCTCGAGTTCGAATCCCCGCGCCCGGGCACCTCTTGAATTGATTCAATGTGCTTTTTTAAAAAACTGTGGTGCCCAAGGTGGTTCGGAACCCACCTTAAACTGTAGGTCCCGTCGTTTAATATCCATAGCAGTTGAAAAAGCGACGTAAAATAATCGAAACAAAGGAGGGGCGAGGGGGAGCGAGCGTCATTGGCCGCACGATAACCAGTTGCCTTTAGCCCGCAGCTCTCGCAGCCCCCCAACACAGATAGTTATCGGGCCGTTCTGCATTACTGTCTGAAATAAAATCGTTGGAGGAAACGGTTCCCGCCATTAAATCGCCTTTGGACACCCAACCCGAACTCGAATAACGCGTCAGATCTTTTCACTGGTCGTTTCTATTCACCGCGATCGCCGCTGCAGGTCCTCGATTATATCCGTGGTCTCGATCATCCGGGGTCACGAACTCTATCTCAAACAACAACTGCTTTCTGTGATATTATGCTTGCAGCTTGGAAGACATTCGATGACCTGATCTGTCCATCTCGGGTGGTTATGTGGGTCAGCTGTTTGTTAGAGAGGATGCTGAACTTGTAGACCGGAGAGGATCTGGAAGGAACGTTTAACACGATTAACAATGGATGGTCATTTTTTTTCTGAACTATTAATATTCGTGACTCGTTCGACTAACAGTTTAAGGCTGGTTTTTTTAAAAATACGTAATGGATCTCGAAAGCTCTTGTCACAATTCTTTATGATAGATTTTTCAACCTACTTCAAATCGAGACGTGTCGAATGTTCTCGGGGATCGCAAACGTGTCAACAGGTCATTCTAATTAACGTGCCGTTGCTCGCCAATTTTTACGGTGCCCCGTGCAACGGCGACGAAAGAATTCGCGAAAAATGAAGCAGCAGTACGAATTAGCGTGTAATTAGCGAGATCCACGAGGCTTTGTCGATATAAACGACTGTGGGTGGGAACATCCGGCGGCGTATTGTCCTGTTTCATTATCACGTAGACGTTCATTGACGAGTTCGTTACTCCGGCTGGTCGATCGGTTATTTGCCGGAGGTGTTTCTATCCGCAACGACATTGACAACGACGAAATCCAAAAAAATTTTCGTAATACAACCTACGAAATAGCAATCGCAGTGACACTAAACACTGTCTCGATTATTGGACAGACCGACGGCTTCTTTCGAGGACAGTTAACAGTTCCATACCCGTAACTCGCTACTGGCGAAAGTAAACAGCGCCCCACTCGAAAAGTTACAGAACCTTTGAACAAACCGCCGCGGAAACGATCGCGGTCGGAAGGATTCACGGTAACGGTTGGCAACGGTTCGCGGTTTCACGGTCCCTGGCCCGAGGGAAGGTTAAACTAGAAAATTGTTCCGACGATGATTACGGCTGAGCAAAGTAGCTCTTGCTCGTTTGATCGCAATCGGCTCTGGAGCGGCTTATCTTGCGACATTTCTTGCGTGTGATTCATTTCCATTCATGAATAATATATCGCGGCCAGATAAAATCGCAAATAATTTACACAGTGTCTCGAGACTCTCCGGATGCAAAAGTTTCCGAAGCTGTGCTCTTCAGAGCAAGAGAAGCGATCCGACGTTAATTTCCAAGGCTTCAAGCGACAGACACGGTGCAACGGCTCTCTGTTCCTTGAACCTGACCGATTTATCCGACAATCCCTCGCCGCCATTATCCGGCGGCGTTTGCCATTCGAAGTTACTGAAATCTGGCGCGACTGGCTGCTAGCGGAAGCAGTTAAAGTCGCAAATGGAAACTGGAAATGATCATCCAAGCGGTGTGTGTTGCCGCGCGTTAGCCTCCCAAGTTTCTTGGGAGAGCTCTACGACGACGGTCAACCGTGAAGAGAGAGAAAGAGAGAGACAGAGAGAAGCGAGGACGGTCCGTTGAATACCAACGAGAACCTTTCTGCTTCTTCTGGTTTACTCGCGAAAGGACACGGTAATTGCCGAATCGTTCCGCGTGCGAATTCTATTTGCAAGCTGAAACCGTTCGTGACGCGAATCGGCCGTGCCGGGGCCAAGATTATAGACGGATAGGCTTCGGTGGGTCGTCCAGTCTCTGCTTGATGCATTTCTCCGTGGAAGATAAACCGGGAGACTGGCTTTTGGACGTGCTCCAACGATCCTTGCACCGTCGTTTACACCAAACTGAATATCGCACAAAATTGGTTTCAGAACGTCTTGGGCGGTGCGAGCTTCTCTCGTTCAGTCTGTTAGAAACTATTTATTTTTTTAGCACGTTCCGTGCTCAATCGTTTTTGCTTGACAATTAAACGAACTTATGTGCTTTGTTCTATACTGCATAATGCCTCAATCTTTTGAAAATAGAAAAAATCATACAGGAACAAATCACTGAGCATCTGTCAAGTGCAATTGCACTTTTAATTGTACCTTCATACGTAGCATAATAAAATGAGTCGATTAGTTTGACAATAAAATTGGGAATGTGTGAAGTGAAGAAAAAATAGCGAAGTACGTCAGACTTGTTTTCTCGACAATGTAGCAGCCGCGAAAGCCTTGAGGAGCAATTTACATCCGAAAAATAAATCTTCCGCATCCGCAACATGGCGTCCGCGTGTCACGAGGTCACGCGACCGCGAAAAATCATCGAGCAAATGGAACGGGACGCGGCGCCGGGGAAAGGCAGGAAGAAAGATGGATAGGAAATGGAAACGTTTAAATCGCGAACGGCTCCTCGTAAAGCAAGCAGATCCAATCAACCTTCGGTTACAAGTCAATCCGAGTCATCGTCTTATGGTAATGGACTTTAGTTTCCTCGTCGCGATCCTCTTCTGGAGGGCCTCTCCCATTCAAAATCGCACTGCCTCGAGCGATTCCTTGTCCGCAACCGAATGCGATTTCTACCGTGGAATCGCGGGTTTGTACAAGTATTTCTGCCGTTTTCTCGGGTCTCTCGTTGGCGTTAACTGTCTCGCGATCGTGGAAAACTGAGAATAGTATTAACCCAGATACTCGATTTCTTTTCGTTCTGGTCGAACTGCTGTCGAATAACGATTTTCGATGCTAATTTCAGTTAACACGTGTGCAAAACTAGCTACACATTTTTATCCGGAACGATTCTAACTGGTTTCGAGTGTGGTCAATTTGTTTCGCGAAAGTGTCGGCTTCAAATAAACGTGTGCGTTTCCTGGTAGCGTAGCGAACATTTTATGTTGCATTGTAATTTCTGAGAAGTAGGACTTCAAAGTATCGAATTAGCAAAGTTGGAAGGGTGAAAATTGTGGAGAATTATTGAAACCAGGGATCGTTTTAAAATAAATGTTTGCACCTCTTCATACCGTAGTAAATATTCAAATATTTCGCCAGCAATTTCTATTGTAATATTGAAGAGAAGTAGGTGTGCAAAGTGGAGGATTGTTAAAATCAATGGTGTGAAAATTATGGAAAGTTATTCAAACCAGAGAGCGTTCTAAAATAAATGTTCGCATTCCTTCATTGTTAAATAAATCCTTTGCAGAATGATTTACCAATACCAATTTCACAGGGAATTAGAAGGCTTGTAAAGTGGAGGGTTGTTAAATTGATAGGTGCGAAAATTACAGAAAATTGAAACTTTCGCAACATTCTGCAGGTCTACATTTTATTTTTTTTTTTTTTTTTGCAAAAATGTTACACGGTTGGAAATTCACTGTTTTCTCGCTGCGTGATCCTGTATCGATTTGATTGCCTATTGTTCACGTCGTGCGTCTAGCCTAGGTATATTACTTGACGGCGCCAGCCGAGTAAAATGGAAAAATCTGTGAATTATAATTGCAGATGAACGCATTGTGCGTATGCACCTGCGTCGTAAAAATAAACAATTGAATTATTCATGCGTGTTCGCCGTTCTTCAGAATCGGCTCCATTATTTTCATCTTGTAGATGTTAATCTGCGGTTAATTCATTCGCTCGTATAATGTCTTCATTAACTCTTTCGTTCTAAAATTAAAACGCTTCCGTTCGATTGGAGAAACCTTTTACGGCAAGATCGAAGTGATGTTCTGATTCTCAGAAATAAATCTGATCGCCTTCATGGTCCAAAAATGTTTCTGGAAGTTAATTAACTTCTGGGACGTTAACTTCGCTAATGGACTTCTCGGTATTATAGTTCGTCGTAGATCTGGTCATGGAGTACGAGAATCGCGCGTTTCAGCAGATGTTAGCAAAGGCAGATACGAGTCGCGTCAGAATCAGGCTTCGGTCTGGTTTCTATGAACCGAGGAATGGCTGCATTCGCGGGACACGGCGTGTGCAGCAACATCCGATTGCGTATCAGCGACCTCGATCGTCCCCCGGTGCATTCCCCTTTCCCTCTCTTGTTCTCCCCCACCCTGCCATTCAGATCATTATGTCAATGATCCCGGCTAGATCCGAGAGGAGGAAGCTTCTAACGCGGCAGCGCGAGCCTCATCCGCATACGACCATAAACTTCCTGATTCCCTTCGTCGCGGACCCTAATCCGTCCCGCGAGACTGCAGAATTTTATTGCGCCGCCGGGATGCATCCACGTGTGTCCAACGATTCGCATTTTTAATTGGCGGACTCTCGACAATATTAAAAATGTATATTTGCTTGCATCACCATCTACGAGCAGAATAACAGCTTGTATTCTCTTATATTAAATTAGTAGACTAATTGTAAAAATATTACAATATTTATAAATTGTCACAGATAGATTTTTACAATTAATTGTGAAATATATATGGATTTCTTTTGCGGCGCACAGGTTCGATCATTATTACTATTTATATTACCTCTACCTGTAGCAAATCTGCAAACAAGTAATAAATATAAATAGTAATAATGATCGAACCTGTGCGCCGCAAAAGAAATCCATATATAATATAAAATGTCGATCGAAAAATTAAAAAACCCATTAATTGTGAAATAATCTGGAGCAGAGTTTAAATTCTCAGGTACCATCCCATTTTTGTTCCGGTTCCCTAGCGAATAACGAGCGAAATTCTGCGGTCGCATAATCGCCCCCAAAATGGGACGTTCCGCGGACGTTTTCTCCGCGATTATGCTGTCCAAACATCTGAAGAGAAACATTTGTGGGTACAAGAAACGACCGGTTGGTCCGTCGAAAGGGAATCCTGAGGGCAGGGTGTTCGGTTTTTGTGGGAATGCGGTCAGGTGGCCCTAATCGCTTCATTTTACGGCGTTTCAGGTGCCGGTTGCTACCGGTTAGGTCAAACCCGGAGACCTAAGATCAGAGGAACAGAATATATCGGCTTCAGTCGAGAACGCTGCTGTTGTGCACTCGCGCGCGCGGTAGGTGCCGTCGAATTTAGGTTAATGCACGTTAATGCATCAAACGTGGAACCGGTTTTTCCACGGGTGTCGTTTCTCAGCCGTCGGATTCGGACGTCCCGTTCCGTTCCAGTCGTTTGTAGTCGTTACGTATTAATCACGCTGCGAGGCTGCTGCTTTGTACCTATCGGAAAACAATGAGATCGATCGAACGGTAACGATTCCTTCTCTGCGATCCCCGGAGACGCTTAACCGGGGCTCTGTGATCGAACCGATTCGATAATGCGGTCGTTCACCTGCTCGCTGCGGCACAATTGCTCCGAAATGTTCCACAAAGTCACGATAATTCATTTAACATCAACAATGCTCGTCACTCGTAAAAATTTTTTATTTTTTTAAAAATTACCTTGTAGTAATTGTTGCAACAAATTCCACAAAATCACGATAATTCATTGAAAAATTTGATACTTTTTAAAAAAGTAGCTGGTATTCATCATGTGAATATTACCTCCTAGTAATTGCTCCAAAAAGTTTTGCGTAATCACAATAATTGATTTAACGTCAACGACAATGGTCCTAATCACTCGTACAAATTTTGCATCTGTTAAAAACGCTGCTGGGATTCATGAATATTGCCTTCCACTAATTAATCTCGCTCGAATCCACTGAAGGTGCAAAAGGGAAGAAAAATGCTACTATGAATAATTGCCGTAGGAACAAAGATCGCTGAAAATTGGAGAAACAGTTCAGATCTGAATGTGCGCCGTCACAGTGACAGGAAGTTGATTGCCGGTTGTGTATCTCCGAATTCAGGACGACAACCATACTCTCCGGTAAACGGACAACTATATTACTCTAAAACGCGTGTCGCGACGGTAATCACAGTGATCGGTGCCGCGCGAATGGCCACGGGAGACAAGACGGGCCTCGGATAATGATTGCAATTAAAACGAGCGATCGTCCGGGACGTAATTATCGGGCACGCACCGGCGCATTATTTACGCGGTCCACGTTTGACTGCGATTAACGAGAGGATTTATGGCACGCGACGGCGGACCGACAGCCGCGGATTTCTAATTTCTAGGGAACGAGCATAACCCGCGGGCTCGATCGCGTCGGTCAACGATCCACCGGCGATTAAATTGCTGATTGGACCACGTCACGCGATGCGGAACAGCTGATTCCGCTTTCGATGTCTTTGCTGGATTCAGCACCGAACTTTCGGCCCCCTCTTTCGGAGAAATGCTGCCGAAACACGCGATTTTGCCCGTTGGGACCGGTTTTATAGGTCGAAAGGGATGGCATTGTTCTGTGCTCGAAGTTGAAGGCACAATGAGATTGTCTCTGGATGGATTAATTGGATAACGATCGGGTTTCGAGGGGCTTCGAATAATTGCGGAATTTTCTGCCGTTTTATGGCACAAAGCGGACGAGGGAATTTCGGGGACGTGCAATTTTCCTTATTTTTTAGTACGACTCTCTGTCTATCTACTAAAGTTCTGATTTATGGTAATTTGCACATTCTTTTAATTGGTGAATATTAAAAGAATTACCTTGTTAAGTCTCTCCGCATATTAATGGTTGAAATGAACAAATTTATTACTTTCAATGTTCCATAAACATTCGTAGTACAATGTTCACGCTGTTCCCTGTTGCTTTTCCAGCAATTGTCGTCTGCTCATTCATTTTCTCCGGAAGCAGATAAACGTCACAAAATAATGGCAACGCGAGCAGTTCGATCGCATGGTCGCGTAGATCGGAGTTCCACGAAATCGCGAACGATAAGCGCGTCGGATAAGCAACTGCGATTCCTTGGTCGTCCCTTATCGTCGCTGTTAGTCCCCTTTGTTCTCCGGATGGTCCCCCATCGAATCATCTCGGTCTCCACCCCCTATTGTCTCGCGAGACTGTTGCCCTCGTTATCCGAGCAATTAACGCGCCGGTCGTTAACGAGTCTAACTGCTGAAATTTCCATGCAAATCACCGGCGCAACGATGTTTTGATACGTTGTTCGTGCGAAACGTCAGAACGAAGGAATCACAGGCTTCGTAAAATTGTAGCTTTGGCTGCGAGATATATAGGGGATGTCTTAATTGACGGGATTATGGTTGGAGAGAAATGACGGTGCTATGTGCTAGCGTCGGTTGCTTCCTACAGAGAACGATCAGAATGTCGAATTTATTGACGATGATAATTAATAGCTGCGCGTTAGAGGATTAACGATCGCTCTCGCGGACGATTATGGCAGCTTTGATCGACGCGGTGTCCGTCTTCATTCTGAACATGATCGACTCGTACAGCTAGAAACGAACTGGTTTCTGTCGGACTCGAAATGTTTATGCAAATCTGCATGTTTGTGCTGGATGTTCGTGAAAGCTGAAATTTAATTTTTAATAGATTAGAAATAAAGTTAAAGTTTATCATGAATGTTTTTTTTTATGGAGAAATTGGATAAAGAGATTAGAATTTTTCTTCTCAATATTAAAAACCATGATCTCCTGCTAATTATCATAATTGGAGCAGTGATTTGCGTTTTCCACGGATCATATCTCCAGTCAAGTTTACCTTACGTTATATAATAACGAATGAATATTCATGGCATTAAATGATAGAGGCTATGTCGATCTAAAGATACAGACATTTATACCCGCCTCATGAATAATGTTAATTAATGATACGAACGAATTACATACGTACAATCGTGTTTTTAATTCGAACTGCAACCAGTCTGTTCTGGCTGTACCATTAACTTCTTAGACGATCGATAATCAGGATAAAGTTATTATGGGGACAAATTTTAATGGCGTACAAATTTTCCTGTTTCGTCAATAAATACAGTTACGTGACTCGGAGCTGTTTTATCACGTAACGATTAGCACCCGGTAACTGTCGATTATATTATTCTTATTACAAAATTTTATTATCTCGTTACGTAAGTGCTGGATTGTTTGCAGCTTTCACGAAGCCCTCGAGCGGTGAACAATAGGATAGTTTATTAAAAAATCAAGTGAGCGTTAGTTGCCTAAGAACGAAACGGGTAAGAACAGTAATTAGTTCTTGCGTGGTATAATGTGTTAAAGATCAATTTACAAATGCGCAAAAAGATCGACAGTCTGAAATTTAATTTCGCACACACTGCTCTATAACTTACCTGGTTTATTTCGCCAAAATGTCAGAAGAGAACCACGAAAGTTGAAGAAAACAAAGCACCGCGAGAACAACCAATCGAGAAAGCCCTTTGCAACAGCAAGAACCGCAGGTGTGGCAGAGCGTTTCGCAGCGGTCGGTTTTATGCAACCAGAAGGATCGGTCGGTAATAAAAGATCGGCGCAAAGTTATGCTCCCGTTTAAATCATCGGACTTCCTACAGTGCTCGGTCGGGTCTCATTAAACGTTAGCTACTTTCATCGGTGCTTTTGCGCGTTGTGTTTAAACCGTAAGGACGAGCCACAATAAACCATAAACTGCCAGCGAGGCGTCTTAATTGCCAGCAATTAATTTGTCCACGTCGTGGCGGTAGAAAGCGCTGCAAAATGACGCCGCGCCGGAACGCTGCGCCGCGCGATTATTAGAAGGCGAAAAGATGCGTGCGTATCCCGCGAGAGCCGTTCACTATGCTGCTTCGTTCGTTCGCCGTGCTTCTCTTCCTCGAAGGTGGCGAGGGTTAAGAGGTGAAATTAGAGGAAGCCAAGCCGCGTTCGTTCGGCACCGACGGTGGAGAAAAGAGAAGGTCAGATTAAAAACCGGATATTCCGAGGCTCGTTTCCGAGCCGGGAACCTTCAAATCCAGACGCGACGCGTCGGCTTCGGCGCTTCCTGTTTCGTGTCGTTCCTTCCATTATAAATTAGAAGTCCCCCGCTTGACAGAAGTTAATTTACATCTCAACTCTCGATCACGGATCAGCGACAGCCCGAACGATTTCACTTTTGTTCGGAACTCGGTACTAAACTGCATTGTATTGGGTGGGCTCTCAAGTTTCCATGTGTTTTCCAGCGAATCGCATTGCCCTGCCATTGATCATTTATTTATAGGATCCTCTATTTGTTATTCAACATGAATAGATATGTCTGATGAGTACGAGAAAGAGATAAAGAAATGAGTGTGCATGAGGGAGCGTTTTGTTTGGGCAGTCGGTTATTGAACATCGTTTGTATAACATCTAATATGTTTTGTTAAATACATGGTTCGGTAAACAATCCATCCATTGCCGGTACACAACATCAGGTGAATCTTTTTGACCACCACGCAATTATACGAAAACAATCAAAGAAGAGATAAAACAAGAAATCCACGATCATAAACCATGTTAGCTAATGAGCATGATAATGGTCCATAAATTCGTAGCTTCGTTGTTAAGGCTAACCTTGACAATCAGCTCAATCAACATTTAGTTCTGGAATGGTTTTCATAGCAATAATATTTTATTAAATACACTGAGCTTCGTAAAACGATGAAAAATGTGTTACCGATGTGTGTACATCGTGGATCATCAAACGCACCCCTATTGCACAGTGCTCTCTTTTGTGCGGTGTTGTGCAAACACAGGTGGATCGCAAGGCAAAATTTCGGCAATGTTGTCGAGTGTGAAAACACGTAGCTCATGCTCCCTATCGTTTTTCGTTTCACGCGCGTCACAGGGCTCGGGGTGTACCAAGAGGGACAGAGACAGAGGGGGAGTTATTCGATACCCTTTCTCGTTGGGTGAATCGCGGTCATATTTGTGCAACTGTCACGAGAGGGACTTTTACGCGAGCTCCATACGGTATTATATCAGATTACCGAAATCTGCTCGGTGTACGATTCCGTATAGTCGATTGAGATGCAAACGTGGACGGTGGGAGATCGGAGCCGTAAAGGATGCGGGAGTAACGAGATCCCTGTTGTCTCCTGTTTCAGGAACGAAAAAGAGAGCCGACGACGTGGTAGCGCCCAGGACCATTCACGACGTACCGGAACACGTTCTCACGTGTGGCCTCACGCTTCCTGGTGAGTACGGAAAAACCACTAACCTGCGAGATCCTCCATACACCTTTCAGTCACGAGCTTCGATCACAAACAGCCACCAGAAAACTTCCTTCGTGTCCAAATAAATTATTTCAGCCCTTGCCCTATTTTAACGAGTCAGACTCGTGACGAAGATTCTGAATAGAGTCTAATACTGTATGTTCTTAATTTCCTTTAACCCGAGATGAAACTCTATTTTGGTTTCGTTAATGTATAGTTATTAGAGGAAATATAGACAGAGAATAGATATAAATTTTCTCTTTTGTTAGAAAATTACGAACTACAAATAAAGTTCTAATCACTGAAACCGTAAAATAAATCATATGGGAAAGGGTTAAGCATTAAAATATATCTAGCCATACAAAGAGTATAAATTTTCTTTTCTCTTACACGACATTTTTGGAGATACAAACGTTTTGATCACTGTAACCGTAAAGAAAATTTTATGACAATGGGGTTAAAAAGGACATCATGATTTGTAAGAAGGACATCACCTAACAAAATTCTGAGGCACTCCTTCCACTGACTAAAGCAGAGTCCTGACAGATAATAGCGCACCCCGTGCAACACGATCCAGTGAAAAAGAATTTCCCACGCGACCATTTCACCGACCCACATATCCTCAACGTTTCTCTATCCTTCGGCCGAGGACCTTCCTTTGCGAGCGTACACGAACACCTCTCGCCCCGTTAATCGTTGACAAAGCACCCGCGCTGGAATACAGTTAGACATCCGCGGATCCGGCCAGCTGAGAGCCTCGGTGGAAAGGACGAAGGACAAAGGAGTAGAATGCCGCGCGATTGTATGTATGTATCGGCGAAGCGTCCTCAACCACGTAAATAGATGCGACGCGGTCGAGGATGCGGGGGCGTGTGAACCGAGAAAGCCTAACAGGGCCCACGTGGTGGGCGGGTGTGCCCCGGCTTCCGCATACTCCTCCACGTTATCTTTCCGAGGCGACAGCTGCAACAGTATATCGCGCGAACCAGCTTAACCCTTTAACTAGACAGTGCTCAACACCTTTTCGTTCGGTAAATGATCGAGCAGTCGAGAAATAAGTTGCTAAATTGCAATCAAATTCGTGCGAGTTCCTGCCAGATGTTCCCGAAGATATAAAGGGTTATTTTAACCCTTTGTATTCGAATGGTGTCTCTGAGGCGCCGATAAAATTGCAGTATAATAAATATATTGGTATCTAATCAATTACTAAACACTTAAGTATTGTATTTAAGTATTATTCTAGGTAGGAAGGAATATTTAATTTTCGAGTTAGAACAGCTCCGAGTGCAAAGGGTTAAACTTGGAAGTTGGAAGGAGCACAGAGGAAAGGCAGCGAGCGGTTCAGATGAAAGTTAGAATTGTATAATGCATGGGAAGTTTGTTTCCACGGAATAACTTCGCAACCAGATATATGCAAAAAGGAACACTCGCTTGTATATTCCGTCCGTCTGTTCGTTCGTTCTTTTATGATTCTTTCCGTTCCGCCGTGTTATTAATCAGTCTACAAATGTTCCAGTGAAAACCGAAAAGATTCCGTGAGCCGAGAGATTTTTTCACCAGCGAACAATTATAGCGATCGCCTATAGCGTAGAAAGTAAGAGGCTCTCTGCTCCAAAATACGATGACGAGTGAAAGGAAAAGTAGTATCTCGCGTTTCAATGGCTAAAGTAGCTCTCCTCGACAGGGCTCCAAATGTACTGGGTGTCTCTCAAATTCTGGGAACCTTCGAACCAAAAATATCTTTAAAAGGTATCAGAAATACTGCTAGCGTCAATCGTTAGACATCCGTAGAACTATACAGGAAGATTTATAGAAATTTACTTTTATCACTCTCCGGTTTCCTAAGCTGGTCAAAATCCTCAAAATCTCGAAATCCACTTGGAAGTTTCAACATCCTAGAATCTCTAGAACCCCTAAAAGTGGGATCTGCTTTGCGGGTCTGGACGCAGCGTTTTGTTTTGTCCCACGAAATTAAAATTATTTGAAGTGAACGCTGCAGTGGATCGTAACATTTTACTATAACTCTTCAATCATAAGAGATATCGGGATGAAATTTCCAATAAAATTCGTTAAAAAATGATCAAGATTCTTAATACCCCTGGGCCCATAAAATTCTCAAAAATGCCATACTCTTATCCAGGGTACGTCACGCCATATCCGAGCAGAGGATGTTCCATTGACAACATCACATTAAGGAACCAGGTTTCTTTGCGGAGGCAACATTAGTCGAACGTCGATAGTGTCTCCGACATTTCCCCCGAGTATTTCCCCTTCTGGTCCGTTCTTTCCTGCTTTCCGTGTTGCTCGTATCCAAGGATGTCTAACTGTATTCCCGTACTTGGCGGAGAGCTGCCGCTTTGTCGCCGATTAGCCGTACGAACCTCCTCTTTCCCTCTCTGTCTTTCTCGCGCTGTTAATGCAGGAAGAAGAGGAGCTGGTGAACGGGGTAATCGCTGCCACGCAGCGTCCGAGAAAACGGAACAGATAGGGAGCGATAACGATGTTGAGAGCTATCTGTTTTAATTGCCGCGTATGGTACCCTGTTTTTGCGGCCGGATCGAGCAAATGAATTCTTGCGACGTTACTTCGCTCTGTCTCCTTTATCGCTTTTTGCGAGCGCCGTTCAATAAGGAAAGTGGAATGCCGGTGGGAAGACCGCGTGTAATCTTCGGAAAAATTGCCTAACAACCGATATCGAATCCACCGGGTGTCCTGCAACTAACCAGCGAAACAGTCCCCAACGAAAAGAAGTCGGACCGAAGCGCAGTATTAATTTTCTCCCGCGACGGCCTTTCAAAGAAAATATTTTCTCTGGTTTTATAAAATTTATAACTTTTAACAAGAGCTGGATATTAATTTTCCAGGGAACGTTCATTAGCGGAACACGATATCCCAAGTGCATTTGTCGCGATGCTACGTAGACAATAAGCTTCCCAGTGCACCGTAACAGGAATACACAGTCAGGATTAGCCAACTCTTCAACTTCCACGTCCTCGTGTTTGCATTTCTGAGTAAATATACACATTCCCAACCCTGCGCCTCGACTCCGTGCATTCTTCCGGCAGCGCAGAACTGTTCTCCTCCATGCCAGCCAGTTCATTTAATTAATGTCGCGCGTTTCTGCCGAGCAGAGACTTCACACGACTTGTTTATTATCACCGTAGCAAAGTGTTCTTTCGCGTTCTTCCTGTGCTATAAAGGAATTATCCTCCAGTTATGCTATTTTCTCCGCCATTATAGTATCATATTGTTCATCAGGAATAATTCCGCGACGTATCATCAGGGTTCCCTTAAAAATAGCTTAAGAGCAGGGTAATCATCTCGCATCCTTTCTTTGATGTGCTTGAAACATCGTTCGCGTGACTGATTAAAAATGTGGTTTAATTAGTGTGGTCATGAGTATCGTGACGCAATTTTTCTGTCTATTCCTAACATCAATTTTTAATTTAATTTGCGTCGCTCACGCATGAAAGTAGACAGCTGTAAAAAAAAAATACATGCCGAATAATAAACATGCTAATCGATGAACTAACACGAATTCCATCACGTGTTCGAATCCAACAGGAATCTATAATGAAATCTCTGAGTGTTTCGAGTTCGTGATGATTGCTGATGTCTTCGATACGTTATCATTTCATTAAGACGACTGTTATCATGATCGAGGTACAATCACGGAAGACAGATCGAGTCCATAAATCACAGATTGATAGATTTCTCTCGATGACCGGTTACCAGCGATGTAATTCGTACTCTGTGGCCTGATTGAGTAGGAAACAGCAACAAATTAATAACTCGGCAAGTCGTTTAGCGTCGATTCGATTAAATCGGCCGTGGCGGAGGCCTGTGTTTTACCAGTCAGGGAAATTAGAGCAAATGGAGGCGTGTGTATCCTCGGACGCCTCCGAGCGATGAAAAGTTCCCGGAATATGTTAGACAGGCCGGCCAACTTTCGAAACACCGATCGGAACCGTGGCTGTCGATCGATCTGGATCCTCGAACGATCCATCCAGCTTCCTCTTCCTGTTTATCCACGCTCGCACAATTTTTTAAGCAACATTCGATGATCTATCTGTATCGTGTTCTCGCTCTCAAGGAAAACGAGGAAGCTTCGAAAGTTCGGTTTTTGTCCAGGAAATTGAGACCTTCCAGCAACCTGTCAATTTGAGAATTTTGCAACAACCTGTCAATTTCAGATTGTAAAGCAGTCCTGAGATTTTATTTGCACATTAACGTGCCACAATGTAGTTCTTAACAACGGTATAGCATTATCCTGGCGATCATCGTAGCAATGCTATAAGGATACCATGACACATATCCTCCGACCATTATCGATGACGGATGATTACTATTATTTCAGAGATCCGATCGACGTTTGCTAGTTTACTTTCCACCGATCATGAAGTTATGCGGTATATCTCTAGACTGAAGTTATAAAGTTCGTTCTGACAGTTTCGATCGACTTTATAACGATGCTTAACGTTGTAGGAGGAAATTGTTATAACATAATCTGTCGCTGGATTGCATATTCATTATAAGTTGACAGCATGTGTCATTCTCTAATAGTCCGTACGAATGCAACTATTTTTAAAAACAAATAATTTTTTAGAAGAGAAAAATGGAACAGGCAGCAGCTTCGAACGAAGTATTTCGTAAACTTCAAGAAAACTCCATTAAATATGGTGAACGGTGGCACTTATACGAGACAGCCAATGAAGTTTATGGCCCAGTCGACCGGACCAGATCATAGTGAGGCACTTAGCTCACCGAAGCTTGCGCGAGAAAGCGATCCCGGCTCTTCAGGCTCGCTCGTTCGGCAATAAAGATGTTCAGCAAGCCATTGACCCGGCGACTTCCATAATGTTCCCTCCCGCGGTCTATCCGAGCGATATTCTATCGTCGACGTTGCTTGAAAAGTTCACGGATAATTATGAACACGCCACGGATTAGAAACCGCCGATGAAAGAGTAGAAACGGTACACACATACACACAGGCGATAATTACGCCGCGGCGGTTCTGGAGAGACCTTTGTCGCCGGGTAGAACGAGTTAGTATATCCAGGTGGTATTTGACTCGGACCTTTCGCGATTGATGATTCGGGCCCTCGAATTGTGTGTGTAATTGGCTGGATTAAACTATGGACGAGGGTCGATTGGAAGATTGTGAGTTAAACGTCTCGCTGGGCTCGGGCTCCCTCATTAATGCCGCGCGCTTCAACATTGGGAAACTATTTCCCCCAATAACTTCACATTTTTACTGTTTCATACCGCTTCCAGTAGATATTTTCAACAATTGTTTATGGGCCAATCAGAAAAGTTCTCAACGACTTACTTATAATTTTGTTCAAAATTCAAGAAGACATTCTGGGGGTCCCTCGTGTTAATATGACACAGTTTTCCCGAAATAAGTTATACTGTTCTCTTATTTTTAGGTAAATTTTCCCGAAACTTTGTGTGACTTATATTTTTTTAATGCCGAACACATTGACTCATCAATTTGATGAAAAAAACATTGAAATTTTTTTTATTTTGTGTCACTGTGTCAATTTGACACCGAGGGACAGATTCAGTTTGCGAAATGGGGGACGAATGAGGATTCAATGAGACACCCAGTATAATCCACAGTAATTTTCACCAAGTGATTACCGCGCGAAAAAAAGAATGGGCCCGATTATACCCTAATCCCTGTCCCCATATTTTCTCGCGTACTCGCGTTCCTCCTGGCGATAGAAAGCTCATTAACATCAGTGTTTAAACAACATTAGATAACGCAAAAAGATGAATGGAAGGCGAACGCCACCATCTCGATCGTCATAAATTCATTATTAACAAGCCGGGACAAATAATGGCCGGGCTGCGGAAAGGTTCGAAGCTGTGTCTTTAATTAACGTCGTCCTGGGCCCGAACACAATGAACAAAGTACCGCAAACCGTGCATAGATAATTAGTCTAATGCCTCGTCTTCGCATAAGCACGGCCATTATCATAACTCGTCTATATACGGGTCCGGAGCCATGAAGAGACGATGCAAATTTTCCGTCGATAAATTATCGTGCGTGCACCGATGATTCTTGCCGGGATGGTCGTCTGCTGATTCCGCTGTGACCGGCAAGAATTATTGGCGCTTTGTGTACTGCGCTTTTCAACGATGCACCGTGGTATGCACTAGCTGTTACACCTACGCTAGGCTACGAGGTCCGACCAGGTGGTACCAAGGCCGTTTTTCAGCTGGATGCACTATGGCCGAGATACCGATGATGAAACGCTTCCTCGTCGCGCGGCGACACATTCTTAATCGGACTTTGATTATTGCTGGCGAGCAGGCCTCGGGATAATTAGAGTCTTTGTGCAAAATTAAAATTCTCCAGGTCAATTGCAGGAAACTTGAATAACATTTCCTCCTTCGATAATTGTAGCGAGTCAGAAATAATGACAGCATTCAATTTTTCCAATTTCTTTGTGGTTTTATATTTGACCAGTCCGTTCTTGTTATAAATAGACTGCGGATCTTGCTGTATTTATGGCTCATCAAAATTTATAAAAAATGCTGGAATTTAATAAGATTTTTATTTGTTTTGGACCTTCGAAGGGTTCTTAAAGTGTGTCTATAAAAATTGAAAATTGCATAAACATCCGCAGTATAGTTATAAATTTGCAAAAATTAGCGAAAATTCGTTTCGGCTCTCGAGATGGTCGCACGGATTCCTCGAAGTTGTCATACAAAGGGAACACGAGAAGAAGGGCGGCTATCGTTTAAAAACCGGTTAATGCCCGGTGGAGATGGAACATTGTAATTTTCGATACTCGATAATGACAGATCCGGGCGTCGTTTTAGGTGGTGGTTGGAGTCCGGTGCCCTGCTACGTGAGCAATTACGGTTCCCCCGGCCTGTGTACACGGTGCACGCAGTCAGAATTCAGGGTACGACCCAGATCCCAAGGAGCTGTCCGGCTAAGGTTTCGCCGAGGCCAATCGATAATTCCTCCCCGGTCTGATCGATGCGCCTCGCCTTTATTCGTCGCGGATTTTCCACGCCGCTAATTGCCAAGAATATTGGCTCCTCTCTTTGCTGGCGAAGCCGAACACACGAGCCGGTACAACGCGATGGGAACGCGTCCAGCGTGAAAGCGGCGAATTTCCTGCTACTTGCTACTCGCGTTTCCACGCTTCCGATTAGAAATTTATTGACCTAGACATTCCGCGAATCCCCGGCGAATTAATAGCCTTATGAAACTGTTCGATTCGAATTTTTTCCTCTAACGAAATTGCTCTATGCTGGTTCGCGTGATTTGTGGTGGCAGGAAACTGTTGTGCAATCTGCCTGGGAGAATATTCTCAGTCTGTGAAGTAGTGCGACTTTTGTGTTACATTAAGTCACACAATTGAAAAGTTTTCTGGACAAAAATTACAATATAATTGCCTGTGGTACCAAAAGGCCCCGGGGCCCAATTAAACAGCTGACCGACTTAGAAGGTCAGCTGGATCGACTGTGAGGCTCGGATCTCGTTCTCTCGATCCCGACGGAGGGACACGCGCGATCTTCAATTGGTCGAGTAATTATTCGTTAATCGGGGCCGTGTTGGTGGGGAGCGAGGTGGGGGGGCGGAGCAAAGCAAAGCGATCGTGGGCCTTGCCGCTCGGTGGTATCGCGGTCAGCGAAACGGAGAATTATCGTTTAATTAATCACGCCGCGAGTCATCGCCCGCCGCGTGTACTTTCATTCAATTATTCACGTTTCTTGGGCCCGAGTGCGGCGGCGCGCCGATCGAGGCGTTCGAGCGAGAGAACCCGCTCGCGCGCTCGATCCTCTCTCGATCCTCCCCGATCCCACTCGCGCCACTCGATCCTCTCTCGATCGCGAGACGCCCGGCGAATTATTATCTGATCAATCAGCCGGCGGAGTACGCTGTCCGATCGATCGGATCGAATCACTATTTCGTAGTCAACCGAGCGGAGAATAATCGGTGAATTAATCAAACGGGGAATTATCGTGCGATCGGGGATTCCATTAATCAGCGATCACCGACCGCCAGCCGCTGATTCTCTCGTTGCCTCGTTACGAAGCTTATTGTTAGATCGTTTTGATCCTTCCCTCTTTCTCTCTTTCTCTTATCCCCTGTCGATGTCCGCCATCTTTCTCTTTCATTCCTACTCGCATAGCAATCGGTTCGATGAATGATGCGATCGTCAGGCCTGAATCGCTTAATGAGACAGCGTGTATATCAATGTAATACGTTTCGAACTTTGTTCTTCTCGTTTCGGGAATTCCCGGAGGCCGCGCAGCCAGATGAAGTTTATTTGTCTTTATTATCCCCGTAATTTGTGGTAATTAGTTTCGGTATTAGTTCCTGTCTATGTTTGATAGCGCGTTGATTTGTTACCGACGCCGTGTTCGATGGTTTTATGAAACTTCCTTTTAGAATACAGAAACTGCTCAAGCACAAACCTTTCGCTACCAGCGAACGATTAACTGCAAATGAAGGTTCTCTCTCCATTTCCAATAAGCTAGAAGTCCATGACAAGTATACTGGGATATACACTTCCCGTCGGCCCGGTGCCACAAGGTTCCCTCGAATTTGAATTTCCAATTCCGAGCTGTCACACCGAACACCTCCCATCCAGCCACGTCAAACCGCAATGTAGCATAATAACCGAAACGCCTGGTCTGGGGAATGACGTTGTCGCTGGGTCATAATTCATTCAGGAAGTCACGTGACGCAGGGACAGGAAGTGGCCGAAGGTTGTCGGGACACGGGGATCGAGGAATGCTAGTGGCTGACCGCTGGATCCGTACGTTTCCTCTTATTATAGTTCCCTCGAAAACAGTCGACACCTTTCCCCTCTTTTCTATCACTCTTTACCATTTCTCCTATTCCTTGAATGCTGATACTATTTTTAAGTAGCTTCATGGTCGATTTACCCTCAAAAGTGGCATAATCTCAGCCCCACTGATATTGCCGCAATTAAGAGTAACGAACCAGGAAACTAGTATCTCAAATCGAGCACAACGAGAAGTAATTGATCACCGATACATACTCGCATGGAGATCGAGCGATCGTTGAAAAATCGCGAGACGCCGTTGCGCGTGTTAGAATTCTCGTTCGGTAAATCTTCGAGGCGGATTTCTTCTTTTCGCGCGGCAAGAAGCGTATCGGGCCGAGCAATTTAATCTCGCGGTTGGTCAATAATATTTGCATAAACATATCTGAAAAGATATTTCAAGCCCGATCAGGCCGGTCACCGGTGTACCGTTAAATCGAGGTCTAAATGAACGCGCAACGATTACTCAAGAAGCTCGATGTTGAATGCGCGCTGCTCAATGAGAAACGGGACCTAAATTGGCGGTTCTCATCGAATAGTCAACGAAAGCGAGGATCAAGGAGGCAATTCCGCACGACACCGTGATCACGGCGACGACGTGCAGTGAAATTTATTAGCTTGCCGTAAATTCACCTTGACACTAATCACGTCGAGCCCTGTACCGGAGGGGAATGACACCGCTGGTAGTCAGTGGAGAGACTATTTCTCCCCCTTTCGAACGCGAATTCTTCCGAATATCGTCGATCCATCGATCACTCGAAACGCATTGTGCGATTAAAGTTCTGCACATTCCTTCTTATTTCCCGTGGTGTTTGGAATGCGACACGGGGATACAGGATTTCTGGCAAAAACGATTTAATGTCGGTGTCCCGATCCCTCGAACGTGACAAGTTGATTCGATTTTTAGATCCGCTGAATTTTTGTCCGCGATTTATTGTGATGGATGGAGCGGAGATGGGCAATCAATCATCAATGTTTAAAACCATGCAGTTGAAAAATTGGACGAAAAAGGTTTGACACGCTTTATTGAGATTTATTAGGCGTTTTAGGTGGGGAAAGATTAACGATGTTTCTGTAGGTAGAACAAAGTCGTCCCCAGTAGCACAAATCAACGGAGCCAGTAGTACAAGTCAGCCATTGGTCAGACAGGCCATCGGATACCGCTTACAAGTTCTTTATCTTCGTACAGACATGATTTCTGTTGCAAATACCTGCTACCAAAAATCGAGGCGACTGATTAAGAGTTAAATTAACATTCCTGCATCATTATTTCACTGCAGTCCGCCCTGATTGTTTAAAAAAAAATTTTATCTAGTACTCAGATGAAAGAGACCTGCCATTTCATTACAAGAATTCAATATATCTTATAATTAGACTAATTACTGAACGTAACAAAACCGTTAAGTTATGAAATCAATTTTCATGTTATTCCTGCTTCCTATAATCAGTACAAAACATTCTTATTTTACATGAAGATCCGCAGTCTCCTTATAATATTAATATACTTCTACATTAAGTACGTCAATAATATTGAAGAAATGTCTCAGGAAAAATTTTAATAAAAAAATGTTGGAAATCGACGAAACAGTACGATGCTGGAGAGAAGAGAGCAGACCGGTATCGACGTCCAGTCGGTAGCTCGGTTGAATAATTATCGGATCTCCGGATCGTTGTCGCGACATCTGGTACGCTCGATTGGTCCCACCGATGACTTATTCCCGGCGTTAATTGCGCCGATAAGCGGCCAGGAAGCGTTGGATTGTTTCGAACGAGCGATTGGGCGATCGTAAACGATTCTGACCATCGGCCGGCGTCGGACACACACGTACACACACCTGTGCGCCGTTCTTCAACGTCGGGAACGCTCTGAAACCGCGATCGAGAGATACCGGACAGATGTAAGTCGCTCCGTGGTGAAAGGCGAGCCGATTTTTGGAAATTAATGGGATCGGATCTAACGCGATAGCCGCGCTATTGTTGCTGTGCTCGGTACCGACCCGTTTCAACAATCCTTTTATTCGATTTTTCATCTGGACGCACGAGCAATCCTGCACATTAACTGTTTTATTGTGTCCGAAGCATTATCGTATCTCAAGAGCAGTAACATTGCATTGAAATCATCCTGCTGACAGATGAAATTGAATAATGAGACTGCGATGAAGTTTGGATACAAGCAATAAACCTTCAATTTTTAGGGAATTGTTAAAATTCAATTTGAAAAACATTTCTATTAATTGTACATGTATATTTAGTTGAACAGTTCAGTATTGTTTGCACTCGGTCGCGGTTGAGAACAGAGTATCGATCGGCGGTCTCCGAATCAACGATCAATATAACTCTAAGAGATACATTCGATCGCTGCTGGGAGCGTGACGTACGCCCACCCGCCGTAGACCCGTTATCGGCTGCTGTTATCACTGATCTGCGCTCCTGGAACGAGTAGTTCCGCGAAACATCGTGGCGATCTCGTTTCCTCGGGAAACTGACACGATGCCGGAAAAAATCCAAGTCCTAGATCCATTCTAGAGGAGATCGGGATCGATTCTGTGGAACTGCTTTTAACTTCCTCGTAGCTCCCGCTGAAATCTGTGAACGTAAACACGCGAATAAATTAATCGGTCGATGCAATTGCTATTCCAAGCGAACGAAGATGTAAATTGGAACAGCAAGGAATTATAGCGAAATATATTGTACTGTTATTTTACGCTTGATCTTGCCCTGCAGTGGTTTGACACATGGAATTATTAATGATCATTCGTAGTAATATTCAATTCATATGCGATGCTGATACTACTCCGGCATGTTTAATTTGTGAATTAAAAACCATTAATACTCATTGGCACAGTGTGACTCCAGCCACAGGTTACCAGGACTACGTTATTACCGAACGCTGCCTAATCCCACGACAAGCATGATCACCCCGATCCCCAATTCCCGTATCTCTGTTGAGCACCTTCCTGAGCGTCTCTCCCACACATCAGGACCCTCAGCTTTCATCTCGGCTGTCAGAGAGCCGCTATCTACGAGGCCCACGAGCCCGTCACAGAAACGAGATCCTCGTAAGAGGGAACAGCCGCGGCGAACAGTTCGCACGGATAATCTTGCGCTTCTATTAGGTGTACCAGAAAGTGTGGTATACTCGCGCGCGGTGAAAAAAAAGTCGCGGCCGAAAGTGAACCATCCGCTCGCACACACGCGCCGCGTGTTCGTGCGTGGCTAACGCGCTCGATCCAATCCCGTCCGGCTGATAACCATAATCACGTAGCGGTCGGAGGTGTGCCGATGGCTCGCGCGCGAGGATGATGCGCCGCCTTTCTCCGTTTCCTGCGAGTTCCGCTGGCAACGCGGTGTACAACGCGTCGACTGGCCCGCGCGTCCCAGTTCCCCCACCACTCGAGTTTCAAAGCGGATCGGGCCCCCGTGGCGGGTCCCACGCCCGCGCGCGCGATCCTCGTTATTTACGAGTAGAAACGGAGGGTCGAGGGCGGACCGGCTGGCCTGTCCGAGCGCGGAACGGGATCGAGCTACTAATTGGCGAGCGAATTTTAATCGATCGCGAGAGGAACGTGCTCGCGCCTCTTCGCTGATGGGATGAGACTCTCCGCGGATCTGGGGACGGGTGCATCTATGGGAAACTGGTCGTTCCACATTTTCCCTTGGAAGGTTGTTGGACCTTTTGTCGGACATACGTTTGGAAAATGTTTTGGTGAAGATTTATAATCGAGGTGGATTTAATTTTTAGGAGTATTTATCGGGATACCACGATTTTATAAACTGTTATATAATTTTAGAAGTAATTAGAAAATACATCCGAAATACATTTCACTGTGATTGTTCCGGTTTCTCCGGCCGTATGCGAGTCACACTTCCAATTTCCGGCGACTTCCGCCGGTAGCAGAACGTATGTACGTATCACCCTCGTTTCGCGTTTAATGATCCATTTCTATGATCGATCTAGGCCCGCTAATTGGCCGCAAGATCTCTCCCATGGTTTCTCGGGAACGGTCACGATGGAATGATAAAGCCCGGGCGTGGTTTAACGTCATTTTAACGTCGCGACGTGCAACGGGGGTCGTGGGTCAGGGATCGAAACACACGTACTGCCCCCATCGAACGGCATATGGGACACACGTTTCGCTGATGGAAAGTTCCGATAGCAGATCGTTCCTCCAGAAAAATCGATTCTAATGTCGTTCGGTTTTCAGGCGGATTGCGAACGGGTCAGACCCCCGGCGAAGTTTCCGGAAACTGTTTCTCCGATCATTAAAGTCTTTGTTCACAATGGGAGAACGTTTGGTTTAGAGCCATTCGAGGAATGAAAAATACCGCGGGGTTACGGGTTGACATTTAGAAAATCGTTCGCCAGGGAATTTTCCTCGGGTTCTATTGTGTCAGGGAACTATCTACTATAAATATGTGATTGGGAGATATGAAGGTAATTGAACGGATTTGTGAATGCTTCGAAGTTGAGTGCTGGGCCATTAGGCGATTTTCAGTTTTCGTGACTCGGCTCGTTTCTTTAATTATAGTCGCGCAGGAGCCATTCTATCTGATTGCGGCTCGTGTTGCTGGTTCAACGAAGTTTGCTGGTCGGAGAGGAAGCAGACAGTCGAAACTGGATTTTAGCTATGGCACACATTGGCTGTCTGATTCTACTGTGAACAGATATCGAATAGACTCGGAGAGGTGCCACTAATAATTCCTATACGATTATCCAAAATGTTTGGTTGCATTATTAAATTCGTATTCAATGAACTACTAAACGTATTTAATATTTTAATAAACTGTAATAATATACTGAAAGAATTGTACGAGGTATTATATCACTTTTATATCGATAAGATTAAGAAAATTATACAAATTGGACATATTTCTAGAATTAGAATGAAACGGCTAGCACAGTTCTTCGATTTCACTGCATCCAGTTGCACGAATCTGCATCTCCGCCCGAATCTCTCATCAATCAACGGCGTGTGAAGGCCGCTAATGAAGACGTTTCTGGAAACGTTGATGATGAACGAGCATCGACCCGTGAAACAGTTCACAACGGTCTGCAACAGTGTGTGTACACCGGGAATCTATTTTTACGAGGATCTTTATATCCCGCCGGTCGTCGATCTCGCGGTAGTGCGCGATCAATGGACGAGTGCGAATTAAGCGTTGATTAATGCCCGCGAGAACATCTTATTTGCGGAAAGGCTCGGCGAGGCGGCTCGACGCAAAAGTGCATCGGCTTGTTCGGTGCACAGGCACGAATGTTCCCCGGTAATGCGAAAGAAACGCGGACCTCTATTAACCTTCAATCTTTCACCTTTCGACAGACTATCGACTCCTGCGTACCGCTCGTCGATCATCCGACCACGGACGGCGCCTCTCCTAACGCGTTTCCGTATATCTCGCGCGCATAAATATATCAACCCGTCCGTGTATTAGCTGCAAATTGCGCAACAAAGTATTCGACATTCCTGCGGATGCGACTTGACGCCGCTCGTCCACCTTCCATGTTTCATTCGGGAACACCTTTCATCGTTCTTCACGTCTGAATTTTTTGAAACGGATGTGAGAAATAGTCGGGATGGAAAAAAGAATTTTATCTTTCAATGGTTTTTGTCCAGGACGGTACCTGGTGAAAAATGAGCCGGTGTCTACCTGCTGGCTCGAAATTATAATTGCAGATAGTTTTACGTACGATTTGTGCCAGCGTTACCGGCGGATTTACATCGGCGTTGCGCATGAGAAACGTACCGGGTACCGATTATTCCGAGAAGAACGCGGCGGCGCGGCTCACCGACTAATTAAGCGATTATAGCGTCCCGAGCGAGCTAACGAGTGTTAATCCAGAGCCAAGTCGTGCCCGATAGAGCTCGCTAGGGTCAACCTGCCGCGCACGCTCAGGTGAGCACGACGATAATTTTACTTATCAGTGTGTTTATACGGACTCCTCTTCCCGGCGTAATGTAAATGATTGTCCTCTTTGCCGAGACCCCAAAGGCCGTCCTACCATTAGTCTGCCTCCAATTAAAATCAATTTCTTTAACGCGTTGAAACGGACGTTGATACTTCCTCTTACAGGATCTCGTCGAGTGAAAATTGAACACGTGGATGTACAATCCCCCTCACAAGTATTCCACTCGTTCGATTCGTTTCACTCAGCATCGACTAATTGTGTCTCGTTTAAGTAAATTAACAGTATATTTTAATTAGTAGAAATTAATAGAGAATAATTCGTATTAGTAGATCTTGGGAGTCTTTCGCTCCGGGAGTAATTCTGTTCAGAAGGAAGTTTGACCAATTACGTGGTTGAATACCCTAATCCACGCAGTCAACAGCTAGAAACTCAGTCAGACATACCAATCCCCTCAGCACCAGCGACAGCGTCTTCAAAAAGAATTCCTTATCGCAAAAATCCGCGTGTCGACGGAAAACTTGACGTTTCCCAGTCGGCTAATCTACGCGCAGAATCTATCTATACATCTATCTATCCATCTTACGGATTCTCCGCGGCAACTAGCTTGTCCATTAAAGTCCATCAATTCGCCGTGCATCACGTCGAAAGAATCTAACCGTGTGCGTGGGGGAAAAGTCCCGGAAATTTATCAGTCATCTCGTGCGCTTTTTCGCGAAAGCTCGCTGGTTCCCGGAAAATTACCGTTAAACGGGTCGGAGAATCTAACCGGACGTGTCGTTTGGTAGCATAATCGTCGACGAGGCTTCTATTAGCGATGGGATGGAGCATCTTTCAATCAGATTCTGGATATAGATTGGAAATCGTTAGGACAGCAAAGAAATTTCTGTTTTCTTCTTCCTCTTGCTTGGTACAAACAATTTTTATTTTATATGCATTTTATATGTGTAATTGTGGTTCGAAAGCAACTTGTGTAACACGACTACGTGACAAATTCAGTCATTGGAATTTAATAGCTTTTGGAGATCAAGTCTTAGAAAATGGGGTTTGAGTATCAAAATTGATTCAGATTGGTAAGTATGTATACATATGTAAAACTTGCTCCCATCCCTAGTTCCGCGCGAGATTCCCGCGTCCGTTAGACGTCTGCGGCGTCTTTATACCGAAGCGCGACTAATTAAGCGATTAGCGGCTCGCTCGGCCGAGGGAGCATTAATCTGAAGTCGAGTCGCTGTACTGGAGGATTCCAAGGTTGCTGATGATCGCTGAATCCGCTGGAAATCATCGGCCCATCGTTGAGTTCCCGTATGTTCTTCGGTAAAAATCTTTCAAAAAATCCTGCTGTCTTCCTGTCTGACTCGAAATGTTTTTATCCACTCCCTGAGAAATTTGCAACGTGGGATATTTTTTCTTAACAAGTTCCACCGGGTCCGGGTTGTGAACATAGTCAGTTGAAAAATTGTACGAGACTCTGGAAAACAGCTCGGAGCTCTACGATTGAGAAACTGGGCGGGGAGCAGAGGCCTCTCGGTGGGGATAGGATCTCGGTCACGTAATTAGAAATCACGGGGCGGCAATAAATCGAAAAACCAACGGCTAATGGCACGCGTATTGACGTATCCATCGGACTATCGTTCATCTTTCTCACGAGTTCGCGGCACGCAGTCGGCCTCGCGGCTACTCGCGATTCTCTTGGGCCTTCTCTCCTCCGATTCGTTCGTTTTGCAATCTTCTTTTTTTTTCGATCTCTCCCGCTGTTCCCACTCGGAAATCTCTTGGTTCTCTTTCTTGTCCCTGGATCCTTTACGATCCTCTAGGATCCTCTGACTCTGTATTTCATTGCTCCAGAAGTATCGGAATTGAAGTTTCTCTTTGTTGCTCCATCCGCAGCTTTCGGATTTCGTTTATCGGCGAGCAGTAGACGAACGGATCGCTCGTCCGCGAATCCCTCATCCTCCAGCCACACGTGATCATAAGTACGGTTGATTTACGCTAAAAGCTAACTCGCCGTTCGGTCTTTATCGAAGGGGGTAATGCGATGATGATGGACGACCGACGATTTGTAGAGGCGGACTCCAGCCGGCCAAGCAGATATATGCTCGCCTCCGCCTGATTATTGTAACTCGATCCTGGGACCAGAATACTGGTAGAAAGTGCTGGAATTTCGTCGCTGCGGGAAAATATGATCGACCTGGTACTGTTCCTTATTTTTATAACTCGATTGCTTCGAAACAATCCATAATCCAATTATCATGTTAGAAAAACCACATCTTTGCATTATCGAGAAGGCGCATCCGCACCCTTGCAATGCTAGGAACGAGTCTACCCTCTTAATCCAAAATTCCGCTCCAAACAACCCTCTTCCCCGATCCACCAGCAGATCTGGGAAAAGCAAACGCTTTCAGCGATAATGAAGCCGCCGTTCCTAGCAGCGGAGCAAATTCGGTTCTGCACTTCCTGTAGTCCCTCTTCTCTCTCTCTCTCTCTCTCTCTCTCTCTCTCTCTCTCTCTCTCTTTGCTCACCAGCTGAATCCAGGCGCACGTTTCCAGGGAAACACGCGAGCGTTCCCCGGAGGCTGCATACAAAATCGGTCGACGAGAGAGAGAGGGGGAGCAAGGGAAAGATAGAGAACAGAGCAGGGAACGGGCAAGTTAATCGAGTCGTAAACATCGAACACTCGTCGGCGTGATTTCTCGAAGCGAGGAAATGCAGAGGAGAGCAAGAGAGGCCGGTCGCTTAGGCTCGCGACCTTTTTTTAACGATCCGCGCCGCTCGGATTACCATAACCGATCGATTACCCGGCCGGCTCGAGAGCGGTTTCACCGCGAGATGAAGACGTTAAAGCCTAGCACTGCCTGCAGCTCGGCCGACTGGCATCGCTGTCACGAGGTGCACGACGTCCGGATGGACGTTTTCACACATTTACTATGTGGATGCCGCGCTCTGACACGCTTCCACCTTTTTTTATCACGGGCACCGGCCTTCCGGGGGAAAAAGAGGAACCGCCGCGCCGGTTCGATACTAAAGGAAACGCGAACCCGACGGCACATGAATATTGATGGCGAGAACGCGGTTTTTAAAGAGACGGTCTCCCGACTTTGACTGTCGACCGACGAGCATTGTGTTCCCGTGGAAATGTTGGTCGCATCGTGCTTTTACTTGCAGAATATTCGAATGGAAAAGTTCGGGTGAGAAGAATTTTAACTTCATTTCACGCCGTGTTCGTGATTTTTAATCTAGAGAAAATTTGCTCGCTGTCATCTTCACTTTTCACCTCGATTCAATTAGTTCTTTTTAGAAATAAATACAAGATTTTTTAAAATTCAAATCAAATTGTGAGAGACTGAAGTTGAACGACAGTGTACTTTCTCTTTGAATCGTCTCAAGGAATAAAATAACAATGTCCTAAGAAATATAATTGCAGCTATTAGTCTTCTTTAGTATCGTTTCCTGGGCAGAAGGAAATTAGAGGAGGCGAACGCGAATGGACGCTGACACGCGCGATCACACGCTCACGACACGTGCCGTTACCACGAAGCGATGAGCATAAATGCGCAACACCTTGAAATTCGCCTAAAGGCGTACAGAGCCCCGGGCGTTCATGATAATTCATGCCGGCGTAAGTTATACGGACGATTACGTGGTAACGCGATAATAATGCTCGATGCCAGTGGGCAGATACTCGGTCTTGGGTTTGAGCTCTCTCGTGCACGCCCGCAAATTCTCAGGGTGCTAATGCTAATGCACTTTCGGCCTCGGTTATGGGGGTTCCATTCACCCCGACTCGATGCTCGATCCTCAACTTGCGAGTTCGGTGCTCCCTTTCTTCTTCCAGTTAACGTGTATTCAAGTTCCATTAGCGGGTAATCGGTACCACTAATGACAGAGACTCGCTCGAACAGGAATTAATTGAATAATTCTTCCTTTATTAAGGATTTAATGGCAGCTTCCTTAATCGTCTGCGAACCTTCAAGTAAATTCCAAACAGTCTCTATTGACTACGAGACACCGTTGTAATATAATTTTCAAACTGAATTCAACTATTACATTTTACATTGACCATCTAGTGTAAAAATTGACAAATAAAAAATCGATACTCAATGGGTGAATGAATAGGATCTCTGGAGGTCTGAGATAAAAGTTCGAAAAATTGTTGCCTATGAGTCAAGCTCCAATTAAATTCACCACGATTTCTTAGTTACGTTTATTTCGTGGTTTATGGAGACACCGGTAAGTGCAGCTGAATCAGCCGAAAGATCGGCAATCTTTAAGACCTCGCGGATCTCGCAAATAAAAGATGGTCTGGATCGGCAAAGAGCGCCGATCGGCGGATTGCACGATCTCCAAGGAGCGACGAGCTTGTAAACGAAGATCACTCGTGAGTCTTGATTCCAAGCGATACGGGTGTAGGACGTACCGGTGCCAGTCGCGTCGCTCGGGTCACGATTAAGACAATAAGATTTTACGATGTCCCCTATTTCACGTTATCCGGCGGCGATCGGTACGTGTTCGATATGTTATTACATTTTCATCGAGCGGCTTGCCGATCGCGGCGCACGGGGCACAGTGGTCCGCCGTCGTTTCAGATACTCGAGAGCTCGAACAAACAATTCGTACGGAGAAACGAATCGAATGGAATTAAGTGCAATACACATTCTTCGTAATCATGCGAATCTTAATAAATAATATTTTATGTTGCTGTAAAAAATGAGTCACATAAAAATGGTAGATATTCAATTGGATATCAATGTTGACATAAATGCACAAAATCTGCATCCTATCCAAGACACTTCAATAACCCTTATTAAACTTTAAAATAATTTGTTGACTTAAAGTGGAATCTTGTAGTAGGATCATTTACGAGAGAATTTCTGAGGAGCGGATTGATTCTGCTTATTGTTAAATTCAGACTTGACAGAGTTGTGGAGGCTCAGCTTTCGCAACCGAAAGATTCCGCCCGTCGATGACCTACTCTGCGTATGATAGCAACTACGGCAGCAGCGGCAGCTTGGCTAACAGCCGATCATTTAATAACTTACGCCCGGCGAGAGATTACGATCGGCCGCGGTACACAGCGAAAACGGATCACGGCCTGTAATCAAATGCTGTTACCGACTTTTATTAGGCTGTTAATGTGACTCGCGCCGCGACAGGGATCATTTTTGCAAGGCGACCAGCGTTTCTTTCTGATATCCTCCCACAGGACGTTTCGTAACGTCCGACGTTGGGTGGACAAACCTCCGAGTAAAACGTTTCACTAATAGAGCGATTCGATTGCGACTCGTGTCCGAGAGTGTGTTACAGTCATCGAGGGATTTTTGCTACGCTCGTTAATCGCGAACGACGAGTTAACTCGTCCAGAAATGTTCTGTTCCGGCGATTATCTGTCGTTTTATCGTATCGTTACGTTTATCTGTAATATAAATCGCGGTTCGGTGCGTTTAGTGCGGGATCTTTTGATTCGAGCCCGTTTGTTTCGAGCCAGGCGATTACGAGCTATAAATTAGAGTAACGCGATCCCGGCGGTTTCAGTGTATTAGAGTACTGAATAATTGTAAATGAGACTGTTAAACGCTTTTATGAGCTGGTCGATAATCCCTGTTTCAATAGAGCTGTTACCCTGGCGACGGGTTTGAAATTAAGTATCTCCTTTGTGGCTGATCATTTTCTACTGTTTTTAGTTGAAAATATTATTCGTCTGAAACTGATCGATATTAATTAAACCATTGATTTTCTGCTTACAGGGTACACGGACGTAAATGGCAGACCTGTTCTCGAGTTCGAGGATGTTCCAGCTACAAGAGAAGCCCTGAATGCTAAGGATGTGTCGTCTTTTATTCTCTACCTCGCACGCTTACACAGGTGTGTATTATTCTTCCCGTAAAAACCACTGTTGTTCGAGTGTTACACATCCTCATAATTTAACGAGGAAACTAAAATAATTCTCTAAAGGCATAGAAACCAGATGTGTGCCTATAATAATGAAAGTGGTATAAGTCATATATTTATTGTTTCGAGAGATTCAAACATACATAATTATGGGCACATATGAAGAACAACGCACAAACCACATAGAAAGAGTCAAGCTTCGACAAACCCTCATTTCCCGCCAACGCAGAAAAAAAATAATCAGGCTCCATCAATCATCCATAAACACAGTCTCCACACAAATCTCTATCGTTCAAGCAATTTTCCAGCATCCTCGTCCAGGGATTTCGCATGGAAATCCGTGAAACAGTATTTACTCGACGATTCGCCACGGAACAATCCTTCGGCAGAAACGAAATCGCTGGAAACGCAACAAAACCAGTATCACTTTAACTGTTGGAGAGATCTCTCTCGCTTATGGCTAGAAACTCGGTATACCCCTTTCGGCTGTAGGCTCGAATCGAACGATTTATCGGCGGGACGTATAATGACTGGAATCGCGTTCGCGCGCGCTCACGCGGAATTGGCAATTTGTTAATCAACAGCGAGAGGAGGCCGGGACGCTTTCCAACAAATAAACCGTGCCGGGGCTTTCCGTAATAATTATAATTTTCCCGGGGCCCCGTGACGTCCCCGTCACGCCCACCATAATCACAGACGAGGTGCAAAATCGCGGCTTGTATATCGTTCTCGAGGCAACGTGCAAACCGCGAATTTCCGCGAGCGGAACGTGCGGCGGCCATTAATTAGCCGACACGGGGTTAGCGCAGGTTTTTCTAATTAATCTAAGAGCGGACGCACGGCTGCCGACCTACCGGCAAACTAATCGCGACTAGGTGAAAAATCGGCCCCCGGTTTAGTAATTGCAGTGCTCGTCGCGCGGATAATTTAATTACCGCGAGTTACGGCCGAGCTGTGTTATCGCCGGGCTCTATTGATTAACACACCCCTTCTGCTGACGGTCATAGAATTCAGATCATTCTGCCAGGTTTTCGTGGAACATCCAATTAGAATCCACGAGGAATTATTCAACAAATTTATTTCTTTGGGTATATGTATATTATTATTACAAAATGCATTCTTGTTATTCTCATCAAGTAACGTGGAATAGCCACTTTTAAATTAGATTCGACTAACCAGTCGAACTTTTGGCAAAAGCGTACTTCCGATAGTAACGGACGCAATCAAGTCGTGGAAAAGTTTGGCAAGTTTTCCCGAAGCCGAGAAAACCGGCTCGATTTCCACCGTGCGGGAAATATCAGAGTTCCGAGACCGTTTTCGATCCGGAAATCGTTGAATCGTTTATTGGAGGCATTCCAGTCATGGAATTGGCAACCGGTGTGTCCGATGCCGGTCCCGATCGATCGGCACTCGTTCGAGAGACGCTCGGATATATAAACGAACGAACCGGTGGAATAGCAATAAAATAAATTGGCGTTATGCCCGATTCTTATCAATGAAATATGCACTTTCTCCGAACAATGGGCGTTATTACGTAATGCGAAATATATATTCAGTTTCCTCGTGTGTTCACTTTCCTCGATGCCACGATAATGGCGGATCGTTATTCAAAATTCTATTCCCGACGCGTTAAGTGGCGCATGATTTACCGCCTTTCTCGTGCCGCGCTTTTATTCAGGGACTGTCCGCGGCGGAACACACAAGAAAGACACCGTAAACACCGGGGTTTAATGCGACCGGGTCGATACGATCGAAATATTCCCCCCTTTATGTCGCTCTCCTGACTCCCTTTACTTTTTGTTCTTCCTTCCCCAGGAACGGTGCCCGCTCCCGAAAGAAATTCCCGCGGTGAACGGCGACAAACACCTGTTCCAGCCCGCGAGCCTTTTATCCGACACCCTGCGAAACAACCGGCAGCCACCATATTGCCGACCCGTTCACTCGGAACAATCGAATTTCAATAGAAACTTTCCGTAAACTCGTCGAAACGCTACTTCCTCTCTTATTTCGATGAAATTGAAATATATTGGCAAGGCCATAATTCTAAACAATTTATTCCTGTACATATAGTAGACGGTCTCTTTTACTTTTTTTAGATATTCGACAAATATTTTTAAACAACTAAGAGACACCGCCTATTATTTGTATAGGAAAAAGTTGTTTAGAATATCGCGATTTATAGCATCTGTCAATTTCCTCAAAATCCGTGAGGAAGTGACTATAAATTCTACAAATTTTCGCCTCGGTGAAGTCCCCAAAAGGAATAATTAATTTTTAATGGATTACTGCTTGTCGCAACCGACTCGGGCAATTTTTCTCGGGCCCAGTAATAACGCTTGCGGAGAGCTGTCGGAGCCGAAGATGCCAAACGATAGAGCGACGTTTCTCGAGAGCGAGCGGAGCCCCGAGCGGAATATGTATCGCGAGTCCTCTCTCCAGTTGGTGTTCTTTGTCGACTCGCAATGAATAAGAAAAGGAGAGCCCCGTGGCTCTGGCTGGGACGGTTGCACGGGGCACCATAAAGCCGCGCGATGAACGATACCGCAATAGGCTGCTGCCGTGGCTATCGTACGTGATATGTTTTATGAGCCGACCGGCATACGAATGCGGTTAAACGAGCAGAGCCGAGGACGTCTCTCGCGCGCGAGCGCGCTCTCCTCTTGGCCACCGGCTGCATCCTTTACGATCCTCTTTCGCTCCGCAGGGTTCAACGCCGATCGAACCCTCCTCCAACCTACTTGTCCCTCGATCGACGCATCCGAACGATCCTTAATCGCGATCCGATCCACAGAAAAACCAACCGCATCCGGCTGTTTACGATCCCGGTTCACACTTCGGGGGAGGATTACTATACTTCTGGCTGACCAATGCTTAGGCGTGGGTGGGTTTGATCTCTTCTTGAGGCCATTTGTTTCGGTACTCTGCGCACGGCAATTAACACTTTATCTGCTGGAAGTCTATTAACTAGATTTGCAATAATTGTACGATGTAGAAGCTTTGAAATCCTGCCAAATAAAATTATTAGATTATATTATTGGGGGGCGATTTGTTGGCTCACGATGAAAATTCTTATTACTGTCGAAAGAGCTATTGAAAAATTCTTAATAATTACGATCGCGGTTCACACTTCGGGGGAGGATTACTATACTTCTGGCCGACCAATGCTTAGGCGTGGGTGGGTTTGATCTCTTCTTGAGGCCATTTGTTTCGGTACTCTGCGCACGGCAATTAACACTTTGTCTGCTGGAAGTCTATTAACTAGATTTGCAATAATTGTACAATGTAGAAGCTTTGAAATCCTGCCAAATAAAATTATTAGATTATATTATTGGGGGCGAGTTGTTGGCTCACGATTAAAATTTTTATTACTGTCGAAAGAGCTAGTGAAAAATTCTTAATAATTCCGAGGGGTGACTCCGAGTCCCCATTAAAAATTGCTGTAACATTCGATCAAATCCGAATGATTTGAAAGAGTCTATCGGAGTGGAATCATTTTCCTGCGATATTGGCGAGAGAGAAATTCGCGACGTCCATTTGTTCTTTTCTCGAGATCATGTGAAAATGTCAGCTCCAACAGGATTTCCCATGGGCAATTGGGAGCGACTGAAATTACCCGCGAAATTCCGAACACTTGCGAGATTTTCCCATGGAAAAACAGTCGTTACCGGGTGAAACATTCCGAAATTACAAACTCGGAATACTGAAGCGAGCGAATGCTTCGCGTGACAAGCCGGCATTATCAAGCTTTCATAGAGGACACAAATCACCGGAGAGACAGGGATAAAAGTCGATGAAGACGTTCTGCCAAGCGGGAAAATATAAATTCTTCGCATAACAAGGATGTCTAGATTTGTTTATTTTTTCTTCGGAATGATGTACGTCTTTGTCATTATTGCAATTAATCCTTCATCGAAATACATCTGTACCAGTAAATCGTACTCGCGTTCGTAGCAGGCCCGGACGTATCAGATCGTTCTTATTAATTTTCACTCACCTCTGCATAGACGTTTATGATCGAGAAACTGCTCGGTTAACAAGTCGATAAATAATCACTGTGCACGCTATTAAAATTTCGTTATACCCGTTTCTATAAATAGTACGTCTGAACTCTCGAGTCGTTAAAATATTCCACAATAAAATCGACGAAATTCGTTTTCAATGTTTGTTTCCTACTTCCGCCAGGAAGTGTTCGTTTGCATCAAGAATCTGTTGCGTCCAGTTTACGATGGGAAAATTCTTCGTGTAAAGGATGGGAAACTGTACGGATCATGATGTTACTTTCTAAAATCGATCTTGACGTAACAATATGCAAATAGATTCAATACAATGTAGAGATTTGTATGTACAATTTATTAAAAACTTCTTGCAAATATGAAAATCTTGTAACTTAAAGAACCATTCTAATTACAGTTTTGAACCAACGGGGTCATTTCTGATTGCATGCATCGAAGAAAAAGACATTGCACAATGCACTGTTCGACGAGGAAACGCAGGGCCATCGTTTTCCCACGATTCCTCGAAACAATCGTCTCGAGGGGACATTTTCACCGTTCAGCATCCCCGAAAAGGGTACGCGGAAGGTCGCGAGAGGTCTCGGGGACCGTTCAGGGTTCTCGTGCGGTGATTACGCGTCCATTATTAGCGTCGCGTCGATATTTTCCAGTGGCGAGGATAGGGAAAAGAGGAAGAAGAAGAGAGCGTGGGTTCTAGGTGCGTAGTCAGCCAGATAGTCCGGCTGGAATCCGCCGTCGAAAGCCAACAGTGTCATAATGATCCCCTGAGCGGAACACGCTCGCCATAAATCAGCGTACCGGTTACGCGGGATTCATTAGGATTCTTTTTTCCTGTTCGTTTCTGCGAGCCGCGCCGGGAAAGCGCGAGAACGACATTGACATAGCGAGTGGGTCGATCGGTAGTCGATTATTCATTTGCAAGTTCCTCGGATCACAAAACCCTGCTAAATGGCATTGGAATATTCGTGTTCGTACTCCTGAAAAAGAAAAGTGTATTAGGTCGTTCGGAAAATCATTTCGTTCTTTCAAGGGAAAATGAAAACCAATTTCTTATCATTTACCTTTCCTTTATGCATTTATGAAACAATTGGTTGGCTGGAATATAAAAGAGTAAAGAATTACAAAAATTTAAGAGTATCGTAATGTTGTTTGTAATTTAATAAAGTTACTAAGGAATGAAATCAATATTTATTTTATTCCTGCTTCCGAAAAACGAAATTACTTTCCGAGTGACCTGATATGTCCACGCCAGATCGAATCATCGTCGCGACAATGCGATACCGGTCCCGAATCAGCGTCGATAACACCCGTCGATCCTATTTTCCGTATCAGATCGATTCGAGTCACCCAGAGACAGCTGCCCCTCTTAATTGCCGGTTGTCGAGATTTATTAGCCCAAGGTCGAGGATTTTCACTTCACAGCCACTTCCTAGATTCAGCGAGGCAGAAACCTGTCGCGAGCGGGGCTGAAAAATTGGCATCGTGCTGCTCGATTTCGCGAGGATTGAAGGTGAAATGGCGAAAGTCGTGGAACACACTGGTTCCCTCTACCTTTCTTACTTCTTTTCTTTTTTCACGCACCGTGGGTGCTATGGTAGATTCTAACGGTAGAACGTTCGAAGACAACGCGCGAATTATGGCGGACGATCGGGGACGAGTGATAACAGACACTGTCTGCGTGTATCCAGAATTTAGTTTGATCGGATATGTTAGGCTGTTGTCGAGACTTTGTACTGTTTGCGTAGAATATTGCCCTTTCTCTGGAATTGTACTGATCGTGGACCCTGTGCGCTTTCATGTTTGCACCTTCACCGTAGCAATTATGTGGTCACCTAACTAGTCTCAGTTTTCATCCGTATTGTGCGCAGTGTATTAACCCTTTGCAGTTCCAGCCAGTTTAACTCGAAAATGAAACATTTCTTCCGACCTAGAATAATCCCCATTTACATGATCATTATCTTTTCATGGATATGAAATTATGCCCACATATTTTTAATAATAGTACAGCTATTTTTAATGGTAACTAAGAGTTAATCCTTCACAAAATAAAATAATCTTGCAATCACCATCGCACCACAAATAAAACTCAAAAACAGCCTCAAAAATCATAAAAATCCAAGCGTCGTGAATTCCCATCTGTCACGAACGAATAAAACACACTCTAATCTGCAAATGCAGCACAAATGGCAAATTCCCAGGACCGCAATAGGGCTCGCAAGACGCAGCAATCCTATTCGCGAATAGCAAGGAACCCAAAGGACCGTTTCATCGATGGTCGTTCAGAGGAGAGACTCGGAGGAGTAGAACAAGAAGGAAGAGAGAGTGGAGAGGAGGGAAACAAGAGAACGATGAGAGGAAGGAGAGCCCGAAGAGTCAGATACGATCTCGGAAGTGGGTCGACAAACTGCAGTTCCAGATCTTCGTCCCGGAGGGAAAAGCGAGATAGCGACGAGGGACGTTTCGCCGAACCCGTTACCGTTACCATGGTCGAACATGGCACGGGGGTGGCTGAGGGAGGCGGGACGAATGCACATGATGCACCATGGAAGGGGGGAGGGTCTGCGAGGGAGGGCGAGAGGATTGATGCACGTCCATAACTCATGCAGAAACGCGGTCAGGTGCACAACTGGATCAACCAGAGATCCCCCGCGATCCTATCGTCCTGCGATCTACGTCGTGACTCCCTCTCGTGCGATACGCGATACGACGAGGTGCCTGGATCATACTAAACGCTGGATCATACTACGTCCACAGTTGCTGCCTAATTGTTACCTGAGAATCCCCGAGAATCGGCCTAGAAAAATCGGCACAATGGCCTGCACACTGGGCCATTTATTTTGGAGAAATTGGACAAATATTCTGTGTTTTGGAAAAATTCAATTCTATTGAAATAGTATCGCGAGGATACAGTAACTCCCACTACTATACGGATGCTCTTAAAAAGACGATAACTGTTTTTAATATTTAATCATGCGATTTGAACTTTCATGAGAAGTTGGAATGATTGCAGAGAAAATATAAAAAGTGGTATTTTTCAGAAATTTTGTTTTGGAAAAATTGTATTTGTCAGATGGAAAGCGGATGGTCGTTTGGAGATTTGAAGAAATGATTTTTGGTTGATTTAGCTGTTCAGAGTAGATTAAAATCTAGATAGAATTGCTACTGATAGTAAACGTTTCATGAGTCTATCGCGTCAGAGTCCGACCACTGACAGCGTCCATTATAGCACCACCTTTGCCACGCCATTATTCCCGGAGTTCTCGAAGGTAACTTTTGAGCACCGGCAAGAAGTTCGCAGGATTCTACCTTCGTTCCAGTTTTTTCGTGAACCCACGACGTGTTTCGTCGGAAGCCGATTAACGCCATTAAACCGTCGCGCGCGAGCTGTTGCGTGTCCAGACGTTAGACAGCTATTAGCGCTATTAGAACATTATTAAGGATATGGGGCTTCTTGTTTTTCCATTGGTTTCACGCGAGCTATGGCTCACCTACTCGAACTCCCAATCTTCGCTATCGTGTAATTATCAGATACGTAGAACACAGGTAATTAGAATTCATGGAACCCAACAACGAAATTTTTCTATATCATTACTTAAATAGTCGTGTATAGTCTTTGTACTAACCCTTTGTTAACTGTTGGAACATTTATGAGTTCAATTCGCTGTATGATTACGGCACTATTTTTCTGTGTTCGTATTTAAACCATTTATATTAATTGGCATATCAGCATTGTTTCCCAGTCTTCCGAAACAAGAGTACTCCAAATTTGATGAAGAAAAATCTTAATCGTTCTGAGAAAAGTTTTTGTCGATTTCCGAGTGAACACAGCAGATTCACGAATCGTGGGACAGTGATAGCGTCCGAAAGACAAGAAGACGAACCGAAGGAGGACGATGCAGCATTCTAGCGGACGTTCTAAGGAAACGGTTAGTCGTGACGAGGTCTTTGCTCGACAACCTTTGCCCACCCAGGTCGCGGCTGTGGTTTTAGGTATACACACGATGAGCTGTCGCGATACCGAACGCGCCGCTCTTCCACCGAGCTCTAGCTTTACAATGCTGCTAATGCACGGGTCTTCTTCTTCTTCTTCGAGGAGTGGGCAGTGGCGTAGGGTACCACCGACAGTTACGATCGAATTGTAAATCCACGTGTCAGAGGATTATTGCGGGCTCGTTCGACGGGCACCGCGAAAAGTCACGGGGTTAATTGAGAGAACGATCCTTTTCCCCGTCGCAAAGCCGACGGTCATGGAAATCGGCCCTGTCTCACGGGAATCCCGATTTTACTCGCAACCTTTGTCTCGACGGAGGCTTCTGGTATCACAGAAGTGATGTATTCGCCGTGGACGATTTTAACGAGTTCCTGAAGAAGCGGAATCCTCGGACAGAAAATAATTTGTCGCGTGACAACCACGCTTCCGCTTCGAACATTCCGTGAATAATCTCAGCTGTTCGTTCGATAAGAACAATTTTAGGCTCGGAGATTTTGTAGCAATTTTTCTGAAACGGTGCTTACTAGCAGTGTTTTAATTTAGATATTTATATTTTCATAATAACAATTGGACAGTATCAATAAACGTCGATTTACTAAAATAATTTATTTCCTATGCCATTCGAAGAGCTACAAGAATTCTTCAGACGATGAAAAATTGAAAAACTGTGACCAACGAAGGAAATGCATTGTTTTAAAATTATTATCAAGAAGAGGACGCAGCAGTCTCTTCGAATGGCAAGTGCAGTTCATTCTGCAAGATCCCTGGCAGTCTCTTTGCTCGCAAGTTCTGCTGTTTATTTTGCAAGACTCAGCCGAGGGGTCTGCAAACGCTCAGAGCGTCTTCTGTTGAACGTGTTCATTCGGTGCCAGAAGAATTAAAGGGACAGGGGGGATGGTATACTACAGACTGATAGTCGCGTTTTCGTTTGACATCTGTCAAACGAAACAGACGTGAAAGGTACGCGAGGCGGATTAAAGCAATCACGAACACGCGTACAAAGAGTGGTATTGTGGCCAGTGGATACGCCACTGTGAAGTGGAAGCATGATTGCTGTATGTATGAAAGGGATCGAGGGGAACGAACGAGGAGTGAGAGGGGTGCCACTGGAGCCGCGTGAGAAACGCTGCATACTTACGCGAAACCACCCACGTGTCATAACTGAATGCGGATCGTGATACGCTTTTCCTGCATTCGGTACGCCTGCGCCTTTGCGGTCCCGTGTCCCCCGGGCAGAACATGTTCGTCCCCGGAATTGAAGCGTGGAAGCTCGAGGAAATTAGGTTCGTGCGTTGCGCAAGAATTTTATGGATGTGGGTTCCGACCAATTTATGAAATATGGAAACCTTACCGAAGGTTCACTACCGTTCCCTGCTGTGCCATTAGAGGCACAGTTACTTATCTTCAACAAAATGGAAATCAAAGAATACAAGCTCCCAGCTTGATTTCATTGTTTTATTTTAATCAAATGTAGCTATTACACGGTAATATTTGAATATAATATTTATACTATTTGAATAAACGTTGGAAAAAAAGATTGAAAAATTGTGTGATGAATATGGATGCTCTGAAAGCCAAATTGGAAAACAATTGCCTACTTAAATTTAAAAAATTAGAAACTACAAGAATCATAATTGAAATTTAGAATCTATAGGTCATTTTGGTCAGATTTGATATACATGTTCTCCCCATTAAAAAAAAATTAATATGTACCATTTTTATGTCATAATATAGAACCTTTCTTATTAAATTCCTGTTTTCTTATTAAGAAATGCAAAAGATAAAATAAATCTTTGCGCTAAAACCGTCGCGAATTATTGCACGCGAATCAATTACGCATGCGAGGAGGTGTTAGCTCAGCGATTTAGCGCCCTTATGGTACCTCGTTGCGTCTCGGGGCATGCATAATCGGTCCTCAAGGTGTCGACAGAGCGGCGGACGCCTCGTTTCACCTGGAGCATGACTCGGAGGAGAAATCGCGGCGACACGGCGCTCGTCACGCGGTAGATCTTGTCAACCGTGTTGACTACCGTATCAACGGTGACTCACCGTGCCCGGGAATACCTTCGATAATTGACTCGGGGCGGTAAACATTTCGCCGTCACGAATAATTCGAATTCGTCTCGTCATCGAACTAACCGTCGCTCTCGTTTGCTTTCAGCGTTGACCAGGCGAGGAACGGATTCACCATGTTGGTCCTCGGCGACTCTCCAGCCTGTCTGGAGTTTCTGGACAAGGTTCTGGCCCTTCTAAAGGTAAACCAACCGCCGACACAATCCCTGCTTCCAACAATAGGTCCCCATTGAATCCCCAATCGATCCTGCGAGACTCGAACCGCCACAATCATCCGCTGTTTGTGTTACAGGACCGAGTGAGCGTTCCGCAAGCCTTGTTGCTGCAACTCTCAGTACCAGACGGTTCAACAGACTCGCAGTTACCTTTGAGCCGCGTCAAGGTGAGCCATTAATAATTAACTCCTTAAACCCCCCACCTCTACCCTCACGCTTTAATCGCTGTTCCGCTCGACGCGACAGATTCACTGATTCTCAAGAACAGCATAACATCTTTAGTCATATTCAAAGTTGAGTCAATAGGGTCTTTAGCAATTCTAAAGCCAAGAACACGTGTGGCCGCACTCGGTATTGGACACCGGTGAGTGAATCCGAGAAGGGGCCCTCACCGGTGTCTCCAAGTAAAATGGAGAAAAAAAGGGTCTTTAGCAATTCAATTATACAGCAGTTCAATTATTTTTAAAATTTTTCTCTTTTACTCGTCCCTGAAAGAGCTCTCGAGATCTTTTTTCGCTCCGTTTGAAAATTATTTAAACGTGTCTAAACATCCAGAATGTTATTTGAAAAAATACTATTACATTCAGGCGAGCCAAACGAATCATTCTGCGTAAATATACGTTATGTACCCCTTATGGTTGACTCGGAAACAATTCCAAAAGTGAAAAATTCGTCGCTTTCTCTGGAAATGAATTTCTTGAGAACGAAAGGTCACCTTCGAGGAAAGACTCCTCGGGCCCCTGTTTGCTCTGTGCTGAAGGGTTTCCAATTCTGCTTTTCAGACGACCATAGCGGACCGCGACACGCTGTGCAAACACATTCCCAGGCGGGAAGAAAACCACGACCAGTCGCTGTGGATCGCGTTCTATAAGGTAATTGAAGCCGCGCCGCGCGCATTTGCATCGGCCTCGAGTGCTTCCTACGGATTTTTTTTCTGCGAACGACCACTCCGCGAGCATGTAAATCCGCGTTCCTTAAATCCGGAGACCCGCGGACAGGGCCCTTGAGCCGACGCGACGTCTCTCGATGCAGATCCTCGAATTTATGTCGCTCCACTCGAGGATTCGCCTGCTAGGAAAACGTCGCGGCTGCGCAAAAGTCCCTCGGAATGAAGGTTTCGCTTGTCTCTGCTAAGTTATGCCCATCTCCTAATTGCGTTTTGCTCTTGTTCGATCGAGGACTACGGTGTATAAGATGGCTTATGCTGTTTTACGATTTTCTGCAGCAGCTTCTCCGTGCAAATGCACATAATGACGCACCCTTAGATCATAATTTCGAAGACTCCCGTTCTAACGAGCTCGCAATTTATTCCGAACAGATGACAAGTGAATCGAACATCGCAGCAACAAATTGCTCGAGCAAACGATCGCATTCACAGAGAGACGATCAGGAATGTTCTGGTTGGTTGACCGAATGTCACGACAGTGATTCGGCAGGTTCGATGAAAAATTACTATGGGACCGGCTCGTAATAATCGTGTCGGCTGTCCTCTCGAAAATCGAGAGGCAATTATTCCGGTGGCACTGACCGATGTTGATGATTTATCAACGGTGCTCGACTATCGAAGGATATTCTGGGACGTTGTAATTATTGGCAAGATCTTCAAAAAATATCTTCGTATAAATATTTCGAAATTTTTCAACTATTAATGGGAAAAATTGTCACCTGGTTTTCGAGTCGCAATTTCACGCTACTCTTTTCCATTAGAAAGATCAGGCACGATCTCTCTCAGAAAAATCCAACATTGCTGATCGACCACTCTAATAGCAATTTCGTAGCAGTCGCATTCCAAACAAAAATGTCTCTCGCCCCACCTTCTTCTCTCGTTAATGGGGTTTTAATGGGTCCCGTTAAGAAGAAAAAAAAACGAGCGGACGCGATATATCTCGATGGCGATTCGTTCCGCTCTTCGTAATCTGCTCTCGCAGTTGGTAGACACGCGCGTCCGGTAGAATTGTCCGTCTCTCATTCAATCGACAATTTTATTCCGCCGCATTTTTATAGTCAAACGAGTGATACGGAGAAAAACAGTTTTTATCGTATCCGATTTCTAGGATCAATCTACTAGATTAAAGGTTTCCTTTTTCGTCGAGATACAGTCTGTCGAAAAAGTTTGGACAACTTCAACACCGAATAACTTTTTAAGAACGAGTTCAGATGAGTTGAATCTTTTTTGTGGTCTTATAAGAATGAATTAAACTATTTTGATTTTTGACTGATTCAATTGATGTGTATTTAAAAGATCAGAAATCGTCTGATTCGCTTCGAAAAATATCATTCTTGAAGAAGTGAAGGGATTCGTAGATAGACTTCTTCATCCGACTGTATCTAATCGATTAAAAATCGTCATCCGCAACACCACGGACCGTTTGATCGATATCTATCCTAGACGCGATCTAAATCGTTGATCGCCGCGTCAAATCGTCTCGCGGCTCGTGTTTCTCATTTTCTCGGCCACAGGGACGTTTGTAAAAATCGCGTTGACCGGTATCGAGTCGTCGGGAATGGAAAACGTCGGCGTGACTAATGTTATCGATTTATTGAGAGGCCGATAAGCCGTCTTCGGGCGACCTTGCCAGCCGATATGCCCGCGTACGGAAAGCGTTACAAGGAGAAAATTGCACTGTTCCGCCGCTGCTTGGAAAATGTTTATAAATTATCGACCCGGTCAGCCGATGCTCGCCGAGATAGCCAGTAACATAGTGCGTCCCGGTCGCTTCGGCGAGCATGGGATTCTTCGGCAGAAAGTAAGGACTCCCACAGACGCCACTCGGCTACCTATTTCCACCAGGTATCCTCGGAACGAGGATTTACTATGCGTACTATGCGTGTATGCCTGCAGCGTACGGTACTCCGCGAGCTCCTTCGAAATTTCGAACTTTCTCATCTTGCCGATTGTTGTCCGGCCTTTCTTGGCAAAATTGTTATTCTGCACACAGATCCGAATTCTAGTTACGACAGACGAACAATGATAGGAGAAAATTGATATCCAATCAATTACTAAACGTTTACATTTCAAATCAATTGCATTTAATATGCAGCAAATTTCGAAAATCATAGAGAACGGAGATATACTGGGTCGGAAAAACTTTTGAATTTTGGAGCTAAAGTAGCTCGAAGTGTAAAGGGTTAAATTTCACCTACTAAACCCTTCTGCAACCCTTCTCTAACCAGTCTGGTCACAACAGTGCGACGAATCCTCGAAAATTGGAGCACGAGAGCGAGAAAGAATCCGGTCATAGATAAGAAGCGTTCAAGCTCGAGTATGCAACCGATCGATTGACGTCTCAATATCGCGGAATCATCATCGGTAAGATTGATCGATCGTTGGATCTACCATCGCCGGGGGCTGACTATTTGCAGTGCTCTCGCTCTGTATCGCTGTCGTAAAGTGGTTCGAGGGTCGCTCGATAGCTCAAACTCGAGACGATGAGCAGCGATCGTTCATAACTCCTCGACGAACTCGCATCTCTAGAGAATCTTCGGGTGGTCCGATAAGTGCTACCCGAAAGAACCCGCCGGGCCTGATGATACATCATCGGGAGCAATTAGAAAAATCAATTACCGCTGCCAGTCTCGGATGAAGAATTAACCTTTAAAGTCGTTTGTTACCTCGCTCCCAAACCGCTCTTTCGCTCTGGTTCCCGGTCGAAAGTTGCACCAAAAATTTCTTCTGGATAAATTGTTAATTATATAATATTGGTATTAATTGTGCCAGCGCGTGGAGATACGTAACGCTTGGCATTTGTCAGAGGGCTGTAGAACGCTTTGAGAAGCGGGCTTGCTGACAGCCAACGCCAGTTAGTCAGTGCAGAAGCATTTCTCTATATTCCCTCGGTGGATGATTCCATGTGATTGGAATTTCGATCGACCGAGAATGCACCATAATAAGCAAATCGAACGGACTGGTAGCTAAGGTGTGCCTGTCTTGCATTCTGCGTACTTGCGTCGATGTCGATACCGTACAGCGTCCTTCGATAGCATGCGCCTTCGTTGTAACTTTGTTCATTTTATCAGACCGATAGATTACATAGAACCATAATTTTCCTACTAAAAGTACGTGTAGCAATAATCAGTCTTCGCTTAGAAAATACGACAAATGTATGTTCGACTCGAAGAACCAGACCTAACCGAAAGAATGCGTGTTTGAGTGCGGAAGTCGTTGCAGAAGAGCAGGCCAGTCCGTTCCCTGATTAACTTTCGCAATCACAGTTTGAGTAATAGCGTGATTTCCGTTTTCCGCAGGAGTACGACAGCCTGATGACAGAGTGGCAGGCTGCAGGTCGCAGACTGGCCCTGGAGATGTCCGAGCTGAAGGAATGCAGCAGCCTGTCTGGAGCGTTGACGCCTCTCGGCCGGTTGCTGACAGATCCAACATTGAGGCGGACATCGCGGGACGCTGAAGAGGCGATCTCCTCTCTTGAAGAACGCGCAGCACCGCTTCTGCACCTCGAGCACGTTAGGTTAGACCTTGTCCATAACTCCTGCGAACTAGAAACTCCTACCCACCAGCGAATCTCACTATTGTTTCTTCAGGATCCAATCATTACCTTCCATTTCTCCTGGGAAGTCGAGTCAAGGTCCTACTGTACTAGATTGATACTAAATTTTTGGTTAACAAAGATATGATTAAAAATATGGACAGAATAAGGATAGACATATGTATAAAAGTTGTACAATGTTAATGAAAGTATATTAGAATTATATATAAATAATATTACAATATCTTTGCTAGACTAAAATCAGTAATTTAGTAACAGTCTCAAGAACATAATTTTATAAAATTTTTTGAAATTAGAGAAACAGTATTCCTTCGACATTTTCCATGTAGTATGTTCAAGGAGCCCTTCCCCCAAGACTTCCTGAGGTTAATAATCACGACAAGGGTCCCAGGGATCTCTCCCAGCATCCGGCCACTAAACTATCATCCATTCGTCTATTAATTTCTCCGAGGAAAAATGTTGAATTCTCCCCAACAACAAATAAAAAAGACAAAGAAAAAACACAAGAGACTCAAAGGCGATCCGCCGGCGATGACTCGTCGGTTTCCGTTCGAGACACCCAGCTTGTCAGAGATTCGCGGTTAAGATTCCCTTGGATTCGAGAGTGCTCGAAGACAGTTCGGCTGAAAGAGGACACCTATGCGTCTTTGTGCCGGTGCGGCGACCGGTGGAGTCTATTTTATAGAATACTCTTTGGCCGAGGTTGAACGCGCGAGAGAAAGAGCATACTCTTACACGAGTAATCGGCCGGGTAAGATTCTCGGCGGCGCATAGCTGGCCCCGAAGGACATTTTAATGCGAAGATAACGTCCGGCGGCGTGTTAGTCAGCGCCCACTCGTGCCTTATGCGCCGCGGCGGACTATCGCAGAGTTAGGGCTCGATGTTTCGTTAGCGATAAGACGCAACAAGAATTCCTAACGGTGCGCCGCACAGCCCCGCGCGATCACGGTTCCTTTTTATCTTTCCAGATTGTCGGTGAAACGGGCACGAGGACTGGTCGAGGAGGTCGGGAACGCTGCCACCAGGCTCGAATCCTCCTTCGAGTCACGGAGAGCGACCATACGCAACCTTGCCGTCCTGAGAAGCATCGAGGACCAGGCACACGAGGTAAGTCCATCATCTTCGTGTCTTTCAGGCCTGGTTTCTGCTAGGACATAAATGACCCTCGAACAGTCAAGGTTCTATCGCGACAGTCGCAGCTGGACAGCTGTGCAAACCTCTAGAAAGCTCGAAGACCGAGGTACTTTATTAAAAGGAAATTATTAACTGCTGATCTTCAGTCTCTGTAGCCTGATATAGGACTCGAACGATCATCCAAGATTCCATTCAAAATTGTTAACTGGACAATTGTCTGAATCTCTAGAACACTCAGGGACTAAGATACTTGATCATTAGACTAGGACTTAATTCTTTTATTTCTACGACTGTTTAAAACAACTCTACTCGTTCGTGTGATAAATGCAGAAAAATCTTATAATGGATGATTCACAGGAGAAATAAAGTATGTCAATTTGATAGAGATGCACGTACTACATTCGTTGAAGATCTATAGGCATCTTCACCCGAATTGCTTTGCAGATAGGCACGTTTGATCGAAGAACTTTCGAAGGCGTCTAACGACTGGGAGATTAATTCGATTTTTATGGGACGTTGTTTGCGGACGGGAAACGTTCCCAGAGAGATTGCTACATTAATAATGGCGGAAAGGAACGAACGAGAAATTAGAAACGAGAATCACGTTCCTCACCAGCTAATTCCAATCCTTCCGCGAGAAGAAGCTCGAGCTGAATTCCATAGTCGCCCGGAGGCCTTGTTCGAACCTTTCGCAAGCGCGTGAGGACGTCCTTTGACGGCGTCTCGGGGCGCGTATCAAACAGCAGTAACGCGTTGTCGACGATTCGTGTATCGGGAAACTTTCTACATACGTGGCTGTACTGTTTGAAATGGTACCGGGTCCACGGTGGACACGATATCGAGGTTTAATGACTGGGGATCGTGATCGGAGGAATGTGGAACTTGGTTCATTAGAAAAGGCAAATGTTAGCTGGAAGTTTATGGCGGAGCTTCTGGAAAGCTGTATTTTTTCAAGGTCATTCCTGTCTTCAATAACCAAAGAAATTGCACAGGACGTATTCTGTGTTTCAATTTTTAGGAAGGACGCAATGGGAAACCTTTCAATCTGTGGAGAATTGCCTCGATAAAAAGTACTGAAATTGGAATTTGCAAAACGGAGTATCTACTCATTAAAAAATCTGTCACGAATCGAATGAAAAAAATGATGTCCGTTTAATAACTAGAAGAGTTGTTGGAAGCTCCCGAATGTTGAAGAAAAAAGGGATTGATGATAAACAGCGCCCCGACTGCGTTTACCTTATCGGCGGCAAAAGCACGTGCTATCCCCATGTCCTCATCGATTATCCCGCCTCGTCACCGTCGGCGTTCAGAGGAGACGGTCGTCGATTTATCGCGAATTCACGGTACGTCGATTGCGAGCATTAACATTTTTCCACTGGCAGACCTGTTCGCGGCGTATAACCGTAGACCGGCTGTCAGGAGGTCCTCGCGCGGAAGTGCGAAACCCGATCCTCCTTCCGCGATCTTGGATCGAACGTTTCCCACAATACGCTGCGAAACTCGTCGGACCGTTTACCGACACACCGGCGATGTCGTATTATCGATTAGCTTCGGCCATGTGTAAAATCTCCCCCGCGAACGCTTTTATGGGAACCTGCCTCGCCTGTCAGCCCGAAACTATTCGATACACTAGCTTAGTTTCGCCATCCAGCCTCGAAATTCTTCACTGGATTTCAAATTAGAATATCACAGTGTATACTTCATCGTTTATAATTAGTTCTACAATTTTCTCAAAATTTTTACTACGTTAACAATGGCGAACTTCAGCTAAGGTTGCCTTTGGTCCCCGAAATAAAAGTCATGAGTAAACTGCGGATGTTTATGCAGTTTGCAATTTTTGTAGACGAATTTTAAGAAAGTAGAATAAGATACAATCTTATTTCCAGTAGTAGCCTTTGCAGATCTCAACAAAATAAAAATTGTACTAAACTCTGTCGAATTTTATATTCCACCATTTTTGGAGATCTTTTTACGAGTCTCAAAATTCTTCACTGGATTTGAAATTCGAACATCACGGTGCATACTCCATCGTTTATAATTAGAGCTGGAATTTTCTCAACATTTTTACAATGTGAAAAATGGTAAACTTCGGTTCAACTTGCCTTCATTCTCCGAAATAAGAGTCATGGGACGAGATCAGGGGACGACATGCTCGCTGACTCCCGCAAACGAGGCCGAACATCGGCTCGAGGTCGCCGAGGATGCCAGAAACGAGGTTAGCGAGGCCGCTGACTCCAGAGCAGCCTATGGAAAAGCCTGCCGAACAAAACGAGACGCGTCTCGAAGTATCGATCGATCCAGCGTATCGTCACACACCGGGTGTCCCAGGATCGGGGACCGGCCAACCATGCGATTTTCGAAGTGAAAGTTCGACTCCCATCCTGGACAACGAGCCCTTTGTCTATCGGGCTGATGGGGTTGCCTCGAAATTGGAGCACCCTCGTCAACAGAGTTGTGCAAGTGACTCGCCCGATGAAAGCTGCTGATTGGACTGTTGATTCCACTTGGGAATGATGTGCTAATTGGTTCCGCGCATTAGCTAATCAATTAGTTTGTTTGCAGAGGATATCGTCTCCCAGTGGTTGCTAGGTAAATGTGGGATGTATTCAAATCGTTTTTTTTTATTTTTTTTTTATTATAGAAAATCTCATATGAGATTTATTACAACATAATTACAAAACAGAAATACACTACATATAATACAGAGTATAAAGATTACAAAACAGAATAGGTTTCTTGTATAAATACAGATATTATAATATTAACGTTTTGATCGTCCAAATGAGTTTATCAATCAGCCTAAATTAACACAGGAAACTTGTCTCCAATATTTACGGACAGTCTATTCATGTTTCTAAAAAAATTTCTAAAATTACTCCGTTGCATAAACCATCGCGAGCGATCGTTCCGGACGACAGTTACATAAAATGTTCGCAATTGTCCCGACGTAATAATGCAGCTCTCGTCGCGTCGTTTAATCGGCAGGCTAAATCCCGCGTTATTCGCCGCCACTCATTGTGTTATGCTAATTAAACGTGTAATCAGTTTGTCGTACACACCACGTGCTCGCCGGGAGACGCGTGGCACAATACGATCCGCACGTACGCGCGACACACGTGACAACTCCGTTTCAGGCGGAAACACGTGGACGTACGTGATGCAATCGTGTGATGCACATTGCGACGATGCACGTCCTCGGATCCTGGACGCGCGAGACACTGGCATTTAGCGGCCACGTGCTGGGAGGTGCACGCCGTGACATAATCACAGAGATGCTTTTATTTCGATAGAGCAACTGAGACTAGCCTCCCCCTCTGTCCTTCCATGATGCTTTTCCCCACCCTTGCACCACGGAGCGCGGCAGGCACGAGGCACGTTTCGGCTCGTCGCTCAGCGTCAAAATTTTTTTTTTTTTATTGAGCCACTGAAACCTATTGTAGGTTTATTTCGGCTTTAACAAAGATACACTAGTTTACAGTTTAATTACATTTACAATATGACTAACCACTAGAGATGCAGATCACAATCGTTTAAAAACTGAAAGATAAATTCACAGGCTTTGACATTTGGTTCTGCAATCAGCGTCAAAATGTTCCATCGCGAGTGAATTTCGGCTGATTTTGCTATTGGAAAATAACCGATATTTCGCGACCTTTTCACGTGTTTTACCACGTTTTTATTATTAACTTCCCGATTTATAGGGAAGTAATTGTAATTTATACATAGGATCAACGTGGAAAACTGCACCCCCTTACTTAGCGTCCCCTCCTGGATAGAACGATACTTACCACGAGACGGGAACCAGGTTTTTACACATAAAAACCGCCTGAGCTGGTCGAGAAAATGTTTCGGGCGCGGGCGAGGCAAACACGACATGTTGCCTCGCTGGGCCGTGGCAAACTACGCGTTATCGCATTGCTTGCCTCGCCCGGCCGATCCATACCACGGATTTGAGCATATTTATTTAACGGTTCGTTTTGCAGGATTTTTGTAAACGCAGTTCTCTTTATAAGACCTTAACCCGTGAGAAAGTGGAACCTGAAAAAATTTAAGACTTTAAAACAGTACATATATGGAATATACTGCAAAATAATCTACAATTGCGTCCAGACGCGGAAAGGAGATCCCACTTTAAGAGGAATAGCAGCATTATTATTTTTATTCAATGTTTAAATATATTTGATCGCGAATCGGACAGACAAAAGCAGCACACTGAATCATTCTTGTAGAATGATTCGCAGGTTCGCAATTTGCGAGGGTCGGTTAATATCGAACATTTTAAGAAAGTTCCTGACCCTCTAATGACACCACTACCCACGTGAGCGGTTCTGTCTAAAGTTTCCCATCACTTTCTTGTAACTTTCTTCGTGGCGGTCAGTTGCTTAGTGTCTTTAAGGAGGTCAACGACACCGGTGACCGAAATTTTATGGAAACGTGGATCGATTCGATCTTGTTCGCACAAAGAAGTAAAAGCATCGCTATAAACATCTTTGAAAATGGTCCAGCCCGATATAAAAAGGGTTCAATTAAAAAATTAGAGAAACTAAACGAAAAATTAGTTCGAAATTTAATAGTTTACCGTGATTTCCTTTCTCGATTTCTTTCTGTGTAATTTTGACAAGAAGTATAGAGGCCCGGCTCGAACATTCGCGAAAAAAACGTAGCGCAATTTACGGTAGAAGAGTATATGTAGTAGCAGTGGACTCTCGAAGTCAGCAATGCCAGCAGCAACGTTTCTCAGCCGTCTTCTCAGCCTCCTCCGGCGGCCGATTCCTTTCTTGCTGCGAGTCGTTAAGCTCGCAAACGGTTGTTCGGCTTCCTATACGCACAAAGCGTTCCTCGATAATTAGATTCGAGATGTGCTCCGCTCGTTCCAGCGCCGACGCGTTCCTCAACAAAAGTCATACGCCCCGGACGTGTCGTTGACTTTCACCAGTCGATGCTCGTCGTCCATTTCAGTTTCGATCGATTCGCAACGATCGAGATCGACGATCAAGAGGTATAAAGAACAGAAAAATCTCAAAGTTCATCCTCGAAGCATCTAAAACACCTCTAACATATTAAATCAACTAGCTTAAATTATATTCGAGTTGAAACATGATATTTAGACTACGGATCTTTATGTACTTATGGCTTCTGTAAATTTTTGTTAAATTGCATGAACTCCCGCAGTCTAATGATATTGTCGAGACCTGTAAAAAAAGGAGGCTTCGATTTTGCTCTCGGCTGTTATTACCGAAAATGATTAACTGCGAACATTGTACGGGATCGAACAATAAATAATACAGTTGCAGAGATTGCTCTTTCGACTCCCCACCAGATCGAGAGTCGGAGATCTCGATCAGACAGCGCCGCAATTACGACAGGATTGTACCTCGACGTCGAATGCGCCACGAATAAACAAATAGGGTGGGCTTGCTTCTCGTCGACAACGCTCTTACTCTCGCCGTGGAACGTCTCTCCATATAAGACGACGTTCGATCTTGATCGAAACGATCGCACATCATATATCCCGGAGCGCGCGATGCTCTCCTCGATCTTTCTTTATTTCTTTCTTTCTTCTTTTCGTTGGTTCCTTTTCATCCGCGTGGCGAACAGTGGCGCGCGTTGTGAACACAAGCGCGAGGAAGGACGCGTCAAGTGGGTCGCCACTGACAATTGTTTAATTGTTCTGACCTCCACGGCTTTCACGTGCGATGATGAAAGCTTGATCATCGCGGGATGAGATATTAAATCCTCTTTCTCGGTCCCGAAAAATCCTCCGTCAATGGTTAACCCCTTTTCAGAGGACTGGCAGACAATTCATATAAGCTGCCCAACAAATAAGGGGGTAGTCTCGTTTCCAGCATTGCAAGGGTGTAGGATGCGCTTTCTCATTTCTCGATAATGCAAAGATGGAGGTTTTCAATAATCAAAAGCGCTAGATAAAAGATCAATCTAGACCGCGATCGTCCTGAAAAGTCCTATTTTTACGTTTAGGTGGCGTAAATTGCATTATTCTTAAGTATAAAGCTACGCATGTGTCTATTTTCAAAACATTGCGATAGCTACATGCTGCCGAGTAATGCAAATTACGCCTTGTAAACGTAAAAATAGGAAATTTGGGGATGATTCCGGTCTAGATTGATCTTTCATCTAGCGCTTTTGATTACCGAAAACGCCCTTGCAATCCTGGAAACGAGTCTATCTCCTTCATGACTGGGAATAGAGAAGCTCGGCAGTATGTACTGTTCGTCCACGAGATGGTGGCTTGCGAAACGATCCCCACTCTTAGTTACTCGAAGCCTATCACGATCCTACTGCACGAATCTTCACGCCAGTAGTGACTCCCACTATTCCTACATTATTGGCACAGTTCTCGGAACACGACGTCAGGTATTGCCTCGTGTCATCTTCTCGTGGACGAACAGTAGAACCGACGGCCAAGAAAGCCCGAAGAGGATCGGACCTGCCACCGATTCAGCACACTTTCCCACACACGCCCGTAATTCCGTACGCGGTGCTCGCTCTCGTCGAGAGGGAGGAACCGGTGTTACGGCAATTAATTCGAGCCCGATCGGTGCCCGCCTCTGATCCTTCTTCGTCTTCTCCCCCTTTTTCCCTTCCTCCCTCGTCGACGATCGCCTCTTTCTCTCTCGGCTGGCCAGGTACACGCGCGCTATTTCCGTGAACCAAATACGGCGGTCGGCCGATCGACGTGCGCAACATAGAGGGCACGCCAGAGGACGAAGGTGGTTGTTGCGAGACGATCAAAGTGGAACGCGTAATAACGGAATGCAGCGTGTTGATCCGCTTCTCCTGCTGTCCCGAGGTCGTTCGTTGCAGGTCCCCCGAGCTCTGATCTTTCTTTTTTCGGGAAGACCTGGCGTGGGCGTGCGCTGATGTCAAGAATTTTTAGTCGGAGATGTTGTATCCAGATCTAATGGATCAGGATTTAGATTGAGACGAAGATGGAGATGTCTATCGGTAACTAGGATCTTTCTAAAAATCGTTTGTGTCGGTAGAGTGGCGTCTCTTTGATAAAATTCTTCCACTTCTTCGAAGAGACCTTCTAATGAAAAATTCCTAAAGTTATCTCCACTTTCCAGTCTTCAAATCAGAATGTTTCAACTCAGAAATATTTCTGAATATTCATAATTGCCTGAAAATACCTATTCGAACCTGAGGTGCATCTCGATCAGAACCCATTTCCATCCCGATCGCTATATCTCCGAATCACGTTCTGCACTTTCCACTAAACCACCGGGTGCCGGCCCCGCATTAGAAATTCCGGGCTGACGATTACGCGTTCTGCTCGCGATTCGCGAGATCTCTATCCCGTCGCTTTCGCGAAAGTCTCGTGAAAGAGTCACCGCCGAGTGTTCGTCTCTGTTTCGTTCGTCGGACACGGTCTTCCAACTCCCGGGGAGAATAAATCGACGCGGTCCCTCATCGTCCTAGAAAAACGAACCACGGTGAAAAATCCGCTTTCACGGTGCGACCAGCAACGGGGGCCCAGGCAAATAATGGTAAATAATGCATGAACGTTGGGGAAATTGTCGAAGAGGTGCTTTTCTGCCGATGATCCGGCCTGCGCCCGTCACGGCCCGTTTTGCATAATAGCGAGCGCACGGCACATAGCGACTTTCGGTCGTGACGATTCCGCTCTCGTGACGTGCATTCCGCTTCGTGGGGGTTGGATTTTCAAGATCGGTTCCGTGAACTTGCCCAAGCATGATGCAGGCCCTGCTGACGATGCAGACAGCGCAGTCTCGCATTTTTATGCCGATTAACCGATTCGCGGCGATGCTTACCGGAGTGGCGTTCGATGTGCCATTTGTGACGTTCGGGTGGCATTACGTGAATTTTATCCTCAAGTTTTAATGACTACTCTACGAATAGACGTTTTTACGAAGACGTCCGGCGGACAGGAAGTAGAATTGAATTTCTCCGGCTGTTCCCTTCCATTCTAATTAGGAACGCTTGAATAACAATAACTATCAATTGTTCGACGGAAGGTACGCGATTTTTCACCGGCCGGAGAACCGCCGGGGGGCGCGATAATTTTGCAGCGTCGCAAAAATCATTTAGACCCGCGATGCAATAAATAACGCGAGCGGAGAAGAAGAGGAAGAAGCAGAGAGCGGGCCTTTGTTCGAAGGTAATAAGCCCTCGGGAGTGTATGAGCGCGTGCTGCGTGTCGATGCGCGTGGTCTCTGCTCATGGGTGATAGGAAAACTTGATGATTTCGTGGACTGTAGTCAGCCGTAGTATTCCAGACAGTCCTCTGGACAGTCGAGAGGAAGAAAGTAAGCGAATAGTCTCTCAGTCGAAGAAAGGCCACCGAGATTCCCTGGCGAACAATAAAGAACACAAAATCCTCGCAGCTTCGACCGTTCCGGAGATTGATGGATCTATGACGCGGCAACGATCCAGGAGTAAAGAACCGCTGGGAAGATCAACAGGCAACATCAAAGGGATCCTCTCTCGCGGAGAGCCTTGTGTCCGTTTTATTGGCGGGAGATTTATGCATCCCGAGTCCCACGGATACGATCGATTGAAATTAATTGGAGGTGTCTAAGCTCTCGGCGAATGATTGATACGGGATTGGACGTTGAGCAAGAAACCTTGTCCCGGTAATGTTCCGTGATGAACGACAGTGTAATGAGTGTCGTTCCATGGTTCACTAATCCCCGATACACATGCGTGTGCTTACTGCTCGAGAGTATCGAAAGTGGAGCGAGTTTCGACATTTTGCTCGAACTGTTTGTGTGTGTCTCGCTCGTCAAATTCGTTCGATAAAAAATCAAAATCAAGATAACCGTTGCTCAATCCTTGTTAGCAGTTGTCAGTCAACGTGCGGGCTGGAAAAAAAGGAGAAAAATTGGAATCGGCGGACTTTACGATCGTTTGTCATTAATTGCTTCAGTTAGGAGTCGTATTCTTTTCACTGATAGCATCTCCGCGGTGAAATAATTGATTTCCGAGCGAGTTAGGCGAGTCCTTCCGCTTGTGCATTGAGATGTCTGTCTTGCTGTCAAGTGGTCGATTTATGTGTGTACAGTTTGGCAACGTTTGTTCTATTTTTCTTTTTCGGTTTCCTTGTAGAAAATCGTGTTCGTCAACTTTCCCTCGGACTTCTCTTTATTCGATTAAGATAAACTGTCTGGTTGTATTCGGAAAATGGTAGGTGGTCTAAAGGGTGGTCCATAAAGTGCGGATAAGATCTGGTTAAGAACTTTTTCCATTAACCGGTGGTACCAGCCGGAAAAATCGCGTAGAAGATAAAAGAGTGGGCGCGTTACGTCGGGTAACCGTGGTCTCGCGTTTTCCCAAGTCCGTGGCGAAGTGTTCGCGGTATCAGCTCGGAAAATCAGCTGGTAGGAAAAGCAGGCGAACGAAATGTTCGTTATGCAACGTCGGAGCAGCGTTGTAGCCGCGTCGGGAGCGGAACGACATTGCGAAAACAGCGATACAGGCTCGAACAATGAGGGAGTCGCGGCACAATGGCTAGATAAGGGGGCGTGCAAGGGGGTTGCGGGAGGGTGTAAGAGGTGGAAGAGGTAGGAGGAGAGGGCTGGTTGTAAAAGGCGATACACCTAGGCTCGTCGTCTTGCGTGCTGATATGCACGCGTGCGCTATAAATGCACGCGGCGGAACAACGGATGAATGCGAGTACTCCCGCGAGGGAAAAGTGTTCGCCTTCATTGGCTATGCCCGGCGCATCTCTTTATCTGATGGAAAGAAGCCGCCTCGCGAAGCGAGCCAGACTTTTGCCCTCGTGCGAGATCGAGAACGACTTCTCGATTGCGCGGAGCAAAGAGAAGCGCGAAGAGGAGCAGAGAGAAGAGAGGAGAGAGAGAGAGGTTCGTGAGTCACCGGGCCTCTCACGCCGCGAACCTTAAATTCTTCCTCCGTTTCTAAACACGCTTTCTTCGACAACGAGGCACCGATAAATGACATCCCAGAGAGCATCGGGCTCCACGGACTGGCTCGTGACTCTCGTTTATCTGGCCACCGAGCCGCCATTGTCGAGAACACCCGCTGGAGACCGAACCGAAGATTGCGGATTTAGAAATTAACCCCGGACCACGCTTTCGCTTTCGAATGGCGAGGATGTCTGAGGATGTCACGATGTCAGGATCATTCTGAACCAGTTTCAATGTCTCGAAAAATATTTTTCTTGTTCTCATGAAAGAACAGTGTACAAACATTTTGTTCAGATTCAAGTACAAACGATACAATTTGCAGTTATTTCATTAAGTATGGTCTGCCAGCGTCCGCCACTCTAGCCCTGTGAATAGAATCCTCGGAAAGGGGACTCAATGACCCGTGGACATCCTGTCCTTTGTGGGTTCTTTCGTGGAAACGATAAAACGTCAGCAACATCGGTGGGGGAGGAAGTGCAGAAAACAAGATAAAGAAACCAAGAAAAAAGGAGAGAAAGAGAGAGAGAGAGAACAGAGTAGTCGCCACCGCAGGCAGGAAACTCCGGCCGTGATTCTACCTATAAGGCGTTATGACACGCCGTCGAGGGCCGCTGTCCGCTGATTTGCATGCGGTTTCCTACGACAATGGTATCAGCGACGGTGCACCGCTCGCCTAGTTGCATCCTCCGTTGCATTCTACGCGGTCCGGGACCCGCGGGGCACGCGAGATCGCTCTTTTGTTTGCTAATAAATCACAATGTTGCGAATGTTACGCAGGATAGAAGATCAACAGACCGGGCCCCTTGTTACCTGAGCTTTCGATGCTCTGCTGCAAAGAAATTCCGTGTTGCACCGTTGGTGCATCGTAGTCAACTCGCATAAGGCTGCTGGACTGGTTGCGAATCTGATATCGGACGGCTTTGGCTCGAATTTCTGTTTTTTCATGCGATAAGGACTGGTTTTGAGAGACTGTTAGATCTGGTTGTTGATGGGGCTTCTGGCAAGTTTTTCATTAAAGTTTGCTTCCGTGAAATGAATACTAATGAATAATTATGAGCGTGACACCGAATACTCTGTCAATCCTCTTGTATATTACAATTCTAAACGGTACTGAAAATTCATTTTTGATTTAGAACATTTTTCTGATGTACACATTATTAAAATGTTAAGATGTATCAAGAGAAACAGGATTTCCAATGATCAGCAGCAATTTGACAACACCAGCGTCAGCGAAGGGCTGACACAAGGAGAATCCGGTTGCTTTATCTCGAAAGCCTCGAAGACTGTAGCCAGGGACAACGAATGGTACCACTAGCGTCATTCCATCAAAGGGGCGTGAATATCAGCGCCTGTTATCGAAACGATGAAGCACTGGCAGACTCAGATACCGAAGAAGATGTTGATATCCAGATTATCTTGTTCCCCTGTGGAATCCTACTACATCACGCGCGGATCCGTAAAAGGGGATTAGTGTTCGGACGAAGTAAATCAATGCCGAAAGCTTCTGTAGCCTGCGTTATCCTTGTAAGCGATAACCATCCCGAGATTAGGATTAGAACGAGGGAGTCGGTACGTGGTAGCTGGGTTCCTGGGTTGGCGAATGGGTTCTGTGTCGTTTTGGCTTCGATCGTTGTTTGTTGCGAGCTTAGATCCTTCGGTAATCCTTCAGGAATTAATTGGGAATTAATTTAGAAGTGAAATTTTCTTGTTATCTGAACAGTGCGAATTTTATTAGAATGCAGGAGGATACTGGAAAGTTGTGAAATTTTTTGTCGCCAATGTCGTTCAGTTTCTATGTAAAAGATCGCATTGTGACGTCGATAGATTTCGAGATAATCGCAACTCTACACCGGGATGCACGATGTTTACGATGCTCCCTGGAGGTGTCTCTTCCTCTTAAGCGGCGTTTCGTGGAAGCACGACGAAAACGAGCGCTGCCGGTTTCACCTTTACCGTCTGGCGACCAATTACCTAGCGCGGCGTTTTTCGGCGTTTAATTAAACGTCCTCGGGATTGCTCGAAAGCGTTTCCCCGGCCGTGGCCAGAGATGATTATCGAGATCCCGCGGCTAGATAGCTGCGAGCGTGGTCGATACGTTTTCTGGAAATTAGAGGGCAATTAATTCGATTAATGCTTGTAATTAATTTCCGTTGCGCCGGCGGCTTTAATTGAGTCGTCGCCGGCATCCGAACGCCTCCTCAGTTTAACTCGCGCGTCCCTCAAAATCAATATGAACAATAAAGATAAAATAGCAGAATGTGAATTTATCGAATGTGAAGGCTATTCGCTCCTTTGAAATTTAAATAAAATCGTAGTACTTGAAATGCATGAGAAAAATAGTACGGTAACGGATTAACTTTGCTGTAATTGTTTAGCAGTGGAGCCCTGAAATTTCATCAAACCGGAAACTCGGCACCGAAACTAGTCAGAACCAGCGACTGCAGGGAATTGCAGCTGGCAATTTAGATGGGCGCCGTTCGGAATGGACGGAAGAAAACAGGAAAAGTTGTTCTATCCGGTGCGGGTTGGCCAGAGGTGGCGTCTTAATTAAAAAAGTTAGGTGGCTGTTCCTCGAGGAAGCATGATCGCGGCGAGTCCTCGTGCTAAACGGTTCCCGTAGGTGATTCGCATGGAAACGGTGGATTTGCGTGACTGCGGGCCATCGGCTGACAGAATCGGCGTGCGCCATTAGCCTCTCGCCCAGAACTTACTATGCTCACTGCTACGTATTATCCGGCGTCTTCGCGGCGAGGTCGTGGAACGAACTTCCGGACTGGTCCGGTGGTACCTTGCGGGACAAACGTGTCGGGTGTACGCTTCTTGCAACGCAATTAGAACGAAACGGAAGGTTAATGGGATTAACTGCGAGCCTTGGAGAGGGACAAGGGCAACGTCGCTGGTAACGGGAAACGTTTTCTGGTGGCATTGCGTTCGACAGGGTTATCGCACCTTGGGGAAATTCGGAGAGAGAGAGATTGGAATAATTGGTATTACGTGAACGACTTTCTTTTAGGGGTCGTAGGGAATGATAATGGTCGGGCTGGGACGTGGAGATTAGAGGGATTATATTGGTATTGAACCTCCGGTGATGTGGGATCAAGTGGGTCGGATTAAAAGGATGAGATTAGACTGCGGATCATCATGCATTACGGCTTCTGGAAATGTTCAAAAAATTCTAGAATATAAACTTCCATCGAATTGAATACAATTCTTATATATTTCAGATCTATAGACGCTACTGCCACTATTTCTTAAAATTAGTCTAACAAAAGTAAAATTTCCATAAACATCCGCAGTCTAGTTGAGATATTGATGAAAAGGTGGGGAAAGTTCTAGAAAAGTGTGGAGGGGGCCCACCAATGAAAGCCCGTTTAATTCTCTTTGTCACCGGACCAAGACCATTTCACTCGGAGCTCTCGCAAAAGTTTAGCGAGGCAACCTAACAGACCTGATATCCTTCATCCTTCGGGACATGTTGGAGAACGATCTCGTTCCCCGACGACGTCCGAGCGTTCTGCCGGACCGCGATATCAGACACAGATTATACGTGTACACGGCGTGGCGAAGATTCTGTTAAGATACCGGAGAGGCTCGAGCCGTGCATCATACAAATATTTACACGGCGTGTATACACGCGCGGCTCGAGGTTACGCTCAGACATTGGTAGCGAGCGTGATCCATGGACCGCTCGGTCTACAGGTTTTCGCCCCCTTTTACTCGCGAGATCTATCTCCTCAGCATCTCCGACGAGACTCTTTTCCACGATGTGCGCGTGCGCTTCTTTCCCGAGGCGGTCGGTCCCCATTTATCTAGATTTTTACCGTTTTCGCGGACACGTCCGCCGAGATCTACTAGCGAAAGCACCGTGGAAACTGGAGGATGGGACTTCCTCTGTGTTATCCATTTTGAAATCCAATTGATCCAATTTTCAGCTGTTTTACACCATCCGTTATTTCATACAGTCTTGAAGTGCCAATCGGGAACTGTAGGCTGGTTTCATTAAAGGTTAAATTAAATGCACCATTGAAAGTACTTCCTTTAAAACCACCCGCAGGACTGAATCTTCTACGTAAACATTCGCAGTTCAACAAAGGCTTATTTACACTTCCCAGTGATTTCCTCACCTCAAAAGCGTTCCTAAGCCATCAAACAACCCTCCCGCCAAACACAGTAGTAAGGGTTGTTTCAACCCCAGCGTAAATCTCCTTTCCAATGCAAAATCGAATCCGCCAGCCATGGGTCCAAAGATCGTCGCGTTGTCGAGTGTCGTCAGTCTCGATCCTTCCAAATGCGTTCTCGATCAAATATAGGAGTACCAAAGGGTGAGGAGCGCAAGGGTGGGGTTAGTTACAATCGAGCAGACTAAATCGAGAAAGCGAGAGGGAATAACACGAGCAGACCGCGTCAATGGCTGGCTTGGAAACCGACCAAGGGGTTCAATATTTATTCAGTCACACTTAATCCCGCCATAAACATTTTTCAATCCACGTGTACAGTAGTACTTACAACAATTTTGGCTTTGTGAATATTCTCAGAAATTCATTTAAACGTAGTCACCATTTATTAATTCTTCAATGTGAAACATGGACCAGGGGATGACTTGAAATTTATTATACCAAACGAGCACGGGGTCTAAACAACGCGTTTCAGGGAAAGCGGCAGAGTTACGATCGCGATCGAAGAATGATCACCATAATCGAGAGTCCACGCGGTGTTTCTTTCGGCGTCGAACGACACGCGGCCTCGAGTTATCGTCTTTACGCCTAATTACAAAGTTAATTGCGGACGCGAGCGGCCACGGAGGAGCCGAATCGGCCGGCGATCATCGGAATTAACCGGCCGATTACGTTATCTCTCTCGCCCCCCGTTCCACGGTGGTCTCTCTTTCGGGCTGCTACGGTATCCACTTTCCAACGCCGGGAATCTCTCAATCTCTCCTAACGGTTGTACGATATTCCTCGTCCTTTCTCTGTCCGGCGATAATCTATACCCATAACTCCTTGCCGATCGCGAGCCGCTCTCGCTTCTCAAACACGTCCGTCTTTGTCCTCTGCGATTCTTACGTCGCTGGTACGGTTCGGACACTTGTCAACACAGTCGAAATATTGTCAATGAGAGCGCAAAATATCTCAGTAGAAACCCGTTTTTTCCACCACGAACAAAATTGAAAATTTTTTATAATAATATACGTTGCTTAAAAATGACATTTGTTCAGCTTGGAGTTACAGCAAAAGGAAATAATTTCTCTATCGCCTTGCTCGAGTTCTGAGCAGCCTTGTGCCCGAGCTAGCAGAGAGCATAAACGTTCCAGCTATGATGAACGAACCTTAAATCAGTCACAGCGCATTAGCGGCACTTAAGTCTGCGAGCACGCCTCCGAAGAATTTTCCGACGTCGGAGTCCGCGATCGAATAACGCGGGAAGTCCTGTCCGAGACAGGACGATAATTAAATGTCCCGGACCGGACGGTTTATGCCATTCAATTAGCGATAATTGGCAAATTACACAGACCGGGCAAGTTACGCGGCAACGTTCCCCGACGAAACTGCGTGAGCGAACGGTTACGATCGCCGATTTAATCGAGCCGAGGAGAATTCGCGTTTGAGGTCGCCCATGATCGACCGCGAAACCATCCGCGATCATGTTTCTTTCCGACGTGCCTGGCCAGAGGTCCTACTCGATCATTCTTTGAAAGCATACCTCGAAAAACAAAAGAGACTCGCTTTCATCGTCCCATACTGCATCGAACACTTCGCTTCAAAGATCGATTCCGATCATCATTCGATTTCTGCATCTTTTTGTAACGATCGATACGGCTTAGTAGAGCGAAGCTCTCATTGTAGGGTTGATCATCTTTCAGTTCCGTGTCTCTAGAGTTTTATAATGATCTAACTTGTAAGATTCAAGGCTCCAGTGTGCTCGGTTTCAATCATCCTTCTAGATTTTTATAATAATCGAGCGACGTAGACCGTGAAATCGCTCAACACATTTGATCCTGTTTTTCGAATCATTATACTTGATGGTTCGCAGAGATTTTCGTGGAACAGACTCAGCGGATATTAAGATCGTTCGAAGCGTTCTTAGTAGTCGTTCAAGGGTTCTTTCGAAGCTTCATCAATTGGAAATCGTCTGCGGTTTCATTTAAAGTTTGACTGTAGGTTCGTGATGGTTATTGAATAGCATTCCTGGAGATCGTTCCGAGAACATCTTTAAATCAATTCGTGAAATCCTGCGGTCTCGATCAATCGAAGTATTTATACTCTGGTTTGATCTTGGAGGTCTGAACTTTTTATAAATTAATTCACTAAAATTCAAACGAAATTTCTCTAACCAGAGATTTCAGTGTATGTTTGAAGAAAATAAAATTCCTGGTGGATTCTTTCGAACTGAATTTATCTAAATGGAACTCGAAAAGATCAAGCACGGTATAAATGCACAAAATGAATAACCTAGTGGAAAAGTTCAAGGTACGTAGCTCCCTGTACGAAAGCTAGTGTCCCATTTCGCTGGCAAAGTGGAGCGTTTTATGACTTTCGGACGATCTGGCGATCGTCCGATCCGAAACGTTAAAATGCAGGGCGAACTGGTTGTCTGGAATTTGAATACGGGACCAGGCCGTCGTAGAAGGCGACAGGCTGGCTGTGTCTTCGTTTTCTCCGGCCATCTTGGAACAGGTTGCCCGGTACACGACACCTGCTCAGACCTGAAAATTCCTCTCTGAGAGGACCCTGGGCCCTCCTTATCGAGTTTGCTCATCTCCAATCAGGGCCTGGTCCGCTCCGACGAATAATCTCGCCGATATTTCGACGGTATTAACTCGAAGACGGCGTTCCAACGTGTCTACCATGTTTGTCGTTACCTTCTTCGCCATTATTTCTACGAGACACTAAACTAGAAAAAACTATAACATTATTATTAGACAGCTGAGTTTTATGCAGAATAAAAATTTTCTTCCTGAATTGCAGCAAACTGGAGTGAAATAAAAATGTAATTTCTTTGTCAATTTGTTTGATAGGCTGAAACTAATAGTACATATACACAAAATAACAGTATTTATAAATTCTTCTAATATTTTTATATTAATGCGTATAAACCGCAGTCCAATCATTCTTATTCTGTATATGTAGATCTTACCAGTTGCAACTTTTAATATTATTTTCTCCGAACAATAAAGAACAATTCTTATGAAATTCAGGTGCAAATGACAGTGTAGTGAACATGTTCGCGCCAGACTATTTGTCATAATTACACAGAGGCGAGTGTCGAAGAATTTCTTCTTATAAATCAGATACCCAATCCACCGGGTGACAATCCCAATGGAAATACTCGTTGGTAAACGATAATCGATCACGGTACAGTCGACAGAATTTTCATCGCGTCCTCATTTTTCCTCGTTCTTTTTTCGAGACTGGCCGAGCGGCTCGATGATGAATCTCTCCGCGGGACGTTTCGCACCAAGTGCATCGTGTACTAACAGAAAGTTATCGCAACTAAGTGAATCCAGATAGGTTTGTCGAGCAGGATTTATCGATCCGATATACATAACTGGTCCGAACTATCGGCCTTGGTAATTGATCGCGGGCATGCGCGACTGCGAATATCCACTGTGAGGCTTTTATCGAAATAAATATCGGCGAGTGTCAATTAACACCACTCGGCAACTTTGTAACGATCGCCTAGCAAATTTCAATCGTTATGCAACAGATCGGATTCGTTTTCGAACAACGAACCCCCGCTGAAACTGCAATCTCTCTTTCTGCGTCGAGGCTCGCTTTGATTTTATTATTTTCCACGTTGAACAGAGATTGAAATGAAGCCTTTGTCGAGTACATATTTTTATTAGCTTCAATTGTTTCCTACCATTATTTTGCTGTACCTGAAACGTTCTCTTATCAATTGTATTTTCATTTTATATTAAAAACACCAAGCAGTGACAGAAATTCTCCAATGATTTTTATGAAGAATTTAGTCACATCTCACTGCGGTTTTGGAAGAAAACGACTCTTCCACCACTCGATCACGTATTCGCGGTTTCAGACCAGGAAATTATTTGATATTCATACGCATCGTTTATTAACTTTCCTCGAAATTGAGCCTTCCATCAGCAATCAGTCATGTTACATAGATTTTCGTGAGATCGACCGCTTAAACGATTCCGGATAAGTTTTTGTCCGTTCGTTCGTCGGGTATGCGATGATTCTGTGTCAATGGACCCTTAATGACTTCATTCGCTTTTTTTTTAATGGCTCTGTCGGTCTCTGTTTGCGTGGACTTTCACTTCGATTCGACGAAACTGTCTTTCTTCTATCCACGTTGTCTCGACGACTGCAAATTTCAAACTTAAATTCAAATATTCACATCGAAACGTCCGATTTCAAACTTTCACATACACAAAACTTTTATATTCAAATTTTCAAAGACACTTTCTTGCAACATGTGAAAGTTAAATTATCAGTGAACCACTGTTCATTACCACACAACGAACAATAAAGAATCCCAAACGAACTCGTTACGAAACAGCGTCGAAAACGAGAGAAAATCAATATACTAAATTGTTTCATTACCCAGTCGGTAGTTATGATTACAAAATGATGTAACCCACAATCATCGTAAGGAATTCCAATTACATCCAGTAGAAAATCCAGTGACATAATGTTCTGGATCGGACGCAGCCATCCGCAGTGCAATCCAATTAAAAGTAATAACACTTGAAACAATAAACTCACGTGTACGTGACGGTGGCCGTCAAAATTCACTCGCTGACAGTGTCCCGGTGACTTCGATGCTTGGCAAGACACGATCTGTAAACCGGAATCATTTCTCTTTCGATCTCATTGCTCGATTTCAATTCCAAGGTGCAATTTCAGCCTTTAAGTTCGTTTATCTGATGAACGGTTCGAACGTATTCGACCGAAAATACAT